>BSBM01000742.1:12547500-13240000 GCA_027924585.1 Larix kaempferi
ATATGTGACACTACCCCTAAAAATTATTTTTTCATTTACATCTATAATAAAAAATCCATAAAAACTTAATACACCAAAAACTTAAAAAGGGTACTCACCAATGTCTCTGAACGCAGCATCCTATGGGAGCGGGAGCGGCATGTCACGATCTTGCTGGAAGTCTATCCCTGCATAGGGGTAGTCCTCTATGGCTATGACCTATCGGTCCCACCAGTGAAAGAACTCCTCTGTATACATTGATTCTTGGCGGCCACCACCCTATCGATTCAAGACCTCTACCCATTGGGTCAGGGCTAGGTCGCGGAGACTATGAGGAGGGACCTCAACTCTCAGACTGAGCCCCTGAACTCGCTCAAAGAAGAAACTGCATAAGATACTGTCGTATCCAAATTCTTTTGCCTCCCCTTGCTTGCAGTATGTAAGTTGGGTCTTCATGGACCCCAGTAGCGTTGTGCACCAGTCGAATATCATGGGCTGCATACACTGTGACGCATAGAACATCACTGGCCTAGATGCCTGGTGAAGAGATTTTGAACCAGTAATCTGCACTAGGGTTTCCACTATGATCTTCATACTCAGATTAACTATGGCTCTGATGGGCACCTGACTCCCCACTTCCCGAGTATCTGGTAGACAGTACCGCTCTATATAGTCAGGGATGGTGATCCCACCATGCACAGAACGAGACCGAAGGCTTTCCACCTCACCTCGGTAGGACAAACTAATAATGAAGTAGATATCTTCCACTTCCAGTGAGAGTATTTGCCTGTCTAGAGTGAAGTTCTATGCATTGACGTCCCAGTAGTCTATAAAGCGGTGGAGTAATAGGTTTTGGGCCCTTAAACCCCCTATGATCCAAAATTTGTATATCCCACATGCTTGCAGCACTTGCTGTGCAAGCACATCATTGCGGATGACCTCATCGACTTGGTCATGCTCCCTCTCTCTCCACTCTAGAACCATCCTGGAGGGAGAAAAACAAAGATTTTAGTCCATTTTATTTAAAAATTAACTTCACGGCTGTACCCGCGGGAAAATTTTCTTACAGAGGCGAGTACCCTTGGTCAACACATGCTTTTACTGCATGTACCCTACCCTACCCGCGACCTGCATAGTTATAGCCCACGGGTAGCGCCGAAGCCATTTAGGGCTTGGCCAAACAAAAAATCCAATTGGTAAAAATTGAAATAAAAGCATTAAAATGGAAGGGATGGATGAGACTACCAACCTGCTCCTGACAGTTCAATGATCAGATGCCCATAGCTCCCAGAATCAGCAGCTAAACTTTGAGGTGAAAATTAACCACAAAACTCCAAATGGGTGAATAGTAAAAATGAATTGTAAATTGTAAATTTTTGTTACTATTTATAATTTTCAAGACCCACTTGTCTATAGTTTTCGCCATTATATGTTGTTTTGGACTAATATAACGTCTTGGAGTAACATTTTTTACCAAATTTCTTCGGCGATACTTGTTTTTGACCATTTCGTGCCTACGGCAGGTGTATTTCACACTTGGCATATAGGTTAGATGTCAATCTCACATGCATTATGCATTTGACCTTTTGACCATTTTCATAAACCCTAGGTGCGACCCCGCTTCTTAACTAACACAGAACCTTAAGACTGTTATAGAAGTGTCGTTATGTGGCGGTAGGGCCTTTTCGAACATGGGTACCCTAGTTAGAAACCCCTGTTGCATTATGGTTCCCATGCCGTTGTGTGTCCTTAGGATTGGGAGTCCGTTGTAGTTATTCCATGACTTTGCGATAAAGACTCATACTCTACTTTGTCTTATGCTGGCCATCTCCCATAAGGACTCCCCCCAGTTATATCATGTTGTGATTGCATTGCATCATCCTGCTCGTCGCTTGAGCCTTGTACCGACTCTCGCTCACTCAGTTGTTAGCTTGGTGCCTAAGCACTTTCCCTGTCGAGCCTTGCAGAGCTTCCATTTGTCCTTCACAATTTGATGACCCTTTACCCTGAGGGAACATTCCCCCGAATTTCCACATCCTGCACATGCTTCCTTGCATTGATCATAGGTATGTTCCACTACTTGGGACTAGTCTGCTCGCTATTTGACACTCATTTCCTCACTTGTTGTACTATAAGCAATTTTATTCATTTTCAAGCTTTTCCAAATATGAAAAAGACCAAAAAAATCAAATATTCCAAAAAGTCGGACAGGATTATGGTTACTACTTCTAGTTGGCAGCTGTTGTGTCACCTTTGAACAGAGCATTCATTCCACTCCATACATTATGAATCAGGACTATAGTTGGACCTTAGGAGCTGTACTTGTTTCTCAATTTACTCCAGCAATTGGTTAAGCTTCCAGTCATTATGGATCCCTTTGTGATGCCTCCTACATCACACAGTCTATATTGATTCTATGCTTCATGAGTCTATCCATCTGCTCATGCTCTTGTTCAAAGGAAGTCCTAAAACTAGTGTCGACCACTCCTCAGATTTCTTGACTATTGCATGTCGGTCATCCTTATTGAGTCAGTCTGTTTCACCTGAGACCTTCCAAATCTTTCAGCGTAGCTGGTATCTCGTGTTGGTTGATGGGGGATGCCTTAATTCCCTCCTTCTAGCGAGTCTCGTTCCATCGACTTCAACTCATTTATTCTGGTACTTGAGGCTTAGAGTTCGGTTGAGTACCTTGAGGCTTGCAGTCATTAGTGGTTGGTTCTCTCGCCATAAACAGTTTTGGAAATACATCATTGTCCCCTGATCGATGGAGTCATCCTAGTGTTCGACTTCAACACATCTATTCACACTCCAATGATTGTACTATGTGCCTTGATGCCCATTTTCATTATTGGTGAGTTATCTCGCGTCCGTTAATGGTATACATCATTGACCGGTAATCAGACGATGTCACATCAAGTTGGACCTCAACTACTTTATTCACTTGATGGGACTTGCACCGTCGAAGACTTGTGTAGAAGACCCCAGGTGATAGTGCCATTCAGTATGCTACTTATGATTGTGAATTTACATCTGAGATATCACCTCTCAGATATCAGCAGTTCATACCTCCATTTTGCACCAATTGTTTCCCTTTCAGCAGGAGACCATATCTTACTGTAGAGGGATCATGGCTATGATCACTTATGACATGTATTCATTATGTACTACCTATTCATGGCCATTGTATCATATTATTGTACTATACCGACATGTATTTAGGATACTATTGTATTATGACGAGTGAGTTGCTCCTTCTACTTGTGTCTCCATCACTCCACTTCTGAGATTTATAATGTAGTTCAGCCATCATAGCATCAGTCTCTAACCGCACACATTAGGGGGCATCTGTTACAGCGTAATTTTCCACCTTGTGAGCATCAGCACTCTTTGGCCTACAGGATCCATTTTACTGACTCAGATCCACTTTATATCCTTCAAACACACTATTTTTCCTATTTTTTCCCCTATACGCTAGCTGCATCACTATAGTGGGCATACCCGCGAGTTGCATCACTATAGCCCACGGGTAGCATGTAAAATGGTAAAAATCACTAGTTTATTACTTTTTACTCCCAAAAAGTGGTCATAGGGTGACCTTTGGCCCTCCATTTTCCCCGAAACACCTCGATGTGTCCTTTCACTTACCTATGGGAGGATATATATTGAGCACATATGGCTTATGGATGGGAGGAGAAAGAAGAGCAAGATAAATCTAGTGGATTTTTTCCCTATCTTGAGTCTACACTCATTGATCCTTGTAGTTGTGAACCCTTTATGTTCACCTTCCAAACCCCTATAATAGTTTGAGTTTTCCATTCCATGGAGGATTGAAGTGGTGGAGGCACAAGTGGATTGAGCCAGATCTTGGTTCATATTGGTTTCCAGCAAGAGGTTGTATCACATTGGACTTCTTGTTATTTATTAATAGAAATACTCATATTATCGTCCATTAATATTGTGAATGTTGTTTATATTACATTGGGTTGCATTTGCTTATAATATCATGAACCATTTCTATTGATGATGTTAATTTCATTTATACATTATATGTGCTTGTTGTATATTGGCTATCAAGACTAATTTGTAGATTCAAGTGCACGGATTAAAATATCCAACGGGGATCTACTTCAAACATTTGGATCAAGGTTGGTTATATTCTTCATTATCTTGGCATTACCATTTACATAGCATAATACTGAGAATTGAGTTAATTTCTAGTAGTCAGCTGTCTGTTGTGGTCTACCCCAAGCCATAGGAAGTTTTCTCCAACAAAAAAACATACGTGGGTGGTTTTAGAGGCGAACTTCTGGGGTTATATACAATTTGTTGTATAACTCCAAGAGCACCATTGAGGAATCATGCATCAGTACAGAGGTTTGATTTGAGCATTAACCTTGATCTTATGGCTATAAGTAATTCAAGTTCCAACCCTTCTTCATCTCCTTCCATAGAATAGTTGCTTCTTACAGATGTAGCAATACTGGTTGCAATGGGATAGTTTAGGCTTCTTATTAAACGCTTGTTATGACAGTTTACATCATCATTTGTAGCAAACAAATGTATCGCCTTATCGAAGGACTTTTTCATTGTAGCATGTAAGGAAGTATCTGTACAAGTCATCAGTAATTTCCAATCCTCTATTGTTGGAATTGCATCTCTAATATTGATTAACACATTACGAAAAGATATTTTCTCATTGCTTTCTCCATTCTGTTGAAACATAGTATCGAGGGTCACAACTGTTGTGAATGTGTTCCACAATTCTTTTGCAATACCTTTTGATGCATATACACGCTTATCCATGACAGGTGGCAATTATCCCAAATCACCGACCAATATAATTGATCGTCCACCAAAAGTTATATTAGCATATTCTAGGAAGGCTTGGCGAAGTCTTGAATCTATTTTGATTAATAGATTTTTTCCAATAAAACTCATTTCATTGATCAAAATATATTTAACATTCCTCAACTCTTCTTGTAAGTTAATTAAAGTCAATCTTCGTAAAGGATTGATTTCTTTGATCGGTATATGAAGTGCAGAATGAACTGTTCATGCGGATATGTTGAAAGTTTCCACCCCCATAGGAGCCAGAAGAAGTAATTGACTTTTCCCTAGATGAGAGATATTTTCAAGTGTACTTTTAATGGCTCCAATCAAATATGACTTTCTGGTTCCTGCAGTTCCTTGGATTATCATGTGTAGTGGATCAACACCTGTTCTATAATGCTCAAGGATGACATCGTATGCTATTCTTTGCTTATCCCCCAAACTATCAATTGAGTAAGACTTTGCATGTTGATTAGTAGAAATTGTTTTCAATTTTCGCATATCAGAGATTAAATGAATTGCACGAATGGAGTTCTCTTCATTTACAAAAGCAGTGTTCCAATCATGCATACGATCAAGATCCCTATGTCCAAGTATCTAAAACTCATTATAATTTATAAATTTATTTTTATATAATCCACATATGATCTCCCAATCATGCTGCCTATAATCTCTTTGTGGAATTGGATGTTCTTCTTCTTCGTTGGATTCAACTCGAGCATCTGTAGGCACAGGTTGGCAATCAACATGCCAAGGTACATATTGAAAAAATTTCCAATTCTATACTATTTCATTACATGTGTGGCCTATATCTCTTTAAAAGTCACGAAATGTCTTGTACAAAACCAACTCGAACCAACATAATTCGAAAAACATCTCATCTTTTCGATCAGGAATAGAGTTAAATCTAGGAAACACATGTACAATAGATGCATTACTTCGTGGTAACCATTTTTCCCCTAGTCGAAATTTGTCATATGACCAATATTTTGAAACATCTATCAATGTAAGTTGCTCCATATTCTCCGGTCGCTTAATATATGCATCAATCAGAGAATTATCATTATCGGCATTATATGTTTCAACTTGTACCTGTTTGAAAACCTTCATACCGACATTTAAAACCACAAAATGATGGCTACATTCTGAAAGAGGAAGCTCTAGAAGCATATGGCATGTCTCCTATGCACCAATGTCCCTATCCACAATGGATTCGCACAACAAACGTTTATATGCACGTGCTGCTGGTTTGTTCGGATTCTAGATAGAAGAGACTCGCATCAACATATTGTGGAAAGTTTCAAATCCCTTTTATGATTTGGCAGTGCATTTTTCTATGTAATTAGTAACGACGTGCTTGGAAAGTACAGGCTACCAATCTATATTATCCCTCCACATCATCAGTGTTTTACAATTGTGTGTATTCACTCTGTCATCATTTCGTCTAGGTTCATACTTTTTTTCTCCTTGTTCATCAATGTAAAGTTTTGACTAGTCACATAGATCCCATGGTGCGTGGTACCGACATACCAATTTTCCTCCCTTATTTTGAATACAAATTCTCTCATTCCAGGTAATATAACGCTCAACACAGTTAAGAAGTTCTTCATAATCAATCATTGGATCAGATTGAAATTTTTGTTCGGTGCCTTTTACACAAGGATGATCATCTACATTATCTCCAATTTGAATCTTTCGTTGATGTCCCTCACGTGGATTTATTGCATGCACACATTTGTCGAAATACTTTTTTGCAGATATAAATTCTCTAGGATCATCCCAATTCAGAGTGTTCGTGATAGGAGCATTTTTTAACCAAAGAAACCCATGGAAATGAGGAGATCCATGATGTTGCCATTCGTAGCGACTCCAATAATCTGTGGCTTGATGAAAATGTTCGAAAACCTCTTCTTGAAACATTGTATGTCTCAAGTGCATATAATGTGCTATGATGTGAGGATTATCAATTACATTTTGACGTCACCATTTTCTCGCTTCAAATGGATCTGTAGGACTTGTGCCTGACATTAATTTATGCAAATCAGGCCACCGCGTATCCACTGCACTTAGTGTGAAGAATATTGTCGGACAACCTATCTGTTGAATCAAGTGAGATAACTCTTGGCGACACTTGATCCAATATGCATGTGTGCCTCTTAATACCGTTCCAAATCTCATTAATCTTTCTCCCAATCTTGAATCTGGAAGATTTTGTAAATGTTGTCGTAACTCTTCCATTGTTGTGGGTAGTTCACTAATATTTTTTTTGAAAAAAACTGTTAAGGAAGCTTGAGCACGATGTCTCATTATGATATTCAGTAAAAAATATCTAAAGAGAGGGTGCCTTCCAAATCTGTTATCATTATATCTGAGAAGATGTTTTGCATACTCATGTAGATGGACATTTTGCAGTCGCGATTGTAACCAATCAATCTTTCCTTTAGGGAACAATGTGGAAATGCCATATCAAATAATCCAACAATGTTATACTCGTTAATCGGAGATGAGCCAATGCCAAGCCAATTAAGCACTTCTATCAATTCATCATTTGCGTTATTTTCATCCGGATTAGGATTATTTTCCCATGCTCTAATAATTTCTATCTCTTGTGGTGCACTTGGAAGCCTTGATGCAAAAGAAGTTGTTTGTAAATCGTCTAACATGTCATCAACTCCCGGTATCCCTTCCAACATTTCAAATTCTGTGTCGTCGTCAATATCGAGAAGAGTAACAGAATTAAGCATATGTGAGATATCTGTGGCATTTTTAGGTAACTCTTCTACTGCGTCATAATCAACTCAAACATCTCGATAATATGGATCATTCTGAATCTTATATAATAATGCATCCATAACTTTTTGTTTTCTAACAGTGAAATCATAACTAGATCCTTGTCGTCCTTTTTTTCGCAAAACAACCATTAAGTCCAGGTTGTTAATATGTAGTGGCAATGTCTTAGCAACATCTTTTATCTCTTGTGGAAAACTAATGGTGTGTCCTCAATATTTGTATTGTACACCTATTGAATGCATCACCTGCAAAATTGGACTTGCATGTGCTATCAACATCTCTTCAACTTGTGTGAAATCTTCAAGGACATGTGGTTGAGATCCTAGATCCATGTGGTTCATAGCTGAGAATATGTGATTAGATATCTCTCTCAGACATCGCACGCACATTGGACCTTTGTTTGTATTACGTACTTGGATTCCAGCATATGACTCCAGGCAGACATGACACATTTCCACTTTTGCTAATTGATCAACTCGTTCACGAAAATTGCGATGTGTAGTATACATATATTTAGATGGTACCGATATATTATCGTCAATATGGATATCCTTATCTCGGACTGTTACACGTTGAGAATCTCTGGCCGTTACTCGTTGAGCATCTCCCATAGTTGGTTCTATGGGTAGATTGGTTGAATATTGTCTTTCTCGTTCCGCAAATTGATTTCTTTGTTCTTCCACTTGCTTCAACTTTCTCTCTCGATATGCTCTTTGTTGATCAAGTTTTCATTTTCTTCGTTCTTCCACTTGCTTCAACTTTCTCTCTCGATACGCTCTTTGTCGATCAAGGTTTCATTTTCTTCGTTCTTCTATTTTCATTTCCTTGAACTTTCTTTTTCGAATTTATTTTTTTCAAAGTACGTTTTGTTTTTTTCGTTCATCTCATTCTTCTGCTGTCATTTTATTGAGATATCATTTAAACTCTCCTTCTCGTTCTGTTGGTATCATTTCTTTAGATGGTACCGCGATATTAGCGTCCATCTCAATCGCCATATCCTGTTCTACATTTTGATTTATTTGTTGTTCTGCAAATTGATTTCCTTGTTCTTCCAGATGCTTCAACTTTTTCTCTCGATTCTCTCTTTGTCGTTCAGCATTTCGTTTTTTTGTTCCTCTTGTTCTTCTACTGTCAATTTTCCTAACTTTCTTTTTTGATATTCTTTCTGTCGATCTGCATTTCGTTTTCTTCGTTCTTCTCATTCATCTGTAGTCATTTCATACACCTTTTGTCTCATGTCTATGCTTTTCATTTAAAGTATTCTTCTTGTTCTTTTGCATCCCCTTGAACAAAGCACATTTTCTTGTGTCATTGTCTCTACAGTTGGTTTATAGTATGGAAATAGGATGTTGAAATAGTTTATGCATAATCTCCACCGGCTAGTTAATCTTCCAAGCATTATGGAGCAGGTTGTTGATGTCTCATACATCACTCACTTATGTCATGTTCTTTCTTGATTCAATGTTTCCTTATTCACTTATTGTGTTGTGCTTATGTTCAAGGGAAGTTTTATCCTGTGTCATCCAATACTAAGAACTATTGACTTTAGTATGTAGGCCTTCCCGTGTCAAGTACATTTCAAAATCTATTAGTTTCTTCAATAAAATATTTGGCCTTCTGCTACAATCTATTACTGGATGATAGGGGATTCTTCAATGACCTCCTTCCAGTGGACGACACCCCATTGACTCCAAAACATCTATTATGGGATAGTGATCTAGAGTCCTTTCAGTACCTTAGAGCTTGCATTCATCAGTGGCAATTTTTCATCACTATCTACAAAGGGAATACATCAATGTCCCTTGATCATTAGAGTCTATAGGTGTTTGAAGTCAAGACATCAATTCACACTTGTTAGGTTGTATTAGGTACCTTGCCTCTCTTTATCATTATTGGTGAGTTGGATAGTGTTTGTTAATGGTGTACATCAATGACTAGTAATGAAACGGTATCTTACTATGTTTGACTTCAGGACATCTATTCACATAGTTTAGACTCATACCCGTATTGGTTGGTTTGAAGACCTCAATTAATCCATATATAGAATCACATATTTATGCTATGACTTGGGTTGCATTAGTTTTCCATTCACACTTAATTTGGCACTGATGCTTATAGATATTGATCTGTTAAGTCTTATTTCTATATATATTCATATGATTCTGAGACATGGATCCAATGTGTATATTCGCCACTATGATCTATGTTTTGACATGGATTCACTTTGTATCTCCATGGACATGATCAATGCTTCTATATACCTCAAGGACACGCAGTTTACTTGATTTTGCAGCCATGCTTTTTGTTACTCTTGAGCATGGGTATTCTCACCTTAGGAAGAGAGATTTCTTACTTGATCCATTGTAGGTGTCGCCTATGGATGATTTATGGGAAACTTATCTAAGTCTCTTCTACACTCACTTCTGAAAGGGCTATAATGTATTATGTCAATCAGTTACCCCTCTGACCTCACACATTAGGGGGGATATATTATAGCATATTTGTCACACATGTCCTGGACATGCTCAAGATAGTACAATATTATCCATTTTCCTATTTCCCAGACTCCCTTGATCCCTTATGATCTCTTAATTGTACTTATCTAAAAATATTATTAAAAACTAAGTTTTTCAAGGTGTATGTGCCATATTGCACTATTATACCACATATACGCAAGTTTCCTTTGTCTAGCCTGCATACATGTTTGTTCGAGGGTAAAAAATAAAAATAAGTTACTTTACGGGGAAAGTTTTGGTTTCGACCATTCCCACTTGTCCCAATCCCATAAGTAATTGTCTCCAACTTCCCTAACTTCCTCCCCATCAATATAAAATATGCATATGAGAAGGAAAAACAAGCATGAATATTGGAGATTATGCCCTCATGTTGTTCAATTGAAATCATGTTATGAAGGCCTTGTTTATCTTGGTATGAAAAATCCCCTTTCCGATATCTAGAACATATCCTTTCCAGTCACTCTTGAGAGTCATTATTGTGCTATAGAATGCTAGGGATTCTCCTTAGCACATTTCCCAAGGAAGAAATTGGATTAGATGTTGAGTGTGTGTTGTAGGCACAACAAATCCCATGTTTTATTAAAAAAAACATGGGAGCCCCAATTTTTACATACAAAGGTAATGCTTAGATTCCTTAGTCATTTTGGGGTTTTTATCCTGATTATCATGCTTTCCATGCCTTTTTCATGATTTGATTGAGTTAATAATTTTCTCTTTGAGATTTCATTCATTGTTTGTGTGTTTGTGTGTTTTTGTGAATTGCGGAAAGAGCTAATTTTCTCCAAAACGTTTGTTCCTTCCGCAACCCACAACCCGCAAACCGCAATGCGGATTCCAGGAGCTTGGTCTTTGGATTTGGAACTTTTGGGTTCTGCAACCCGGAAACCGCAATGCAGATTGCAAATGCGGAAGTGTTGTTCAATAATCATGGTTTGTCGCACCCGCAACCCGCAAATTGCGGATTGCGGAAAGCGGAACATATATTGTTTTTAACGATTTCAATTGCGAACTCGCAACCCGCAGATGCGGATTGCGGAATGCAGGTTGTTTCCATTTTTAATTATTTGCTTTTGATTCATTTGAGTTGGTTTCATGATCTCGTTGCTTGACTTACCATGTTGTCTTTCACAATCCCCACCTAGATTTGGTCTTACTACACAAACTGATTATTTGAGATGATGGCTAGTTATTACCTTTATTCTGGGATTTGGATTGATCTTATGGTTTCTTCTCTCATGATTTTAGATATTGTATTAGTATGATATTTGAGCTTGATGGAGTTTTATTTTAACTTTTGCATGCCTAGAATCATAATGTAAATATTGTAAATAATTTTAGTCTTTGGGTTTGTTTGCTTATGTTAGTTTAATATTTTTTGTTTAAATTAAGCTTGTTTAAAATATTTTAAATATTCATGGTCATGCTTTGACTTTCATTAAATTACTTTGTGTATTTGATTAAATCCATATATTAAATTTATACACAATTTAATTTTATGAAAATTAAAGAACACACGTATCTTAGTTTGTATGAGTTCTAATTTCTCTAATTTCCATGAGTCTTTTGTTTTATGATTATTTGGGAATTAATGGGATTAAAGTTCGCATTTATTTTCTTAATAAATTAACTTGTAAATGGTTTTGATTTTTACTTCTAGGTTTATGGTTTTCGATATTGGATTTTCTTTCACTTTGTAAATATTTCTAGAATTTTAATCTTTTCTCTATTATTGTTTTATTTCAATATACTTCATTCAATATATATATATATATATATATATATATATATATATATATATATATATATAATTTTCATTTTTCCAAGCTTTCCAATCATTTTTATGCATTTTTGCCGGATGCGGAACCTTTGATTTTAATTGTTGAAATGTTAATGTTTCTGCAATCCGGAATTGGGGATTGATTTGTTTGAAATCTTAATTTTCTTCCCGACATTTGATTTCCGATTTTTTGGGGAATATTGATTTTGTTCTTGGATTTTTATTTTGTTTTTATTATTTTGGAAAATAATTAATATACATAATGGATTTAATTGTTAAGATCAATGGTCATAATTCACCCAACAATGAAATCAACGGTTGTTGAGCCTTAACTTCCAGGAGCAATATCTTGAGATTTATAAACCCAATTTAAGCCCGAGATAGCTCGTTGGAAAGATGGAAGGATGATGAATGTTGTATTGCAATTGAATAGCTTAAACACCTCGAAAATCTATCTGAACAGTCAATTTCGGATTTACATGAGATTTGTTTATTTTCATTATATTTTGATTTGCAAATGGATTTTTATTGATTTAGATTTCTGTCATTAGCTTTGGAATGATGTTTTAATTTCTCTTTTGAATTGTACAAGTGTGGATTTGGATTTGGAGGAATCAAATTGAACAATTTACATCCCAAATTTGGAGTCATCAAAACGTGACAAGTGGAAAGCAATGATCTTTGGACGTGATTTCGAGAGTGATGAAGATGAATCTGGAAAATACGAGACATGGGTTTTGTGCACAAGATGCCCAATTAGTTTTTCAGTGAGAAGAATCCTCATAAAGTTCTTCATTTGGAAGATCCGATTGGTTTTTCAAAACGGATTTTCTCATATTTTTTTCATGGACGGATCTGGTAAATAGAACAACTCGGCTAGTTAGCTTAGCAATTGGGGAAATGGATCTTATCTTTTCTTGTAATTTTCTCTGTATAAATACCTACCTTCTATGATCTGAAAGGGAGGGGGATCTCAGGAGAAACAAATTTCTTTCTTTCTCTGTAATATAGAATTGTTATGCATTTTTATGCATACAGTTTGTTATTCAAATCAGTGGATGACACTCTATGATTTCTCAGCAAACTAGTTCATTGGATTTGGAGATCTTTTGTAAGGTTTTCATCAACTTATTTAATATATTGATTCTGGTTTGTTTTCTGCAATTTATTTTTAGAATATACTGATTTTCATCTAATATTCACACTTATGTTACCTATGTTTAGATATCAGAAGCTATTTTCAATTGCAGCATGAATCATTTTCAATCTGTGATGAGAAGAATTCTTGATTTGTCATGAGTTTTGTTCATTGCATAACTTCTAATGTTTTCTGACAAACCAATTGACATGAATCTGATTTGTCAGCTTGATAATCAATTGAATACTAATTAAAATTAATATTTTTCCTTTTGATCAGTTTATAAGAAAAGAATTTTTGTTTTCATTTTGTTAGTTCTATTAGAGGATTATTTCTATCATTTATCACATATGAGCAGAATGACATGAACTGATTATCACAATCACATTTAATAAATTACACATTAAGTTAGGTTTGCATTTAGGATTTAGTTTCATTCATGATTCAAATTCTCCTCTTTGAGGAGCAACCATCGCTTAGCGGCTAACGGAGCCGTAAAACCTGTCGGAGTTAGCTACACCAAACAGCTTGAAGATAGCGTAATCCTTGTGTAGGATTATTCAAAGCCTTCGGCTGGGATCTCCCTTACGTTGTTTCTTGGGGTACTTCCAGCACATCTGAGGCTTCGACAGTGTGGAAGGACTTGGGTGGAATAACTCAAACATTAGTTTGAGAACAGTTCCTCGACAAGAATTAGGCGACATCTACACATTTGTATATTGATGTTCTTTATATATAAAATATCTCTTTTTCTGTCCATTTCAAGTGTTAAATTATAGCTTGTAATTGTTGAAATTGGGATGTGTCATTCTACAAATCTTTTGTAATTTCAATCTTTCCAATAGTAATTGCATTCTATTATATATTTTTCCTCTTTCGGGGTACTTCTTGGATATTTGGATGATAAATATTGGAGCAGCTACAATTGAAGGGATTCTTCATCAAATGTTTGGATCCGAGTGAGTTAATTGTTAACCTTCTTGTCCATTCAAAGTTTCTATGTAAAGATTGCAAGTTTGTTTTTTTGCATGAATGGTTGAGTTTTATTTTATTATATCGCTCTGTGGTGATCCTTACCAAAGCTCACTAGGGTTGTAAATACTCCTGGAACACCTAACCAACCGTGTTTAGTACCATTTCAATCCAACCCTTAAATTGACCCCTTATTCAAAAAATGGTCCTCCTAGAATTTCCCTCATTTTTATTCGAGGTTAAAATTAAATATTATTTGAAACGATGGAATTAACAACTAATGTTGTTGCAATCAAAACCCTAAAATGGTTCTCCTAGAATCACCATGGCGCCACCATTTAAATTTTCTATGATAAAATTAAAACTTGTTTGAAACTGTGGCCCTAATAGTCACCATTGTTGCAACAAAAATTCCAAAATCAACCCCCAAATCTAAAAGATATGCTACCAATAGCACTGCTTTCTTATGTCAAGTTAAAATTGTAGGCAATTGATGAGTCTCTCACAATATATCATCAAGCAAATACCCCTCAATTATCTTTATATGGAGATAATGAACCAATCACATGCTAAGCCATGAATCAATAGCTATTAAAATCGAGGTGAATATGAATTGTTGGATCAAGGTGAAAATAAATCATTGAATCATGTTGGAATCAATTTAATACTAAGAGGGGGGTGAATCAGTATTAGTGCAGTTATGAGAAATTTGTAACTTCTTTAACATATTAGTATTAACTTAGTCTTGATCATCAATTATGCATCCAACATAAATAAAACATTCATACACATATGCACCAAGACAAAGAACGTGGAACTCATAGAATCTTGATGTGGAAACCCAAATGGGAGAAAACCACAAAAAATTATTTTGTAATGAAAATATTACATTCATGGAAGCACCAACTTCATGTGTTTACCAACACCTACTAGAAGGAGGAAATGGCCCCCTGGTTTTACAGGAACTGGCCTGAAGGAAGCACCGACTCCCTGTGGTTTACACCACCAACTGGAAGGAGGTTACGACCCCATGTTCCTTGCCCCATCCTACCTCCTAGATATACAAAAATAATATGTTTCCTTCCTGAATATCCAACATGCCACACACTTTTTATCTTCTGATGTTTGTTCTTTTGTGCGCACCTTCTATATGCATTTGTATTGCTCTCACTTCCTTGCATACATTACTTGACTTCTCATTCCACTCAACACTTCAATTCTGCTGATGATTCACTTCATATATCATGTGCTACTTCAACTAATCCTATAGTCTATGCCAAGGTTCACTATATCGTTCTACTGCTGTGCAACTGAACTCACCAACTAATACTGTGCTTCAATTGTTAGCTTGTTGTTCTGAGATTGTGCACCGGTATAAGATGAAATTGCACGCTTACTAGGATGTGAACATTTGTTTTAAGTGCCATATTCTTTCAGATAATCTACGACATATTGTGCATCATATGATTCATCCTTTTGATTTAATGCACTTGTCTCAGATCATCTTCATCATGACACACATACTAAACTATGTTGTTGTTCTATCATTGCGCATATGATGGACTTGTCTACTTCGCACACTTTACTTCAACCTTCTTTCATCAGCTAAACCTATGTGACTGTCTGTGTGCTTCCTATTCTATTGTCATTCAATCCTCATGCACTTGTGCATTGTATGCATTATGTCTTTTTGTATTTGCACAACCGACACAGATCTACAACATCATTCTGTGCACCATCAGTTATTTCATTATTCTTCTTGTGCGCACTCCTCTACTCGAGCCTTTGATGCCCCAAATATAAATATGTATCATCCACTTAGAAGCTCTTCATCCTTTCCATCAAGCTTACTTCAGATCTCCAACTTGCTTCCCTATTTATACATGTCCTGCATGGATTGTATATCCAGAAATTGGTTGTGGCATTCCTTATTTATTACTTCATGGGTTGTGTTGCTTCCACTTGGAATGTTTTATGCCACTAATGTGTCCTTTCTTTGTGGGTTTTGTGCATACATGGTCCTTGACTTGGGGGAACTTTCACCCTTGTTGTACCATCACTTGTGGGTCGTGTGCACTTGATGTTTCAATGCTTTGCAGAACTTTCGCATACATGATATTCGACTTGGTGGGACTTTGACCCTTGCAGTACCATCACTTGTGGGTGTTGCATGTTGGTAGGCGATTTGATGGGGAAATGTCGCGATACCGCCAACGCTGTGACACACCGGAAGAGGGCGTGAAAGGAGTATTTTGTGTTAAAGAATACCACAATTAGCAGTTTTTGGGTCAATCGGACCACATATTATGTAATAGTGAGTCAGTTGTACCGCAGTATGCAGTTTTTTGGGTCATTTGGGCCAAGTCAGTTAGATAGTTGGTCATTTGTCCATAGTGTCAGTTAGGAAGTCGTTTGTAAGTGGACAAGTATGGTAAGGGAAAAATCCTATAAATACATGAGAGTTGTAAGTGTTAGGGAGAGGAATGGAGAAGAAGTACAAGACCAATTGTGTGCGAGATCTGTGTTTTTGCTTCTGGTATATGATTGCGACAGTAATATAATGATGTTTTGGCCCGAACCTTGAGTAATGTTGCAATATGTGAATGTCGTTTGATGCAATTTCTACTTACTATTGCCATGATGATAATTGTTGTGATTACGTAATATGTTTTATGTGATGATAAATGTTGCGATGAAGTAATCTGGTATAACTCCTTGAATGTTGCGATGAAGTAATATGGTATAACTCTCTGTTGAATGCTTAAGGGTTCTGTTTAAGTGCTACGATAAGGCTAGTCTGTGTTGCCACAACTCTCCTCCTCCCTCGGCATAAACATGGTTCTGTCTGCTCTTCCTGGATGCCTCGGGTGAGACCTCATCTGCTCTGCGGGTGTTGCTGGGTGGGCTCAAACCTGTCTGGGCCGGTGCCCAGGGAGACTGTGGTATGTGTTGACAATGAGGTGAACCCCTGTCAACTGAGGTCGCATTGGTCAACAAATGATTCTGTTGCCGGGACCATGTGCAGAGTAGAAGGAGGTCATGTTGTGGCACCCGACGAAGCCGAAGATACAGAAATGGTTCAATCAGAAGCTGCAGGATTTTGCTGAAGAAGAAAGTTGGAACACGCGACTGATAGTAGATCACTGGCTGGAAAGATATATTCACGACGGTCCACATGAATGGTTTTTCTGTGAATTCCTGGTCATTCTATACGAATGGTTGTTGAAGCTGACCTTCCATAAGAGGAACTTCCAGGGTGGTGAGCCGACGGCTTGGACCCTGGAGTTGATTCAGGACCTGCAGGAAGTCAATAATAAGGCATTGTGGGATGTCAAAGTTTGGCTTGATAGCATCTTGGAGGGATATATTACTGAATTTGCCGTCGACACGAAGAAATCGTATAGTAAAGCTAGAAGATACTTCTTCCGAGGACCAAGGGGAAGGTTTCTACTGTCACTCCAACTGTCGATTAAGATGCTAATCTGCGAAAAGGGTATATTAAAGATGCACCGTGATCAATAGACAACCTGGTGGGCGGAGGCCATGGGTACCACGACTGCTGGGGGGCGGTATATGGAATGGTAAGGGGCAGATGGGTGCAGACCATGAGGAGACTGTGAGCGAAGCTGAGGAAGAAATTGGTCTTACAAGGGAGGAGAAAGGTTTCGACATGAGAAGAGGCAGAGGACAGGAGAAGGTCCTGCTGCGATCGGACCGCAAAATCGCGAAGGAAGACCACACAGGACAAAGCGACCTCACAATCCTGATAGGGACGACCAAGCTACGCTCAGGATAGAGGCAGGACCAAACCTCAGCACCAACGTACCCACACCTCTGCTCACTGACTCACAACCAGTAAGAAATACCACTTTGACACCACCAAGTTCGTCAATTCTACATAAGTTAATTGGTAGTAGCACAGCGACAGGAGGACAGAAGCCCAAAATGGCAGGTGATGATGCTAAATTACCATTGTTCCATGGAAGTGCGACAGATAACCCAGAATAGTATTGGTTTTTATGTGAAGTGATTTGGACCATGAAACAGATCACTGATGCCAATGTTAAGAAAGGACAGGTAGCCACGACTCTGCGAGGTCATGCATTAGATTGGTTCATGAAGTTTATTCTAGTCCCTACGGGGCCCCCAAAAAAGTCACTAGATGAGATACGGGATGGGATGATTTCTGAGTTTAGAAGGCTTAAGTCGAAGGCTCAATATGTTACTAAATTGAAGGAAATTAAGCAGTATCCCAATGAGACGGTATGGGATTTCAACTAGCGATTCAAGACACTGATGGCAAACGTTAGTTTTGATATGAGTGTCGTCCAACATAAAGAATGGTTCATTGTGGCATTGCTACCCCACATTCGGCTGCCGCTAATGCAGCAAAGTATATCGACACCTAGCGAAGCTCTAGAGATTGCAATGCGATTGGAAGCGTCACCGATTGGAGATAATGTAGCTGGGATGTTGGAGTAATAGACACAGCTCGCTAACCTAACTCTACAATTGTAAGATCTAAAGAAGAACAAGGAATAGCGTGATGAAGTATGGTGTACACGATGCCGACGAGAAGGGCATACGAAGGACAATTGCCCGGATTTCCAGAATTATTTGCTGTCAGGTACGCCAAACCCTTTGAATGGTGGCAGTATGCCATGGTGTCGCATTTGTCAGGTGTTTGGGCACAGCCATGATAACTACCTGTATATGTAGAAAATGGTCACAACGCCGCGAAATCTTTATTGCACATTCTGCAAGTCGGTGGGTCACAATGACAAAGATTGCCATGCATATGGGTTGCTGCAGGAGAGGATGTGTGATGCATTCTATGTCAAGGACGATCAGTGCACCATGCAACAACCACAACTGCAATCACAGGTAGCCCGGCCGTAGATGCAGCTTGCACTACAGCAATAACAACCGCAACAATTCATGCCGTAATACAACCCAATGCAAACGGCTCCCCCATAGCCACAATATGTACAACAAACGCAGTATGCACCACAAGGGCAAGGGATTCCACCAGCATCGATGCAGCAACAGTTTAACCAACCTCAGTACCAGCAGCAGTGCAGCTACCGAGGAGGATACAGGGGCAGGCGCGGTGGCATATTTGCTCGTGGAGGAGGAGGCCGAGGTGGTCATGGACCTATGCAATGTTACCACTGTGTGGTATGGGGGAATTATCAGCGCGACTGCCCACTGCTACAGACTCAGTGTATGTTTTGTTTTGGTAATGATCATACGGTTGAGAATTGTCCACAGTTAATTGCATAATGGCAGGCTGGGAATGCTCCGCAGCTACAGAATCAGGCCCAGCCACAGCAACTAGTACAGAACCCAGTATAGCAACCAGTACAGAACCAGCCTCTACGACCACCTCCGAACACCAATCAAAATGTCAATCAACCAGGGAATATGTAGCAAAACCAGACGCAGAGTGCAAATACTACGACTATTTCTGCAAAACCCCGACCACAAGATGCTTCGGTGGCTGTTGTCACTCATGGAGGCAAGATGACTAGGGAAGATGGTTCACGACCACTGATTCAGTTAGCTGGTTAGAAGACGGTACCTTTCGACATTGATACGGAGTGAGAGACATTCTTGGAGGCACGTCGCACTTTGGAGAAAGATCGCAGTAAGGCTGTTGTTTGCGATATGTCGCCTGTCTTTGTTGCTACGTCAGACAATGATCGTCCGCCACCACTGAGGACATTGCAAAAGTTTCTTGAAAGTTGTCTATTATTGGCCCAAGACCCAGCTGCCCTGGTTGAGCTTGAGGGATGGTTGCAGCGATTTTTGAAAGGACGGCAGGAGTCGGCAGTAAACTCTCTACAGCGACGAAAGATTGGTAAGGAGATGCAAATGAATATTTAGATTGGTGACTATGATGTTGACTCTGCGATTCTTCACCTTAGTTCAGATGTTAACATCTTAACCAAGCAGGCATGGCAGAAGACGGGGAGTCCGCCATTGAGTTGGTCTCCTGTACAACTCGGGTTGGCTAACCATGCGAAGGTAACACCCATTGGGTGAGTTCCACGGCTCACGATTGATATTGAGGGCATGAAGACTTATGCCGACTTTGATGTTATTGAAGTAGTTGAGGGAGGAAGCTCTTATCCGAAGCTCTTGGGGATTGGATGGGCTAACGATAGTGGAGCTGTAATCAACTTCAAGAAGCACATGATGACCTTCGAGAATCGTGATTTCAGAGTCATAGCCCCGTTGGATCCGGCTGAAGGACACCGATACGTTGAACCTCTCAGAGATGGTGATACCCTTGGATGGGACCATGCATTCAATATTTCTAAAGATTATATTCTTCCCACTATCTACGGTGAGTTGGAGTGGCACAGCGAGAGCTCTGCATCTTTCGACTTTGATGATGCATTGGAACATTAGCAGAACTGAATGCATGAAGTACCATTCCGAAAATGTGGCTTAGTTACGCAATCCTTATGTGGGGTTGCGATAGAGACGGTCACATTGTCTGTCTATGAGGGGTTTCCTGGCCTAAACTCCTTTTTAGCAAAATTTGAAGACCGCATCTCAGAATCATAGCGATTGTTGGCATTGGAGGAAATGCTGAAGGATGTTCCAGCACGCTGGTGGGCGACACATAAGAAATTCATTAAGAGTTGGTCACAATGTCGAAGGTTAATGATGGTTCGGTTCAGCGATATTGAGGTTTATCACACTAGAAAGTACGATGGTCGGACTGATCCCAGTGATCATGTGATGGAATGCCAACGATTGTGGGTAGCGCGACCCAGAGATGAATGGGTCCATGCTTTTGTCCATACTTTGGAGGAGATACCACGCTCATGGTATACTGCAGCTGAGTTGCACCGAGACATTACAACATGGGGGGAGTTGACGATCTGTTTCACTCACACGTTCACTTTTCCATATGCCAACCCTGATGTCCATAACGCCCTATAGCTCATCCATGACGTGGTATTTCAGGTTGTTCTGGTGGCCTACCCTGTCGACCCGCACACACATTGTCAAATGCAATCTCTCATGGAGTGCTTCAACATCAGTGGTGGCCTGGAGGACGATGATGATCCCCGCAATGTTAACATTCCCGAATCTGAAGGAAGACCCGATGTGGTCCCACCTGTTGCACTAAGTAATCAGTTCAGTCAACCATTACAACTTCACAAAATGAATATCGGCACCGAGGCTACTTCAAAGTTTGCTAATGTTGGGGATTATTGGGACGATGAGATGATGAGTAAGGTTACTAAGTTAATTCATGAGTTTCAAGATGTAGTTCCCACAAATTTTTTCGAAATGAAGGGTATCCTGGGTGATTTAGGAGAGATGAGGATTCCATTGAAACTAGATGCTAAGCCAGTCCAGCAGCAACCTTATCGACTGAATCCACGACATAAAGAGAAGGTCAAGGTGGAACTTGATCGGATGTTGGATGCTGGTGTTATCGAACCTATGGAAGAATCTGAATGGATCAGTCCTATGGTGGTGCAGGACAAGAAAACCGGCGAAGTGTGCATTTCTGTCGACTTATGGAAGTTGAATGATGCTTGTTTGCATGACCCTTTCCCGACCCCGTTTACTGATGAAGTACTTGAAGGAGTGGGTGGCCAGGAGATGTAGTCATTCGCTGATGGATTATCGGGCTACCATCAAATTCATATTGCCAAGGAAGATCGCCACAAGACAACTTTTTTTACTAAATGGGGTTGCTTTCAGTACATGGTAATGCCGTTTGGTTTGAAGAATGCACCTGTGATATTCTCCTGGTTCGTTATTGCCACATTCAAAGATTTTATTCAAAAGTTTTTGCAGGTATATATGGATGATTGGACCGTTTATGGATTGATTCATGATCATCTGGCCAATCTGCAGTTAATGCTCGAGCGATGCCGACAGCACCACATATCGCTGAATTTGAAGAAATGTATTTTCTGTGCAACGTTTGGGATATTGCTGGGTAATATCGTGTTTAAGCAGGGATTGCTAGTTGATCCAGCCAAGATTGCGCTCATTTAGGGGTTGCAACCGCCAACTACTGTTAAACAGTTGCGCGCGACCTTGGGCCATACGAGATATTATTGCAATTTTATCAGGGGTTATGCTACGATTACTTCCCCTATGGAAAAGTTGTTGAAGAAGGACGCGGCATTCCAATGGAGCCTAGAATGTAAGGATAGTTTCGAAATGCTCAAGGCGAAGATGGCGTCAGCACCGATCTTGGTCTTTTCGGACTGGAGTAAGGAATTCCATGTTCATGTTGATGCTTCATCAATTGCATTAGGGGTTGTGTTGGCTCAACCAGGAGAAGGTGACCTTGATCATCCCATTGCTTTTTCCAATCGGAAGCTGTCCTCTGCAAAATACAATTACACTACCACAAAACGTGAAGGTCTGGCCATGGTTTACGCGTTGCAGAAATTCAGGCATTATTTGTTGGGTGGCCACTTTAAAATGTTTACTGATCACTTTGCATTGAAATACTTGGTCAATAAGACTATGTTGGGGGGGAAGATCTGTCGGTGGCTACTTTTGTTCCAGGAGTTTGATTTCAAAGTTATTGTGAAACCAGGGCGGTTGAATGCTGGACCAGATCATCTGTCATGGATTGATACAGGGGAGGAACCGACTAATATCGAAGACGGGTTGTCGGATGCCCAACTATTTCAAGTTGCTGCTGTTGATCATAATTTTGATGAAATCCTTCAATTTCTAGTGATCGGCACCGTGCCTGTTGACTTTACCACTGCTCAAAAGAAGTAATTGGTTGTCAAGGATGTTGATTTTCAGCGAATCACGGGAGAGTTGTATAAATTGGGCGTTGATGAGATCTTGCATAGATGTGTCTTGCCGCATGAGCAGGCGCAGATATTGGCCAAGGAACATGGTGGTGTTGCGGGCGGACACTATGGTGGTAGCGTGACTGCCCGAAAGATACTACGTGCAAGACTTTGGTGGCCCACATTACATAATGATGCGACCGACTATGCACGGTCTTGTGATGTTTGTCAGCGAACTGGAAATCCATCTAGATGCGACGAGATGCCGCTGCTACCTCAAGTGACATTGCAACCGTTCGAAAAATGGGTTGTGTATTTTGTAGGACCGATTCATCCACCAGGAAAATGCACAGGTGCGCGGTATATTGTCACGGCGATAGAGTACTTGACCCGATGGGCTGAGGCAGCACCTGTAGTTGATTGCTCTGCCGCAATGACTGCTCAATTTTTGTTTGATCATATTATCACTCAATTCGGCTGCCCTAAGATATTGCTGAGTGATCAAGGCAGCCACTTCTTAATTGTACTATTAGTGCATTGATGGAGGAATTGCAGATACAGCATAAGAAGAGTACACCCTATCACCCACAGGCGAATGGAATGGTGGAGGTGTTTAACAAGGTATTGGAGCATGCGTTGACAAAGGTATGCAATGCGAACCGTGACGACTAGGATCTGAAAATCCCAGCAGTGTTGTGGGCCTATCGCACCACATGTAAAAGGTTAACTGGTTAGACACCTTTCAAGCTAGTATATGGGAAGGAAGCAATTATGCCAATGGAGTATATTGTTCCAAGTCTACGAATTGCGGCTGTTACGAGCATGGATGATGTTGCAGCATTAGATGAGCATCTAGCACAATTGGTGCAGCTGGAAGAGGATCGATTTCTCGTTGGCTTTCACCAAGGGGTGGAGAAGGATCACCAGAAAGCATGGCATGATCGCCACATCACAAATAAACACTTTCAGCAAGGCGATTTGGTGCTATTATACGACAGCAAGTTTATGAAACATCCAGGCAAGTTGTAGTTGCATTGGCTGGGTCCATATTGCATCAATAGTATTACGACAGGAGGAGCGGTTTAGTTGCAACGGTTGGATGGGGCGATGCTCCCCAAGCTGGTAAATGGTCACAAATTGAAGCCCTATCAATCGGGCTTGGAATAGTGTGATTCCTGAGTCGCATCGGAAAAAAAAAAGTGTGTGTTGCAGGTTGTTTAGTGGTCGATGGCGCACCAACAGAAGAAGTTATGCGGAAGCGAGGAGGCTTGTGCCGCACGTTTGGAACAGTCGGAGACACATGGCAGCGTTGTGACCCGGTCAAATCAGTAATAAATGCCAGAATCCAGGATATTTAATCAACGACGTTGTTCGAATCATGGGCATTAATGGCGGATCTGGCTGATCGGTGGACAGAATCGCGGTGGATTTGCCTCATTAATACAAGATTTGGTTGAGTTAATGCATGATTTAGTCATGATTACGGTGGATTTGGGTAAATGCTATAAGTATGGTTTAGCATTGGGCATAAGACACTGAGGATTTAGCAAGTTGTGTTGTTTTGAAGCACTGTAGTGATTTGAGTTAGTTACTGTTAGGGCTATAATTAAGAGCAGTGAGGTATGCTAGGAGAACTGGAGACAGTGGATATTAGCAGTGAAGTGGAGTCTCCATTCATTCTGGCTACTGTAGAACGAGAAGGTGTGTCCTCAGACACTATTGATCTTGGTGTTGAGGTTTCCAACATGCCGGTGGGAGCATCAAGTGTTGCTAAGAAGCGCCGAGGGGGTCAGCCTTCTAAATCTCTGCAGAGTAACAGATTGCGTCGGTCTGCGGTGGCTAGCAAAGCTCCGGAGTAGGTGGGGCAGTCCAGTCACACCTTTCATCCATCTTCCCAATGGCTAGGGCAGTCTCCGAACAATATCCTTGGTTACATCCCTCATGTTCGGCCAGATGCCACCCCACACAAGATAAATCCGAAACAGAAATTTAGCGTGAAGATGCCTGCACTCCCGGCTGGGATGATGTGCTCGGTGGATATTGGGTTGGCACTGATGCGCCTGCGCTATGAGGACCACGACATGGTGGCCCAACCCGAAATTGTGTCAGCACCATATGTGACTGAGACGTGTAATCCATCGGTTTCATAGATACACGAATGGGCACAAGGACTGCGGCAGGCCAGCTTGTTAGGGCTAATTAACATGCTGCATTTTGGCTGCCTAGTGGAAGTTGGTTCTTGTGTAAAACAGCTATTGTCATGCTTCCACGGGGGTTCATTGTGGTTGGACAAAGAGGTCCCAGTCACTGTTGACTTGATTTGTTACATTATCGACTTGCCCAAGAATGGCATTGATTAGGCACAGTTTATTCAAGGAAAGGCGAATGAGAAGAAGTGGGCATGTCAGTTAGCACTAAAGTATGAATTAGAATCGGATGGGTGTGGGTATAGCACCAGTAGCTGCAATAATTAGGCAGTACTCACAGGTATTAAGATCCTATCTTGTAAAGTGATTAGGGGAGGTCGCCCTAATTAATGTAATTCGGGAATAGTTGCTTGCACAGAGCAATGTGAGGAAGGAGTCCAGATGAAGTGGCCCTTATATCTCTTGAAGCGGCTAATGGAGGATGCCACAGATGTCCAAGTGGGTAGAGGCGCTTTCTAATATAGTTGGGTTTTGTTGCTGATCGCTCTAGTTGCATGGAAAGAGCCAGACACCTACTAGGGTGTGGACTGCCCGGCTGCCACGAAACGACGAGGGGCACGTTATCAGAATCTATGGTATGTATGAGAGCCCGAGCACATCCGGGAGTGCCAATTTCAATTCTGGCTATATTCGGAAATGCTTTGTGACGCCACGACACAGGTCCCACGAATCTCTGCAGATACTGTGGCACGGTTCAAACCCATCATGGCATTTGCAATACAGCCTAGTGTCATACATATCCAAGCTCGTCGGGATACTACTCAACAGTGGTTGTAGACAAGGTATAAGGTGACAGTAGAAGAGTTGGCGGTTATTGTGAATGAGTGGCCGGAAGCTTGGTGCCATCCCATGAGTTCAGTAGAAATTGATGCTGGAGGTCTGCTGGTGGGTCCTATGGATCGAGTATCAGCTCAGGATCAGCAGATTCATCATGATTATGATCACGAGTCACCCAGAACACCAACTGCGGATGATAGCAACCGCGCTCTTGAGGAAAACCGATCAAAATGGCACCACGAGCATGCGACGATTAGTGGGATGTCTTTACCAGCTGAGGCGTAGCTGGGTTGGTTAATCATAGCCCTTAACCATGCCGCCACATCGGCTTTCGACAAGATGTTCATCAAAGCGGAAGAGGGATTCTCTGCGCTTGCTGCTCGAATGGATTCTTTGTGTAATGCCGTGTTACAAAAGGAACCTGGTAATGTACCCATGCAGGAGACGGTCACAATTCGCACCACGCCCCGGGTCCAGAATATCAACATTCCCCCGACTACAGTTGTGACTGACAATAAGGCTTTGCAAAATGTGTTGCGGTCGATTGACCAGGTGACTGTCAATGTTAATGAACTACCGGCAATGGCTCTAGTGACAATGCAGAGGGTCGCCTCCCAGGAAATGGCGGATAGAATGCATGAAATTAGCAAGAGCTTTCAGCACTTGCAGGCAAGCGAGGCAGCTGCAACCACCGCGATCAATGAGATTACAAGCAGGGCTGCTGCAGCGCGGAAAGTAGTGGATGACCTGGAAACTGACCTTAAGCAGGAGCGGGCCGAGAAGAGTCGCACAGTAGAATCCCTCAAAAAGGAACAAGACTTCCTTATTGCGGAAAAGGCTCACATGTGGGACGACAGTGTTCGGGTTGACCGAGAATTCACAGAGGCTTATCAACATGTCCTAGAGCCCACTGATGAGGTAGACATGCTCCAGTGAGTGCAGCGGATGGGGGCTGCTATTGTTCAGTTGCGCCAAGAGAACGACCTGTTGAAGGCCCAGTTGAAACTAGGTATGCCTCAGGCGGAGGTGGATGAACAAAGAAGGGCACTCGAAGAAGTTGCCACCCAGATGGAGGAGCTGGAAACACAAGAAACCAGGCTCACCGCGGAAATGGTACAGTTTTGGGGATGCATCATTCACGATGAGCAAGTTGAATAGCTTACTAAATTCCGGAAGGAAGCAGAGGGCCAGGTGGCCACACTAAAGGTTGTGATGAGAACCCTTCCACCAATGGAGCAAGTTGCTAAGTCGCGTGAGCTGAAGGACTTGCAACAACGGGTTGCCAAGGAAGATGAACGACAGAAGATACATGCGGCCCAGTTGGAAGAATTCCAGGACACTAGCGAGAAACTGATGCTACAAGCCAATGAAGCACTACAAGTAGTACAGAAGTCTCGACAGCAGGTCATGGACAAGCTTGCCAATCACCCATCAGCCGAAGATGTGATCAACAGTCAAGCAGCAGCTAAGGATGCTCAGGAGCTGGTGCGAAATGTCGAATAGCCGTATGCAGACTTCAAGGCGATGACCATGATGTGCACTCTGTCTAGCAGTTGATGTGCCTCGAGGGTGAGCCACAAGATTGTGTTGGGGGCTTGTTGGCAGGTGGTTTGATGGGGAAATGTCGCGATACCGCCAACGCTACAACACACCGGAAGAGGGCACGAAAGGATTATTTTGTGTTAAAGAATACTGTAGTTGACGGGTTTTGGGTCAATTGGACCACATTTTATGTAATAGTGAGTCAGTTGTACCGCAATATGCGGGTTTTTGGATCATTTGGGCCAAGTCAGTTAGATAATTGTTCATTTGTCCATAGTGTCGGTTAGGAATTCGTTTGTAAGTGGACAAATATGGTAAGGGAAAAAGCCTATAAATACATGGGAGTTGTAAGTGTTAGGGAGAGGAATGGAGAAGTAGAAGACCAATTGTGTGCGAGATATGTGTTTTTGCTTCTGGTATATGATTGCAACAGTAATGTAATGATGTTTTGGCCTGAACCTTGAGTAATGTTGCAATATGTGAATGTTGTTTGATGCAATGTCTTCTTACTATTGCCATGATGATAACTGCTGTGATTACGTAATATGTTTTATGTGATGATAAATGCTGCAATGAAGTAATATGGTATAACTCCTTGAATGCTGCGATGAAGTAATATGGTACAACTCTCTGTTGAATGCTTAAGGGTTCTATTTAAGTGTCGCGATAGGGCTAGTCTGTGTTTCCACAACTCTCCTCCTCCCTCGGTGGAAACATGGTTCTGTCTACTCTTCCTGGACACCTCGGGTGAGACCTCATCCCCTCTACGGGTGTTGCTGGGTGGGCTCAAACCTACCCGGGCCGGTGCCCAAGGAGACCACGGTATGTGTCGATAGTGAGGTGAACCCCTATCGACTGAGTTCGCGTTGGTCAACATTGCACACTTTTTGTTTCATCAACTGTGGATTCACATATGATGACTTCAATCACTACACCCTTATTGAAACTTGTGTGCACTTCAACAACTGAAAGCTTCTTCTAATTGGTGATTACTTGCATGCTTTCAAGACTTGCATAAATTTTCAACCATTTATTGTTCCATGTTGCTTGTGCACTCCACTTGACTTGCTTGTGCACTCTATAATATTCTCTTGACTTGATTGCACACACAGACTTTTCCATGTATATTATTTGGTTTGCTTTCACATACTTCAAACTTATTTCCAACCAACACTCTAGCTTGTACCTTGAAGGACTATGACTGGATGGTCTTGTGACCTAATCACGTACATGTGCCTTATGTACTTCGTTAAAATGGATATGTATGATGTACCATTGGACACACTTCTTCAGGCTAGATGCAACTTCTAGATATACTTCTTCAAACTAGCATCCATATCCTTAACAACCTTGCTTGCGAATATACTTCTTCTATGTGGCTTTTCCATACTTATTCAAGCTAACATGTGAATATTGAATCCACTTGACTTCAATTGACATCAATTACTCAAACTAAATTAGCTGGCATCCTCTTTGACATTAGTTGACATCAATGACATCCAAATTTGAACAATCTCCCCCTTTGGCATTGATGTCAACACCTTATGAAGTTGTGCATAATCATCTTCTTGAAATTGTATGCTTTATCTGTACTTGTCACAGTACTCCCCCTGTGTATATGCTCCCCCTGATTTATTTTCCAATTTCAACCTTTGACATCTATGCATTATGTTTGTAGTGATTCTTCTGCTTTTTGTTACCTCTACGTAAATCGCATGCTTTTATGATTATTTGCACAGTATTGTTGCATGCTTCAAGGTTAGCTTCATGCTTCTTCTATGTATATTCTTCATTCCAATTCTCCCATGATTGTTAGTCCTAGCCCAAGTGGGTCATTTTTGTGTAAGTCGTATTTTGGAACTACTGAGCTCAGCGCAGTTGGCCTGAAGGATTTTTGACTACGAAGCTGCGCACAGCGCAGCATCAGGAGAGTTGCGAAGTTCAGTACTGTGAGGAGACAGCACTGCAATGTGTTCAATCTACGTGGATCCGACAAAGCAGAGTGTTGGATGAAAGACAGCACGTATTCTGGTTAGACCATCGGTGGTCTATTTTTGGTAAAGATGCTCCAAGAGTACCAAGCGGCAGGTAGGAGCAATGCAGAAGGAAAGCGATTGATCGCACATGCGAAATAACCACTACATACACCACTTGCACAAGACCGTTAGAGGAAGAAGGGCTCGGTGAAAGAAACCTATTGGCGTGCGCGCAATAGGAAGACCGATAGCGACTTGAAGCATGTGTGGAAGACGGCCATGATGGAATATTCACTACCAGAAGCCAACAAGTCCGGTTAAGGGAAAACCATGACAGTTTTGTAAAACCTGAGGGTTTTTGCCTTCGAATTATAAAGACATGACCTACGGGCATGATCTATAAATAAGGAATATTTTGTATGGGAAAGGGTTACTCTTCATTTTGTGTTGTTCTCATTGTTGGTTGAATAGATCTCTGTTAAGAGACATTTTGTAAAGGCTCTACAAGCTGTGTGCACATAGGCCTATTGAGAGAGAAGAGAGCCTGCAGCTGAGTGCCCAGACAAAGAACTGTTCTACCCTTCCCAAAAGACTAATACAACAATAGTTCTTTTGGAAGTAGCCTCCATCCGGGGGGTGAACCACGTTAAACCCTGAGTAGTCTAATTTTTTATGTTTGCACTTGTATGTTTGTTTACAACGAATGCTTGAATTTTCAGTTATCAGTTGTTATGTTAATGCTTTTATATGTAATATCCATAGGAGAAAGATGGGAATAATATGTTAATTGTTGCATGAATGGATGAATGATGAATGTGTAGTATTCTAAGTCTATAAGAGGATCAGTTTGTTGAAGAATCACATGTGCATGTACATTTCGGGTTGTATAACTATTTTGATGCGCAGCACCGGAAGTGTGCATTATTATGTGTCTCATATGTTTGCATCAATTCTAAGGTTAAATAACCTAAGGGAATCTATGAATGAATAAGTGTTAAGTGAAGCCTTCATTATCGGCTAAGTTCATGAAGGAAGCGTATAAGTCAGTTGGGCTATCCTTTCATTTGCAATCTGTCCGAACTGCGCAGTCCTTGGATGCGCTAGATGTGCAAGTACCTTAACTTGTAGATGCGAGGACCGCGACACAGTCTATCGTCACCCATTCTTCAGTTCGCAGCGTGAGCCCCACAATGCACTACGTAGTAGATATTTCCTAACAACTCATCACATCGCTGTGGAAACCTGATTCTGCAGTACCCCCATAGCTACACCTCGGGTGAGACCTCAGTCTATTTGTAGGCTATTTCCAAAAGGGCCAGTGAAAAGGGGTTTTGTTGGTTCATTAAAACTATGAAGAACCTGGGTCGACATTGAAAACCTCTAGATCAATATTTAAGCCAACAAATGGTTCCGTTGCTGGGAGGAACAACTAGGGGAAGTCGAACTTGAAGGTGGCTCGGGGATGAGCCACATGTAAGTGTTAGGGGCCTATTAGGCCTGGCCCAAGTGGGGCATTTTTGTGTAATTCAAATTTCTATTGTCGTGCTAAGAATCCGTGATGAGTTGAAGTCAGGATGTGCGAAGTAGAAGAAGTTGAGTCGGGTGTAAAATTTTGGTATCCAGACAATAAAGAAATTTGGGCTTGGTGTGACAAGACAGAGAGAGATTCGCAAGAAAGGAGAATAGACACCCACACCTCTCTGACATCCAGTGGTTGAACAAATACCTGTGGAAAGATGTTCACGATGTTTTCTGGGCATCTTTTGGAAATGAGCTACACGAGTGGTTGTCAAGGCTCGTAGAGCAAAGAAACTGTACACTGCAAAACGTACTGACTAAGTGGTCTCCAGAGCTTATTGAAAAGCTCAAAGCACTAGATATCCCATTCACGAGATCAGTTGACTTCTGGGTTGACAACACACTATAGAGCTTTGTGATGCAGTTCGTTGTGGACATGCTAAAGTCCTATAGCACAACTGAAAGAGAGTTTTTCAAGGGATTCAAAGGTAAGTACTTGAACAACTTGAGTTTATACATTAAAATGCTTTTGGTCAAGAAAGGTGTTTTTAGAATGCAATGAAATTTTGTTTAAATTTGTCTTGGTAGATAGTACATATAGTGGGTCTTATGAAGAAACCCATAACCTGAGAAGTGGAAAGACTCCACGTAGATACCCAGATACCATGTGATATTGATAATCAAACTGCACCTCTGTGAGCCACATATCAGCGTTTTATTCCATAGAATTAGTTGGTTGCACAAACCATGCCTCCCCTATCTCAGAATCCGTTAGTTCAAAACCCGCCGGTTGCAAGCACCACGCAACCCGCACCGCATAACATCAATACTGGTAAAACCACAGGAGCGGGTTCCTAGCCTATTCCAACTCAGCCTACCCCATCTCAGGCCATCCCACTTCAGAACATCAACCTCAGACCATCCCTCAGAGTATTGTCGCTAGCACCACTCAGAGAACTGTGCCACCTAGAAGGAGGATGGTTGATGATATCAAACTGCTGATATTCAAAGGAACGGGTCTAGAATACCCTGATCAGCATTGGTTTCTATGTGAAGCCCTGTGGAGTGTAAAGCAAGTATAGGATGATGCTGTGAAGCAGGAACAAATCCTCACCACTTTTAGAGACAGAGGCTTGCATTGATTCATGAAGTATTCGCAGGGACATAATAGAACACTGATAAAAATCAAGGCTGCGCTCTTAGCATAATTTAAGAAACCAAAATCAGAATCGCAGTGTATAACAGAGTTGAAAGAGATCAAATAGAAACCTAATGAGACAGTTTGGGAGTTTCATTGGAAATTTAAGACACTGCTGGACCAAGTAAGCTTCATTATAGCACCACAACAGCACAAGGAATGGTTAATAGTTGCGTTGTTGCCCCATATCAGACAGTCGTTGATGCAACAGAAAGTGGCTTTGTAGGCAGAGGCCTTAGAGATTGCGATGAAATTAGAAGCTTCACCGATTGGAGAAACTAGCACTGGAATGTCTCAAATTCATAACCAGTTGGCTACCTTGACACTACAATTGCAGGATATCAAGAAGGGAAAACAAGAGAGACAAGAAGTCTAGTGTACAGGATGTAAGGTAGAAGGACACATTAAGGATCATTGTCCTTTACTCCAATATTTCCTTAACATGGGTGGACCAAACCCATTAAATCCAAACCCAGGGCCATGGTGTGAAATTTGCACAACCAGAGGACACTGACCAGAAGACTGCCACATGATACATAAATATGTAAGAACAGCTAAAAACCTATATCGTAATTTCTGTAAGTCAATAGGGCATGATGAGTCCAATCTTCATGCATATGAGATCATGTTAGAAAGAAAGAAATATATTCAGCATATGTATGGAGGAATGTACAGAGTCCAAGAAGAGATTCCACATAAACAAGATAATGTCCAGTGGGATCAGGGAGCATACAGAGGTTACGGAGGATACAGCGGGAGAGGAAGGAATAACGGCCCAGCGCAAGGATGAGGCCGAGGTCAAGTAGTCTGTTATAACTGTGGCCAAGCAAGCCATGTATCTAGAGATTGTACCAACCCATTCACTACATGTAGTTATTGCAAATCATTTGATCATGTTATTGAAGACTACCCATTCTTAGAGGTAGAAATGCAGAAACAGAAACGTGCATAGGTGCCAAACCCAAATATTCAGTTGATCGCAATAGAGAAAAGACCTGTGGATCCAAGTATCAACATAGTAACACGAAGTGGCACTACGACAGGGTGAGATAGAGGAGCAGAAGCTTCGACTTCAGGATATTTTAACACTAAGCTGACTCCTCTTGAAACAATATGGATAAGAAAAGCTGTCAGGAAAGCACCCGCTTTCGACTTGAAGAAAAACAAAGAAATCTTTGAAGAAGCACAATATATTTTTAAGGAACCAGCACCTAGCTCGCCGAGAATCCCATTGCGCAGTGAAATACCGCATGTAGAATATATACCGGCTGCTTATGATAAAATGAGTGCCACAACAAAGACAGGAACCTCTATTACGCAGTTCCTCAGGAGCTGCATGAAACTATTAAAGAGTCCAGACGCTATCACAGAATTACAGAAACTATTAAATCAGTATGAGCCGTAGAGCGAGACAGTAACTATCGATAGTGCAGTTCACCAGATCAAGAAACACAAAAGATCAGGACGAGAAATGAGACTCAATGCACAGATAAGCAATTATGAAATGGATGAGATCATTCTTAATCTGGGATCAGAAGTAAATGTCTTAACTAAACAGACATGGCAGCAGATGGGGAGACCAAAGCTGTTATGGTCACATATCCAGTTGAGAATGGCCAATCAGGAGAAATTCATACCCTTTGGAAGGTTAGCAAATGTCATAGTTGAAATTGATGGAGTGCAAAGTCACATAGATTTCGAGGTTATAGAGATTATGGGTGATAGTCAGCCCTACCCTGCGTTGTTGGGGATGGACTGGGCTATGGATAACCTTGCTATCATAAACTTGAATACAAAGAATATGATATTCGAAAGAAATCATCTAAGGGTCATTGCACCATTGGACCCCTCAGACGGAGACAAATACAGCGAGCCAATTCAGGAGGAATCCAGAGCGTAGGATCTTGACTGTCTTTACCAAATGACTGCAAGTCAAGAAGATTATATTAATCCCACTCTAGATGGAACACTCAGCTAGAGATGTGATAGCTCTTGCATCTCAGACTCTGATGCAGGATTGGAGAACTGGCAGAGTCGTATGCATGAAGTATCAGCAAGGAGATGCACCCAGGTTACAAAATCACTGTGCTAGATTGTAAAGGAGGTAATCCCAATCCCTACCTATGATGGTTTATCTAATGTTTATTCCTTTATAAAAGAATATACTGCAACGATTGCAGATGAGCATCGCTTACCAGCACTGGACATGGCACTGCGCGAGACACCTTCCAGATGGTGGGTTGCGCATAAGCAGACATTGACAACATGGGATCAGTGCAGAATTAAGATGCAGATCATATTTGCTGATAAGGTTACACTGACCTTTGGAAAATATAATGGACAAACAAATCCAAGGGATCATATTGAAACTTGTGCAAGAGCATGGGAGGAGAGACCACATGCAGAATGGGTGCATCTCTTTGTGCATACACTGAAGGAATAAATTCCAAATAAATGGTACCTGGATATGGAGTTGTGTAGGGAAACTGTAGATTGGCCTACTCTGACTGCGAACTTCCAGAAGAGCTTCAATTTTGAGGACAAGAGTCCTAATATAAATGATGCGCTGCATATTATTAAGGAAATAATATTCAGGCCGGAATGTCCACATAAGAACATAACATTAGAGGAATTCTTTGGACCTGATAGCGTGCCTGCAATCCTACAGACAGATTGGAAGGAATAGGTAGAACATCCCATGGAATGTTATAACCTAGCTGAAGAGGCTGAAGAAAAAGAAGAAAATGATGAGGACCCACGCAACATAAATATACCTGAGTCAGAAGGTGCGCGCGATGTAGAAGGACCTCCGCTGGAAATTCCAGATATGAGTGGACCCGTGAAAACAAAGAAAGTGAACATTGGAACTAGTGAAGAGCCAAAGTTCACGTCTATTGGAGACTACTGGGATGATAAGACTATTGCAGAGATCGCAGATATATTACATGAATACCGGGAGTTATTCCCAACAAAGTTCACATAAATGAAAGGTATTTTGGGAGACTTGGGAGTTATGAAAATACCTCTTAAGCCATGTGCAAAGCATGTTAAGCAGAGGCCCTACGGACTGAACCCGCGATACAAAAAGCGAGTCAGGGAATAACTTGATAAAATGCTCAACCCAGGGATCATCGAGCTGGTCAAAGAGTCTGAATGGATAAGCCCTGTGGTTTTCCAAGATAAGAAGACAAAAGGCGAGATCAAGATATATGTGGACCTCAGAAAATTAAACGATGCTTCAATGCATGACCCATTTCCTACTCCTTTCACTGATGAGGTACTTGATAATGTTGGAGGAAATGAGGCCTATTCCTTTACTGATGGTTTTTCAGGATATCATTAGATAAGAATTGATCCCGCAGATAGACACAAGACCAATTTTTCCACCGAATGGGGGTCATTCCAGTACACAGTGATGCCATTTGGCCTGAAGAATGCACCTGCCATCTTTTCCAGGGTTGTGGTCACAGCATTCAAAGATTTCATGCATAAGTTTTTAAAAGCTTATTTCGATTATTGGACAGTATTCGGGTTACTGAAGGACCATTGTGCAAACCTCAGACTGATGCTAGAAAAGTGCAGACAACATCAAATATAGTTAAATATGAATAAGTGTATCTTTTTTGAACCTTATGGAATTCTGTTGGGACATATTGTGTGAAAACAGGGCTTGATGGTTGATCCTACAAAGATTGCAGTCATTGTAAACTTTCCCACACCAAATTCAGTAAAGCGGCTGCGCACTACATTGGGGCATACCAGTTACTACAGAAAATTTATAAAGGGTTATGTACAGACAACCGCAACAATGGAGAAGTTGTTGAAGAAAGATATGATGTTCATTTGGAATGAAAAATGTGAACAAGGATTTGATACATTAAAAGAGAAAATGGTCACTGCGCCGATCCTAGTTTTTCCAGACTGGGAGAAGCCATTTCATGTCCATGTTGATGGTTCATGTATAGCATTAGGGGTTGTCTTAGCACAACCTAGAGAGGGAGGTATTGACCACCCTATCACATTTTCGAGCAGGAAACTCTCATTTGCAGAGAAGAATTATACCACCACCGAGAGAGAATGCCTAGCTATGGTCTATGCACTGCAGAAGTTCAGGCACTATTTACTTGGTGCGCACTTCTCTATTGTCACTGACCATTCTGCTTTGAGATACCTAGTCAATAAGACAGTGTTATGGGGTGAATATGCAGATGGTTATTACTCTTTCAGGAGTATGGATTTGAGATAGTAGTTAAGCCAAGCAGATTGAACTTAGGACCTGGCCATCTGTCAAGGATCGAGTCAGGAGAAGAGCCTACGAACCTTGAAGACAATTTTCCTAATGCGCAGTTGTTCTCTATCCAAATAGATGATGAATATTATAAAGACATCATAGATCTCTTGACTACTGGGTTAGCACCCATGGAGTTTACTATGCAGCAGAAGAAACAATTGGTAGTGCGAGCAGCAGACTTCACCATTATCGCAGGTCAGTTATACAAGTTGGGATCGGATGAAGTGCTGCGTAGGTGTGTTCTAGAACACGAGAAGCCCTTCATACTGGTGAATGCACATTCAAGAGAAGCAGGAGGTCACTATGCAGGAAGAGCCACTACGCAGAAGATATTGCGCGTAGGACTATGATGGCCTACTATTCACAAGGACACAAAGGAGCACTACCAGAGTTGCGATGTCTATCAGAGGACAGGGAATCCGTCGCAAAGAGACGAGATGCCATTAAATCCACAATTGACATTACAGGAATTTGATAAATGGGAAATTGATTTTGTGGGACCTATAAACCCACCCAGAAAAAGAACTGGTGTGAGGTACATTATTACTGCAACTGATTACCTTAACAGATGGGAAAAAGCAAAGCCAATGAAGGACTGTAGCACAAGTACTTCCGCGCAGTTCATATTTGAAGACATCCTTACAAGATAGGTTTGGATGCCCAAGATTTTGATGAGTGATCAAGGCACTCACTTTCTGAATAGAACCATTGAGGCATTGACAGAAGAGTTCTGCATTCATCATCAGCGAAGTACACCATATCATCCACAAGTGAATGGAATTGGTGAAGCATTCCATAAAGTGCTGGAGAATGTGCTAACTAAGGTATGCAATGTGGATAGGGATGATTGGGACCTACACATTCCAGCCGTTTTATGGGCATATAGAACTACGTGCAAAAAGTTGACAGGCCATACACCTTTTAGGCTGGCCTATGGACAGGAAGCAATTATGCCTATGGAGTACATTGTTCCCAGCTTAAGAATAGCCGCATTCACAGGCATGGCAGATCGCAATGCGCTAGAAGAAAGGCTTCTACACTTGGTTGTTCTGGAGGAAGATCGCATCATTGCAAGCTTTCACCAACAAGTGAAGAAAGAAAGAGAAAAAGTCTTTTCAGGAACAAGTCTTTTCAAGTAGGTGATCTAGTCCTCTTGTATGATAGCAAGTTTATGAAGTTTTCTGGAAAGTTTAAAATGGATTGGCTTGGTCCATATACTATTGTACATGTTACTAATGGTGGCACAACTCAGTTAGCCACATTAGCAGGAGGTGACTTGCCCGGCCTAGTCAATGGGAGCAGAATAAAACCCTATCAGGATAGTCCTACTTCGTAGAACCCTTGATGATCAGAACGAAGGAAATTTCTAAGTGCCAAATACAGTTGAAAGTGGGCACTGGAAATGGGAAAGAGTATGTACACATTGTATGATGAGGAACATGTATATACCGTACAGCACTGCTAAACCATGCCGCTGCGCCAAAAAAAGCGAGAGAGAGAGAAAATAAAATGAAAGAGAAGACCCGCATAGTTGCAATGTTCAAAAGGCAATTGCGAAGATCAAATTGAACGAAGAATGAGGATAAGTTCAGAAGCAAGTAATCAGGCACTGCAAAGTAGCTGCACAAGAGCAGTGGCGATTGTCGTGCAGTTCGATGCACCGCCAAAGAAAAATAGCCGTTATAATGTTGGTCAAAAATATAGTCATTATGCAGTACTTTGTTAGCGACTGCTCGGGCATTTAACGCATAAATAGCCATTCTGGATGAGTTTATGAAGGAAAGGACCGAAGAATCCACCGGATTTGTCCAACTGACACCACATTTAATGCTTATCTAGCCGTTGAGGGGCACAGAGGGGGTCAGTTGCGCCTATAAATACTGTTGCATTCAGACTCGCAAGCGTTACCGAACCCTTAGAATTTTCTTGCAAGCACTGCTTTGCGAGTTGTTTAAGCAAGCTATCCGACATCCTGTGGAGAATTGTTTAGTGAATGTATGAAAGGTCTACCATTGAATAAGAGTTCATGGTCCAAGAGGCTGTGAAGGTATTCAAACACGGAGGGATTGAAGGGTTGATGAGAACCTCAGCCAAGAAAGTCGTCATAGAACAGGGTCAAGCATCCAGAAGATCACCAAGACATGGTCCAACAATACAGGAAAAAGGAAAAGATCCAGTGGGGCCGAAAGTGAAGCTACCAAAGATGAGTTTGACAATGTCGAGGGTGCCGATAGCTGATAAGGAGATACCATTAACACTTACCCCTGACTATATCTAACCACGTGCACTGGATGCACCGATCTTCAAGCTAATGAAGAATGCCAAATATGACATTCCACTCTCGCCAATATCAAAGCATGTCGACATGGACAAAAATTTGTTGGGTAACATCCCAGAGTGTAAGTGGGAATATTATGATCTACTTCAGATGCTGAAGGATCCCAATGAACGTAGGTTCCCATAGTTCCATCCCGACCAGTACATGTGCTAGAAGAAGGATGTGAAGGGAGACCTCACTATGACCCCAGATTATATCTCATCGCGTGCACTGGATGCACTGGCCATTAAACTACTGAAGAGTCCAAACTATGAGATACCACTCTTGTCAATATCAAAGCATGTCGAGGTGGACAAAAATTGTTTGGGTAAGATTCCCGAATGTAAATGGGAGGACTATGATCTTCTTGCAATGCAGAAGGAAAATCCCAGCGAGCCGAGGTTCCTATAGTTCCAGCCCGACAAATACATGTGCTGGAAGAAGAATGTAAAGGGTGACCTCACTTTGGTCGCGGAAAGCTGGTTGTCCAAAGTAGCCAATTTAGGGATACTCAATCTACTCAGGCTTCCACACTTTGACAGATCGTCAAAGCTCAATGCGGTGGTGCGAACTCTGATGGAATGCATCCACTAGGGATATTTATGGCTTGACCAGAACATCGACCTGACAATTTACTTGATCCATCAGATAACTGGGTTAAGCAAACAAGGAGAAGATCCAAAAAAGTTTTTTCAGGGGAAGAGAAAGGATAAAGAGGTAGCCGAATTGATGAAGCAAACGCAGTTTGTTATCAAAGGGAAGCGAGGCTTCCAGATGGACGACATAAATGACCAAGCAATAAGGTTTATCACGTAGTTGTTAGAGGGAAAAATACTCATAAAGTGCATACCGTTAGAAGTCTCTGCAGGCGCAGTACTACTTGGCGCCGCAACCGCTAAAGGAGAAGAATCTAATTGGTGTCAATATCGACTGAATGAGTTCCTAGAGGAACTAAATTACATGCAAATCAATGGTGGATACTTCCATTTCACCTAGCTAATACTGCTGATTACCTTCGTGGGATGGAAGGATCCGAAGCAGTACGTTGGAGTGACCACAAACACTTCGGACTACATAGGTGCTCACTATCAGAACCTTTGGGAAAATTTGAATCCCGAAAGATAACACGAGACAGCACTGTTCTTTTACACATATTATGACTAGCTGCACGGGGCCATCATGCTTTTGCCTTGAATAACAAAGCAAGTAACAAGCAAATTAATCCGCATTGTCAACTTTTATGCTGCGATGAAATGCATCTTGATTTCATCTAAAACGCAAACGAAGAATGTTGACTTGTACCCAGGAAACTACCATATGTACGAGGAAGACATTGAGAATATCATGAAGGAATGGCTATCTGAATTCCAAGTTGAGGTTGTGGACGTCCAAAGTGATTCTGGCGAGGATAACCCTATCCCGTGTCCCATAGTAGAAGACAAAGAGTCAGGAAAAAGGAGGACACTAGAAGTCCTTCAGTGCGCAAGGAACCAAGGAAGAAACAAAAATCAAATAAAGATCAACTGGACACAGTGCTTCGCGAGGATGACAACATAATGATCGCCGCAAAGATCACTGAGCAGATGGAGGAGCTCTCGACTGATAAGGAGAAGAAAGAAAAGGCGATACAAGACATTTTGGACCAGAACCTGACTACACTGCAAGGGATTTCACAAAAATTTGATAAAGTCATCAAAATATTACCCTTGCCAAGGGAATCAAAAGCTGAAGGGGAGTTGGCAGGGACTTCGCAACAGCAAATCACCATTCCCACAAGGTCCTGTGTTGTCCATCTGCAACCATTATCTATAAGGTTGCCTTTACCTGATCAAGTAATGTTGGATATGAAAAATGTGGATCACGTGGAACTTGATCTTGCAAAGATACCATTGCCAGGCCTACATTACTTGCAGTTGCATTGTTTTGAAGAAATGCATGACAGAACCACAGATGCGCTGAAAGGACAGGCTGAGATCCAAGCATCTAATAGGCAGTTGGAGGTAGATAGCTCACGGAGAGCTATGGAACTACAATATGAGAATGATCGTTTGGTAATACTTGAATCCATGATCACTGCAGTCGTAGACAACATAGATGAATTTGAAGTGCAACAAGAACCAACGGATACTTTTGTTAAGATTGGTGAACTGGTAACCAGTCTTAAGACGGAGATGCAAGACATGGAGGTTCTCCATGAAGCTGAAATTTCTGCCCTGAAGGCATAGATAAACCCACAAACCCCACCAGATCAATAGAAACTAAGGGCACAGGAGGTCAAGGCCTTAGCAGAGAATATTGCTACCGAAGTGGCTAAGTTTTAGAGTCTGTTAGAAGCAGCATCGAAGGCATTCACTTCCCTCGAAGAAGACCCAGGATTGTTGCAAGTAAAGAAGGAAGTGAAAGATAATCAAGCCACACTAGAGAAGTTAGATGCAGAAGTGAAGGCCCTACTACTAAGAGATAAGCTTCTGAAGTACAGAGAAATAAACACCCTCAAGAAGGAAGTAAAAACATTACAAGAGAAAGAAACTGAAATGGGCGATAAGTCACAGCCATTATTGGAGGACGCCAGCAAAATCTCGCAGGAGATAGAGGAAAAATTGAAGGAGCTGCATGAGAATCAAGCATAGGTGGAAGGTCAAATTGGCGAGGAGATCACACCTGAGATGTTGGATACATTTAAGCAAGTCAAGCAGGATACGAAGGCCGCATCCGAGAAGCTGATTGATACATACAATGACATCGCTACGAAGCTAGCTCCGCAGGCAGCAGAATAGATGGAGGAAGATGCACCTGCAGGTGGCTCGGGGGTGAGCCACATGTAAGTGTTAGGGGACTGTTGGGCCTAGCCCAAGTGGGGCATTTTAAGTAGGAAGGATTTTGAGAACTGTGGAGCTAATTGCAGTTTAGTTGGAACAATTTTGGGATAATTTTTGGTATGTTGTGATGTTGCGCGCAACGCAGTGTCGGAAGAGCTACGAGGAGAACAGTATTGCGATGTGTTCGGTCAACGGAAGATCCAACTAAGCAGAGTGTTGGATGGAAGATAGCACATATTCTGTCTAGGTTGTCGGAGATCTATTTTTTTGGCAAAGATACTCGATAACTACCAAGCGGTGGGTAGGTGCAGATCGAGAGGAAGGTGAATGGTCACACACACAGAGAACTACTACTTGAACCAATCATCTAAAGGCCTTGAAAGAAGGAACAACTCAGCGAGAGCAACCTATTGGCATGCACATGACAGTTTTGTAAACCTAAGGTTTTCTGCCTTCAAAATGTAAAGACATGACCTACGGGTCTTGATCTATAAATAAGGCATGATTTTGTATGGGAAGAGTTACTCTTCATTTTTGTTAGTCATTATTGAATATTATCAGAGTTTATAAGCTTGAAGCTATTGTAAAGGCTCTGTAGCTGAGTGCGCAGAGACCTAATTTTGAGAGAGATAAGAACATCTGCAACTAAGTGCGCAGATGAAGAACTATTGTACCCTTCCCTAAAGACAATAAAACAATAGTTCTTATGGACATAGCCTCCCATCCGGGGGGTGAACCACGTTAAATCCCGTGTTATGTGATGCTTGTGCATTTGCCATTGTTCGATTGCTTCTTGATGTTACAGTTATCCGATATGTGTTGCTTTTATCTGTATTCACCGCGGAAGAGATGGGAATGAGATGTTAAGTAGTTCGTATATGGATGAATGTTAATGCTCAGTATCTATAAGTATTTGAATGTTTGGATCTGTTAAATAATCACAGAGCTAATTGTTGAAGTTGAAGTGTTGCATCAGAGTGCACAGCATTACATAATTCATTCCATTACGTATGTTTGAATTGGTCTAAGTGTTGATGAATGATTAAGTTTATTAAGTAAGATTGGTTAGTTTGATCAAGTCTTGAAGTGAACGCGCGATCTGGTTGACGCGATGATCCATTATAAGTACTACGAGATAATCTGTTGATAGCTTATCATCATATCACCAAGTCTAAGAATCCATAAAGAAGGATTTGCAAGGAAGCGTAGATACCCTCGAGCTGACCTGTTGCTATAGCCCATTAGCACCACGCAGTTGTAATCGACACAAAGGAGAAGACCTCGCGCAGTCTATTGTTCACAGCATGGAATTCTTGCCGTGCTACGCATCAGTCAGTTTAGGCACTCGCATCACTAGGTTGTGGAAACCTGATTCCGCAACCAACCCCTCAGCTTCGCCTCGGGTGAGACCTCAAGCTACTCGTAGTCTGTTGCCAAAAGGGCCAGTGAATAGGGGTTTTGTTGGTATCTTGCACTGCGAAGTACCTGGGTCTACATTGGAAAACCTCTAGATCAGTAAGTAAGCCAACAAATGGTTCTATTGTCGTGCTAAGACTCAATGAGGCGATAGTGTGTTTTGAAAAAGTAATGTGCAAAGAAGAATACAAGTTCCCATTAGGATCATACAATTGGAATCCATAAAAGAAAGAGATCTGGGCTTGGTGTGATAAGATCGAAAGAGATTTTGCAAAGAAAGAAAACAAACTCCCACGTCTATCTGACATAGAGTGGTTGAATAGATACTTGTGGAGGGACATCCACGAGATTTTTGAGGTGTCGTTTCCAAACGAGCTGCACGAGTGGATATCGTGCCTCATAGAAAGAAATAATTGTTCTCAAGGAGGAGAAACTACAGAGTGGACTCCGGAGCTTACTGAACAGCTCAAAGTAATAGACAGCCCACTATCGTGAGCAATCGGCTTCTGGGTTGATAGCATACTTGAAGGATTTGTGACCAAGTTTGTTGTAGGCACACTGAAATCCTACAGCCAAGCTGAAGCATACTTTTTCGAAGGATTCAAAGGTAAGTTCCTAAAAAATATCAATCTATACATTAAAATGATTTTAGCTAAGAAAGGTGTTTTAAGAATGCAGTAATAATTCTGAATCTGCCATGGTTGAAAATACATACATTGATTCTGACGAATAAAACCATACTTTGAGAAGTGGAAAGAGATATAAGCTTGATAACGAAAAGAATCCCATAGGATCTAGAAACCGCATAGATACCAAAATTCCATGTGACCTTAATAATATGAACACGCAATTATCAGCCACAATCCAGTGCATTACACCTCAGAATCCATCAGTCCAGAACCAACCCGCTATGAGCATCGCGCAGCCCATCCCATAGATCGTTAATACTAGTAGCACCACAGGAGCAAGTGCTCAGACCACTACGACTCAGATCATTCCAAAGAATACTATCCCTAGCACGACCCAGCAACATGCATCTACTTTTGTCGTAGGGAACCCATCCCAAAACCGTACACAATCTGAAAGGAGGATGGCTGATAATGATATAAAGTTGTCGATATTCAAAGGAACGGGTCTAAAAGACCCTAATCAGCATTGATTTCTATGTGAAGCCATATGCAGTGTAAAACAGGTTCAGGATGACGTTGTCAAGAGAGCACAACTCATCACTACTTTTAGAGATAGAGCATTACACTGGTTTATGAAGTATTCTCAAGCACATCCAAGAACCCTAGCAGATATCAAAGCCGTGATGTTAGCAGAATTCAAGAAGCCGAAATCACAATCACAATGCATAACAGAGTTGAAGGAAATCAAACAGAAACATACTGAATCAGTCTGGGAATTCAACCAAGAATTTAAGACATTGTTGGACCAAGTGAGCTCTATTATAGCTCCACAACAGCACCAAGAGTGGTTCATTACTGTGTCGCTGCCCCATATCAGACAACCACTAATGCAACAGAAAGTTGTGTCGCAAGCAGAGGCCTTGGAGATCGCGATGAAGCTGGAAGCTTCACCAATTGGAGAGAGTAGTTCTGGGATGTTACATATATAGAACCAATTGGCTACCTTGACATTAGAATTGCAAGGTATGAAGAATGGAAAGGAACAGAGACATGAACAAAGACATGAAGTTTGGTGCACAGGATGCAAAGGAGAGGGTCACACTAGAGAACATTGCCCCTTGTTTCAAGATTATCTTAATAGTGGTGCACCAAACCCGATGAATATGAATCAGAACTAGGCACCGTGGTGTGAAATTTGTAGAACCAGAAGACACCGACCTAAGGACTATCATCTGATACAGAAATATGTAAAAACACCTAAAAACTTATACTGTAATTTCTATAAGTCAGTTGGACATGATGAGTCCAACTGTCATGCTTATGAACTGATGAATGAAATAAAGCGAGATATGGAAGCAAAGCGAGGTGCTGGAATGTACCGTGTTCAAGAAGAAAATCATCCAAAACAGGAGAACACCCAGTATGATTAGGGTGGATATAGAGGGCGCGGTAGTGGATACTGTGGGAGAGGGAGAAATGTTGGCCAAGCTCAAGGAAGAGATTGAGGCCAGGTAATATGCTATAATTGTGGCCAACCAGGTCATGTATCTAGAGAATGTACTAATCAATGCACCACATGCAACTACTGCAAATCATTTGATCATGTGATTGAAGACTACCCTGTACTTGAAGTAGAAATGCAAAAGCGGAGAAGGACAGAACTGTCGAACCCTAACATTCAGTTGATTGTAGCAGAGATCAGATCTACAGATCCGAGTGTAAATGCAGTAACATGAAGTGGCGTTGATATAGGAAGAGACAAAAATGTAGAAGCCTCAACTTCTGGAACAACTGATACTAAGAAGACCCCTAGAGAAACAGTAGGGATTAGAAAATCTCCCGGGAAAGAACCTCCTTTGAACTTACAGAAAAATAAAGAAATATTTGAAGAAGCATGGGACATATTCAAACAACCACCACCTACTTCATCGAGAATCCTATTGCGTAGTGAAGTACCACAGATAGAAGACATGCCACTGGCATATGATTAGACACGCGCTGCACCAGATACATCCACGTTTGTTGCGTAGTTCCTACAAAGCTGCATCAAATTATTAATGAATAAAGACACTCTTATGGAATTTGAAAAACTGATAAATCAGTATGAATCACATAGTGAGAGGAGGACTGCCCATGGCGCAGTTCATAACATTAGGAGTCCCAAAAGAACCGGTAGGGAAATGTGGTTCACTGCACAGATTGGAGACTACGAGATGGACGAGATCATTCTTGATCTCAGATCTAAAGTAAATGTATTGACCAAGCAGACATGGCAGGAAATGGGGAAACCAAATTACAGTGGTCGCCTATACAGTTAAGAATGGCTAACCAAGGCATAATTATATCGTTGGGGAGGTTACCCAATACCATTGTCAAAATTGACGGAGTGCGAAGTTATTCAGACTTCAAAGTAATTGAAATTGTAGATGACAGCAATCTGTATCCGGCGTTGCTGGGTATCGATTGGGCAATGACAAACTCCACCATCATAAATATGAAGACAATGAAAATGATATTTGAAGACAATGACATAAGGGTCATCGCACCACTAGACCCTTTGCAATGAGAGAGATATGTTGAACCAATTCAAGAGGAGTACAGAGCTCAAGATCTTGACCGTATCTATAAGACGACAACAAATGCTGCGGATTATACTCAAACTACTGCGGATGGAACGCTCAGTTGGCGCTGTGATAGTTCTTGCATCTCAGACTCTGAGGCAGGATTAGAAAACTGGAAACATAGAATGCAAGAAGTATCTTCTCGACAATTACAAAATCACTTCGCTGGATTGGAAAGAAGGTAAGTCCAATTCCCACTTATGATGGTTCAACTAACGTCTATTCATTTATCAAAGAATACACTACAATAGTTACAAATGAACACCGCATCTCAGCATTAGACATGGCACTGAGGGAGACACCTGCCAAATGGTGGGATACGCATAAGAAGACACTCACAACTTGGGACCAGTGCAGAATAAAGATGCATATCAGGTTTGCTGATAAGGTTACACTACCTTTTGACAAATACAATGGCCAGATGGATCCGGGGGATCATACTGCAGCCTGTGTAGAATCTTGGAAAGAAAGACCACAGACAGAATGGGTACACCTTTTTGTGCACACGTTGGAGGAGCATATTCCAAAGAAATGGTCTCTCGAGGCAGAGCTGCGCAGAGGCCATTAAACTACTGAAGAGTCCAAAGTATGAGATACCACTCTCGCTGATATCAAAGCATGTCGAGGTGGACAAAAATATTTTGGGTAAGATTCCTGAATGTAAATGGGAGGCCTATGATCTTCTTACAATGCAGAAGGAAAATCCAAGCGAGCCGAGGTTCCCACAATTCCATCCCAACAAATACATGTGCTGGAAGAAGAATGTAAAGGGAGACCTCACTTTGGTCACAGAAAGCTGGTTGTCCAGAGTAGCCAAGTTGGGGCTACTCAATCTGATCAGGCTTCCACACTTTGACAGATCGTCGGATCTCAATGCAGTGGTGCGAACTCTGATGGCACGTGTCCACTAGGGATATTTATGGCTTTACCAGAACATCAACCTGACGATTGACTTGATCCATCGGATAACTGGGTTGAGCAAACGGGGAGAAGATCCAAAGAAGTTTTTTCAGGGGAAGAGCAAGGATAAAGAGGTAGCCGTATTGATGAAGCAAACACAGTCTGTTATCAAAGGGGAGTGAGGCTTCCAGACGGATGACATAAATGACCAAGTAATAAGGTTTGTCACGCAGCTGTTAGCGGGAAAAATTCTCATAAAGTGTAGACCGTTAGAAGTCTTTGCAGGCGCAGTACTACTTGGCACCGTAGCCGTTGAAGGAGAAGAATTTAATTGGTGTCAATATCTACTGAATGAGTTCCTAAATGAACTGAATGACATGCATATCAATGGTGGATACTTCCATTTCACCTGGCTAATACTATTGATTGCCTTCGTGGGATGGAAGGAGCCGAAGCAGTACGTTGGAGTGATCACAAACACTTCGGACTGCAAAGGTGCTCATTATCAGAACCTTTGGGAAAATTTGAATCCTGAAAGATAGCACTGATCTTTTACACATATTATGACCAGCTATGCGGGGCCATCATGCTTATGCCTCGAATAACAAAGCAAGTAACAAGCAAATATATCTGCATTATCAACTTTTATGCTGCGATGAAATGCATCTCGATTTCAGCTAAAGCGTAGACGAAGAATGCTGACTGGTACCTAGGAAACTACCATATGTACGAGGAAGACAATGAGAATATCATGAAGGAATGGCCAGTTGAATTTCGAGTTGAGGTTGCGGACGTCCAAAGTGACTCTGGAGAGGATAAACCTATCCCGTGTCCCATAGTAGAAGACAAAGAGTCAGGAAAAAGGAAGGACACTGGAAGTCCTTCAGTTCGCAAGGAACCAAGGAAGAAAAAGAAATCAAATAAAGATCAATTGGACACAATGCTTTGTGAGGATGACTACATAATGATCGTCGTGAAGGTCACTGAGCAGATGGAGGAACTCTCAACTGACAAGGAGAATAAAGAAAAGGCGATACAAGACAGTTTGGACCAGAACCTAACTACACTACAAGGGATTTCACAAAAAATTGATGAAGTCAGCAAAATATTACCCTTGCCACGAGAATCAAAGGATGAAGGGGAGTTGGAAGGGACTTCGCAGTAACAAATCACCATTCCCGCAAGGTCCCTTGTTGTCCATCTGCAACCATTATCTATAAGGTTTCCTTTACCTGATCAAGTAATGCTGGATACGAAAAATGTGGAGCGCGTGGAACTTGATATTGCAAAGATACCATTGCCAGGCCTACATTACTTGCAATTACAAGTTTTTTAAGAAATGCATGATATAACCACAAATGCACTGAAAGGAGAGCTTGAGCTCTAAGCAGCTAATAGGCAGTTGGAGGCAGATATCTCACGGAGAGCTATGGAACTGCAAGATGTGTTGATGGATGTGTAACTTCGGAATGTATTTTACCCATGTATATTGTACTCCTATAGAGATGTTATTATTCCTCTATACGGAAGTGTTTGTATTCCTATAGAGATGTTATTATTCCTCTATATGGAAGTGTTTGTATTCCTATAGAGATGTTATTATTCCTCTATACGGAAGTGTCGTCATTTATATTGTAAGTGTCGTAACTTATACTTGATGGTTTATTATACCACCTTGATGGGGTCGGCCCTGTATGAGTCATGTGGGTAAATGGGTTTATTAGACCACCAAGTGTGGGATTGGCTCGGATAAATGTAACCATGGGTTATTAGGCTAAGCTAGACAAGTCGGCCCCACTGGTTGATTGGGCAGGATAGGACAAGTATAAATAGAGATCGGGAGATCTCTATTTGATCACTCATTACTCACTTCTATCTCTCTCGAAAAGTGGCGCACATGTGAGGAGGAGGAGCAGCTGCTAGGAGAAGACTATCTCTTGTACTTTGGTTGTATCATTGCTCTTTCTATCTCTAAGGAAGTTGCGGGGTTTTTCACCTTCTTGGTTTTCCCCGATGAAAATTTGTGTCTCTTGTGTGCTTGCATTATTGTGTCCATGATTGATATGCTATAGATATGATATGGATATGCATTTTGTTAGGCCTGGCCCAAGTGGGGCATTTTGAGCAGGAAGGATTTTGAGAACTACGAAGCTGAGCACAGTTTAGTTGGAACAATTTTGGGATAAGTTTTGGTATGTTGCGAAGTTGCGTGCAACGTAGCATCGGAAGAGCTGCGAAGTCAATGCTGCGGGGAGAATAGTACTACGATGTGTTCGGTCAACGGAAGATCTAGCTAAGTAGAGTGCTGGACGGAAGACAGCACATAATCTGGCTAGGTCATCGGAGATCTATTTTTTTGGCAAAGATACTCGATATCTACCAAGCGGTGGGTAGGTGCGGATCGGGAGGAAGGTGACTGGTCGCACACACAGAGAAATACTACTTGAACCAATCATCTAAAGGCCGTGAAAGAAGGAGCAGCTCGGCGAGAGCAACCTATTGGAGTGCACATGACAGTTTTGTAAGCCTAAGGTTTCCGCCTTCGAAATGTAAAGACATGACCTACGGGTCTTGATCTATAAATAAGGCATGATTTTGTATGGGAAGGGTTACTCTTCATTTTTGTTAGTCATTATTGAATATTATCAGAGTCTATAAGCTTGAATCTATTGTAAAGGCTCTACAGCTAAGTGCGAAGAGACCTAATTTTGAGAGAGAGAAGAGCGTCTGCAGCTGAGTGCGTAGACGAAGAACTATTGTACCTATCCCTAAAGACAATAAAAAAATACTTCTTGTGGATGTAGCCTCCCATCCGAGGGGGTGAACCACATTAAATCCTATGTTATGTGATGCTTGTGTGTTTTCCATTGTTCGATTGCTTAATATGAATGCTTGATGTTATAGTTATCTGATATGTGTTGCTTTTATCTGTATTCGTCGAGGAAGAGATGGGAATGAGATGTTAAGTAGTTCGTATATGGATGAATGTTAATGCTCAGTATCTATAAGTCCTTGAATGTTTGGATCTGTTAAATAATCACAGAGCTAATTGTTGAAGTTGAAGTGCTACATCAGAGTGCATAGCATTGCATAATTCATTCCATTATGTATGTTTGAATCGGTCTAAGTGTTGATGAATGATTAAGACTGTTAAGTAAGATTGGTTAGTTTGATCAAGTCTTGAAGTGAACGCACAGTCTGGTTGACGTGCTGATCCATTAAAAGTACTACAAGATAAGTTGTTGATAGCTTATCATCATACCACCAAGTCTAAGAATCCATAAAGAGGGATCTGCAAGGAAGCGTAGATACCCTCGAGCTGACCTGTTGCTATATTCCATTAGCACCACGCAGTTGTAATCGACACAAAGGAGAAGACCTCACACATCCTCTTGTTCACAGCGTGGAAGTCTTGTCACACTGTGCATCAGTCAGTTTAAGCACTCACATCACCAGGTTTTAGAAACCTGATTCCGCAACCATCCCCTCAGCTTCGCCTCGGGTGAGACATCAGGCTGCTCGTAGTCTGTTGCCGAAAGGGCCAGTGAATAAGGGTTTTGTTGGTATCTTGCACCGCGAAGTACCTGGGTCTACATTGGAAAACCTCTAGATCAGTAAGTAAGCCAACAGGCTTCCTTTTACCATAAAATGAACAATTCCCTTGAGAGTGTGCAACTAGCTATTTAGTCTCAGCAGTCTGAATTTGCATGTTTGAGAGTTGACATAATATCCTATCAACACCGAATGAGGACATAGAGTTCCAACACCAATATGATCTGTCACATGTGAAATATGGGCATGCTGAGCAATTGACTCATTTGACCCGTCGGATTGACTATCTCAAGCGTCAAAAACAGCAGATTCTGGATGAACTAACCTCATTGTTGGAATATTCTCACCATCATTTTTGTATTTTGCATGCCTGCATGCAATTCTACATGCATCCAGTCATCTACATGGATTTGCATGCAATTGCATGCATCTAGTCATCAGTATGGCAGTCTCCCAGAACCTATTCCTTATTTTGATCATACTCCATCCTAGTCCCACCAGTATTTTGATCATTTACATTTTCAGTCATGCATGCACCTTTAGGGTTTGTATGCATCCCATTCATCATTCCAGCACCTAGCCCTCAGTTATCCAGCCCCTAGGAGCTTCTCACTATTCAGTTTTAGCCCTCCAGTTTCTTAATGCGCCCTTATTCCTTGATTTTAGGGAGCAACTCGCCCTTCTTCACCTACCAGTCCAGTTGTCACTCAGTTACACTCAATTAAACCTACCAGAGTTAGTTTGACTAATGGTTGACAGTTACTTGAGCATTGATGACTCCACTGATGATGATGAAGACTTCCACTTGTGCTCCGATGATCATGAGGACACCTAGTTGTGCTCCGATGACACTCTATTGATCTTATGATCACTCTGAGAGTCTAATTCAAATTGCCACCTTGGGCATTTGAATCCTCTCTACCATTGTACTACTTATTTGTCCATATTGTGATTAATTAACTAGTGTGTGTGAAGTATTATTGCTTCTATCTGAGTTCTACTGTACCATATTATTCTGTTGCTCATTATACTGTATTGTTCACTCTTCTTATATTTTCCTGCTTAATCATAATTACTCTTGTGAGGTACACATCATCTCTTAGATCTGCTGTGAGGATTTTCACATGGTATCAAAGCATGTTGAGAGTATTGTTTATCTCCATTCTTGAGAGTTTTTTGGAGGTTATTATCCATATTTCGAGTGCAGCAGTTGCAGCAGTTTCTGCATTTTTGCAGCATTAGCAGTTGCAGTTATTCTATATTGTTTTTGCAGGTCTTCTACAGCTTCAATGTATCCTAAATTAGAAGAAATCACTCCTCTTTCTCTATTCAACTATGATGAATGGAAACCAAAAATAATAGCATATTTAAAGAGCCATGATCTCTTTGATTGTTATTTTGAAAGAGAGTTCAAATCCTCTGATGAGAAGATTGACTGGTTGAATAAAGGTGACATGCACATTGGAAGAATGAAGCTTACTATGCTGGATTACATATTGCTCCCAATCATTATTGATATTGAAACTCCAAAAGAGCTATGGGCTCACCTAGATGAAAAATTTGGCAGAAAGAATGAAGGATTTGGTCCAAACCCCTTCAAAAGCAAGCAAAGTGATGCATTCGCTCCTCTTGATGGTCTCTCAGATCATGAACCAGTATCATCTCATATTGAAGTTGTTGACAAAGAACTTGCAGATTTTCCACTCATGCTCAAACTTTCTTCTCTTTCTGTGCCAACTCACACTCTAGATATTGCATAAGGTCCTAAATCCTCTCTTGCACCAGAGTCTGTTGGTTTGCATCATGATCACATGATTATTTTAGAGGTCAAAACAGCTTTTGAAGGTAATGTATTCGCTCCTCTCCAGCTATCTCCTCTTTTATACTACTATATGATCATAATTCCATGCTTTCAGAAGGTCATTGAAGAATATGGCCATTGCCATTCGCTTGGGATAATTTCTCATGCATCTACTGGTTTTGATCTCACCTCTCATGGTTCAAAGGATATCTCAAGAAACCATGATTCAAGTCTTGGATCTAATTTGGATTCTAAGCAATTACTGCTTGGGATATTTTCTCATGCATATGATAGTTTTGATCTCACCCCTGCTGGTTCAAAGGAGATCTCAAGAAACTGTTTTTTAAGTCTTAAATCTGATTTTGATTTCAAGCAAACATGTAATATTTATTTTTGGCATTCGAAGGAGAAGACAAAATACTATATGCACTTTCACAGATTTGATCATACCTCAGTTGATTCGAATCACAGGTTCAAGGATCATTCTCATACTATTGGATTTGTTCTCATCACATTCGATCTGAAGAGCAAGTACAAGCACATGCTTTTTGAGCATGATCCACTTCTTCCCAAGAAGAAGATACCTCCAGACATATGACCAAGAATCACACATGCTTGAGTTTTGGAAACCTGATTCTGCAACCACCCCATCAGCTTCACCTCGGGTGAGACATCAGGATGCTCGTAGTCTGTTGCCAAAAGGGCCGGTGAATAAGGGTTTTGTTGGTATCTTGCACCGCGAAGTACCTAGGTCTACATTGGAAAACCTCTAGATCAGTAAGTAAGCCAGCAGGCTTCCTTTTACCATAAAATGAACAATTCCCTTGAGAGTGTGCGACTAGCTATTTAGTCTCAGCAGTCTGAATTTGCACGTTTGAGAGTTGACATAATATCCTGGCAACACCGAATGAGGACATAGAGTTCCAACACCAATATGATCTGTCACATGTGAATTATGGGCATGTTGAGCAATTGACTCATTTGACCCGTCGGATTGACTATCTCGAGCGTCAAAAACAACAGATTCTGCATGAACTAACCTCACTGTTGGAATATTCTCACCATCATTTTTGTATTTTGCATGCCTGCATGCAATTCTGCATACTTCCAGTCATCTGCATGGATTTGCATGCAATTGCATGCATCCAGTCATTAGTATGGCAGTCTCCTAGCACCTAGTCCTTATTTTGCATCCCCCAGGAGCCTGTTTCTGCTCATTTTTATCCCTCCTAGCCATTGATGCACCCTTGTTTTCATCACTGAATCACAAGTGTGCCTTATTCCACCTATTTAGGAGTTAATTCAGTTAGTTAGTTGGTTGATGACTCAGCTCCTTGATTCATGGGATGATTGATCAGTTAACTGACTGAAGCACTTATATAGGCACCTACTGAGACTAGTTGAGCTCTACTGACTATTGACAGCTCCTCATGCACCCACATTGGAGTCTCCTTCCCAACATCAGTGCCCATGCACTTAGTTAGACTCAGTTAGACTCATTTGACTGACTATTCGACTTTTGTGACCACTGCAACTAGTTTGGATGATGTCTCCAATGCTATCCAAGCTACATACTGAGGATAATTTGAATGACCTTAGTGGCATTTGAATCTCCTTGATTGTATTTAGTTATTATTCATTTTACAGAGTGCCAGCTTACAGTTGATGTATGATACTATAGTTTTTCTCCATTTTCTGTGTCATGAGTGATTATTGATTCAGCATTTATTCTTCTTCTTTCTACACTACATGAGTAAATTCTAGTGAGTTCTGATACTGCTAAGTGATCCTGGCTATGAAATATTACATGGTATCAGAGCTGACAACAACTATTCGAATTGCAGCAGCAGTTGCAGTAGTTGCAGCAATTCCTTGAGCAGTTGTCTTTCAATGAGCACTAGAAGCCTCTGGGTTTCCACAGCAAATCCTGGTGCTATTGCCTTGAATTTACTGGAGAAATATAGTGAGGTCTATCCAGGTGTGAAGGACCTAGTCACATTTTCTCTGTGTCCTAAGGCAGTGTTCAATTCGAATTGCAGCAAATCTTCTTTTCATAATTCTCATTTGTTTTGTAGGAATCTCCCTCTTCCAGCTTTGAATTATTCAATATCATGGATCTCAAGTTGAACTCATTCAACTAATTCGAATGGAAGGAAAAAATTGACATCTTCTTGAAGTCGAATAGTCTTTCCAGAGTGGTGAATGGCTTTACAGTTGATCCCATTGTTGCAGTACAGAAATCCAAGTACTTATACAAGCTTGATGAAGTAGTAGGACTGCTGCTACTTAGCGTTTCTGAAGATTTTCATTTCCATGTTATCGATTTGAAGACTCCAAAGGAGGTTTGGGATAAGCTCGAATCCCTCCTTGGCCAGAAAGATGATTTGAAGGGGCATAAACTAGAAAATGACCTCATCTCCTTGAGCCCAAGTAGTTTTGAAACTATCACTGATTTTCTCAACAAATTCAAGAACTTGATTTCACAGTTGAAGAGGTATGGGATTGAGAAGGAAGAAAAACAACTCATCCTTTCCATCATGTGGAAGCTAGGCCCTGATTATTTAGTGTTGTTTCAACCTTCCAGTTAGCAAAGTTGTCCATTCCAAAATGGAAATTCCCTTCACTTGAAGACTTCATCCAATCTATAACTCTTGAGGAGGAGAATCTAGTGCACATGGGAGTGATAAAAACCAAGTAGGATTCTTCTCTTGAAGCTACTGAGTCAAGGAGAGAAAATGGAAAAGGAAAACAAAAAATTTATGATAGAAATTCGAAAGACACCAAGCAGAAGGAGGCTCCCATACAGTCAGATGGAGCCTCGAATCCTAAGAAGGACAAGCATACTCAAAAGGGAAAATACAAGTGCACATACTATAATCGAGGATATCACCCTGAGAGCTCATGTATGAAGAAGACCATAGATCTCATGGCTTCACTTCTTGAAAAAAATAATCTTCCAGTACCTGCATGTGCTAGAAATAAAGAGAGTGAACCATCTGGATCTGAGAACAAAGAGAGATGCCATGCCCTCATGGCAAGTGCATCAACTCAATCCTCCTTCATCATAGATTCTAGAGCATCAAGACACATGTCTTCCTCCAATAAACTCTTCATTGGATTTGAAGCTACTATTGGACCGTCCATTATGTTGGGGGATGATTTTGAGGTCTCCTCTGAGGGGATTGGAAGAATCAAACTAGATCATGGATACTTTTCTGATGTACTCTATGTCCCCACTCTCACTGCCAATCTACTTTCAGTATATCAGATGACCCATACTGGAGATCCCAAGAGGGTGATCTTCTCTCCAAATGAGGTTGAAATTCAAGACATGGTATCAGGTTCTACAATTGCAAAAGGTGTTTCTAATCATAAGTCAAAACTGTATGAGTTCTCCCACTTCTTACCTCTCTCAAAGCAATATGCTCTTCACACTCATGCCAATGAAGAGAGTAGATTGTGGCATGAAATATTTGGGCATCTTAACTATCAATACTTGAAAGACATGCATACTAAAGAGATGGTTGAAGGGCTGCCCAAGATAAAGTTTTCCCAAGGCACCTGCAAAGGTTGCTTGAATGGAAAAGATCCAGCAAAGAAAGTTGAGAAAAAAGAAGATTCGTAAGGTAGAGCGAATGCTAGATCCAGATCCACAAGAACCTGAAGATATATAAACTAAGGTTCGAACTCCTATTGTATCATGGGCGACCACTACTGCTGCATTCACCAATGATCTTGTTGGAGATCCACCATCTTCAAGAACAACCAGATATGATCTACTCTCTCACACAGATCCATTTCTAGCTGAGAGATTCTTTCTTATGATTGGATCATATCCAAAGACATTCTTTGAATCCTACCAAGATCCAAGATGGGTGGCAGCTATGGATGAAGAGTATGAGTCTCTTCAAAGAAATGAAACTTGGGAGCTTGTTTCTCTCCCACCTGGGAGAAAGCTTCTTCAATTCAAGTGGTTTTACAGAACTAAGATGGAATCTGATGGATTCACTAGCAAATACAAGGCTCGATTGGTTGCAAAGGGTTACTCCCAATTCCATGGGATTGACTACTCAGAGACATTCACTCGTGTTGCTAAGATGGATTCCATCCGTCTTGTTCTTGCTCTTGCTGCATCCAAGTACTGGGAAGTGAATCACATGGATGTCAAGAGTGATTTCCTTCATGGATATATAGAGGAGGATATCTACATGAAGCAACTTGACGGGTATGTTGAAGACTCTTCGCTGGTGTGCATATTGGGGAAGTCCTTGTATGGACTCAAACAAGCTCCCTGAGCTTGGTATGCAAAGATGGATTCCTTCCTTCTGTCACAAAACTTCTTGAGATGCAAATCTGATTCGAATGTCTACACGAGACATGAAGGTGACTATCTACTTCTGATTGCTCTATATGTTGATGATATATTTATTACTGGGAGCAACACTTCATGCAATAGATCTATAAAAACAGCTTTGCGTAACTCCTTCTCCATTTCAGATTTTGGATTGTTGAGACAGTTTCTTGGTCTTGAAGTCACTCGGAGTGATTCAAGAATCAAGGTTGCATAGTCCAAGTATGTTTCATATATGCTTGACAGGTTTCACATGAGCGAATGCAAACCAGCATCATTTCCTTTTCTTTCAGGGATCATCCTTGAGGATGGTTCTTCCACACCTCTGGTGGATAGTACATTGTATCGACAGTTGATTGGAAGTCTATTGTTTCTTACACACACTCGACCTGATCTTTCCGATGCAATTACTGTTGTTTCCAAATACATGCAGGAGCCTCATGAGCTTCACTGGAAGGCAACAAATAGGATCTTTCATTACTTGCAAGGGACAAAGACCTATGGTCTTCACTATGCAGCTGGGTCTCCTCTGAACCTTGTTGGATACACTAACTCAGATTGGGATGGAGACAACTCAGATCAAAAGTCAATATCTGGTTTTGTTTTCATGATTGGATCTGGGCCTATCTGTTGGTCAAGAAAAATGCAGACCGCTTTAGCTCTTTCTTCAGCAGAAGGACGAGTATAGATGTGCAGTAAATGCAGCCACACAGTGCATATGGTTGTGGGGCATATTGTCATAGTTTGGGATTCGATTCAATACTCCACCAATCATCTATTGTGACAATCAGAGTGCTATCAGTATTTCCACAGATCTGGTTCTGAGACAGAGAACCAAACACATTGAAATACACATGCATTATATCTGAGGATTGGTGCATGATCAGACCATCTCACTGCTATACCTTCCGACAGAAGAGCAGATTGCAAATATCTTCAGTAAGACATTCTCAGTGAAGAAGTACACTTACCTTAGATCTCTTCTTAGGGTGATTGATGTACATGATTGATCATCCTATCACTGTCTATCTTGAGTGGGGGATTTCTTCCCACTGGGTTTTCCCTCTTTCCTCACTTTGTTTATTTAGATTGTTGTACGGGGTGACCTTTGGTCTCAGTTACCAGGGCCCTACCATTTCCGTTGTTCCTCATAGTATAGCTTGCGGGGGGTGTTGGAATATTCTCACCATTATTTTTTTATTTTGCATGCATCCAGTCATCTGCATGCATTTTCATGCAATTGCATGCATCCAGTCATTAGTATGTCAGTCTCCCAACACCTAGTCCTTATTTTGCAACCCTCGGGAGCCTGTTTCTACTTAATTTTATCCCTCCTAGCCACTGATGCACCCTTGTTTTCATCATTGGAGCACAAGTGTGCCTTATTCCACCTATTTAGGATTTACTTCAGTTAGTTAGTTGGTTGATGACTCAGTTCCTTGATTCATGGGATGATTGATCAGTTAACTTACTGAAGCACTTAGATACGCACCTACTGAGACTAGTTGAGCTCTATTGACTACTGACAGCTCCTCATGCGACCACATTGGAGTTTCCTTCCCTACATCAGTGCCCATGCACTCAGTTAGACTCATTTGACTGACTATTTGACTTTTGTGACTGCTGCCACTGGTTTGGATGATGTCTCCAATGTTATCCAAGATACACATTGAGGATAATTCAAATGACCTTAGTGTCATTCGAATCTCCTTGATTGTATTCAGTTATTATTCATTTTACAGAGTGCCAGCTTACAACTGATGTATGATACAACAGTGTTTCTCCATTTTCTATGTAATGAGTGATTATTGATTTAGCATTTCTTCTTCTTTCTCCATTACATGAGTAAATTCTAGTGAGCTTTTCTACTTCCGAGTGATCCTAGCTCTAAAATATTATACTCACTTCCGTCTTAGCATTCTAAACCACCATTGTCTGCAAGTATGCAGCTTCTTCCTATGCAACCATCTTCTTAATGTAATGCGTTGGTTACGGTGTACTTGGAGCTTCATATTGCAGTACACCATCCAGACTCAGAACATGACCTCGAACTACAGTTGTAGATAACTTCTGCAATTCTCAATTTTTTCATCTTCACTTGTTTCCTTTTTGGCCTCGGCATGGAGTCCCTTCTGATATTTACATTGTAGAAGACTCATGCAATTTTGTAAACATACTATTTTGAATGCAATACAAATCACACCTTTTGCGCAGACTCGTGTCTGTCTTTCAGCAATGTTTGAACATTTTCTTTATTCAGATATATGCAAGAGTTTTCCCTTTTTGTGCTATAATACTTAACTCAACAACTAGTTGTTCTTCACTCTATCATATGTGAGAGATTTATGAAATAATCATAACTTAGTAACAAACTGAATATATGCACACAATTTTTGCTTTTCCTGAATGTAATATTCCAGCCAAGGACGGGCCAGAATATCAACTCCATCTCCCTATTTCAACATAATTTTAACTAGTAAATTTTAACAATTTTTATGGTGTGCAAGGTCATAATGTTGAATAATGATTAACTGGTCAAGGATGATGGAGTGAATTTGGGTTCCAGTTTTTATATGAGGGAATGTGTAGTAGCAAGGTATACTAGGGCCAAACACTAATTCCTATGCACAACACTGGATCCATTTACTTTTCAACAATCAACTAAGTCTGTTGCATACTTCAAAGCTTCTTGGGCCTTCCAGCATATGCATACTAGACTAGGAGTTTATTCTGAATGGAAGCAAGGTTTACATCAGTCATCAAACTCACTAAAATTTATTGGAGCATATTTCATGTGATTTTGGGAGGTTATAGATGGATTTGGGAGTCAAAAGGACAAGTGCACTACTGGGGATTGCTCAACTAGGGGATTTACAGATCCCTCCAAACAGTATTAAAGGCTCTTGAAATATCAGGGAAAGGGTTGGAATATCCTTTTTACTGTCTTAAGAGTCTCACACAACCTTCATATCTTAAAACTGGTGCACAGATAATGATTAATTGCAAATATGGCAAAACTAGTTAATTAAAATTGCACATTGAGCTAGTCTTTGCATTTCTTGTTCCAAACTTCCTTAAAGGCTTACTAAATTATGTTCTAAAGCACATAATGGATTTGATAAATTTTCATCAATAGAAACAGGTCGAAATTGGAAGTCTATAACATATATTTGATATTTCATTACATTCAGAATTACAAGGAGTCTCCAATGCTAGGAATCTTACACACTAAGGGAGAATGAGTGTAAGAGAAGAGGAGAAGATGGATTTCTACTATGGAACTGATAAATGACTGATAGAAGGTCTTATATATTAATATTATGGGTGCACTAAACATTCTGGGCTACACTGATCTCCTCTTCTGAAATGGGGCACCTCTCACTGCGAAATCTTCCAATACTCTCTCCAATAGCACACTACTTGATAATCACTCTCTGGAAGCTTGATAACATTCAATACTGGCTGAAGTAGATCTGTAGATGGATGACATCAAGGCTTATAGTTGTAGATGAGGGTTCACTGAAAATTATGAGCTGCTCAAGGGGCACATTCATCAACTGAAACTTCACACATGCACTCCTTAACATTGAAACCTTGGCTCTGGTGAGAATAGTTGTATCTTGGTCATCTAGACACCTTTTTCAACAAGAAAAAAGGCGTTTATTACTGGAAACGACCCTAGTGACGCAATGGAATAGTTCTCATAACCCAGAAGTGTTGAATCCCGAAGCTCCATTTCGGCCCTTCCACATTGTTCCCACTGAATGAAGGGAATGAGTAGAGATTTCGAATTGGATACTTGAAGCAATCAGACCCCAACTTGAGATCATTATTTAATGTCTGCATATCAGTCTTCAATGGCTGCAAATTATTCTTCAATACCTTCCAGAGAGGGTGGAGGAGAAACTAGAACAAAAATGGCTAAGGGGAGCATCACCCAAAGTAAGAGGCACATCACTCAACAAGAGGAGCTATAGCTCTCACATTCAATTACAAAATGGTCAAAATATTTGAATTGGAGTTGGAATCATTATTTTATAGAATTTTAGGGTGACTTGTTGAGCAAGTTGAATAGCTTGGTGACATGTGAGAAGCCTTCCACATGGGCCACCCATAAGTGGAAATACTTGCCTTGTTTTTTTCTTACAAGATTTTATTTCCTTTATAAACTGTGCCCCCCTTTGTCTCAAGTTGTTTCCTGCTTTGTAAAAGTTTCATGCTTTGTAAATTGAGCTCCTTTTTTGAAACTACGCCCTCCTTAGCTTTTTCTAGTTCTTTCCATTTTTATGCTTTTTGCATCTTCTTACACCTCTGCTTTTCCTCTTTTGCTATGTTCTTGTCTCCAGTTCCATTTTGGAACCTTATCCTCATGAGGGTGCCCTCTTGTCCCACTTGCTCCATTATTTAGGAATTTAATTAATTAAAATTAATAAAAATAATTCCTTCACTTGACTTAGGATAAATTTAATCCTATGCATACATGATGAAATAAAATTATTTAACTAGGGGTTATTTTGTCCCCTTTTACCCATGGTCACTGAATTAGCAAAAATTGGGGACATGACACTGAAACACTGAGCTATTTTCTGTGACAATCTAACTCAACACACAACTTACTGCAATCTTTATAATTTATGCATCAGACACCTTCAATCCCTACCTTTATTAACATACTCCTTGAATTCTAAGATGCATCGCGTTGAATTCAAGGGTCTCACCTGATCTTCTCAAGGTCAACAAGATAAGCAGCAATTGCTTGTTGTTTTAGATGTACCAGGATTGTCTACTTCTTCTGCACACTTCTAAGGATATTTCCTTGCCCGAGTTTCCATGTGCACACTTATATATTAATTATGCACTTGAGAATCTTCATCATGATTCCTTGCAATGTGACTGCCTTTGCGCAATAAGTCTTCATATGGACATTTTACTACTCTTGGACAGTACATAGCCTTATGTCTAAAACCATCACATGCATTGCATCTCACAGTTTGACAATATTTTGCAACATGACCAAAGCAATTTCATCTTGCGCACTTCATCCTATTGATCCCTCTTTGGTTAGTATATTGAAAAGAGTTGTAGTTGTTGAAGCAACTATCATACGTGTAAGGCTTAACATGATTTGGGCAATGTTCTCTATTGTAGACCTTCTTTGATGCCTTTTCATACCCAAGACCTAATTTGTCTTCAGGTGTTCTCTGATCATTCAGGATTTTGTTCAGAATTGATGTGTTGTCTTTGAACTTGTTCTTCACTTCATCATAAAAAAATATTCTTGATGCTTTATGGATGTGCGCAATTCTCAATGGGACCTTGGACCTATTTATTTCCCTTCATTTCAACTAGCTTTTCTTCTAGAAGAGATATCTCTTTGTCCTTCTCCTCAAGCTGGCTTGTCGTCATCCTATTTATCTTCTCTAATTCTTCCAAAGAATCCTTTAATGCAATTTTCTCTTCTTCAAGCACTTTTATCTTGTCTTGTGCACAAATCAGTTGTTTCTCATAGTTTACCACTTTTTCACAAACCTTTGTATCAAGAGAATCTTGAAATAGCTTGTCATGTTCTTCACACTTTGAAAGTTGATCCTGCAATAATTTACTCGGATTTCTTGACTTCCTCAATTCATCCATGGAACTAATCAATTCACCTTCCCAGCCAACATCTATACCATCTTCTTATTCTTCATATTGATTATCTATCTTGACTTCTACAACTTGCTTTGGAGGTGTAACTAGCTTTGGAGGTGTTTTGAACAATCCACAAAAGAAGTATTTGTCTAGTGATCTTGGTTTGCTTTTCGCAACTAGATTATTCTTCAAACTGTTCTTCTTCTTTTCATCACTACTTTCTTCCACAAAGACCATGAAAAGTACCTCTTTTGGTTCTTCGTCACAGTCACGTCCTTCAGATACATTGTTTTCTTCCTTAGTGTACAGAATTTTCTTTTATTTTGGAATCCTCCTTTTATTTCCAGGTTTGTGTTGAGTGCGTGTAGTTCTTCGTTCATGAGAACTAGGTTTGTCATCATTGTCATTATATCCTCTTCTCTGAAAGGACACTTAAAAGCAAATTGGCCTATTCCTCCACATTTGAAACATTTGAAAGGCAATTTGTTTTTGTACTTACTGCATCATCTTTTCATCTTCCTTACAAATTTTGACTCATCATCATATGATTCATTGCAAGATTTTTTGTCATGATCGTGCTTATCCTTTCCAGTGGCTTGAAAAACAACTTCCTTTCTCATGGGAATCTCCTTCTCAGTTCTCATCTTGTATGTTGTTAAGATCCCCTAAAGCTCGTCCTTTTTCATATCTTCAAGATTTGTTGTCTTCCAATAGATACACCTTTGCATCAAATCTTGAGGGCATAGTTCTCAGTATCTTCTGTACTACAGATTATTCTTCTAGAGTGACCCCAAGACTCTTGATAGCATTAACTATCTCATCAACTCTTAAGAAGTAAGAGGTGATGTTCTCTTCATCTTTCATTTTCAAGGATTCAAACAACCTAGAATAGTTTTGCAACTTTTCATTCTTTACCTTTTCGTCACCTTCATAGACACCTCTGAGCTTGTCCCAAAATTCCTTGGCTAAGGCATAGTGCATAACCTTGATGAATTCAATATCTATCAAACCGCATAACAATGTGTTTTTGGATCTTGCATTGCATTCATATATTTTTCTTTCAATTAGATTAACTAGCACGACTGCTGGGACATTGTAACCATCAACACTGGTCGACCGCCAGACATCTGCTTACAGTGATTGCAGATATACTTCCATCCTAACCTTCCAGAAGGTGTAGTTGGTGCCATCAAACCTTGATGTTATATTGGTGGAAATATCTTCCTATTTTTCCATATATGCACACGGATCTATCTTCTAGATTTTAATCTGTTACTAAAGACACCCCCTCTGATACCAATTGTTGGAATCGATTTATTACTAATAAGGGGGGTGAATCAGTATTAGTGCAATTATGAGTTGTTTTTAACTTATTTAACATATTAGTATTAACTTAGTCTTGATCTTCAATTATGCATCCAACATAAATAAAACATTCATCCACATATGCACTAATACAAAGAACACAACACACACAGAATTTTGACGTGGAAACCCAAACGAGAGAAAACCACAGAATGATCTTTTGTAATGAAAAGATCACATTAAAGAAAGCACTAACTTCTTGTGTTTACCAGCACCTACTGGAAGGAAGCACCGACCCCCTGGTTTTACAGGCACCGACCTAAAGGAAGCATCGACTCCATGTGTTCTCCAACACCAACTGGAAGGAGGCTACGACCCTGTGTTCCTTGCCCCATCCGGTCGCCCAGATATACAAAAATAAGATGTTTCCTTCCTGAACTTCCAACATGCATACACTTCTGATCTTCTGATTTTATTTCGGATGTGCGCACCGCCTGTATGCAGTCGTATTGCTGTCACTTCCCTGCATACATCACTTGACTTCTCATTCCACTCAACACTTCACTTTTGTTGATGACTCACTTCATATATTGTGTGTTACTCGAACTGATCTTGCATTCTACGCCAAGATTCACTATGTCGTTATGTTGTTGCACAAATGCACTCACCAACTGATACCGTGCTTCAATTGATAGCTTGTTGCTTTGGATTGTGCATTGTTATCAGATGAAACTGCGCACTTACTAGGATGTTTCCATTTGGTTTAAGTGTCATAGTCTTTCAGAAAATCTGTGATGTATTGTGCATCATATGATTCATCCTTTCGGTTTAACGCACTTGTCTCATATCATCTTCATCATGACATGCATACTAAACTCGGATGGTGTTCTGTCGTCACGCATTTGATGGAATTATCTACTTCGCACACTTTACTTCAACATTCTTGCATCAGCTAAACATCTATGATTGTTTGTGTGTTTCCTATGCTACTGTCATTCAATCCTCACGCACTTGCGTATCCTTTGCATTCTTCCTTTCTATCTCTGCACAATCATCACAGATCTACAACATCATTCTACACACCATCATCTATATCATTATTATTCTTGTGCGCACTCGTCTCCTTGCTAAATCATACTGTTATGTTCCTCAAGCCCTTGATGCCCTGAATATAAATATTTATCTTCCACTTAGAAGCTCTTCATCCTTGCCATCAAGCTTACTTCAAATCTCCAACTTGCTTCCCTATTTGTACTTGTCATGCATGGATTGTATGTCCACAAGTTGGTTTTGGCATTCCTTCTTTCTTGCTTCATGGATTGTGTTGCTGTCACTTGGCATGTTCTACACCACTGATGTGTCCTTTCTTTGTGGGTTATGCGCATACATGGTCCTTGATTTGGTGGAACTTCCACCCTTGTTGTACCGTCACTTGTGGGTCTTGCGCACTTGATGCTTCAATGTTTTGCGGAACTTGCGCATACATGATCTTCGACTTGGTGGTACTTTGAACCTTGCGGTACCATCACTTGTGGGTCTTGTGCACTTGTTGTGTCATCGGTTGTGGAATTTGCGCATATGGTGACTTCAATCGCTACACCCTTCGTGAAACTTGTGCATGCTTCAACAACTGAAATCTTCTTTTGATTGGTGATGACTTGCACACTTTCAGGACTTGCATAATTGTTCAACCATTTTTTGTTCCATGCTAATTGTGCACTCCGCTTGACTTTCTTGCGCAATCTAGAATATTCTCTTGACTTGCTTGCACACACTAGACTTTGTCCCATGTATTCTTTGTCTTGCTTGCACATTCTTCAAACTTCTATCGAACCAACACTTTCGCTTGTACCTTGAAGGACTATGACTGGATGGACTTACAACCTACTCAAATACATGTTCTTTATGTGCTTCTTTAAACTGGATATGCATGATGTACCCCTGGACTCACTTATTCAGACTAGATGCAACTTCTAGATATACTTCTTCAAACTGGCATCCATATCCTTCACCACCTTTCTTGTGCATATGCTTCTTCAATGTGGTTTTTCCATACTTCTTCAAGATGACATGTGAATATTGAATCCACTTGACTTCAGTTGACATCAATGAATCAAACTGAATAAGTTGACATCCTCTTTGGCATTAGTTGACAACAATGACAACCAAAGTTCAACATATATTTATATGTCTAGAACATAAAGTGACCTTAAGATTATAGAAGTACAAATGCGTACTAATACATACTAAAGAAACATGTTTTACCTAAAGATACATTGAACCGATTTAATCTTAACTAACTCCTAAATCTAGTTTAATCTTCATTAATTAAATAGGTTGTTCTTAGGTGAGAAAAAAGAACTCTTACCTTAGGAACCATTAAGAGTACCCCACCTCCCACCTCAACCTATGAATTGCCCCAAATTTCTAGAAATATGCAAGAAGCTACATCCTACACTATGCCTAGCATTTGGCTCCGTCATAAGAAAGGAAACAACCTAATAGACAACATAAAGACCTCCGATTTGCCCTAGCATTTGAGTCCTTCATAAGAGAGGAAACAACCTAATAGACAACATAAAGACCTCCAATCATCCCTCCAAGTTATTGTTATTTTAATTTTCCATTACCTCATGATATTGTGTGTTATCTCAAAAATTCCTAATTATTCAATTTTCCATTTCCACTCCCACTATCACTATCACTATCTTAATATATATGAAACATTATACACATATTTTTCATTGTATTATCTCTTTTACATTTGCATATCCATTACTTGACCATACGTTTCTCTCAAAATTCTTGGAATAATTTTTCTATGATCTAAATATTTTAAAATTCAACACACAATTGATTGAAACACCTAAACTATCAACAATCAAAATAACCTTTACATTTAATATTAAATATGTTTATAACCTTTACTATTTATATGATTTACTTGTATTGAGTTCATGTTTGTAATCTTTACTATTTATCTTATTTACTTTTATTGAGTTAATTTCATAATACAAGGCTTATCCAAACTTGTGAACATGGATATATTTTCAAGTACATATAAAATTTTCATTTCATTAAGGACATTTATATCATTTATTTTACTAATTTTTTTATATCATTTATTAGTTCTTGTATGTGGTTTTGCAGTGACTCTTAGTAATCTATGTATCAATTTACTAACTTCTTATATGTTAACTAATGATTGAGATTATTTTTCATTTATACGGAAATGCGCAAAGTTGAACTTAGGAAAACTCACTTTGAGAATCATGATATTGGAAAGATTCTAAATCTTTTTCATTAGTTTTTATGGAAATTCTTAGCTCTTACATTAAAGTTTGGAAACACGATCAATTCGTGAAGTTGAGAAACCTTCGTAAATTGTCTCTTAACTCCTATCACATCAATCATCACTTACATAAATTGTCTCTTAATTCCTCTGACATTTCATCGGTCTCACAAGTGTCGCCTCGTTGCCTCGCCAATCTTTCAGTGTCGTGTCGTGTCATCGATCTTCCTACACCGCTTTGAATATCTGGGTTGAGCTTATCCTTTTTCCTTCATATTTGGTCAGATGTGTGTTTACCTAGAGAAGCAATGCCTCAAAAAGGAATTCTTTTAGTTAGGTCAGAATGAACTTCGAAATAGCTTATATAAAACATTGGATTTATGTAGGCCCACTTGATAAATAAGTATTGTTTAACTTACCTCCTTCTGCATAAAATTGGTTGACGATGGAATCCCGAGGATTTGAGAGCTGGAGTCTTGTTTTCAGCAAACCAAGTTTCAAAGAATTCAATCCAACTCCATGGGCATCGAATAGCTTTGTTTTTTGTTCGTTTCATCCTGGGTATGTGTACCCCCCACTTACACATTAATATTTGTTGTTACATTACTATTTCAAGGTTCATTTATAAACTATACATTTCTTATGCTTGTAGATAACACCAATTTGAGCACCAATTTGAGCAGATTCTACTACACTAATAATTGCCATGAGTATTATTAATGATAGCTTATTCAAATAACTTTTAAGAAGGTTCCTATGTTGAATTCCACCCATCATACCATCGATAGTCAAGGAGAATAATATCGGTGAATAGAATAGATAGAACTGAAAATGGAAGTAAATATCACTTGAAAAGCAATATACTCATACCAAAGCACAATTCCCACAAAGACCAAGATGAATCCTAGCAAAATATTAGGTGTTACGATTGTAAATGATAAATAATAATATAAATAATAAATAATAATATAAACAATAATATAAATTAATTAATAATTAATAATTATTAATAAGGATATGACTCCTTCCAATAGGTGCCCAAATTATATAAATAAACGGGCCTTCTAATGTAAAAATTCTCTCATATCATCTATTCATTCAATGTTTATTTATATATATCAGAATAGATCCATCTTAAACTCGTATCTATCAAGCACAGGATCCAATTTCTTGAGATGTATTTCTATTTTTAAATTTAAATTCAAGAAATTTGATCTCTCTTAATTGATAGATCTAGGTTTAAATTTTAAGTTTTTATTTTATAAACGAATCTCTATTTTTTAATTACTTTTCATAATATTTTATTTCATGAATCAACATGGATTTTTTTTTATACTTTCCATAATTTTTTTTATTTTATGAGAGGACATGAATTTTTTTAATTATTTTGTTACAAACGTTGCATCACCTTACAACATCTTCCCCATACTTTCTTTTAAATACTTTCTATAATTTTTTATTTTACCAGCGTAGATCCATCTCAAACCCGGATCTATCAAGCACCGAGAGGAATCCAATTTCTTGAGGTGTAATTTTTTTTGTTTTATCTTAAATTTTTTAAACATTAAGAAAAATATTACCCCTCAAGAAATTGGATCCCTCTATTTTAATTTTTTAATTATTTTTATTTTTATTTTTGATAAGTTATGAGCAAACATGAAATTTTTAATTACTTTTGATTTTTTATAAGTTATGAACCGACGTAACGTGACAAATGTGACAAATGTGACATGTGACATTCGTTATAGGATCTCCCCCATACTGGGTTGTAAGCACCTCGTTTACACTCGGTGCAATGAGCGGACATGAATTTTTTTAATTATTTTGTTACAAACGTTACATCAGGTTACAACATCTCTCATAATATTCACTATTATTTTTTGCCGACATTACTAACGTTATAACGTTACATCACGTTACAACATCTCTCCCATACTAAGCTGTAAAGCACCTCATTTCACTCGGTGCAATTATTAAATTGAAAATGGATTCTCTTTATTAAAAAACCGGATTCAGCTTGTAACATTGATATCATAATAAAAGGTTCTAGGCCTTCCTCAACATGCTACATCCACACACTAGTCCCCTACTCCTCCTTCAATGGATCTCGTTCATCCACTATGCCCTCCACCATCCTCATGCACACCATATTCATCATCATCTCTTCATGTGCCTTTTCTCTCATCCAAACCCCATATCCCTTCACTCCCCTCCTATGATTTCCCTCCTCATCTGCTACACTCCACAATACCTGCAGCCACATCCACTTCATTGTTCCTCCTCTACAATCGTTGCATGCTACACTCTCTTCCACACTCGCTATGCTACACCTCCATTACTCCTTACACGCCCTCCCACCAATCTCCACATGTTCCAGTCGTGCCCTATCCCTTGAGTTTTCCCCACACGTTCCTACATCTCCTCACGCCCTGTCCCATTACCCCCACAAATTATGCTCGCCCTCTTCTCCTCTCAAAACACCACCCCACCATCTCTCCACCCGTACCCTCCTATAATCCATCCTCCATGCGACCACCCAACTCGTGCCTAGCTCCTTCATTACCACCCAATGCCATCTCCTTCTTACATACCCACGCCTTCCATCTTTTCTCTACACCCTCGCTTCTCCACCTTGCAACCCTCCCCACGCCCTCCTCCAATATCCCCCCCCCCTGCGTATTCACCCTCTCCTCTAGACTCTCCCATCATTACCACGCCCACCTCCACCTGCGCTTTCCTCCAAGCCTCGCCCAATCGATGTGTCCTACCACTACAAAAACTCCCACCCACGCGTCCTCTCCAACTCCAACTGTTTGCACTCGACCTGCCAGCTCCAACCCTTTGCACTACCCTCACTACCATAGCCACCATTCCACTCCCTCCACACTAACCCTAATTGCTTCCAACATAAGCCCTCTCCATCCACTCCTCCCACGCAGACTCGACCTCCATTATCCCCTTCGCTTCATCTCCTTCTTTGTCACTCCACGTAATCCCAAACCCAATTTTTTTTAATAAAGTCAAGTATTATATAAAATATTACCATTATTATAATATTTGTTTTTATTAAAATCTTATTATCCAAACCATCATAATAAAAATAATAATATTATTTAAATAATTATTATTATAAAAAATAAAAATAAAAATTCACCATATATTCCAAAATCGCATCTAAATATATGCCCCCACATACCAGAAGCATGGCGATGGAATTGAAAAACCAATTCAACAAATTGGAGAAGGATGTTAATGCCCTCAAAGAACCAAGAAATTTTAAGAGAAGAAATGAAAAATAACAATGCAGCGCTTAAGAAAGAGATCAACGATGAACTTATTTCAATGGTGGAAAAAAATTTAGACGACAAATTGGATGTCATGAATGAGAAATATAAAAAGGTGAATGACAAATTGGATGCCATGACACAGAACCAGAATAAAATCACGAAAATGTTACAAAACCAAGGGTCTATTAATCACCATAAACGACAAAGTAGTTCAAACGTGTCAATCGCCTCATCCTGTAACTCCGTGTCACCACCCCCTATAGATCAAAAGGAACCCAATATCATCATTTTATGATATGCCCACCCAAAGTAAAAATAGAGTTGTCAAAATACAATGGGAGAGAATACCAATGTGTCGCCTGGATAAACAAAGCTAAAGAATACTTCACTCTACACAACATTACGACAGATGAAGAGAAAGTGAAATATGCATCGATACATCTAGAAGGATACACCTATAATTGGTACATATGGTGGAAAGGAGAAAAAATACCTACTCCTAGAACTTGTTCAAAAACAATTTTTTAAAATATTTCAAAGAATCACCAAGAACGTTCTTTTCAAAGCTTACCAAGTTACAACATAAAGGAAGCGTTGAGGAATTCACACATCAGTGGGAATCCCTTGCCACAAGAGTGTTTGGATTATCTAACAACCATCTACTTGAAACTTATTTGGGAGGACTCAAACCATATATACAAAACGAATTGAATATGCACGACATAACGAATGTAGTAGTTGCAAGCATAAGGAAAAAGCAACAAAATTCAAACTAAAATGGATATCCAAAGCAAGATTTGACAAAATTTATTTGCAAGAAAAAGAGACACAATGCAAATATTGTGGAGAGAACTGGTCACCAGAACATCCATGCAACAAAGCCTAATCATATGGATATCAAGCTGAAAAGAAGTCAAAAACATCCATCAGTCGTTCTGACGATGATCGAAACAAGAAGAAAAACACTTGTCGTCGATATGGTGAAGACTGGATCTCAATTCATAAATGTATATCCTGACAAACATCGCATTGCAAAATCATAGATGGGAAAGAAGTACATGTTTCTGCCGAAGAAGATGCATCCGATTCTTATTTGGATACAAACTCACCCGAGGTATCAATAGCGACAATTACATGCATCCAACAAACTTGTAAAGAAAAAGATTCAGCAATGCTTAATAAATTTTCCAATCGAAAGAAAGAAATTCAATTACTTACAAAGAAATATATTCCTCCCCAATTGATAAATCTCGGCAACATTGAGAATGAATAACTTATATTCCAAGCAACAAAATCAATAAAAGCAGGGCCAAAGATATTACAACTTACAAGGGCTATTAAGAATAAGGACATCACAATTTTACTTGATTCTAGAAGTATACACAATTTGGTGGATATAAATAAGGAAAAATAACTTAACTATACCCCATGAAGAATCTCAAGGTATCAACTATCGACAACCATCATGCAATAGAAGTAGGAAAATGTCATAAGGTTCATGTAAAAGTACTTGAGACTTAAGTCTATAGCTCAATTGTTATGCATTACCACTCAAAGGAATAGATATGGTTTTAGGAGTTGAATGGCTAATGCAGTTAGGAACCTACGCTACCAACCTTAAATAACAGTATATGAAATTCAAATTGAAAGGAAGTAATTACATGTTAAATGGATTGAAAAACTCACCACTCAAGCTTAAAGGATTACAACACAAATAAGGTTCAGCCCCACGTCAAGATAAAAGAATCAATCCAGACTACACATCTCAAGTCAACGCTTCAACACAAATCCAAAATAAAGTTGATTTCAACCAAATTAGCTTTGAGGACAAAGCTTCCTTTAAAGGGGGTGGCAATGTTACAAACATAAATGATAAATAATAATATAAATTAATAATTAACTAATAATTACTATTATTTTAATGAGGACACAACTCCTACAATAGGTGCCCAAACTGTATAAATAAATGGGCCCTCCAATATAAAAATCATCTCATAACATCTATTCATTCAATATTTATTTATATATATTATTAAACTGAAGATGGATTCTCTTCGTTAAGAAACCGGATTCGGTTTGTAACATTAGGTTTATATTTGTACCTGATTTGATGGATTTGTATACCATCGATAACAAATGAAGTTCAGGAACTTTGTATAAGGTCATGACCATTGCACCATGGACACTTGTGACTATGCCAAAAAAAATTATGTGTCCTCTTAAACTTCTAAGATTAACTTTCTCTTGCTTAGGAAAAAAAACAAGTTGAACGAACATCACAAATAGATTTCATTCCCAACATTAATCTATTGACATGCAATATTGTAGATATAAAGATCAATAGAATCTATTTGAAAAACAAAAATGAATTTGATTGCCTGATATGTACTGCAATATCGAAAAAAAATTGTTCATGTGACAGTAATATAGATGTGACAACTTCTACCTTAGAAAATTCTTTGAAAGCCATGGATGGACAATGCTTCTAGCTAACTTTAGGATGGATAAAACCTCAAGAAACCATGAGACTCATTGGGAAGTAACACACAAGTTGCTTAGAGGACCTATTTATCAATGGAAAGTGTTCACTCTTGTGAGAATATCGAGAGGAGAGAGAGGAAAAGGAGTACCCAGGCATGGGGATCATTTTAAAGTCTGGAAATGCATTGGAGCATTTACTTTGTATGCATTTTCTGTAATGTACAATGGGTGGGTGTTTTCCATAGCCAAGTGATTATATTTTTTAAACATGTGGCACATGTATATATTCAGGTATGTAAATCCTAACTCCATAATCCATTCTCACCAAGAACCTGAACCCCTGTAAATCTTTATCCATTAGGCCTCGACCACTAGAATGACTAACGAATTGGCGCATGAGCTTATCTCGATTGTTGATTCCCTCCATCCAATGGGTATAACCTTTGACCTTGCTCCATGCCAGTTGGATGGAGGGAATTAGCAATCGAGATAAAGATGGCTCGAATTGGCAGAGCTACTATGGTGCATGGTGCTAAGAGATGCAACCAACCCTTTAAGCCTTCATTATTAACCCTAAATGGTGACTAAGATGGATTACTCCTCATAGCCATCAACAATACGAGCTATGCATCGAACGGATTAACACAAAGTGCCTACACATAAGGTAATGAAGTTCAACCTCGTAGCTGAAATTTAACTTTGCTAAAACTGAAGTTTCATTAATATTATTCCTTTACCCTTGCCTCTGCAATGAAAAGTGAACCCCCATCAACATTTAGCTTTTGAATTGATACCTTCACCCCTACCTTTGTCTATGCCTCATAAGTATAAACACAAGTAAACACGGAAACACCATTAAGAGGAAATGGGTTAAAACATCTTGGAACAACATTGAATAGTGAGACTCATTTTATCATCAATATTGCAGATGTATAAACATCTCTTCATGGAACAACAACCAGCTTATGATGTAACCCAAATATCGATGACTTAGCACAGCACATGCTTATGGGAATGGGAACAATAGTAAATACACGATGTTTCCTCCATGAGACTATATGTCATTATGCCTTGTCTTAACTAACATAATGGTGAAAATACCTGCAACTCCCGTACGTATGATTAGGAACTCCTCATGGATCTCGAAAGCGTCATCATATTATCATTGAACTCGGTTAGAAGGCGTTTTTGGATGGGAATTTATGGCGTATGTTGTGTAATGTGTGTCCATTTCAGGGGGATTTGAAATTGAATTATGAATTTTAGAGGGAGAAAAGGATTGTGGAGTGCACGAGGGCGAGTGGAGCCTCTTCATCTTATGGAGACAGATGAAAAAGAAACGATATTGTTATCATAGTAGCATACAATGTTGAGGAAGGTGAGTTGTTAAGTATTATATTCCATTGTTATTTGGTATTTGTATTACACATTTTCAAAGTTAACTTTCAATCAACTTTGCTTTGCTCATAAGTTGTTGTTTGGAATCCAAGTTTAGGATTTCTTTGATTCCACATTTTGTATGCTCGGTAAATATTCCTCCCCGTTAGTAGAGAAAATTTTATGGGTCTTGTACTGTCAAGCTTACAAGTGCCAAATTGTTGTTATAAATGAAGGTTATCTATATTTTTTTTCCAATATTCAGTGTTGTGCCAAACCTTTGTGGGATTCTCTATTGATTCCCATTCAATGGTGAGCAAAGGAGAAGTTCGTCCCCAAACTCGTGTTCTTTTAAACAATGCATGCATGCAATTCAAAGTTACATAAGTGGAGCTTGAAAGGCTTGTCAACAAATGTGTCACCAAGTTGATAAAAACTAGGATTGGAAGCAAGGATGTGGTGGCTCTAACATTTCCTATCTCTATTAAGGTCAAGTTCATCTATGTTTTTTCTTTTGATTTAAAGAATATTCCTGCAAGTTTATTAAAAAAACATTGTAGACATTTTTGTTTTCTTTCACTTTTAACCCAATTATTTCCTCAAATATCAGTTTGTTTCTTATATTTCCCCTTTATTATTTTATTGATTACTAATTATAGTGGCAAATTATGTTCATCCAAATGTGTTCTATTGTATTTAAGTCTAACAGTCACCCCCATTAATAGATGTTATTTCATATTATTTAGATGGAGTTGAAACAATGATACTGTGCGAGTGGATGGAAAACATTGATAAATGTGTAGGTGGATGGTGGAGACTACAGAATGAGATGGATGATGAAGATTAACCGAGTGATGGATGATGAAGATGATGAAAATTGATTATGTTTTAGGTGATGGTGAAGATGAACCAAACAATGGAAGACAAAGAGAATGACAAATGAAACAAAAAATGGCAAAATGGAATGGAGAATGAATAGTTGAGACAATGATAAAAAAAACGAAAAATGACAAAATGGAGTGAAATATAGATGTCATTTTTTCACCAAGTAGACAAAGCTCATGAAGTGCATTTCCATATAATTTAAACACTATTTTGCACACTCTTTTATATATCTTTTATAGTGATAATTAAATATTATAGTTATAGATTAGGTCAAATGTCATAGTTTTTATGTTAGCAAAAATGACACAAGCAAATTTGAACACATGAAAAGGGTTCTAAACTTTTTAAGTATGACTGGTGAAATACCACAAAACTTGTTTTGATTGGGGTTTATACCAACATGATTGAGTTGGATTAAGCTAAGCTTCCAATAGTGTTTGTAATTATGTTCTATTCAATTGAGTTTAGTAGTGTTGAGCACTTATGCTATCCCTTATTATTAATTGAAAGATATGTTTATGTGAATTTTGAATGAAACAATATCAATGTTATAATGATAGTTCGGTCTTTTATATAGAGTTTTCTCAAGGGTGATTTCATATAAGATTAAATAAATTTTGTAATGGTTATATAAAGAATTTTTCCATTAAAAGAAGTAATGTATGGAAGTTCATAATGTCAATAAATTAAAATAATAAAATAACAAGGTATGATGTTTAGTATTAGTACCTAGCTTGGGCCACACCAACCCCTATGATGGATGGATTTTTGGATATCTCAACCTACACCTTAATCGAAAGAATTGACAAATTTATGTTATTATTTATGATTATTATGATTAATAATAAAAAGAAATGTTTTAATTATTTTGATGTTAGTATATGTACATATTATACATAATATGGTTTAATATGCAAGATAGAGAAAAAGAAAACGACACGGAAGTCAATCAATTTAATTGCATAGAACATACATGATTAAGTGGATGGATGCATTCTCTAAGAATATTCAATTTTTTACAAAGTGGGCAAATGAAGCAAGAATAACAAAACATAGTATTACATAAATATCTGAGTTTAATGCCCAACTCTAAGATAATCATGTTGTCCATGCTCTTCTGGATTGAATTTTGTGTAGAAATTCATTGATAATTGGTATTGGTTATCAAAACTATGAACAAAATTATAGAATCAAATTAGAGGAGAGAGATGTTCATTCTAAAATTGTAGTGGAGAAATTAGTTATCATAAAGTTTTTTTATAAGTATTGTTAATATTTTCATGTTTTTAAAATTAGTTATCATAGAAATTATATTTTGAAATAAAAAAAATATTTTCAAAATAAAAAAATACGTCATATTTACTCTAAATTACATCAATGTTTTGGGAAACAAAAATACATTAAAATTAAACAATTTAAAACTTTATAATTGACATAATATCATTTTAGATATAATTAAATAGAAAAAATGTCAAAACATATTTGATAAAAAAATGGAAAAAAAATCATAAACATAAAAAAATAAAAAATAAAAAAAATAATTGACCTCTCTTCCTTAATCTTAATTTGAATAAAAATATTCATTCATTTACAATGATATTGTCCCGTAACATAATGCTGACGCATTGGGCACAACATTATATAATATATTTAGTTATTTGAAAAATCGAATCTTGCGATTAAACCTGTCTTGAATCTATCTCCAAGTGATTGGAATTCTCATTATTGCTTGAATCTTTGATTTGCTATTGAACTGGCACTGAATCCTATCTAAATTATTGGTAAACAACCATAAACTGGAAAATCATTTGGGATTTGCACGTGTGAAAGCTAATCTCATTCTATTTTTCGGCTTAATACCATAAAGAATCCCATTTTTTTCTTTGGAAAATGTGTAAACCACCAACAATTTTTATCACTAATTTTTTTCGCATTTTTTCTCAACACTAAGGTGGTGTAATCATTTCTTTGGAAAATGAGTAGTTTAAATTATAAATAATTTTGATTTTTTATTTGCCATAGGCATATAGGAGTAATTTAAATTATAAATTATTTTTTATTTTTTATTTAGGTCACTGATTAATAACTGTTAACTGTGTTATTGTAAAAATAAAATAATTAAAAATAATAATAATAATTGTTGAATTCTTATTATTATAATAATTAATAAGTTAGATTAATCAATAATAATAATAATAATAATAACCAATAGTCAACCAATAATAATGATAATAATCAATGCTCAACCAATAGTTAAGTATGATCAACCATTGGCCAACCAATAATGAACCAATTGGTTGACATTGATTGACTATTAGTTGACCATTGGTTAACCATCGTTCAACCATGAGTCAACCAATAATCAAAATATATTTTAATCACTTTTCAAGTTATTTTCTTCATATTTTTTTTCAAAATACATTTCACCCAAAATACAATTGAAATGGTTTGAAATTGCAATTAATTATTTTTTAATAAATATGGAATTTGAATAATAAACTAGCAAAGAGTGCCATGAACAAGTTATGTGTTACTTATTCTTCATGCTTAGTTGTAATCAATTGTTGTTATCTATGCCTCAGTTACTTGTTACCTTTAACTAAATGAGTTGTCAATCACTATTTGTTATCCATGCATGATCTCCTAGTTATCCATGCATAAGCTACCAGTTATTACACACACATATATATAATAGTTTATTTTGAATTTTGAACTACCATCATAAAATCAATCTAGTTCCCTCTTTCTTCAATCTAAGAAGAGCATATAAACACCAATCGATGTAAAAATTTAAATAAAAAAAATATATATATATGACATAAACTTAGTTACAACACAGCACAATTGGATAACACACTTGGAACTCAAATTGGCATACACTGGCACACGATCATTCTTGGTAGCAGGTTTGGGATTCAATATAACATGTGCCTACGGAATTCATTTAGCTGGCTTTTGTTTGCTGAGTTCATCAAATTGGAAGAGTCTATATGTGCCTGGTGCATTCATATTCAGATATTTATTAACAGATTTCAATCCACCTATGCACATCCCTGTGATTTTAGTTTTTATTTTGCCTAGATGGTGAAAATGGATGCATTCGCCCTTCTATCAAGTTAAACTGATGGTGCCACTAGTCAAGAAGCCTAAGCAATTTCAGGTAAGGTATTTGAACCGATGGTGCCACTAGTCAAGAAGCCTAAGCAATTTCATGTAAGGTAATTCATATTCGTACAAGTTAGATTGAATTTGTTTTCCCAATGTTAGGGTAATTAAGCAATATTAACCATGTTTAGACAGTAGAGTTAGTATAAAAATGTGACCTTCAGTAAATTTTTATTGACAGTTTTTATTTGTAAGAGATGTAGATATGGTAGTTTAAATTAAAATCAATCTCCTCAATTCAATTACAGTATTTTTAACCATATCTTAATTCTCCCGAATAACAGATGTTTGGAATTTCTCTACTTAAAAAAAATTGTAATGGCTTTATATAAAAAACACTTCAGAGGATATTTTAAAGACAGGCTATCTCACGGATGATGATGACCTTCCATCCATACGAAAGCCCGTGAGAACTAAAGACAGGCTATCTCACGGATGATGATGACCTTCCATCCATACGAAAGCCCGTGAGAACTTCTCAATAAAAAAATTTACAAGACTTGGGATCGATTTGCATAAATGAAGAACAAAATTTATTGTTGGAAAATAGATTAACATGAAGGAGCTCGCTTCCATGGCCTTGAGATCTTGAATGAATCATTTCATGCCTCGGCAGTCGGATGAGCTTGAGATGTTGAAGTGCAGTGTAGTCTGTCTATCGATGTTGGAAGTTCAAGAATTTGACGCCCAGTGAAAATACAAAAGCAAATAGCACGCAAAACCCTACTACTGCCCCTGCTACTGCCCCCAGAAAGTCGTGATGGAACCCGAAATACTCTTTCATGAAAACCTTAATGGGCTGGGTCGATCCATCCACCAGTTGCATCGGACTCTCCAGATCTCCGAACTGCGATACAATAAGCCCATACAGCGTCCATGCCACGGGGCATGCCCAGTAATACCATCTCCACCATATAGGAATTTTCTGCCACACCCACAAACATCAAAACATATGAATAACTTTCTTCAGATATTACCAATCTTCCATATTCCATCCAAAAATTCTATTCTATTAGCAGGAAAGAGAATGTTACCGGTCGTGGAATCAAAAAGCCGGAGAAGAGGCTCCATATCAAATAGAAAGCCGACGAAACAATAGCAGAGATGTTGTGGTTGGGCGTCAACGACATGTTCATCATTCCGTAAAACGTGAAATATAAGAAGGTGAAGAACGAAAAGAAGAGATACCAGAAGAATTTGCCTGCCTCCCATTGAAAGGCCATCATGGAATACACCATAGCGCTGTAAATGACAGCTTGGGCGAACACGTAGGGAATCTCTATGGTAACCTGAAAGTAATTGCATTTTCAATTATTGAAATTGGCATTGATTTAACAAATTGTTTCAACATTTAAAGAGCTGTGTAAGGCATAGTGTGTTAAACAGACAGATTTTTCAATCAACAACCATGAATGTAAATTACAAAATGCAACTTTTAAACGATCATTAAAAACAAAAACAAAAATCCAACCTATGTTCATCTTCTTATTGAAAAAACAAAATCCAACAATAATTGAAAAAATTGTTTACAACGCTCACCTGTGAAAAGGCGTAAGGTAAAGCAGAATACATTCCGGCAGCCTTCTCTCTGTAAAATACAGTTCTTTCAATTTCGACCAGAGGTTGCACCGAGGATGAATTGTTTACTCCGATGAATAATACTGCCGCAAACATTGAACCCATTGCGTTGAATATATCGGCCTGATGAGTCCTGTTCCATCAGAGTGCAACCACATCATGTTAAACGTTATTTTTGGGATTGAAAACTTCAAACCACCGAAATGTTTCCATGGATGCATTAGTACTGACCTCTTATTCCCGACACGCCAAAAGATGGTACCGAGCAATAAGCCACAAACAAATGTAAAAAGCAACCGCACAGCGGTATACTGTGGATTACGCCAGTAAGACAATCTTTGTTTCCAGAAGCATGCGGCACACTGTATTAAGAATGGCTGGGAATATAACGTTGGAAAGTAGAGGTCCTTTGCCCCAGGAGCGGGCGTGCTCAATTCCTTTATCAAGGCTTTGTTCCGCCTGCAAATAGATTAAGAGTCAAATTCCGTTCACATCTTTTAATTTCAGGACTTGAAAAAAAAATTATGTTTCTCGTGCTTACTTTTGTAACTCTGAATTTCGAAGAATTTCAGCAAAGTCGATTCCGAGACGGTTTTCAACCGCCACGGAAGAGACCTCTAACATCCATGTTGCAGGGTTGTACCCATCAGTTATCTTGGTCACCCCTTCAATCGACTGCATTCAAAAGTAAACCGTCAGATCGTATTCTGTTTCTGTTTCCGGAGGAGGCACTTAAACAGAGTTTTTTATAAGGAATTATGTCAGAATTTCGTTAAATATTGTAAGGAAGGTTTTGTCTAATTCCGGAGGAGGCACTTAAACAGATTTTTTTATAAGGAATTATGTCAGAATTTCGTTAAATATTGTAACGGAAGGTTTTGTCTAAAAGGTTGTGGGTGAATTTAAATTTAAAGCCGCTTAGAATCTCAAACTTCAATTAATTTCATTAATATAATCACCATAAAATTATAAATTTCCTTCCAAATTAAAATCAAAACCGTTACTTATCCCAAACCTCTTCTATTTACGAGGAAAACTTCAAACCATCATATAGCATACCTCGAAGTATTCAACTAGTTTATGAGAGTGACGACCTAATGGACCTGCATAGATAACCTGACCTCCTCTTTTCATCAAGAATAGCTGCAAAATCCAAAAAGCCCAAGGAAGTAAGATAAGTTTTACTGTGTTTTCAATACAAAGGGCAAGTGCAACCAGTTTTAGCCCCTAAATTTAAATTACCTCGTCAAAGGCTTCAAAGATATCAATGCTGGGCTGATGGATTGTGCAAACAACTGTGCGCCCTGTGTCAACGGTATTTCGAACTGTTCTCATAACTATGGCTGCAGCACGGGCATCCAGTCCTGAGGTTGGTTCGTCCATAAATATAATGGAAGGATTGGCAACAAGTTCTACTGCTATAGTCAATCGTTTCCGTTGTTCTGTTGACAGACCAGTTACTGCAGGAAGACCAACAAGAGAATCTCTCAAAGAAGTCAACTCCACCAGCTCCATTACTTCTTCCACGAACAGCTGCAATCCCATGAAATGTAATTCAGCCACCGAAAACAGAGGAACAAATTTAGGGAAAGGAGGAGATATTATATATAGGATCACTAATTACCTTCCTTCTCTCTGCATCAACATCACTTCCCAGACGAAGCCATGCCGAATATATAAGGGATTCGTGAACAGTTACTTGTGGTGAATGAATGTCGTTTTGTTCACAGTACCCCGAGATCCGAGCGAAGGTTTCCTGATTTTTGGGAAAACCAGAAATGCTGATGTTTCCCTCTATGTATCCACCTGTTTTCCTACCTGCCAAAACATCCATCATGGTGGTCTTTCCAGCACCGCTAACTCCCACTAACGCTGTAAGAACGCCTGGTCTGAAAGCTCCACTTACATTTCTTAACAGCTGCAGCCGGGTTTCTGTAACGCCTTGTTCTGTCATTTCCTGCACAACATGTTGTATATATGGATTTAGTTTTTGCCACAATGAAAGTACAAACTAATTGAAAGCATAATCATGTTTAACATACGGCGGGCATGTCGACGAAGTAACAAATATCATCGAAGGCTATAGAGAGCGGTTGAAATGGAAGAACCATCCCCTTCCTTGCCCCTCCGGAAGTAGCATTGGCTGTTGCCCCTAAAGTAATTTCACCAGCACGCCCTGCAGTCCATTGCACAACAATTAATTAACCAATCGAAAGTAGTAAATAACTTTCCAAAGAAAATTAAAATTCCTCTTCTAACCTTCGGACGTAGATTCTGCAATGGACTTCCCTTTAGAGCCTTGACGAGTGCTCAGTTCAACCGTCCTCGTTTCCCCTGTTCTATTTGCTTGCTGATCTTGCAAAGCCTCTTCAGTCACCGCGGCCTGGGCTTTGCCTAGAGCTGCATGATTGATCCAATTAATATGAGTGATATATATCTAACATTATTATGTTTAGTGTTGCACCTACTATGTCCGCCAAATTTTACCAAAGCAGGACAGTGTCTTACGTTTGAGGTAAGAAAGCGCGAGAGTGAAGCAAAAGTTGAAGAGGACCGTGTATCCAAGCAGAGCTACAACACCAATCCAGTACCAGTATCCATGTGCAAATAGCCCGCGCGATTTTAGAATATATACACCCATGGTTTCATTGCTCAATAAGATTGCATTTGCGCTGCTATTGCTCATGGCAGGCTGCCATTCCACACAGAAGTTCTCAGTGATTTGAAACGTATACATCAATGTCTTAATAAATCAATCTTAAGATAAGATTAAAAAATTCCTAACTACCTTGTTCCACTTGTGACCCAAGAACTCGTTGACGGAGATGGCATTCTGGGCATACATGAGAGGAGATATCCAGTAACCCCAAATCCACCAGCCTCTGATGTCATCTGTTACCATGGCACAAAGTATAAATAATCAAGCATGAGTAATGGGAGAAAATAGATGATGTCTTCCTACAAATAGCTGGAAAAGACGTGTTTGTTTAATGAGACTACTTACGTCGAGAGAGAAGAAATCCACCGAGGAGCAAAGCAATCACCAATGTAAAAGAAGCAAATGTGTTGGCTACGATCATGATCCGACCCATTGATGCAATGAATCGAAACAGCGGAGTCGCCATCTGATGGACACTGACCAGCAGCAGATACTGGCGAAAGAGCCTACAAAACAAGTCCCAAGTTTTGTGAATAGTGAGCTCGACACAAATTCAAGTCCATCTCGATGCAAGCTCTGATGGCGAGGATGCTCACCTTCCAACATAAGGATCGTAACCCACGACATAATAAGTTATGAAAACCCATATTGCGGCCTCCAGAAGTGAAATTGGAATTCTCAACACCCAAATTGGCATTGAGTAGGCCCAGGAAGGAAAAAAGAGAAGGTCTCTTTGCTTGTAAAATGTAGGAAGCTTTTGAATTGTCATTGAAAGTTCTGCAAACCCATTAAACATGCAGATAATCAACGAGAAGAAGAGAGTGCCCATGTAAATATTCCCATCGTTTGGTGAGTGGCGGTGCATCTTGGTCCGCAAAAACACTGTCATCGTGATGAAAGCCATGACCGAGAGCTGTTCAACGCAAATGCAAAGCAAGGAAATCAGTTAGGGCTTTTACTAATCAACAACTACAATCACAGAAGCGTCATCCCGCAAAATATCTTGAAAGATTAAAAACTAAATGGTGGCAACTGTTCCACATTTAATCATAAAAAAGTCATAACTGTTCCACACACGTATTTATAAAGTATCCTACATTCAATCACACCCACATATTTCTGAAGTATCCTATTTGCAACTTTTTAAAATTCGATTGCAATCATATTCGAAAATCGAAGGAAATTTGAAAGGTGTTGTTTGGCAGAGATCGTTAATTTTGGGGTCCAAGTTGTAAGATAATTTTGTCAATCATGGTCATATGGGGTCCGAGGTGTGACATATTTTGTCACTAAGTGGGCATATAAGGAAATTTGTGTCGAGCATTTTGGTTGCTAGACAAAAGTAAGTAAGTGGATGGGCAGAAACGAAGTTAATGCCCGAGATCCCTTGTGTGAATTGCACAAATCGTTCAGGTCTCTGGCACGTAACATGATCTGAATTTCCGCTCAACCCTGTTTTGCTAGGTTGAGTCACACTGAAGCGATTTATTTGAAAGAAAGGGGCAGAGAGGCAAGCTTTAATTTTTGACACGGAGTTTGAGGACGGGTAATTCCGTGAAGGTTTATTAAACTGTTTGCCCTGTTTGGCGTGGTCGAGAGAAATTAAAAAGTTATGAAAATTTAGAGCATGCACCTGCGAGGTCTTAAAGATGTAGACGAAGGAGTTTCTCTTCATTAGGAGCAATTCCCTCGCGAAACAGGCCTTGAACAGTGCCTTCTTGTTCACACCATACCTCGAAGTTGTAAGCGCAGCAGGATGGCTCTTGGTTTTATCATATGGTACGGACAACTCTGCAGCCAATTTCTGTCCAACATGAAATGACTGAAATGATTCAGCAAATTCCTTGACGGGTACATATCTATACGGCTGATCTTTCAATGCCCAATATTGCTGCTGATCTTTTTTTGAAGTAACCTGCAAATCAAACCCAATCAGAATCGATCGCATACCATACAGATCAGCAGACACAGCGATCGAACCAAAAAATTAGAACTAGACTAGGTAGTAGGTATTGCACTTTACTCACTTCCTGCAAGAAATCTGCCACGCCCTTGCGATCAGGGCACCTAAAACCCATGGATTCAAAGAATTCAAGCACATCATCGCGGGGGCCCTGATACACAACCCGCCCCTCGGAAAGCAGGACGATATCATCGAACAGGTCATAAGTTTCCGGAGCCGGTTGCAGCAGAGAAATGAAAGTCGTCCCATCCAAGACATGAACAGTGTGGCGTAAGCATTTCACGATTTGGAATGTTGTTGAGCTGTCCAGCCCCGTCGATATCTCGTCCATGAACAGAGCCCGGGCAGGTCCAACAAGCATCTCACCTGCACCATCAAATTGTTCAATACTATTAAGTACATCATTCAATTGTTTGATAGCATTCAATATGCACCCTGAATTACACATTACACCCTGAATCAGTGCATTTAATGATGATGCAGGATTATCAATTGTTAGATTGACGGTTGAATTCATACCCCCATACACCATCAAATTGTTTGATAGCTCTGCTGCATATTATATATTGAATACCATTGTTTGATACCATCCAGTCTTAGCCAAACAATTATTATTTCACCAGACATTTTGAATTTAAAAATTACATGATCTTATTACAACACTCTGTTTATATTCCAATTTCATAGAATAGAACTAACCTATAGTTACATGTTAACATCACCCACGTCACACAATTCCTTAATACCATGAGCCCAATCTAAATTTCCGCATTTAGCCAAAGAAGTATTGATTTGACCCAGAACTTGGATATTTTGAATTTGATTCCAATAAACCCCACTTACATAATCTGATTATGTTATATTCTAACTCAAATAAATAAACTAACCTGTGGTTACACGTTTCTTCTGACCCCCTGAAATCCCTCTTCGCATCTCATCTCCTACTATCGTATCCGCACAAATGTCCAGCCCTAATATCTGCACCGGAAGCTCGAGCCATCAGAAGCTGCCGCTAACAAACAGATGCAAGATTTTCATTATTTAATACAAAAATGCACTTACCTTAAGGATGTAATCCGTAACCAGGCTTGTTTCTTGCCCCTCCAGAGCGATCGCCTACAGAAAGTGACTGAACAATTAAGAAGGGGAAACCGAAGAAAAATAAATTATAAAAATCCTTGATTAACAGCTTTAATACCTTCATAAAAACATCAATATCTGGATCAGGCTTGATGCCAGCTTCTTTTTCTCTTCTCGAAAGCTCAACCAACATATCTGTAAAATCGATCAATCGACAGGCCAATCAATCTCAGTGAAAACTTTTCAAGCAATTTGCATCTTTTAATTTAATTTAACCAAATTACTTATGAAATCCCTTGTTTATTAAGGTATGAGATTCCCTGTTACTCTGTAACAAATGAACCTCGGAACAGTCCTGAAGATACATGTTCTTAAACTATTAAACCACTCAAACTGTACCATAACCAAACAGGTAATCCATTTAAAGAAGCATTATCAAAGGGCATACCATATCTGGTTCCAACCCCTTGGCATCGGCCAGAGAAGTCCATAGTTTCTCGCACGGTCATTTCACCAATATGTAAATCATGTTGGCTAATGTAAGCCGCTGTTCTCTGTGGCACGAATTCATCTAGTGTGTGCCCATTGTATGTCACAGCGCCGGTTACCTACAAATAACGCCCAATTTTAGTCTTTGGTCTACTGTATTGTCAAAACAATTGGACAATTGTAGAATCAAAGGATGGTAAAGATAACCCACTCTCAATTCCGAATCGAGCTTGCCAGCCAAAGCCAAGAGTAAAGATGTTTTCCCTGAGCCTGGCGGTCCTAAAAGCAAAGTCATTCTGCAAAATCCGAGCAAGTTCAAGTCCTTAAAACTCTTAACTGTTGCAGAAATTCAACAGGGTTTAACACCAACAATTGAGAATGTCGGCAATCTGAGGATTTCAAGAAGAATGTAGGAAATTAAATGCAGGGATTAATGTTCACCTGCACGGTTTTATGATCCCGCTAACATCATGAAGGATTGAAAAGGGTCTCTTCCTATTTGGGAAGATCTTCAGAAATCCTAAAAACCCCTGAAAAAACGCAATCTCCATTTAAGTCCCCAACACGATTTGCATTCTCTCAAGCCAACAAGAAAAGATCAAAACTCTTCGATTCAGTTAACATACCTCCAGCATATTCAACATAAAATTCGGAACAGAAGGCAGCGATCTGCTACCAACATAGACATCTGCATCCACGTTCAAGTGATCGTAACGGACTTCGATCTTGGGCAAGTCGATTCCCACTCTGCGAAACAGCAGCCACCGTAAAAACATAAAAACTCTAGAAACCCAAGAAACACAAAACTAGAAAATCAAGAAGCATAAAATAAAAAAGAAGAAGATTTTGCCCCTTACTTGTCGATCCTGTTGCGGAGCTTGAGCAGAAAACGCTCATTATCTTCGGCGGCTGTTGTGACTAATCTATCGATGAGAAGCTGGCGATCTTGAAAGCCGATCTTGGCGACATCGACTTCCTCGTGCTCGCCCAGAACACTGTGGAGAATCCCCTTGCGGATGCGATCATAAGTGGGCAATTTCTCCAAGGCCGCCCACTTCAAGGCCTCTTCGTCGTCTTCATTATCTCTACTTCTGGAGGATCTGGAGAACGCATCATCCCCTCTCCAAATTCCGGAAGCGTTGCTACGCCTGCTCCCGGCCCTCAACATATCAGTAACCGGCATTGCCATGGTTGCCCACCCCAGATCCCTTCCTGAACTCTACTAGAGATTATACAATACAGTACAAATTTATCTGTTTTCCGGATCAATACAGAGAAGGCACTAAGTATCTAATATTATCCGTTTCAGGAGCGATGCACTCTAGTATATCTCAAATTGTGAAGCACCGAATGGACCATTTATTTGTGCTTGGACGACGAGGCGGCGCTGACATGCTTTGCTGAATTTTCAACCGTTCAGACCCTTCTTTTATGTTTTTTTTCCTAGATGCTTCCTATAAATAAATATTTATTTCTTTTTCTCATTTTACGAATGGGGCGTGGCGTGTTCCTTTGGTTTTATGTGCTGGCTGCCTCATGAAGTATTTTATTATTTATTTGTTTTAAAGAAACAATAACAGCCGTCTTCATTTGACCGGAAGTGTCTTCGCATCGTTGATCTTTGAACGAATCTGAACTCCCCCGTTTGCCTTATCTTGTTTCCAATACTGAATTGAAGAGTTGTTCTAGATGCATTCAGAGCCATTAATTGAGACTTCTTCTATAGAGACTGACCCCGTCTCCGTTCCAATTTCCAGCCACGTGGTCCCATGCGGGACAGATGGCTTTTACACGGGACAATTACCAAAATTTTAGTTGTATATAGTTTAACATAGGTTTAAAAAATTTCATATTTATCGATTTATTTAATATCTGTTTTTGGCTCTTCTAACTGATCCTCCAATGCGGAAATGTGGCCTATCCGAAAAGGATTTAACGTATCTTAATGTGTTTGGTAAATATACACTGGAGGCTATACTTATTCATGTCCTAGGGTCTGTGTTCAACTGTTTACAGGATTCATCAGTCATTAGGGTCTCTACTTTGATAGAACAGATTGATTCTACTGTACGAGTTCAAGCTGTTTATATGGGAATGAATAAAGTAGCGGGTAAGTTAAAACAAGATAAAAAAAAAGCAAAGTGAATATGAGTAATTATGCTATCGGGGTTGGCTTGTTAGAGTTCTTGGTTGAAAGAAAGTTAATTACATTGAAAACTGAAAAAAGCCATACGGTGCACTTACCTATTCTTGTAGTTGATTTGATAAAGAGATGGGTTTGTGGACTTTCGAAATTAATTATTGTCTACTTTTAAAAGAAGATTATGTGATACAAAATCCATTATCAAACATTTGACAATTAATTATTAACATAGATCGATTGTGTTCGTGAACATGAGTTTGTTTCTAGATCGATTGTTTTCGTGAACATGAGTGTGTTTCTAGATGTACTATAATTCAATGGTATTTGGTATTTTCTTTGTTCTTGTAGTTTTTTTATTAGTCTCGCCTACATGTAACTATGTTTTATTTTTTTATTATTTTAAATTAGTATAAAAATCAAAGCTTTTAGATTTTGTAATCAAAGTTTTATATTTTTTTTATATTTATAAAGTTGTAGGTAATTTTTTATAGTTTTTTTTATTAAATGGGAATTTGTTTCTAGAAAGAAAAATATAATTCTTTTATCAACCCCTGCCTACTACTACACGTGACTATATATTCCATTTTCTTCATTATTTTGAGCCTTTACAAAAATCAAAGTTTCTATACTTTGTTTTTTATAAAGTTTGTATATAATATTTTAGTCTTTGTTTTTTATAAAGTTTATATATAATTTTTTAGTCTTTTATTGATCCTGTGGTCTTTATATCAACCCTTGAGCTATGCAAGGAGTTATTTGGCAGACATTTGGGGCACAAATTTGGAATCTCGGGTGCTTGCGACACTAGAGTATTGCAAGGCAAATTTGACACTATTAGAGAGAGGAATTCAATGGATGTACATACAAAAGGAACACAGAATCTATGAGGATAGTGTGTTCAACAAAAATTTTGTTTTGTTTTTTTGTTTTTGGTTTTCTATGGATTTTTGTATTTCAACATTTAATGTAACTTAAAATGTCTATGGGGATTTAGCCAAAGGGAATTACTGTACCTAGCCAAAGGGAATTACTTTACCAAGCCAATCCTGAGATTAACAATGATGGCTAAAGATGAAGGACCCCTGGAATTACTCACCGTCATTTTTCTCATATTTTCTCACTAGTTGGTTTTAGTCATCAAATGATGCGTGAGCACAAATTTACAAAGTTATACGATGAAATATGATACATTTTCATACTTTCTCGTATTTTAATTAGAAATATGTTATGTTTGCTTATATATTGAGTATGAAAGTTTGCTAAAATATCTCTCCATTTATTATCAAAATTCCCTTTTCTCTATGTATTTTATACAATTGGTAAAATTCTTATGCTTCATTCTTCAATCTTTTATTTTGTTGAAAAAAAAATCATTCTTCAATTTTTTTTATTTTTTTTTTTCATTTTGTTGAGTTGTTTAATATGTTAAAATTTGGATTTTTTTTTATAGTCTAAACTTATAATTTGGACTTTTTCAAATCGTATTTTAAATTTTTTTCTTAGTCTGAACATACAATTTGGATTTTTTCTAGTTTAAATTTTTTTCACTAATTTTCTTCTGGACCATTTTTACTTGAAATCTTTTCAAAAATTAAAAAGAAATATTAGAAATGTAAATAAAATTTATTAAGATTCCACAATTTAAATGCAAGAAAAACATCAAACTTTAGGGGAGGAAACGATAGCTTTATTTTGAGTAATTTGAGCTAATCTAAATTATATAGTGTTTAGACTATCCACATCTACAAAGTACAAAGAGGGATCCAATTTTTACATGTTCAAAAAAAATTACACCTCAATAATTTTGATCCACTAATATGAATTTTTTATTTTATGAGTCGACATGAAATTTTTTAATTACTTTTTACTTTTTGTAATGTTGTGACAACATCACTTTGTCAAGAAATTAAGAAGAAATGTTGAAATTGTAAATATAAATTGTTAACATTCCACAACTTGACTGCAATAAAAATATAAAACCACTTGGAATCCATTTATAGATTCAAAATGTAATTTGAGTAATGAAAACTTGTAATTTGACCAAATCCAAATTATATAATGTTTAGACTACTTGAACATTATTTTGACTAAATTTTAATAATTGTTAGGTTGGGTTTTAACTTCCAATGTGGTCTCTTGGACTCCTTCATGACTCTTCCCATTCATTGTGACTCTTAGTCTTCTTCTCATGTGAATGGGAAGGCACTAATATAATGATTTTCCTAACACCAAGGATTAGGTTCCAACAATTCCCCCGTTAATCTGAAGGAGTGTTGTGAGTCCAAGAAAAGAGAGTTGAATAACTGGAAGTGGACAGCTACCACTGCTAAACATTTCCAACTTGACAGTATCATGAATTTTCCAAGCAAGTTAGTAGAAGCTGACATCTCCTACTAAATACAAATTCTCTATGAAGTGATGGTTTTAGCTGACCACAAACCAAAGGGGGCTAAAAAAAGTTGATGTCTTCTACTAAGTGGATGATTTAAGGCTAACCACAAACTCTCAATCTTGGCAACTATAAAATCATGAATCATGAAGGTGGTTTATGGATGACCATAAAATCTAAAACTTGGCTTGAAGGCTCAGAGGTTCCTGGAACATTCTGAAAGGCTAGCAGAAGTTGTATGTCTTCTATTGAATGAGTGGTTTTAAGCTGACCACAAACTTGAGAACTTGGCTCGAAGGCTCAAAGGTTCTTGGAACATTTCGAAAGGTTAGTAGAATTTGGTGCAATAATATACTAAATGAATCGTCATGGCTTTGGATTTGGCTATGGCTATAGCTCTAAGTTTGGCGGGATCAAGGCTTTGGATCTAATACAAGCTCGCGTATTCCCATTTGCATGTTCTTGCTTGCTTGTTTCTGACTATTTATCATTTCCCACTGTCAGGAACAATGTGAGGAGAAGAGAATGTCTCAACTGCAAAACATGTCAATATTCGTGAATGAACTCTCTAGTATGACATATATATCTTCTTGGATATTGACAACCATTGCCAAGAAGCAATCCACCTGTACTGAATCTTTTCTCTTGCAGGTTTCTTCATAATGAAACATCTATCTGAAGAATGGGTGTGCTTTCCACAATGCTTGCAAGGTTGAAGATCAAAACGCTAATCTTTCATGTGGCCAACTCAAACACAGTGTTGGCATGTCAAAGTCTAAACTAGAATGGATGAAGATGAACTCTCGTGGAGGAATGCATCACTTTGAAACTGGATAGGCTTGGAGGAATCGGGAATGCAAACTATCACTTCCTTTCCATATCCAAGACCGATTTTGTGCTTGTTGTGGCTGACCTCTTCTCATGGTCTGATGATGGGCTTGGAAAAAACAAGCGGAAACTCTGTATGCATAACTTCATCTTCATTTTATTTTACTTTTGTACTAGGGCCATTGATTTACTTATGTGATATTGAAGTGACATCATTCTATGCAGGTTGTTGAAAGGACTCATAGGCAGGATTGTTCTAAATGAACATGTTCGGAACAAGTTTCCTCTCATATAAGTTGTGACTCAAGCTGAAGAAACTCAAGAGTGTCTTGTGAATCTTGTAAACAATCTTGAATGTGAGTGAGTGTATTCTTATTGATCATGACATGTTTTCGACACAGGAAAAAATTAGAGTGTTCAATAACTCTACCAAGACATTTAATCTCACCATTGAAGACATGTAATTTAAGGACTCACTCAAATGGAGAAGGGCTTCTTGCAACTTTTCCCTTTTACAAGCAAGACTCAACAATCTCAAACTGGATGGGCTTGGAGAAATTAGGAATGCGAACTATTACTTCATTTTCGTGTCCAAGACCGAGTTTTTGCTTGTTGTGGCTGACCTCTTCTCATGGTTTGATGATGGGATTGGGAAAAACAAGCAGAACCTCTGTATAACTTCATCTTCACTTTATTTTTCTTTTGTACTAGGGCCATTGATTTATTTATGTGATATTGAAGTGGCTTCATTATGTGCAGGATGTTGAAAGGAATCATATAGAGGATTATTCTAAACATGAACAAGTTCAGAACAAGTTTCCTCTCATATAAGTTGTGACTCAAGCTGCAAAAACTCAAGAGTGTCTTGTGAATCTTGTAAACAATATTGAATGTGAGTGAGTCTGTTCTTGTTGATCATGACATGTTTTCAATAGAGGAAAAAAGTAGAGTGTTCAATAAATCTACCAAGACATTTAATCTCACCATTGAAGACATGTAATTTAAGGACTCACTCAAATGGAGAAGGGATTCTTGCAAATTTTCCCTTTTACAAACAAGACTCAACAATCTCAAACTCAGAAGAATGAAGGGTGTCAATCTCAGTTGAAAATGCACCCAAGTACAATTCAACCCAATTCAACTCACTTTCAAATTGACACTTGCACAAGAATTATTGCAAGTATAAAAACCACAAGAAACTTACAAAATTAACTGTTTGCACATTATAAGCGATGATGATGAAGTTGAGTCGAATTTTGAAAAATGTTGATGTCAATGCTTTGATTTCCTTGATTACACCCTAGATAAGTTGATGATGCTAAATCTATTTGATTTTGATTTTGTTGAGTGAATACATAAACTCTCTCCCCTCGACAAAGCAAATACCTCAACTGCTCAAATATCAATAAATACTCAAAATTGTCAATAATAAATCTCTCTGCAATAATTAATTCTTGTTGATGTAGGTCATGGCTCTAATGGAATAAAATATGCAATACTCTTAAAGGCTTTGCAACAACCTGCTCAATTAAGCAATACACTGGTGCAGGTCTATATTCTCTACAAATAGATACAATGATGCAAACAATACAATAGTCTTTGTGTACAAGCTAACAATAAAATATCTATGGTATATCCATGAAGATAGATGGAGGTGGCTACTCGGTCCTCTTCCAATTTCTACCACATAAATGTACATAGCATAAATGTATACTTGCAAGTTGACGCACAAAACTCACATGGTGTAGAGAACATACAGATATGTTGAGAATGGCCACCACAATTATTTTGATGATTAAAGATGCTTCAATTATCTTAGAGTTGTTGTGATGTCATTGTTGTGTGTTAAGGCTACGTATGCTTGAGGCTGGTTGTATCTCAAATCGAGTGTCACCAAGTTAATTGATTGTTGTGTTTGCTTAGAGATTCCAAAATTTTGTCCATGGTTGCAAATGAACTAATGGATTGTAGATATCATTATGCTTGATGAGCGATGGGCAACAAATGTGTAGTTAATGGGAAAAGATCTTGTGATGTTGAACAACTTCAATTCATCGATCACTTGAGGCTACTCATACTCGACTCCAACATAAGCGCATGCAAATAAAACCAAAACAGATAACATCACAAAGCTCAAAAAATATATGTTTGACTTCGGAAATTTCATAATTGCTTGTTTGTAATGGTGCCATTTTTTTCTTCGATGTAGTTCAAACAACCATTGTTGGGAACAAAAGAAACAATCTTTTTAATGCACCAACAAAAATTTTTGTAGCTTCAACACTCCCTAACATACAACAAAATTTTTAAACGTTCCAATGGTTTAACACACAGTAGAGAGGGCAATAGCATGCAACATATATAGGGTTCTCCAACATTCACTTCACATTTGATTTTCCTCGTCCTCCTACAAATATTAATGTGGGCACCTTGAAAGGTCCCATATCCCATTGAAGAGGCTGCTACCACTCCAATATGTGAAAACCACCAATTGCAGACTTGAGTGAGAGGCCCGTGGATTGTTTCTTGAACTTCTCACTTGTTACAAAGTTTGAATCCGATGAAGGTCCGAACAGTAAGTGCAACAACGAAGAAGATGGTGTTCGAGGTGACTCCTGAATGGATTAGGCTTTGTAGAATCAAAACTTGAGGATGAGAAGAAAGACAAAAGTTGAGCAGCTAATTCTTGCATGACATATCTAACAGAGCAAGAATTGCACCTAAGAACTAAGGCTTGCACCTAAGATCTGTGTTTAACACCTATGAGACCGTCACATGTTAGTTGAATGGAGTAAAGGTCTTCATGTCAACTAAAAAGAGTGAATATGCTCCCTTGCTTCCTCTCGGCAAGCTTGTAACTAGCTAAAAGAGCAAATATATTGACAAAATATCTACTACTCGAATTGGATATATTAATTGTAGAGAGGCATGTACCAATGATACTAGACATTAATGCATCTATCGGTCTTTGAAATTTAAAAATTCCGATAGTTCTGAAACCAATTGGAAAAGGTTTTGGAAAAGTTAAATGAGCCATTTATTTATAGTTTTTTTTTAAAATGGTGGTTCACGATTTGTTAGAGGGATAGTCCGAAGAATGCCAACACCTGTTATTCCAAGTAGAGAATCAAGGTATGGCTATTTGAGTGAGTTGCTCCGTGTTAGTGTGAACAATGATGCAAAGTTCTTCATTTAGAATTATCTACTTTTATAAGGTTTTTAGAATTTCTTGACTTGGATTATAATGTTATTTTACTTATGGAATTTTGTAAGCAAACAAAGATGTTGTAAGTACTATATTTTTTAATGGAAAACAAGAACCTAAACCCCCATCTATTGAGAGTTGTGGTCTTCTTATTTTAATTGTAACAACCTTAAAATACTATTAAATTAATTACAAATAAAAATACAGAAAATTAAATATTATAATTAATTAATTAATTAATTAAAACAAAATACTTATCACTGTGAATATAATAACTATCACTAATAATATTAAATCATAAATAAATAAGTAAATAAAAAGAAATTGCTAACCAAATTAATAAAACATACTAGATTCAAATTCCAAAGAAAATGAGAAAAACCTATAAAATGGAGGAGGATTGGAGGGGAAAAGGATTTATTCTTCTTAGCTTTGAAGGAAAATAAGTATGGTTATGGTTATGGAGGGGAAGAGAACATATCTAGATATGGTGTATTGGTTGGGAGTTCGTGGGCTCTCAATGTCTCACCAAGGGGTTGGTTGGGTGGATAGTCATCCCCACACGTTGTTTTCCCTCACTACTTGTGGAGACAGAGGTAAATCTTCCAACAATTCTTCGGATCGGAGGTATGCTATCTCCTTTTCTCCATTAGATCATTGTATTGATATATAATTTATGTGTTAGACTTACTTGCTCATGGATTTGTTTTAAATTTAATTGTTATAGAATGTTGATTGTCTAATAAAATTTGTCTTTAAGGTCCATCGGGGCCTTACATTTGGTACCAAAGCAAGGTTTTATAACCCTATGACTTATGGACCCTTTCTATACTAGGTGAATCTAGAATAACAATTGAGAGTTTAAATTTTCAAAAATTCTAATAATTGGGCCGAGAGGCGATCTACAGCGAGTATGGGGGAGATCTTGTTAGTCGAGGGTTTGTCGAGTAAGTAAACAAAAAAAGGAATAATACAAAGTAAAAAGTAATAAATATTATGTCGGCCATAAATAAAAATAATAATACAAAGTAAAAAGTAAATATGAGCCTTAAACTAGAGACTTTAGAGCTTAGGATTAGGTGGTAAATATTATGTCGACCATAAACAAAAAAGAATAATACAAAGTAAAAAGTAAATATGAGACTTAAACTATAGACTTTACTTTTTACTTTTAATACAAAGTAAAAAGTAAATATGAGATTTAAACTAGAGTGTTTGTCTAGTAACAAAATAATACAAAGTAAACAAAAAATAAGAATACAAAGTAAAAAGTAATAAATATTATGTCGGCCATAAACAAAAAAGAATAATACAAAGTAAAAAGTAAATATGAGACTTAAACTAGAGACTTTAGAGCTTAGGTTTAGGTGGCTCATTGCACTCAAGGAGTTATTCAATGAGAGATTTGCATCTCGGGAGATTTGATCCCTCTCGACACTTGGTAGAGCCTAGAATTTGGATCTAGAGTGGTATAGAAAAAAATGAAAATAAAAGAGTTTTCAAAGATTATACTAGGTGAATCTAGAATAACAATTGAAATGTTTAATTTTTCAAAATTTCTAACAATATAGAAAAAATGAAAATAAAAAAGTTGGGAATTATATAATTATTTTACTAAGTAAAAGATACATATTTTCTTTATTATGATAATAAAAAATACATTTCTCCTTTTAATCTTTAATTCAATGTCAATTATAATCTTTAAAATTTATTAAAACCTAATTACTTAATTAAATTATTAAATTTTATTTAGTAAATTTTACAACCATGGTACATGGGTAGAAATAGGTTTGAGAAATCCAATGAACTAATCCAATTAAGAGAGAAATAGGTATTCAAAAAGTGTTTGAAATATTATTTAAGTAAGAGGTATAATAGTTTTATTCTTTGAATTTCTTGACCAACTCAATTTTGAAATTAGATGTGGAAACTATTCCACCACTAAAATTATGATTTCTTTAGCTTTGTGAAATGTGTGGAAACTCCATTTAATCATTTAAACTTTATAAACCTATCAAGAGTTATAATTGAAGTATATTAAATATTTTACATTGTTTTAGTGTTATTATTGAATTTTTTTGTCGTGATTATTGATATTATTGATATATTTAAGTAGATGGGTTTTTTATGAATGTGTTTCAAATATTAGTGTGATAAGAGGTGTTTTCTACAATCCACTATGAGGGAGAAGTGTAATTGTGTGTTCAATGTTGAGTTGACATGTGGAATTTTATTAAAATAATAAAATATGTAGTAAATAAAAATTTTACAAGACCAACCATAACCTAAAGTACAAAGCCAAAAAGATATTCTAGTTAATTAAAACTAAAAAAAATCAATGAAACTTGGATACTTCTTGAGTTGAGTCATCATTAAACCGGAGATTTACATATTAGACTAATATAGATCCATCTTCATTCTAAATCTACCAAGCAGTGAAAGGGATCAAATCCCTTGAGGTGAAAACCTTTTTATAGAGTGCAAAATATGAGGAAAAGTTCATACCTAAAGGGATTTGATACCTCTCAATGCTTGGTAGATCCGAAATTAAGATAGATCTATAATGGTTTAAAATCAATTCACCTAATCCATATACCTTGTCTTGTCTTTGTTGGACATCTAATAGATGAGTGTAAACATTGAAATGACTTATTATATATATTGATTAGAAATATGTAGATTTGGTTTATGATATTTTTAATTATAATAAGAGTTTTTTTCCATGGAAAATATTTCACAGTTCTATTTATTATAATAAAACTGCAATTGCCCAAGATGGAAGCCTTACATATCAAGGAGAGTCATATCACATCATATATAACAGACAAAAAAAGGACGTAGAGTTGTCTTTTTATCTCACACATGACAATAAATGGACCATCATAAAATAGAAAAAGCATAACTGGTAACCTCAAGAAGTAGGTGAATAACATCCAAATAAAGGCGGATCAACACCTAACCCCGTCTGAAAGGAAATCATCCGAGGGTAGAACATAGGAGCATCTAGATTTGAGGAAACCCTTAATAGTACGCTGCCTACCAACCTAAATATCTCGAAAATCATGTTCCCTGTAATATCCCGATTTTGACCCTATTGCTTTAAAATTGTAAATGTTGTTAATATTGTTATAAAATCGTGGTGAGGACCTCAAGGCCAAGGGCCCGCCATCGATTTAGCGTTTTATGTATCGGAAATTAAGAATCGATGCATATGGTTCTCGTGCTAGCCAGGCATAATAGAAATTACAACATCATGTAAATATGCATTTTAATAAAACACCCACAACTAGCTATGTAATGCAACAAGAGTATGGGGACATGATTTTTACAAGGAATAGGGAGGGAAAATATTCAAACCTTTTAGCCAATAGTTTCAATGAGAGAACCCATAAACCCTCAACTACCTATTTTGACTTATGCACCCAATCACATATTTCTTCCAAGATTTGGTTGAGGTAGTTAATGCTTGGGGAATGGAGAGGTATGGCTGCCCAATTTCGTGTATGGACAAGCCATCAATTTTGAAAATCGTGTTTTGGATTCTAGGGCAAGAAAACACCCACAAAATTGCTCCCAAATATATCTGTCACCCATTGTCTTTTCTCCCTCACACGATCTGAGCTTCCTGGGTGTTTTCGCTCACGTTTTCCCCTCATTTTCCCTCATTTTCCACAGCTGGGAAGTCGCTTTTGTGTTGCAGAGTGGTTGGGAAGAAGAGAGTCATGATTTGGGGGTTTATAGAGGTCGTTTATGCCCCTTGAATGCCCATAAACATGTTGTGAAATCGATTTTTCTCTCCAAGGGTTGATTGCCCCTCTAACAATTTGTTTTTGGGTGCCCACGATTTTGGAAACTCGTGGAAACCACATTTTGGGCATCCCACAGTTAAAACGTTTTTTCTTCATGCCCAACACTTGTGTTTTGTTGTTATGTGCATCCCTGTTTTGATTTGAACTTGTGAGTAAGAAACTAGGAGTGGAAGAGGATTAGAATTGGCTTGATAAACCTAATGAAGAGAGTAACCTCAAAGAAAGGTCAAAGGGCCTTGGCTACTTTTCTATGCACACCCTGAAGAGCACTAGAGGGGATAGTATGGCCTGAGGGACTATGTAGCATTGAAGGGAATACTTCATTGTGTTGGGTGTGTAAGTATTGTGGGTACCAAGCTAGCTAGATCTTGTAGAGGTACCAATAGCTCTATGGTTGAGCTCACTAGCTTAGCAATTCATTCCCTTCCATTGTATTAGCAGCCTGATAAACCCAACTGTGGATTGGCTTGGATGAATTGTGAATTATTACTTAGCTATGTGTTAGTGGTTGTTCCCTTTTTCCTTGTGGAAATCATGGCCAGCTCGGGGTGGAAACTATGTTGAGAGATTGATGAGCACAATTGGCCTATGGCTGGGTGGAACATTGTAGTTGCATAGCCAGTTGCTCGGGACATCATCGTTTCAAGATAAGTATTCAATGAAACCTTTGTTGTGCTTTAATTCATTAGAAATTCAAGTACTAAATGGAATGAACATTTATATACGTGTCTATTTATAATGGATGTGATCGCTATGCTTGTTTATGCATAGTGGATGTGTATGTGTAGAAATAATTTTTATTTTCGTTGTGTTTCTTGCATTTATACATCTGCATATGTATTTTTACTTGCTATGAATGTTGCTAATGATCATGGGGTTGAGAAGTAGAAATAACACAGTTTTAGTGTCATGTTCTCTCCCTTGCGTTGGATCGATGGGAGGGGACGTGACATTCCCTTGCGTGAGCCAGAGCATATTTACATCCCCTCAGCCTACATTTAGGAGAGATGCTCTGGAAAAGGCCACCAGATGCCCCGTTCAACTTATAAGAGAGATTCATAGATCTGAGAAAGTATCCATGAGGGGCCGTAGCAGCTCCAACCATCATACCAATAGGTGGAGAAGGGGCAAGTGTATGAAACTGCACACATTCCACCATCGGTGATGTCGATTCCACCTTCGAAAAGGGATCCTCTAGAGGAGGAATGTCCAAAGTGGTACTCGAAGCCGGGGAAGAGGGGAAGTCCAATAAGCAACCTTTCAATCCAACTAGTTCACCAGGAAGAGTCCGATCAAAGACAATAGGGGAGGCAAAACCTAGATGAGAATCACATTGCATGGAAGTCAAAAGACAAACCGCATCTCGAGCAAAAGGAGAGAGAAAGTGCAAGGCAGGTCTGAGGTCCCCAATTTGCTGCAATGAGGAAGACCTAAGGCCATAGTCAATCTTCGGAGCATCCAAAAATGGGGAGTAAGAAAAACCAAAGAAAGGGGGCATCGAGCTGCCAAACTGATGGGAATCATCATCCAATACCCCTTTAACAAAGTCCGTCGTGGGCTCCCGCAACGACCTCATAACGACCTCGATAGGAGTAGAGGTCGATTATGTAGCGACTAGACCTGCAGGGGGGCAACACCCAAGTCCTCCACGCTAAGAGGCAATCATCCCACATAGTTTTCCTGTGCCAAAATGGTTGCGGCCACCAACGGTTCAACCACGACCTGTGATCGAGCGCGCACAGGAACATGAAGGGTCAAATGCACTATGGATAAAGGATGGACTGAAGAGCATACTCCCCCATCCTGGGAGAGAGATGACAATGGAATAGAAGCATCCAAGGAAGGTACATGCTTGAATAGAAAATCCAAACCAGTATCCACTCCTAGCAAGGTTGAAGAGACAATCATAGGTGCAAATAGAAAGGAAGCCAATTCAGCATCCACTCCCAGCAAGGTCGAAGAGATGTTCTCAGGCTCGGATAGAAAATCCGATCCAACGTCCACTCCAGACAAGGTCGAAGAGACATTCACAGGCGACGACTCTTCCGCCAAGAAACGAAAACGAAGAGGGCAGGATTTAACAAGGTGTCCATACCTATGACATCAGATGCAGCAAAAGGCACACTGACATAGTCGAGCTTATGCTTGATGCAAGAGACGCCTTTCAAGAGGGTAATCTCAAGTGCTAAACCTTCCCATATGTCAATATTAACCAGAATCCGCGACATGGTCATGATCCCGTTGATGAAGAAGCTCATATCAGCGTGGATGAAAGACCTCAAGGCCCTACCAATCAGAGTGAAAATTTGTTCAGTCCATAACTCAGGCGGCAGACCTGGAAAGAGGACCCAAATGGGTATGGAGTAAATCTTCTCACATCTAGCATCAAAGAAAGGGGACCAGGGTTTAATCTTCATGGCAGTTGATCCCCAAGACCAAACCCCCGCCAAAACCTCTAACGCATGCTCAACAAACCATAAAATATCACCAATCCATCCCTTAGCAAGCAAATAAAACTGTGGGGTATAACCAAATAGAATAGACCAATGGGTACCAATCCACTCTTTCATGGATTTGTAACCCATATGACGCTCAACAAAGCGCCCCACGACAACAGTCTCGGAGAGAGTGACAACTTCACTCAATGGGACATCATCCCCAAGGGCCAAGTTAACAGGTTGTTGCTTCAGCTTAATGCAGGGCTTGCAGTAAGAGGGGGTAAACACAACGCCCATGAAACTAACATAAACCCATGTTAAGGACTACCAGTCCATGTGGTCTCGAAAAAAAAAATTAATATAACTTTAATATAATCTTAAATATTTAAAATTTTGATTTTTTTTCGTTATTTTTTTTTTAAATGAATACATCGACAAACATGACGATGAATCTATGTTAATGAATATCTAAAGAAATGAAGTCATAACATAAATTATAACAATGAAGGGATAGATAAGTTAGATGAATATATGTTGGGGAATATCTTAAAATAAAATATAAAGATGAATTATGACAATAAATAGACATATGAAAGTTTTAAACCATTAAAATATGAACTGTTGATGAGTTCAACCGATCCATTTCACTCTTCATTTCCAACAAATTGTTGAGCGGAATGTGTAGTTGTTCAAAGTTTTTGGTGAAGTATTCGCTCATGGTGCCTTAGTACAAGAGACCTACCATCATCATATAATATATGGAAAAGATTAAACATGTAATTTCATGGCATTCTTTTGTAAATATAATAATATATGTAAAAGATGAAATATGCAATTCATGATATTCTTTTGTAAATATACTTTGAATCAAATCCAAATTGAACTACTCGTCAACGTAATAACTGAAATTAAATGAAAAAAACATATGAAGTAGGAAGGGTTGTTGAAAAAATCTTTAATCTTAGGATAAGATTATAAAGAATGTGAGCCAATAATGAAATCTATTCCACTTTTATCCTATGAACATTGAAGACCATCAAATCATGATACCGACTGTTTAAAACCCTTGACCTTCATAGATTTAGTTAGTGTGATAAATAATTGACCTTTATTAGTATGATGATGCAAGAACCTGTCAATACAAAAGAATTTATAATCGAAAGCCAAAAAACATTATGTACATTTTCTCTTCAATTACCAATCAATTGGAGTTAGATATGATAATCGAAGTAAACTAATGCAACGGTATTTTTACTAATAATAATTATTGCAACTGTACTTGTACTTCTATTGGTGACAAAAGTTGGAAAAATGGAGACCATGTCTCTCAATCCATTATGATAAATCCAAATGGGGTAAAACATGATGACAACTTCTAATATGCTATTTTCATATTCAATCTGGAAGATTTTAATATTCCCTACTTAAGGGGAATCTATTGAGTAAGAACAAGTCTCAAACTTGTGTGTTTATGCATTTGTATGTGACATGTTGCAGCACATTGTACGCCATACTCTTTGTATTTGTTTTGTTGTTGAAAAAGGAAAGCAATTTATAATTCCATGTGACAACAGTCCTTACAAAGTCAAGGCTGGGGAATTAGTCAACAGGGTAGTTGGGGGTGGTAGCATTAGAGGGGGAAGGGGGTGATGACACATTGAAAAGTATTACAATTGTAGGGGAGGCTCCTAGTAGGTTCAGCTAGAAGTCTGGGAGAAGTGTGGGGGAGAAGGGTTAGAAGGGAAGGATAGGGAGGAGGAAAACACACAAGGAAAAGAAGGGAAGGGTGAGGGGGAGAATAGGGAGGTTAGGGAGCTTGAGAGGGAGTTCATAGGGGGTGCCATGATGTGCACATAAAGATATAATTGGCACCATCAAGCTACTCTTGGCAGTTATTGTGAGGTTGAGCTTCCTCCTTCGTTGTTAGAATAAGCATTTTTAACAACCTACGAAGTCTTACATGCAACAAAGCCCTTTATCTCAGGTTTTGGAACCCTTCTCTCAATTAAGATTCCTCTTGGTGACTCACGGGCTCACAACTTCTCTTGGAACACCTAAAGACACCAAGAATGTTATGTCAACTTTGAATGCTAATGACCTTCTTAAAGAGAGAAGGTTCCCAATAGCATACTTTCGTTTTGCATATACAAAATTTCTAAAAATCGTATCCATTTTCCAATACAAAGTTTATAATTAAAGTATTGTTTACAAATCATTGTGCAATGTTCTATAGCATGCATCGTATCTTTGTTTGTGTTCTATGGATAACTTTGATTTTGCTTTTGTTTGTGTTTATGTTAATCCATATACTAAAAGAATTTGTTGCAATAAAGGCACAAAATTTAAAGACCGTTTGACATATTAAATCCCCAAAGTTCTTGGTATCCAAACTGCAATCCAAAGACTACAACATGCAATCTAATTTTATAGATCACAACAAGTGTATGAAGCCATAACGGATAATTTATTTGCAAAGGAGCATCATCGGTTCATGAACACCAATGCATGATTATATTTAGAACGAGAAGGTAACGCCATGTCTTAAGAAGAAAAATCAAGAGTTGATGCAATCACATGCTGTGCATACAAACAATGAAGACAAAATTGGAAGAGTTCAATGGAAAAGTGTCATTGACCATGGATGGAATAAAGATAGCTCATAATGAACAACAACTTAGGAGGAAACAATTTATAAGGCTAGCCAAACAAATCCTTCTCAGTGACATACATAATTAGTTGTATCTTGGTTCTTGAATATGTTGGTGCCATTTTTGTGGGTTTGGAAAATTTGTTTATGGGACAATGTTGTAAAAACTCTAAGGACTATTTATTTTGATTTTGACAAAAAAACGGTACCATCTATGTATTATATTTTTAAAAACATACTTTCTTTAAAAGATAAAAATAGATAGACCTTTAACTACAATATCCAAGGTTAAGATGGATCTATGCTACTAAATAAAATCAAAAGTCGTTTTTTTTATTTTTATTTTATTTTATGTTCCATTTTTTTTTTTTGAATATTTATGTTAGAATGTTACACATAGACATACAAAAGGAGAGACATATAAATACAAAGTACCCAACATCTTTCCCAACCTAAGCTACAAAGCACCTCGCTTCGCTTAGCAAATAAATATGTAAAATTGAATTGTTTTCGATGAAATACTAGTTGAAAATCAAATTTGAAAAATACACACAAAAACATTGAGATTGTTTTACCACATATTATATGCCTTGCAAAAATTCATAGAAAAACAAAATAATATGATCACAAATCGAATGCAAATTCACTCGCATTTCATGATGTTTATAATGTCTATTAAAAAAAGTGCAATATCAAAGCTAACAAATATCCCAAAATCCCTAACCTCAAACCCTAAGGGCAAAGCCTGAGTCATCATTCTCACATTGACATTGGAAAACGATAGTTCCAGTTTGGCATATGGTGTTGGTTTACAAAAATAGTTCTAGTGCAAACTTTGGCAAGGAAAACCAATTATGATACTACGAACAATAATGCAAGTATTCCAAGTCGAATCAGTGGAAAAAACTCAACTTTATTCAACATTTGCTTTAAAGCGTAGAGACATTTGTGTGAATGTGTCATTTGAATTTTTCTGTCATTCAACCCATGCTCTGAGATGTTCTTCCTATGTTGTATTGCTTCTCTTTGTCGTCTAATGAACAATGCAGGTATTGAAGTCCCTATAACTCCCCACCACCACTCCATGTTTGTTAAAAATGACAAAAAAACACAAATGGGTGTTGCCAAAAATTACAATTTATGTTGAATTCTTTGTTTTTATATACTTTGTTGCAACCAAATGCAATTATAAGGGTTTTGTTTAATTTTTTTAAATTGTAGGGTTGTTTTGCTTCATAATGATTGAGAACTAGCCGACCCTGTCATGTGGACAAAGCCATATGTATGTTGGTAGTTTGGCATCTAGAAGTAGTAAAAGCAAGAGAATTTACTGGTAAAATTATCAAGCCCATTGTGGTTTGAAACACATGGGATCCTACCTACAAAGGCGGTTAAAGGAATCCTTGATATCCTACTCCTTCACACTCAAAACAACACTAGTTTCCAAACCCTTATGAGAAGTAACCCTATCACAAAGATTAGTAGCATCTATAGGATCATATTGACCTCATGGGTCATGAGCCACCATATCACCATTATTGGCTAACCTGAGAAGGCCATGGATAATAGGTACTTCAACAAAGAAAACCAAGCCCCCACGGATCCAAACACCAAATAAATGCTAAACCATCCACCAAGAACGTGGCCATAGCATGCGATTCTTAGTTGAAAGCCCCATGATTCTTACTTGAAAACCCCAATCCCTTCTCTAGGTATTCCTAGAACATATAATATTATTGCTTGTTTGGATGTATGACCCTCCTCTACTGTGGCTTTGCACCCAACCAACATATTGAGGAATTATTTTCCATTTTCAATACACGACAAACCATGCCGAAAACTAGATCATCAATGATTTAGTTATTATATATTTTTATTTTTAAATTTAAAAATTACATAAATTTCAATTACAAAACATGTCACATCAAGATCATCCAAAATTTTAAAAATTATAATTAAAATTATTTTTTTTAATAAAAAATACATTAAAAAAATTCAAATAAAAACATTATAGAAATCCAAATTTAAATATTTAATAATAATAAAATGGAAAACAATACTCCGAAGAAGAGTCTATTGATAATTTTGTCGTTATAAATGTGGAAAAGTAAATTAATAATTGAAAAAATTATTTTTGGCAATGAAAATCTTCTTTAAATTTGATGCAAATTTACTATCAAGTATTGATCATGAAATTTTTTGTCTTGAGAATTTTAACTTACATAAAAAGTCCGAATCATTAAAAATAATTCAAACTTTATGTCACCATTAAAATACTAAAGTTGAATACCTGTTATTCACCCCTAAATAGAAGGATATAAATGACCTAGTTGTCACATCTTCTTACACCAAATCAAAGGGTACTGATATAGACATATTTGAAAACTCGCCCGCCAATATGGAAATTCTAGCACCAGAGGACTTTCTTCCGGTCTTAGCGCCCCGTGGGTCTTCAATTCGTTGTTGGCCCAACGTTCAAATATCAACGCTGCGAATTTACGGTCAAAGTTGTGCGGTACAAAGTAAACGAACATGTCACCCCTATTCATAATTTGATCATGAGAAAACAAAATATATAGTCAAAAATGAGGGGAGGGATCTAAATTTGATCATGAGAAAACAAAATATATAGTCAAAAATGAGGGGAGGGATCTAAATTTGATTATGAGAAAACAAAATATATAGTCAAAAATGAGGGGAGGGATCTAAACAACGGAAGATTCAGCGGAGCAAGTTAGCCCATTTCCACACGCAGCCTGGCCGCAGTGGCTTCTCACACTGTGGAAGCTTTTTGGAAGTGGCCTTTACGTACATGTTATTTGGGGCTTATTGGTGGGATTGAGTGGTTTTCACTCTTTCTACTAAGGATCAAATTTTATGGAGACATTGGTCTGTTGTGATACGGCTTGAAGGGTAGGCGACCTTGGGATAGGGTTTACCTGGTGGGCTTCAGAACGTCTCGATCCCTGTTGAGTCACAAGTTATTGGTATATCTGGCTTGCGGGTTATTGGATATACTATTGGGGTTATAATGGCAACCCCCTGATTTGAACTTGGGCCTAGCCTTGGTAATCCTGATGAGTTATCGATTCCCCATGGTTCAAAAAATGTGGACGGATCCTACGCTTCTATTTGTCTCTCAAGACACCTCTCATTTTGCACTTTTGAATAGAGAGTCACTTAGAGCTAGCCACTTCATAGTGTTTCTTGCTTAGGTCGTGTTGCATCATTGCTACCTTTAGCTTGTACCTACATACTTTCACCATTATCCGTGACATGGGCATTGCCATCATCTATGTCCACCCACTTTAGTATTGTGGGGTGATGGTGTGCAATCATTCCTCAAGTGATTGTTTATGATTCACTATTTTGATAGAAATCACCATTCTTAAAAATAAGTCTTATATATATAGCACTAATTCCTATTTTGACTTAATGGTTCTTGTTATTAATGACCTATGTACTATGGCGAGATGGATTAGTGCCCATAATGATGCTTTTCTTGATTGTGCATGAGTATCTAATAAGGTATTTTGTATTGAGACTCATTTTACATTATTAGTTTATTTTGGGGAGATGGTGTGCATGTGATTCTTATTGCTCCGGGACTTTGAAATTTGAAGGTTGGGGTTCTTGTGTAGATCTTTGATGGTGTTGCTAGCTTGGGATCACTAAGCCCTCTTTAAATTTTTAGCCATACTTCACTGTTTGGACCTTTTAGTGTATGTAGGCATCATCTCTCTTTTGATGGTTGATGGTGTTTTTTTTGGTTTAGAGCCTTGTTCTAGTTGAATTAAACCAATGCCTTTTTTTTAAGCATTCATGTGGTGGTTGTGTCAGTGTTTTCCATTCTTATACTCCTGTAACATATCATCTTCTACTTTAGAATTCAAACTTTCTTTGAGGTTACTTGGCCCTTCTCTTCAAAGGTTTTTGGTCATATTGATCATATTTGTGATTGGATATTTTAGTTTCTCATAGGCCTCATGCTCTCACCATTCAATACATCTTTGTGGGATCTTTATAAGTTAGCTCCAATGTCATTTCAACATTAATGTTTTACTATCTTTTTGATAGTTTTTTTTTCCTACAATTTTTTCTCATTTAATCTGTGTATGAGAGATTTGTACTTTGGGTACATATTAGTAGACCTCTTTATTGGAGTCAAAATTTTCTTATGTTTACTCCCTATTCCGCTTAAGGGGGATGGGTTTTTAGTGTATGTACAACTATTTAAATTACTTAGGTTAACTTGTCCACAAAGTTGATATATTTATCTCCTACGCTGATACTCCTTATTACAAGGATTGACAGATTCCATGTGGAGACTTTCCAAATTTGTCATTAATAAACTTAAGTTTTCTTTGTAAAAAACAATATATCAATATAGAATTTTATTCTATCCAAGTTGAGTTGATCTTATATTTATACAAATATAAGGTGTGACTATAGATTTCTAAAGGTAAAATAAAATTTAACTGTAAGTTAATTTTATTCTTTAAATTAGAATATATCATTTTTTAAATGGTGGTTCACCGTTTGTTAGAGGGCTAATCCACCGGAGAAATGCCAACACTGATCGAGAATCAAGGTATGGCCAGAAATACAATCATTACAATAGGGGCTCAACAAGAGCATCATGCTACTTACAAGAATTGAACTTAGGTGGGGAGGGCAACAATCATTCCTCCCAACCACCCAAGCTACAACTATTGACAAAGGGTGGAGGATGCAACACTAAGGCTTCCTAAGAGGTCTCCCATCCCAATACTACTCCAACCCAAACACGCTTAACTGCGAAGTTCTAATGAAATCCGATGCATCATTTAAACTATAATATATCATAATCATATTAAATGTAAATATTAAATTTGAAAATGTTCGAATTTCTTGTTAAACCAAACCCAATAATTGTAAGTTAACTGTTATTTGGGAATCAAGATTGATTTGATGGTTGAATAAAAAAATACTAATATAATAAAGTTATTATTTGTGTAATACTTGTATTATTGTATTTGTAAAAATTGGGAGAAGAATTAAAATCTAGAAATAATTAAATTTGTTTATTTATTATTTTTATTTTAAAATTTGAATTAATAAATAATTAAATTAATTTTTTTATTTTATTTTAAATTTATTAAAAATTATAATTTTAAATAACAAAAGGTAAATTATCAAATTTATACAATTTATTTTAAAATGATTAAAATTAAAAAATATAGATATAACAAAATGATACAAACATAAACATTGATTAAACACACAATATTATTGATCACACAAAAATATTACGTAATAAGTAAGAGACACACTGTAAATAAAACTTTTTAGCATACATATTTGATTAATAATACAAAAATAATTACTATAACAAAAATAATCTATCTTTTAAAATATATTTAACGTTTAAAATATAAATAATTTATTTAACTTTTAAAATATTAAAATAATTTATTTAACTTTTAAAATATTAAAATAGTTTATTTAACTTTTAAAATATTAAAATAATTTTATAAATTAAAAAAAATATATTTAAATAAATTTTAAAATAATATCAATTACCAATTCATTCGTAATCATTCTCATAATTTCATAATTCTGTATTACCAAAGTGTGTCAAACATTGAAACGGCCCAAATCATTAAAAAGACAAAAGGCGTGAACATATATATCTATGGAAACTTAAATTTGCAAAATATTTATAAAAAAACGAGACGGTTTGACTGAACCTTAACCATCCCCATCACATATCGACATGACGATGATAAATTCAAATATAGCGTGCTGTGCAGTGTGAAATTTAGTCGTGTCTTTTATGATTAGATGTGGGACAGCTTGCACAAAGATTTCAATCTTCCACTATATTTGTGAGGAATGACGCATATGTGATGTTACTTGTTGAGTAAGTCTAAGCCTTAATTGACTTCTTTGGTGGGCTCAACTTGTTGGATAGTTCTAAGTGATGGGTTTCATCATGACTAGAACATTTAGATGGTCTATTTTTCTTCGCCCTCATAAGATTTTTAGTTTTTAGGCTTTTTTTTTTTGAGGGGGGGGGGGGGGTTCAGCATAAGATTTCTACATGGTATCTTTTGATGTAGATGTATGCTTTTCATAAGATTTCTACATGGTATCTTTTGATGTAGATGTATGTTTCTCTTTTGTGAGACATTTAATCTTAAACTTTCTTTTTTAAGAAAAACTTATTTTGTAGAAAGGTTTTGAATGTTGTCCATAACGAAGATTAGTGAATCTTTTTAAGATAGGAATTCGAGTTCCTTAAGAGAATCATATAGTTTTTTTTTTTTTTAATTTAGTTTCACACTTAGAATTTATTTCTAGAATTTCTTAAGATTTAGCTTAGAGAAGTGCAAAAGCTTCTTTGCTTTTTTTTTCTTCTTCCTTTTTCTAAACTTTCTCTTTTAAAGAAAAAACTTATTTTGTAGAAAGGTTTTGAATGTTGTTCATAACGAAGATTAGTAAATCTTTTTAAGATAGGAATTCGAGTCCCTCAAGGGAATCATATTTTTTTCTTATTTATTTAGGTTTACACTTAGAATTTATTTCTAGAAATTTTTAAGATCCAGCTTAGAGAGGCGCAAAAGCTTCTCTGCTTTCTTCTTCTTCTTCCAAGAGAAAAAAAAGTTTCTTGCTATTCATAGGGTGAATCAAAGAAACTACAATAAGTGCCCATCCTGTGGATAGAGTTACCAATTAACCGTTAACCAGTAAAACCAAGTGAAATAGTTGTTGCTAAGAAAATATTACATGTAGTCATTGAGACTGTCTTTTGCAATAATGAAACTGGAAAAATCCTACATTCCAGTTATACTTCAAGCCTATGTTAACATACATACAATATCACAATTGAACCAGATGGAATAGTATGTTCAATATGACTGAAATTTTCCAAAAAAAGTAAAAGAGTTGCCTAGTAGATCTAAAAGTGAATGTCTTCCATCAATTGCTTGTTATAGTAGCCTTTGAGTTGTAAGAATCATTCCTGAAGAGAAGGCCTTCTTTAGATAGATGATCTTCCCTCTGATTATACGTTCTAGCAATGAGTGAAATGGATGTTAGAGAATTTTTTTAGCAATCCATGGATCTGAGCTTTCCAATGTTCTAGAATGGATACATTTAATTGACTCTTTCCTTTGATTCATTTTATAATAGAAGATGAATCCTCGAATATATGGATGGTGGAGATCTCCTTCAAGTGTGCAACCTTTAATAAACCCCATAGGGATAGAATTTCTACCCTCGTATTACTGCCAAGACCACCTCTAAAACATATCTCATAATAGTGGTCGGAGAGAATTGATAGTATACCATCCCCACATGACCCACCTTGTGCGGCCCCATCAAAAAATAACAATGGTGCTTGTCCAAAGAAAACGAGTGGAGGTCTTATACGAGTCTTCAAATGGACAGGTGTTCTCAAATCTCCAATGAGGAACCTCATGAGAAAATAATAGGCCTTTTCAAAAGTGAAACAAAAATCCTCAAATATTATAGCATTCCTAAGTCGCCACACACCCCAGATAAAGTACAAAGGAAAAGATGAGAGGGATTTTCAGATTTTAAACCACTAAAAGAGGCAACTGTCCAATGAAGAATAATTCCAATGACCTAAAATCTTAATCCTACTCACCACTTCATCCCAAAGTTGTAGAGTAATAGAACAAGTAGCCAATAGATGGTCTACTATTTCCAATGCCCGGTAGCAGAATGGACAACCCAAGGAACCCATGCCTCCACGACTTATATAATTCTCCCTTGTCAATATCCTATTTTTCAAAGCCAACCAACTAAAGCATAGGATCTTAACATGAGCGTTCCATTTCAAAAGTTCGTTGAACCCACCACTGCGACGAACATGATAAATTATTATATGCTTGATTTGTGGTCACTGTACAATTCTCCATGTTTCTAGACCATACAATCTCCCGCATCCAATGTCTTAGCATGGTTAAGGTAATAAATTCCTTTGTGATGAATTGCTTGTAAAGTAGCATTAGGCAGTGAATATGAGAGGTCAACACCTATAAATGGGTCTACCCCCACTCTCACTTGGAAACCATTTCCAACCCCACACATGAGCCTTTGATTAAGAGTAGGAAAGGTGTTAATAAATACTGACCAAATGTTAGAAAGCAGATCGATTCTCTTATTTTCCGTTCTGATCCAGTCCACAACATATTGATTTTTGAGATATTTTCTCTGAATAATCAGCCCCCACCAGGGTCCATGAGGCCCCTCCACAAGTTTTTCACATGCAATGTCGAGTTGACCCAATAGATTTTTCTAATCCCACATCCTCCCAATGACTTAGGTATCACTAACTTTTCCCAGGCCACCTGATGATAACTAGGTCATGCCTTGATAGCAGTCTAAAGAAAATTGAAGTATATTTTCCTCAGTTGTTTTAGTACGGAGAAAGGAACCTTAGCCATGGATAACCAATAGATCGGGATATTACTGAGTGCAGAATTGATAAGCGCGAGTCTTCCCCCAAGGGATAGTGTACGATAGTACCACCCATCAATTCTCTTCTCAGCCTGTTTAATTAGCCAAAGCCAGTCAACCACATGATAATCATTCAGTTTCAGACAATAACCTAAATAATGCATACCATTATCAAGTTCCCGAAGTTCAAATGGAAAAATAGTACCGACCTATCTGCAGAAAGTATAGCCCAAATTGAGAAAGTGCAAGTAGGACTTAGGAATACTGATCTCCATGCTTGATGCCAAGCATAAACAATCCAATAGTTCTTTATAATGATACCACTCCGACATGTTACCAATATCAAAAATCAACACGTGATCAACAAATAGCAGGTGCGTGATGAAATAATTGGATGATACCTTGATACTTGAAATCTTGCCTTCTGACTTCGCACTGAGGATCACCTGAGGATCAACTTGCTCAACCCCTAAATAACCAAAAGAAACAGTAGTGGATATAGTGGACAACCCTATCAGAGGCCCTGAGAACTCTTGAAGAAAGTTGTCGGGATTCCATTGATCAACACTGCAAAGTTTGCGGTTGTGACACACCCCATAATCCACTGTGTAACATCAAACCCCAAGCTTGCATTTAATGAAAGAAGCCGAAGAAAATACCAATCTACCTTATCATATGCCTTCACAAGGTCTACATTTAACACCATAGCCTCTAAACGCCTAATTTTAGCAAAGTGAATAGTCTCTTGAGCCACCCCAATAGCGTCGAATATCTGCCTATGATGAATAAATACAAATTGCTCCTTCGAAATGCCACGAGATAAGTTTCCCTTTATCCTATTCGCAGTCACTTTAGATACATCTTATATAGCAAGTTGCATAATGATACTGGGCGGAAGTATGGAAACAAAGAAGGATTGGAGGATATTGGAATCAATGCCAGAAAGGTAGCATTGAGCCCCCCAAAAATCTTTCCAGTGCACCTAGCTTCCTCAACCAATCGAACTAGTTAAGGTCCAACTAGATTGAATAATTGAATATAGAATTAAACCGACCATCCATTTGGCCCAGGACTCTTGTCCTTTGCCATCGATTTTAGTAAAACTTCAATCTCTGATAAAGTAACATGTATGCCCACAATAAAACTATCTTCATCTGTAGAAATACGCGACATACATTGTAAGATCTTAACTCGTGTCTTGAGATTGTGCACCGAAGGACTATCAAAGAGATTGGAAAAATAATTCGAAACCACATTCTCAATTCCATTATGATTTTTCCAGTGAGTGGCATAGGCATGAAAAGACTTAGTATTGAGGTCCCCCTGGGTGATCCAAAGAGCTTGGCTCTTTAGTCTCCAAATAGTCTCCGCTTCCTTAGGTAAAATTGATCTATACTTTTCATAGCCTGAATATAATCCGACTCATGCTTTGAGCTGATATCCCCATTGGGTGAAGAGTAGTATGCACTGATAAGACCTTCTATGTGAAGCAGTTCCCTTTTCTGAAATATTTTTTTGTTTTTAATCCATGGTGCAACCAAATCCTTAAGAGATTGAAGAAATATAGGAATACGATGCATAGCAGGTCCTTGGTCCTCAACCATAGTCTGATTCTAGTGCTTCCTGACCAGAGCAATGAATTCCAGATCCTCCAACCACACAGGGAAGTATTTAAAAGGGTACTTGGGAACCTGTGTGCCCTTCTTCAAATTTAACACAATTAGCATATGGTATGAGACAGATGTCAGTTTGATCCAAGTAGTACACCTATCCACCATCCCGAAGAGATCTTCATGCACTAAGAAGCGGTCTAGATGCTTGGAAATGGCATCACCTCCCCTCCTACCATTACACTACGTCGGATCAAGTGGATTGGGTTCGATATCCACCATATTATGTTCTAAAATATAATTATGAAACTAGGTAGACAGAGGATCGATTCTATCTCTCTGACCCCATGTCTTACGGGCCATCGAGGTGAAATTAAGGTCACTTGCCACAATGATTGAAGTGAGGTAAAAAATCCCACTCTTATCAAGATCAGTCCAAAACCACTGTTTATGCACACATGGACCATAACAATTGAATAATTGCAAGGGCATATCAATCTCCCTGCTTCTTTCGAGAAGTAATATTCCACCCCCAACCCTGTAAGGGAAAAATTTGAACAAAGACAAATTCCAGGAAGCTAAAATCCCACCTGAAAGACCAACGACATCAACTGAACAACATTCCTATGATGCGAAAAGTCGCCAACATAGCTCTCAAGCTTTAATACCTATAACCATAGTCTCCTGAAAGAAGATAATATCCGGCCTGACCAGGTCAGGTCGAATAGTCTCTTTAGGGCCATGAATTTCAGGGTTCCCCTGACCCCTCTCACATTGATAGAAAATAGGATCATTAAATCACCACTGGAGTGGTCGACGCTGCTCTAAGGGGCCTAAATTGGTCTGAAATAAGAGATTGAAAATCCATGAGTTCTAAAGTGAGGGAAGATTTTGTAGATATAGGAACATCTACCCTTTCTAACCCACTCGTCGAAGAGAGAGCAATCTCTTTTTCACACCTACCACCATTCTTTTTCCGAATGGTAACATTGGGGTTAAGTGTTTCGGTAGGTATTGACAACCTTGAATCAATATTGTATACCTGAATAGGCTCCTGGAGAAAACCACCCCGAGTCTCCAAAATAGGTGTTGAAGTCTCAGAATGAGACGAACCCAACATACCTAGATCCATAGGATGACCTAGAGAGTCTAAGAAATCCAGTTCATCATTGAGTAATTGTGAATCAGGGTCCAATTGAAGCCCATTCAATGGAGGAAGGGTTTGGTTACAAGATACCACCCATAAAAGAGTAGTATTGTTATCATCCACCTGAGAGTCCTTCTCCAAAAGATAAGGAGGTTTCAATAACGATCTAAGAGGTGGAGCCCTAGTAGCACCCTCGGTACAGGGAATAACAATCTCATGAAGTAATAGCAGTTCAGACTCAGATAGCGAATCATAAAACTCAGTAAATAGATGTTGTAGCTTACCTAAGAAAGAGTCCATCCTCTCCAAATAGATACCACTTGAGGCACCACGATGCTCGAAATTCGATGTCAGGGGAGGCCAATGACCCGAGTTATTAGTCACCTCAGGAGCCAAATCCTTTTCGGGCTATGCACCTTTCCGAAGAGACTGTCTCCAATTGACCTTCAGGTGTCCCGCAACCCCACAGGAAAAACAATGGAAAGGAGTCCGCTAATAATCCAACTATTGAATAATTTTCCTATCGCCCCTCTAGATGGTAGTCTACTCCCGAAGCCCAATATCCACGTCTAATTACACCCGGACCTAGGATGTGCATTTGTCTTCGTGAAAGAGTGATTTTTTTATCAATATAAATAAAGTGCTCGAGTCTATTTTCCAGGGTCTCAAAGATCTTGCGGTACTAGAGATCCAAAGGAAAACCCTTAAGGAGAACCCATAAATGATTCATCTGTAACTTTTTTCGAGTGAGCATTAAAATCAGTATGCCATCACTTAAGACAAAGATATCCCCTTCCAATGACCCACATACGCTCTAGAATGCGGGTAGCATGTTCTTTGTCAATAAAATGGAAAACAATCCAATTATTGACCAACATGTGGACCCTAGGGCAATAGTTGAGAAGAGGTTTCTAGTCCTCCAAGACGCAAGCAAGTAAAATTGACCTACTTGGGGTTGAGAAGTAGACTTTTCCCACAACAACCCTAGCAAAAAGACTCATGACCTGACCCAACTACACATCCTTACCCAGGGTCATATCTGTTAATTTTTTAGCAAATATGATGAGATTTGAACTTTAAAACTTTAAGTGCAGAGACATAACACTTGAATCAATGAACCATTCAATCACATGAAACATTCAACCATAACACAAGATGTACCCTGGGGAAAACCCTCAAAACAATGAGGATGAAAAACCCTAGCAAATATTCAGAGTATAATTGATAGATAGAAGAGAATGTCTTTTACATCAAGCACCCCCAGTGCAATTATAGAGAAAGATAAATATAAAGAAGAGAGACTTAGAATAATATCTTGCACAAAGAGAAGTGCCTTGCCTTCAAGGGAGAAGAGAATTCGCTTCACATTAAATTCATCAATCCTGTATAACATATTTATACATTCTTCACATGCATCGACTTATATTTTTATCTTTTGACTTCATGATGAACTCGCCCTCCATATGGATGTATCAATCTTGCACGAAGAAGAGTGCACACTTCTCATGCAGTGCATTAAATCACTAAACTGAGTCCTAGGATGAACTATCCCCTTAACTAAAAGCTTTCCCACTTAGTTAAGTGGCTAACTTAAGTTTCATCATACAATTTTCGCAACTCAAGTGTCGTCTTTTAGTTTAACATAAGTGTCATCATGCAATAACACTTAGTTAACTAGATCTTGTTTGTTATCACTTAGTTAAATCTCTTTAACTGGTTCTTTCTTGTTAACATAAGTGTCGTTTTTTAGTTTAACATAAGTGTCATCATGCAATAACACTTAGTTAACTAGATCTTCTTTGTTATCACTTAGTTAACTCTCTTTAATTGATTCTTTCTTGTTAACATCACTATAGTGATCAATTCGAGTTCTCCTTTGGTTTACCGAAGTCTAACAATTCGAATTCTCTCTTAATTAATTCTTTTATGTGCAATTCAAATTCTCTCATATCTTATCACATCTGATCTTTATATCTTGTCTTATCTGCATGATCAATATGTGTTAACTTTAATTATCTATCATAACAGATTATACTTAGAAGATTTGTCAGATGCTATGATCATATTATATTACTCTCGGGCCAAATGATCATATGCTAAAGTAATTCACTCTAGAGGTGGCTAGTATCTAAAGGATACTTAATAGCAATCGATGACCATGGTTAGTAATACATCACACAACATTAATGCTTCCACATTCAAAGCATCTACCTCTATAACTGGAGGTCCACCACATGGCTACCTACTATAATTCGAGGTCCACCCCATGGGTATCTACTATAACTGGAGGTCCACATGAGAATATTACTTGAAACACAAGTCCTGAGCCTTTTCCAACAAGACTTTACAACATCATCACTTTGATACATCAAAGCATTCACCTCAACACATGAGGAATACAATTTTACAACTGAAGGATTAGTCATTCTTGAGTCCAACTCAATAATCTAATCCAAGTTCCTGAGTCGAACTCAGGATCCCTACCTCAACACATGAGGCCCAATCCCAGATGCACAAGATTGGATTGGAGAATGACTCATGATGTGGTGCATTTAACACTCCCTCTCAGCGAGGGAGGAATTCTCTACCATACCAAGCTTGTCTCAGAAGTACCTGAACTTCGTCACTGATAGAGGCGTTGTTAACAAATATGCAATTTGCTCATCAATAGCAATGTACTGAAGTTTCACTGTACATTTTTGGACCATGTCTCTGATGAAGTGATACTTCATTTCAATGTGCTTTGACTTATCATGAAACACAGGGTTTTCGGAACGCTGGATGCAGCTTTAATTGTCACATCGAATGACTATAGACTCAAGCTTCTCACCGAACAACCCAACAAGTAACTTCCTAATCCACACTACTTATCGACAAGCAGTACTAGCAGCAATATACTATGCTTATGTGGTACTATGGGCTACATAGCCCTGCTTGTTAGTTTTTCAAAAATTTCAATCTGATCTAGGATCTTAACTGAGAGAATAACATGTACAGCATATCTACAACATATCTACAGCATATCTACAACATATCAATCATGGACACAATAATGCAAGCACACAAGAGACACAGAGTTTCACCGGGGAAAACCAAGAAGGTGAAAAACCCCACAACTTCCTCAGAGATAGATAGAGCAATGATACAACCAAAGTACAACCAAAGTACAAGAGATAGTCTTCTCCTAGCAGATGATCCTCCTCCTCACAAGTGCGCCACTTTCTGAGAGAGATAGAAGTGAGTAATGAGTGATCAAATAGAGATCTCCCAATCTCTATTTATACTTGTCCTGTCTTGCCCAATAAACTAATGGGGCCGACTTGTCTAGATTAGCCTAATAACCCATGGTTAACTTAATTTGGGCCGACCCCACACTTGGTGGTCTAATAACCCATTTACCCACATGACTCATACAGGGTCGACCCCAACAAAGTGGTCTAATAAACCATCAAGTATAAGTTACGACACTTACAATATAAATGACGACACTTCCGTATAGAGGAATAATAACATCTCTATAGGAATACAAACACTTTCGTATAGAGGAATAATAACATCTCTATAGGAATACAAAAACTTCCGTATAGAGGAATAATAACATCTCTATAGGAATACAATACACATGGGTAAAATACATTCTGAAGTTACATATACATCAACACTCCCTCTTAACTAGGAAGGTATTTCTCGACACAGGTCTACTAGCACAAGTCTTCTTCTCTGGATCATCATCAGTGAATCATCATCCTCGAATCATCATCATCATCACTGCTGCTGCTATCTCAATCAATCTCTGAATCTACTTGTCATAGGAAGTTCTACAGAGCCAGTCCTTTTTCATACTGGATGTAGGCCCACCACCTACAGGTCTTCATCATCACTTGCCATAGTGTGGAATCCTCAAGACTTATTACGTGCGTCACAAAACCTCGCAAGAGCATCCCAGGACTTATTACGGGCACACAGCCCAGCCTATCAAATCTCCCAAGGAGCTATTACATGTGACCCCACCACAAAACCTCGAAAGAGAATCCCAAGACTGATTACGAACACACAACTCAACCTATCGGATCTCCCAGGGCGCTATTATATGTGGTCACCACAAAACCTCGCAAGAGCATCTCAAGACTTATTACGGGAACACATCCCAACCTATCAGATCTCCCAGGGCGATATTACATGTGGTCATGGAAAAACCTTGAAAGAGCATCCCAAGACTTATTACGGGAACACATCCCAACCTATCGGATCTCCCAGGGCGCTATTATATGCCATAGGACAAAACCTCGAAAGAGCATTTGCCAGATCTCCTAGGGAGCTATTATATGCTAGCGGCAAAACCTAGCAAGAGAATCTGTAAACCTCCCAGGGCGCTATTATATGTCCTCCCAAAGAAAAACCTCGAAAGAGCATTTGCCAGATCTCCCAGGAAGCTATTATATGCCAGCGGAAAAACCTAGCAAGAGAATCTGCAAACCTCCCAGGGCTCTATTGTATGCTTATTTGCACAACCTGTCCACGACCACAGAGTATCAACCTGATACTCACCATACATCATCTTGATGTACACATGATCATCCTGATCATCATCACCATACATGATCCAACTGATCATATCCAGAATCCAACATGATGCATACATACATATAATGATCCAACTGATCATATCCAACATCCAACATGATGTGTACATACATATAAATGATCCAACTGATCATATCCAGCATCCAACATGATGCATACATACATATAAATGATCCAACTGATCATATCCAGCATCCAAAATGATGCATATACAAAGCAATAACTGGAGCATCGTCCTAATGCTCATCATCCAACGCTTACATCCATAGTCATGGAAGGATCCTCCTCTCACCATGCTTGGAATGGCTTTAGCAAATGTGTCCATCACTTCTTCCTTGAAGTGTCGTCAATTTGAAGAACACCAAGCCTCTCTCTGAAGTACTCGAACTTCACTCTGGCTAGTGGTTTCGTTAATACATCTGCAATCTGCTCATCTGTTGCAACATACAGGAGCTTCACTGCTCCTCTCTGCACCATATCTCTGATATAGTGATATTTGATCTCAATGTGTTTTGACCTGTCATGGAACACCGGGTTCTCAGACAGCTTCACACAACTCTGGTTGTCACAAAAGATACCAGTAGCCTCCAGTGGGAGATCAAATAACTCAGACAGTAGCTTCTGAAGCCATACTGCCTCACAACTGGCCGAACAAGCTGCAACATACTCTGCTTCGGCTGTACTTAGTGCTACGCAGGATTGCTTCCTGCTAAACCAAGAGATCACACCTGATCCTATACTAAAGAAACACCCAGAAGTGCTCTTCCTATCTGCAACACTACCTTCCCAGTCCGAATCAACATAACCCTGCAGGTTAAACTTTTGATTTGCATCATACTTGAGCCCATAATCAATTGTACCCTTCAGGTACCTCATAATATGCTTTACATCAACCAGGTGAACATGTCTCGGATCTATCAAGTACTGGCTCAAGGTGTTCACCGCAAAGCAGATATCTGGTCTCGTATTCATCAGGTACATCAAGGACCCAATCATCTGATGATACATCGTAGCATCAACTGACTCAGATGAAGAATCACACAGAAGTTTCAGGTTCGATGCCATAGGTTTGTCCATGTCCTTGCAGTCCATCATCCTGAACCTCTTCAAGATATCTACTACAAACTTCCCTTGTCCAAGGAAGATTCCATCTGCACTCTGCCACACCTCCATGCCTAGAAAGTAGTGCATCATCCCCAAGTTCTTCATCTCTAACTCGGCAGCAAGCTTCCGTTGCATGTTGGCAATCAATCTATCCTCACCTGTAACAAATAGGTTATCCACATACAAAAGTAGTATCACTAGATTTCCTTCCTCAACCTTGTAGTAAATGTTGGAATCCGCTTTACTCTTGGTAAAGCCCGAACTGGATAGAAATCCATCTATCCTGCCATACCAGGTCTTGGCTTCCTATTTCAAACCATACAGGGATTTCTTCAGTTTGCACACATGTGACTCTCGGTCATTTGTCTCAAACCCGAGTGGTTGCTCCACATACACTTCCTCTTCGACTACACCATTCAAGAAAGCTGTCTTGACATCCATCTGGTGTATCTTCCATTTCATTACTGCAACTAGAGCAAGTACTGATTTGATGGAAGTGTGCCTGGCTATAGGTGTAGAAGTATCTTCATACTCAATCCCTTTTTCTGGGAGAAGCCACGAGCTACAAACCTCGTTTTGTATTTCTCTATGCTACCATCTGTAGCATGCTTGAACTTATAGATCCATTTGGAAGTCACAGCAGACTTCCCTCCAGGTCTTGGGATGGCATCCCAAACATCATTCTTCATGATTGACTGGTACTCCTCGATCATGGCATTCTTCCCGAATCCTGGGAACTTCAATATATTCAATATATTCAATAGATAACTTTGTTTACTGAAACAAATGTTGTAGTCCTTCTTTTGTAGGTGCTCATATATGATCTTTCCTACAAAACAAGTTAAATTGCATGATTAGAAACTTCTCATAGTTTTCAGAACAAATTCTTACACATAAATAAATATGTCATACAATCATGCAATTATTTTAGCCAATGCTTCAATACAACATTCATCCATATCCTGTAACTTTCTAGATGCCTTCCAATCTCTACCAGAACATTGTTAAGAGTTTGCACTACTCCCAACATGTCAACAAAGAGGTTTCATTCTAGATAAGTACCAATGGAATGTTGTACAGTGCCATAGGCCACTTACCCATCACATGCATATTGGTAGTATACTGTTCATCAATGCAACTATTCTAATATGCATAATACACAACCTAATTCTAGGGACATCAGTATATACACCATTGAACAGTATTATTTAAACAATCAAATATGCAAGAAATGATAATTCAAATACTTATCTTTGTCTGTTTGTTGGGTTGACTCCCTCTCACTCTTTGCTTCCTTTCTGCAACTCCATTCTGATGTGGATTGTGAGAAGTGGTCAACTCCCTCTGAATATCTACATCCTTGCAAAAACTACTGGAGTGTGCTCCCTCTTGATCTTTTCTTTCTGGATTACCTGTCCTTGGTCTTATATTCATCCTCGATCCCTATGCATGCTTATTGTTATCCTCGAGATCTCTTACATAATCATACATTCATTAGTATATTCTCAATACTATCAAACACAATAATCTTAAGCATGTATAGTCATGATCATTTCAAACACAGATAATAAGCATTAGCATTCAATGTTTTAGGGAAGACTTCTCTTACTCATGCATATTCATATTTGACCAAAGGACTTTTCTGGTTAGTCATATGATCAATCAAGCTAAGAGACATAATATGCATAAACCCTTGCTTACTTACATTTCTAACTTCATGAATAATCATTATCAACCATAGAATAGTATAAGATCCTAACACAAGGTAGGATTCTAACTTGATATAGAAAAAACATACCTGGATTAATATGTTAGTTGGTTATGTCTAACATACCCACATGATGTCTTCTTGTTCTCTTAAATGACTTGTGCTAGTAACCTGCATATCTCATAGGTTAATCATTATAGAACCACGTTATACATACCTCGTAAGTAGATCTTCTATGTGATCCATGACAATGGATGAATCTTTGTCTTCATGTCACCATGGTCATATGTTCTTGAACTAGAACATGATTTGTCTTTCTTGATGTACCTTTCATGTTGGCGGACAAAATCAACCTCATACAACACCACAATGCATTAGTACAATCATAAGTGTCAAAACCCTAATCAATAAATATCTTCTATCGTGTATTCATAATTTTATTAAGGTGATACAACAAGTCTAAAGTTAATCAAGATTGTACTAACCTTAATGAAGACAAACATACCATAAACTTAATCATGAACAGATCTCGAAACATACCTGGATAAGTCATACCTGTCGAGATTGCTTGTAATCTTCCTATGTAAGGCCTTAGCCTTATCTCCCTCTGAAACTAGAACTTCTTCACTTATGCAGGTGACCAATCCATTTTCTTCTAGGATTAACCCAATCCACTTGATTTGCAGAAACTGGATCTGGAGCTGGATTAGGGTTTGTCAAGGAAACCCTAAAAATTCAAACTTCTGAAAGAATAGAAAGATGCGCCTTGATGAGCTTCAAGATGGTATACTCAGAATTTGAAAACTGCAAAGTTTCACCCCTCAAAATTTCCTTTGAAACTTCCGGATCTTCTGGACAGGATCCCGATCTAGGGTTTGATAAAGCCCACCCTTTTGCCCAACCAAAAGGTTCGATCCAAAGCTCCAAACTTCTATTTTTCTGAGGAGCTTCTAGCCATTGTCACAGACTTAAAAAATTCCAACTTTTGCAGAAGCCCTAATTTTCCACTTTTCCGATCAAAGTCCCGAACTAGGGTTTGATCAAGCCCAACCAAAAAATTTGATCTTGGTCTCTAAATTTCCATTTTGAAGAGTAGCATTCAGCCGTGGTCTTTGATTACAAAAATTCCAACTTTCTCCGAAACTCTAATTCCCAGAGCCATGAATGAAGGTGCTCAAAATCCAATTATGTTTTGACAGAAATATGCACCTGATTGTTTTTGGTGTAACTCCGAAACTACGAATCCACAGGGTCTGAAAATTCTATCTGTGGTAGCCCGACCTGTCATTTTTCCAACCCCACAGGTATGACCTCAATTGGATTCTCTTATAGAGAGTTATTTGAAGTGTTGCAACGTGACTTGTTTATGGGATAAAACAAGAGAGCGAACTTGTACAGAGTGCCACATGTCACTCGTTCACTTTCGGCCTCTAAACCTTCGGCTTGTGAAAGTATAGTCCGTGCCCTACCTGTCACATTTTACAAAATTTCATTTGGAGCTTCCTAGCCCAAGTTATGACATTTTTTCTTAGGTCATCTGTTTATGACTCAGATCTGGAAGAGGCAGAAACCCTAGATTGTACAGATCATAAAACACAAGTACAATGAATTAGGAGTTTTTCTTTTGACACAAGGTACATGGGGATCTGATATGCGACCTGTAAAAGTTTCATATCCAAAACATTTGCCAAAATGGATTTATAGCGAAAGTGCTACGATGACTGTTTTTTGCTATATCAAGCCCTAACATCACAAGTGCAACAAGTGTCATACATGCCATACCATGCCTTCTTTCAAGCTAGCTCTGATACCATGTTAGTTTTTCAGAAATTTAAATCTGATCTAGGATCTTAACTGAGAGAATAACATGTACAGCATATCTACATCATATCAATCATGGACACAATAATGCAAGCACACAAGAGACATAGAGTTTTACCGGGGAAAACCAAGAAGGTGAAAAACCCCACAACTTCCTCAGAGATAGATAGAGCAATGATACAACCAAAGTACAACCAAAGTACAAGAGATAGTCTTCTCCTAGCAGATGATCCTCCTCCTCACAAGTGCGCCACTTTTTGAGAGAGATAGAAGTGAGTAATGAGTGGTCAAATAGAGATCTCTCGATATCTATTTATACTTGTCCTATCCTGCCCAATAAACTAATGGGGTTGACTTGTCTAGCTTAGCCTAATAACCCATGGTTAACTTAATCCGGGCCGACCCCACACTTGGTGTTCTAATAACCCATTTACCCACATGACTCATACAGGGCCGACCCCATCAAGGTGGTATAATAACCCATCAAGTATAAGTTACGACACTTACAATATAAATGACGACACTTCCGTATAGAGGAATAATAACATCTCTATAGGAATACAAACACTTCCATATAGAGGAATAATAACATCTCTATAGGAATACAATACACATGGTTTAAATACATTCCGAAGTTACATATACATCAACACTACTTCCTGCTAGACCAAGAGATCATAGTAGAACCCAAGCTAAAACAATAGCCGGAAGTACTCTTTCGGTCCACAATGATACCACCCCAATCAAAGTTAGTATAACCAAGTAACAACACCCATCCACTGGAGGCATATCTGAGTCCATAAGCAATCTTACCTCAAAGGTACCTAAGCACATGCTTAGTAGCAACCCAATGTCTATTTCTCGGATTAGACATAAACCTGTTAGGATATTTAGACACTTAGGAGTTAGTTAAGATCAACTTGTGTAATATATCCGTTAGGGATAGTGTGTTTCTTTAGTATGCATTAGTATGCATTTGTAAATACTTAATCCGATGGTCACGATATGTTTCCGACATAGAGTGATCTGACGGCTCAACTTCTCTTAGATCAAACCTAACTTTGATCCGTGGCTTAACACCCGATTGGTCCATGATCTCTATTTAAAGAGCATGGAGGGTCATTGTTTAGTTGATTGATTATGAGAAGCTCATTTGTAACTTTCTTTCTTTGCATAATAAATTGTCCCGTAGAAGCTATTTGGCCGGGGCCGTGGAGTGTTTCCCTCAAGAGGGTTTAAACCACGTCAAAACATCGGTGTGTTGATCTGTGATCTGTTTGTGTGAAGTGGTTGCTCTTGGTGTTCGGTCCTTTGGTAGTACCCTGTGTACCCGAACATGGTATCAGAGCTTTTATGAAGTGCCGCTTCCGGTTATGATCTAGATCTTGAGCTGTTGTTGCCGAAACTTGAAAGGGTTTCTAGTTCTGGTATTTCTGTGCATTTATGGGCTATGGGAGGTGTTCCATTGCGTTCGGAGCGTCGTTTCCATTGGGAAATAGTTTTCGTTTGATCGAAAACGGTTCTCGGTTGCTCCAGAAACGCGTATTTCATCAGATCTGAAGGCATAATGTTACAGTGACGCATTTTTTTTATTTTCGTTTTTTAAAAAGAAAAATCTCATATTTCATCTTTTTTTACGGTTAGATTTTTTTTTTTTTTGGTTCGGATTGTTGCTTTACCGCTTGCGTATGCTCTTTGCTGTGCACTTTGAGCGATCTCGGCAAATCAGAAACAGAAAGGGAAAGGGTTTTTCTCGGCTGCGTATGCTCTTTTCCGTGCACCTTGCGCGATTTCGGCAAATCAGAAACAGAGAGAAAACATAGACTTTCCGGGAAAGCTAACAAGATCTAACTCCACAAGTGTGGAAAAGTTTTTTTGGTTTCGATTTGTGGTTTGTTTTGCAGGAAAAAGGGCAAGCACACAAACCGAGCAAGAAGAGTAAAAAAGAAAAAAAAAAAAAGCCCCATTTCTCATTCCCATATTTTACATACCTTTTAATCTAACTCACTTGGTTCAAAGTTGCTTTATTCCTTCATAGGTCTTGAGTTCAAGTCTTAGGAAGTTACTTTTAAAAGGAAAAGTGCATGCAATTTCTAATTTCAAGTTACTTTATTGTAAAAGTGCATCTCACTTAAATAATAAAAAATAAAAATACAAGTGAGTCACTTAAGTTTTTTTATTGTTGCACTATTTAAAAGTAATATCATTGTAAAAGTGAAATCACTTATTTCACAAAAGTGGTTCACTTAAAGCAACTTTCTTGTAAAGTGATTGTCAAAAGGTTCATCTTGGGAAGAGGGGGGTTCTTTTTTTTGCTGGACATTCTCTAGCTGCCACATCACTATTGGGGACATCTTCAACAGTTTCTTTGTTCAAGCATAACTTCATCATACAGAGTCAGTTTTCAGTGCCGTTTTTTTTGAAACCGCCTATTTTTTTGAGCTCTTCACATCCAGACTATTGGTTTCTGCTTTTACAGCCATTAATTTACAAATATGACGGCCCATTGTGATATTCTACTTAACAGTTCCAACTATTTCTCATCGAAATCTCATATGGAGGATGTTCTACGAAGTAGGGAACTTTTCAAAATTACCATAGGGAAAGAAAAAGAACCCACTGATGATGATAAGAAAATAAAATGGGCAAATAGATGTGATGAAGCTCGTGAACTAATTGGGATGTCAATCTCTACTGATTTGCGATTCCACATATCTGGAATTGATGAACCTAATACTGCTTGGGACAAGTTGGAATCTGTGTTTGGTAAACACAATGAAATTCGAGGTCACCAACTTGAAAATGAGTTGATTTCTTTAAATCCAAGTGACTTTTCATGCATTCAAGATTATTTATCTAAGTACAAAACTCTTAAGCTCTTATGTGCAGAATGTAAGATTGAGAGGAAAGACAAACAATGCATTTATCATATTCTTTCCAAACTTGGACCTGCATATTCTGTGTTTGTATCTACATTTTACTCCATGAAAGCATCCTTGAATGCAGCTAGCTATCAAGAGCCTAGTCTTGAATCCTTTTGTGATTCCTTGATTAGGGAACAAGATAAACTCATTCATCTTGGAATAATCAACAATGCAGATACATTTGGGAAAGCCTTATTGTCCCAACAGAAAGAAAAGTCCAAGCCTCCCAAGAAACAAAATTTTCGCAATAATAAGTCAAACAAGGGTCCAAAACCCTCTCAGTCAACTCCTTATTTAAAAAATGACAAAGGATCCAAGCCAAAAGGAAAGAAGACTAAGTGTCATTGCAACTATTGGGGGAAAGATAATCATGATGAATCTAAGTGTTTCAAGAAGATGGCAGCCTTGGAAGCAGCAATGAATAAGCACCACATCAGCCTAGATTCGCCTTCAAAATCTGCCTCTCATGGACATGCACTTTGTGCTTCTGGTTATTCTTATAATGCATCTTCTTCTTCTACTTCAAATGAATGGCTCATTGATTCTGGAGCATCTTATCATATGGCTAAGGATCAAGCCATCTTTTCTACTATGCATGAATGTAACACCAAACAAATATTTGTTGGTGATGATAGATCTATAAGTGTTGTAGGAGCTAGAACAGTTCCAGTAGATAATGGTCATTTTAGTGATGTACTATGTGTTCCAAGAATTTCCTGCAATTTGTTATCAGTCTATCAGATCACTCATTCTGGTGAAGGTAAAACTGTGACCTTTACACCTCACCAAGTTGTAATCAAGGATTTTAAAGATCCTCAACAGGTCCTAGCCACCGGAATTGTTGATGATATTACCAGGTTGTACAAGTTTAACAACTTTGGGTCATCACCTTTCCCTTCAGTTTTTGTTGCTCATAGTGATAACTTGAGCAAACTTTGGCATGAGCGATTTGGTCACTTAAATTATCGCTCATTGCAACAATTATGTAAAGAAAATATGGTGACAGGTCTTCCGATGGTATCTTGCAGAGATGGTGTTTGCTCCGGTTGTGTATTCAGAAAACATCATCGGGACAGTTTTGACAAACGTGCCTCTTGGCACGCCTCGGTTCCCTTGGAGCTTGTGCATAGTGACTTGTGTGGTCCTCTTCCATCTGCTTCCTTTTCTGGTTTCAAATATTTCTTAACTTTCATTGATGATTACACCAGACGCACTTGGGTTTATTTCCTAAAACTTAAGAGCGAAGTATTTAACATGTTCTTGGCCTACAAGGCCCTTGTTGAAAAAAAATCTAGTCATCAAATTATTAAGTTAAGATCTGACAATGGAGGAGAATATGTTCACAAATAGTTCACTACTTTCTGCACTGAACAAGGCATCCAACAACAGCACACTGTTCCATATACACCACAACAAAATAGTGTAGCTGAGCGGAAGAACCGCACTTTAAAAGAAATGGCTAATTGTATGATCCAATCTAAGGGACTAAGTCTTCAATTTTGGGCTGAAGCCATAAATTGTGCAAATTACATAGTTAATCGCACCCCCACAAAAGCATTACAAGGTATAACACTGGAAGAAGCATGGAGTAAAAATAAACCCGATGTAATTCACTTTCATGTGTTTGGTAGTGAAGCATGGGCTCACATTCCAGATGAAAAACGGAAAGCATTGCAGCCTAAAAGTGAAAAGTGCATATTTGTTGGATATTCTGAAGATGTAAAAGGTTATAGACTTCTTCAACCACATTCTCATGCTATAATCATTAGAAGAGATGTTAAATTTGATGAAAATCTCTTGGCCTGCGAGCCTAACTCTGCGATTGTGCCATCTTTGGCCTGCGAGCCTGATTCGACATTTGTGCCTTCTTCTTCTTCTTCCAACTTCCTTGACAGGTTTCCAACTCCAGTTTTTGATGATGACAGTGAGGATGAAAATCCACCTCCGCCTGCTCATGTTCCTCCAGTTGCACCAGCACAAGTGCTTCCTCGATGGGTCCGTTCAACATGTGAAGCAGCTGGTGATCTTGCCGGTGATCCTAGAGATCAACGTCGAACACGTTCTCAGTTTCAGCGAGCCTCTTCTCTTTTGGCTCAAGTTTTCGAGAATCATGATCCAGAAACTTTTGCAGAAGCTTCAGGGAATCCAGATTGGGATGCAACCATGGATGAAGAATATCGTTCCTTAATGGCGAACGATACTTGGGATCTTGTACCTCTTCCAAAAGGAAGAAAACTTGTCAAATGTAAATGGGTCTACAGAACTAAGTATGCATCAGATGGAAGTGTTGAAAGACTTAAGGCAAGGTTAGTTGCCAAAGGTTTTTCCCAAGTTGAAGGGATTGACTACAATGAAACCTTTGCTCTTGTCGCAAAAATGAACTCCATCCGCCTTGTTCTTTCCCTTGCAGCCTGACACAAATGGGAAGTCCATCAAATGGATGTCAAGTCTGCTTTCTTACATGGTGATTTACAGGAGGAAATTTACATGGAATAACCTCCTGGCTATGTTCAGAATAACTCTAGCCTTGTCTGTCGCCTTAAGAAATCCTTATATGGCCTTAAGCAAGCTCCTAGAGCTTGGTATGCCAAAATGGATAACTTTCTCCTTGACACTGGTTTTTCTAGATGCCATTCTGACCCCAATGTCTATACCAAGAAAGTAGGAAACCATCTCATCATACTTGTTCTATATGTTGATGACCTTATTCTTACTGGTAGTGACCCTAAGCTTATAACCCATGTGAAATCCAGTCTTAAACAAAATTTTAAAATGTCAGACTTAGGACATTTGCATTATTTTCTTGGTCTTCAAGTCCTGCAAACCAAAGAAGGAATTTTTCTTTCTCAGTCTATGTATGCTTGTGACCTTCTTCGTCGCTTTCACATGGAAGATTGTACACCAGGCCCTTCTCCCTTCTAGTCTAGAGTCAAACTTTCTGCCACTTGTCATTCACCTGAAGTTGATGCCACCTTGTATCGTCAGCTTGTTGGTAGTCTCTTATACTTGACTCATTCCCGTCCTGACCTTTCCTTTGCCGTTGGTCGAGTTACCCATTATATGTAGACACCTCATGAAAGTCACTGGAAAGAAGCTAAAAGAATACTTCGATATATTCGAGGTACAATTCAGTTTGGGATTCATTACAGTACAGGGGGGAAAACTTTGTTGGTTGGTTTCACTGATTCAGATTGGGCCGGCGATCCTGATGATCGAAATTCTACTGCATGTTATGTTTTCAGTCTGGGATCTGGACCTATTACTTGGGCTTGTAAGAAACAACAAGCTCTTGCTCTTTCTTCAGCAGAGGCAGAATATCGAGCATCAGTTAATGCCAGTCAGGAAGCTTTATGGCTTCGACAGATCCTTTCAGAGTTTGGATTCAAGCAGCAGCAGCCTACTCCACTTTGGTGCGATAATCAAAGTGCCATCAAGCTTGCCAAAGATCCAGTTCTACATCAACGCAGCAAACACATTGAGCTACATATGTACTTCATCAGAAATCTTGTTCATGATCGGGTTCTTGAAGTGCTCTTTTGCCCTACAAATGATCAAGTTGCAGACATCTTCACCAAGTCTCTTACAGAAGCGAAGTTTTCTAAACTTCGATCTATGTTAGGAGTTCAAGAACTTGTCATTAAGGGGGGATAGGCTCTAATGCCTCCTTCCTTTTCCTAATAGTGTCACTTTTTGTAAATCCTTCAATCCTATCCCAAGTTGTTCTTAAGGGGGGATGTTAGGATATTTAGACACTTAGGAGTTAGTTAAGATCAACTTGTGTAATATATCCGTTAGGGATAGTGTGTTTCTTTAGTATGCATTTGTAAATACTTAATCCGACGGTCACGATATGTTTCCGACATAGAGTGATCCGACGGCTCAACTTCTCTTAGATCAAACCTAACCTTGATCCATGGCTTAGCACCCGATTGGTCCATGATCTCTATTTAAAGAGCATGGAGGGTCATTGTTTAGTTGATCGATTATGAGAAGCTCATTTGTAACTTTCTTTCTTTGCATAATAAATTGTCCCGTAGAAGCTATTTGGCCAGGGCCGTGGAGTGTTTCCTCAAGAGGGTTTAAACCACGTCAAAACATCGGTGTGTTGATCTATGATCTGTTTGTGTGAAGTGGTTGCTCTTGGTGTTCGGTCCTTTGGTAGTACCCTGTGTACCCGAAAAAAATTGACTCAAAATACTCATAGCATAACATATATCTAGTCTCACGTGTATCACATATGTCAACAAACCAATAAGTTGTCTATACAAAGTGGGTTTCACTAGATCCGATCCAGAATATGACTCATATAGTTTCCTCAAATTGGAAACCATCAGAGTACTCATGGATTTGCAATCCATCATGCCAAACCTATGTAATATATCAACAGTGTACTTCCCTTGATAAATAAATATCTCATATTTTATTTTCCAAATCTCAAAGCCAAGAAAGTAGTGCATAAGACCTAAGTCTTTCATCTCGAACTCAAAAGTGAGATCCCTCTTGCACCAAGCAATTAGTTGTTCCTCTATAGTAAGGAACAAATCATGAACATATAGAACCAATATCAACGGTTGGTTCTTCACTACTTTGAAGTACAAATTTGGATCATCTTCGCTCTTAGAGAAGCCTAGTCTCTGAAGATAACTGTCAATTCTTGAATTCCAAGCTATGGGAGCTTGCTTAAGCCCATATAAAGATTTCTTCAATTTGCACACATGGGATTCCTTCCCATGAACCACAAACCCCTCGGGCTGCTGAATATAAACCTCTTCCTCAACCTCACTATTGAGGAAAGTTGTCTTCACATCCATCTGGTGAAGATTCTATACTAGAATAGATGCAAGTGAGATCACAACTTGAATAGTGGTGTACCTAGCCACATGAGTGAATGTCATCTCATAGTCTATGCCTTCTTTCTTAGAGAAACCTTGAGCAACAAATATGGCTTTATACTTTTCAATACTTCCATTAGCAACATGCTTGATATTGTAAAGCCATCTGGAAGTAACTATGGACTTCCCTTCATGTTTAGGAACAAATTCCCAAACATCATTCTTCATAATAGACTTGTATTCATATACCATTGCAATTTTTCATACTTGCTTCTTTGCAGCTTCTTCATAGGTGGAAGTGTTAGAAAAACAGGATCGCAGAGCAATAATAATAAACAAGATGCAAATATAAATCACATAAAACACATTACAAGAGAGACACCAATATAACGTGGTTCACCCAAGATGGGATACATCCACACAGAAATTGCCAATCCTTATTATTATACCATCCAACAAATGAAGGGATACAACCTGGAGCACATTCGCTGCAACTTCCTCTTCAATCTCTCACAGTATCTCTTACACAATTAGAGATATTTACAATGCTACAATACATTACACAACCGTATTACAATGTATTCCATTTAAAGGGGAATTACCATGGGAAAATACCATGGGTTATCAAAACCATGGGTCTGTAATCTATTGGCCAACAAAACAACCCAATTTTTTTTTTTCGGAGGCTTCGCCCCTGAATCGCCTCTGAGGTACTGCTAACCCTCAGACCCCCCAGCCAACGGGGGGGTCCCCACACACCCCCCCGCTGGTGTGAGTGTATAGTCCATCTACATATCATATAAAATTGGGGTACAAACACGACTGAAACAACATCATCTATGAATCAGGAAGATCAGGCTCCACAACCAACATGAAGGCTCTGAATCATTGATGTGAATCATCTGTGTGAAATACATTGAATATCTGTAAGGTTTCTTTCACTCTCTGGAAGAGACTAATGGTGCTCCATGCCTCTCTGCATCTTGTAGTATATCTCGACATCATGCAAACCTCCTCTTAGCAGGAGGTTCATCAACCAGTTCTACTGGTTCATCATGAGCTAGACAATCTGATAACTCTGCTGGATTCTCCCTCTGAACATCTGAATGGAGAGAATTAGTATCTAGGTCCTCCATCATAGGAGTCTCATTCTCCTCCGTGTCTGTATGATACTGAATCTCTTTCGATCGGTTGAATGTTTCCTCTTCATGGAAGGTCACATCTCGGCTGAACTCAATGTGTCTTTCACCTGGCACATATATTCTATAGGCTTCGTATGATTCACTATAACCAACAAAGGTTCCCTTCTTTCCTAATGGTTCCATATTTTTCCTCTTTTCTTTCAGCACATGAATGTATACAGGACTCCCAAAGATCCTCAGATGTGAAATATCTGATTTTTCATCAGTGAACACTTATTTAGGTGTATTCTCATCCAGAATGGCATGAGGACTTCTATTCTGGATATATATTGTTGTACTAGTTGCCTCTTCCCATAATGAGGTAGACAGGTATTGATCATGCATCATGGATTTTGCAGCCTCACATATGGTTCTATTCTTCCTTGCAACAACCCTAGTTTGTTGAGGGTTGTAGGGTACAGTTAAATGTCTACAAATTCATGCATCACTACATAACTCATTAAACGCATGCAAATCAAATTCACCTCCATTGTCCGATCTCAAATCACGGATGTTCTTTCCTGTCTAATTCTCAACTAGGGCTTTCATTTCCTGAAACTTGCTAAAGATTTCGCTCTTAGCCTTTAGGAAATAAATACATGACTTTCTAGAAAATTCATCTATAAACAATACATAATATAAATAGCCACTCAAGGAAATGGATGACATGGGAACATATACATCCGAATGTATTAAATATAAAATCCCTTTAGATCTAGTAGTACTACTAGAGAAACTCTTTTTAACATTCTTCCCAAGTGCACAACCCCTACATACACTATCATGCTCAAAATCAAATTCGGGCACCTTTCACCATTTGCTGTATTCTTGGTAGCACTTTGTAGTGGAGGTGACCAAGCATCTTATGCCATAGCTCTCATGGAATGATAGTGCTGTGAACCATAGCTTGAATTTGAATGTACTTGTTGGGTACCTTGTAGAGACCTCCCTCTCTAACTCAAATCATTGCTGCATATTTCAAGTCTTTGTTCTTCGGGAATAATAGTGATTGATTATCCATGAAGATATCTCAAAAGCCCTTATCTTCAAGAATTGAAATTTATAGGAGGTTCTTCTTAAAGCCGAAAGCATAAAGAATGTCCTCCGCATGTAAAATATCTCCTTAACTCAGTTGGAAGGAGGTGGATCCAACTCCTTGGATCGAATACGTTGTGTTGTCTCCCAACTCTACCTTTCATGCAAAATTTTTCTCCTTGAGATTGGTGATGGTGCTATTATAACCAGTCATATGTTTGTATGCGCCATTTTCAACCAAACATGTGTCCTCAGTTGTGATGAAGAATCCAGACAGTGCTAAAACTAGGTAATACTCCCTCCTTGTCTCCTTTGCTTTGGGTGCATTCTTCTAAGTAGTTTCATCTTCTATAGCGATAGAATCATGAAACCTTCCTTTTCCATTTTTCTTTGCATTGAAATCCCTTTCATAATGGCCCTTCTTGTCACAATTGTAGAATCTAACCTTTCACTTGTCAAATTCCTTGTTGTATACCTTCTTCTTCGAATGAGAAAACTTAGATTTTGAGAGAAGTTCTTCTTGCCTTCTTCATCCTTGCCGTGAGGGAAAGGTTTCCTTCTTTGATGCACACGGACTTGCTCTGGATTCACCCCTCCTCTTGGAGGAAGTCATTCCACAACCTTTCGAATTTAGGTTGTACCTCTCAACCATTTACCGCAACCAAGAATGTCTCCCATGAGGATGGGAGACCATCAATAGCAATTTGGAGAAGATAATCTTCATCCACCACTATTCCAATACTACCAAGCTGATCTCTTACCTGAGATATATTGGTGAAGAAGGAGGCCACTGCATCATCCTTATCCATCTTTAGGTTTCAAAGATTATTCTTCAATGCCCTCTTTTGAATCGGGGCCTTCTTCTCATATAGGTTTGTCAATATATCAAAACACTCCTTTGTGGTCTTCAATGGAGTGATCAAGGACATCAAATTGTATTTTACCGAATCATAAATGATCCATTTGGATTTTTGGTTATTATTGAAGTTGATGTGCCCTACATTAGATGTAGGATCCTCCACCATAGTGGATACGTAGCCATCCAATTCATGTTCCTCCAATATGTTCAACACCCTCGCCTTCCAAGTGTTGAAATTCGAAGTGGCCTCAAGATGGTCTTCCGTCCGAACAGAGATTGATTTCATGGCTCTCAAGTATTGTGCTCAACTTCTCAAGATCTTCGTAGGCTCAAGTTTGCTTGACAAATCTTAGCTCCTTCACACCCTGAGCTCTGATACCATGTTAATTTTTGAGAAAATATGATGAGCTTTGAACTTTAAAACTTTAAGTGCAGAAATATTGAATACTTGAATCAATGAAGCATTCAATCACATGAAACATTCAACCATAACACAAGATGTACCCTGGGGAAAACCCTCAAAACAATGAGGATGAAAATCCCGAAAAATATTCAAAGTATAATTGATAGATAACAGAGAATTTATTTTACATCAAGCACCCATGGTGCAATTATAGAGCAAGAGAAAGATAAATAAGAGAGACTTAGAATAATATCCTGCACAAAGAGAAGCGCCTTTCCTTCAAGGGAGAAGAGAATTCGCTTCACATTAAATTCATCAATCCTATGTAACATATTTATACATTCTTCACATGCATCGGATTCTATTTTTATCGTCTGACTTCATGATGAAATCACCCTCCATATGGATGTATCAATCTTGCATGAAGAAGAGTACCCACTTCTCATGCAGTGCATTAACTCACTGAACTAAGTCTTAGGATGAAATCGCCCCTTAACTGAAAGCTTTCCCACTTAGTTAGTTGGATAACTTAAGTGTCGTCATGCAAGTGTCGTAACTCAAGTGTCATCTTTTAGTTTAACATAAGTGTCATCATTTAGTTACATAAGTGTCATCATGAAATAACACTTATTTAACTAGATCTTCTTTGTTATCACTTAGTTAACTCTCTTTAACTGATTCTTTCTTGTTAACATAAGTGTCGTCATGCAATAATACTTAGTTAACTAGATCTTCTTTGTTATCACTTAGTTAACTCTCTTTAACTGATTCTTTCTTGTTAACATCACTATAGTGATCAATTTGAGTTCTCCTTTGATTTACTGAAGTCTTTACTGAAGTGTACCAATTCAAATTCTCTCTTAATTGATTCTTTTATGTCCAATTTGAATTCTCTCTTAATTAATTCTTTTATGTCCAATTTGAATTCTCTCACATCTTATCACATCCGATCTTTATCTCTTGTCTTATCTGCATGGTAAAAATGTGTTAACTTTAATTATCTATTATGTCATCTTATACTCAGAATATTTGTCGGATGCTGTGATCATATTATATTACTCTCAGACCAAATGATCATATGCTAAAGTAATTCACTCTAGAGGTGGCTAGTCTCTAAAGGAGACTTAATAGAAATCAGTGACCATGATCAGTAATACATCTCACAACATTAATACTTCTACATGCAAAGCATCTACCTTTATAACTAGAGGTCCACCCCATGGGTACCTACTATAACTGGAGGTCCACCCCATAGGTACCTACTATAACTGGAGGTCCACATGAGAATCTAACTTGACACACAAGTCCTGAGCCTTGTCGAACAAGACTTTACAACATCATCACTTTGATACATCAAAGAATTCACCTCAACACACGAGGAATAAGATTTTACAACTGAAGACGTAGTCATTCTTCAGTCCAACTCAAGAATCTACTCCAAGTTCCCGAGTCTAACTCAGGCTCCTTACCTCAACACATGAGGCCCAATCCTAGCTGTACAAGATTGGCTTGGATAATGACTCGTGATGCTGTACATTTAACAATATCCACCTCTCCAGATCGTGGCTTCAAAGCTTTTAGTGCTCTTTGCTGACGTGCTGACTCACCACGGCTATGTGAAATACCAACCCCCGCTTCGTGGAAGTGTATTAGGGGTGAAACCTTCAGATAGAGACAAGTACTCAAAGTTGGGAGAAGGAAAAACAACATCATCTCGTTCACAAAATAGGGGATCATTCAAGGTCAAATAGGAACCATGAATGTATGCTTGAGAAAGGTGTGAATCATTAATACTGTCGAACCAAGGGCCTGATGCACCGGAATCCATCTGACTCTTGTCACCTTGTAGAAACCTTTGTCACTTCCCAGTAAATCCCATCACTTCCAGAAATTGCTAGTGTGGTGAGTAACATAAAATCGTGGAAAGAGGGCCCCCTCTATCCTACCTCGGACACACCAACCCAACCCCACCATTAATAATATAGCTAACAAATGACACCATTACATCCTCGAGTAAACCAATGATTCCTTGCAGCAAACCACCAAAAAATAGTAAACCCTAACCAACGCTATGGACAAACAATAATATTTTGCATAAGACATGTAAAACCTCACTCTCGCTTCTCTGATTTCTATTTATATAGTACTCCCCCCCCCTTTTAATTAGGGTTTTAATTAGGGGTTTGTATCTATATATCATGTAGGATTTTAAGGACTCATTAGAAACATCCCTAATGGCTTTTATAGCATGCTTACACTCTTTATCATACAAATGATTGATCATTCTATTTTTCTTTTTACACAACATCTCCATAGAGAACTTGTTAATGGAAGTAGAGAGGGTTATGGTAAAATTATGATAAAAGTCTCCAATATTGTCCTTATTTAATATTAAATTTAATTCATTAATTTTCTCCTTTAAAAACGATTAAGTGCTTTTGGTTATTAGAACTCTTTGCTATGGGGATTATGTGTTCGACAAAGTGTCGAGTTAGAATTAAAGGTATTTGGTCAAAGTTAGGCTCATGGTCATTTAAGTTGTAAAAAATTACTATTTGGTTGTATATATGGATATCATTTATCACATAATCTACAATAATACTACTGCCAATTCCATGAATATAAGTCATCCATTAGTATTTTGACCACTTCATTACACAATTACAAATTATTAGATCTTGAGAATTGAAGAGCTTGATCAACTCGGCACCAGACAAATTCTCAACCAAGTCTTCAGATTTTTTTTTTTTGGATAGTTAAATCAAGGTCCTAATCTAGCCATAGAGGATTAGGGTTGGAATCATTGCTTAAATGAATAGCTTGGTTAATTTTTTTTCCAACAATAAAGTCTACTTACAAGAGGATATTGCCTTCATTTTAAGACTATTCTAAGCCATTAAAATATCAATTTTTTTGAAATTGTGTTTCTTATAAAATGTAAAATTAATAGATATAAATTAACATATTGTTATTTAAATCTTCTCAGCATTGAAATATTAAACCTCTATCCATATCCACCAATTAAAATAATATAAATAAATTTATTCTTATTTATGTAACAAGCTATATCTTATCTTTCTATAATAATACCTCTCATTCCAATGATATCAACCAAAGGGCATTTTCATATATAAAGAATCTTAGTTTCTTTATACTCCCAAGTTTAAACAAACGATACAATATCAATTTAAGTGAGGATGCAAGTTAACACATAATCTTTGCTCCGTAGAAACTATAAAACATATATATTATATTTATTGTTATAGTGTATAATATTTATTAAAAAGTAAGTTAAACAAATTTTATTTTAACAATCAATTTTAAAAAACCTTAGAAATAAAATTCCATGCTCATCCAAATATTAAAGTAATACACTTAATCATTCTCAATAATTAAAATTGAATTAAAATTACAAAAATGATTTTCTATAAGCACTTTACATTTCCATAATGTCGAAGATAGATATCCTAAAAACTTCTTACAAAATTAAATGGTTTCTTTATTCATCTTCGTATATTTGAGGGGAATATTTTGATTTGAAGTGTTTAATTTGACGAATAATGTGTAAGTGGTATGGTTGCACTCAATTGAGGAGGACTCATGAGGTTGATATATTCAATGGAATGGGTTTACTGTACGCGGTAGTAGGGGAGGGATGCTAGTGGTGGTGCGAGGATTAATAGTGGTCATAATACCATCATATCAATCACCCAATACACAAACACATAACATATCATTAATTAATATTAAGGATCTATATTAATGCATATATATTATTTAGATTAAGTATAAAACTGTTCATTAATTGTCTAGCTCAACAACAGCTACTAATTGGTCTTTTTAAACACAAATACAAACCATCTTGTCCCACTAATATCCAAGTTTGTTCTAACATAAATATCCAACAAATTATTAAAACATCTTATGTTGCCCAATCTACAAGTACATAATGCCCATCACTTCAATCCACCACAAATGACCATTGGAGCAACCTTTCCCATCACTTCAACCCCCACAAATGACCTTTGGAGCAACCTCATACAACCAACAAACCATGATGTCCCATCACACATAAACACCTGCATAGAGAAATATTCACACAGTCCTCAAATCTACAACCTAAAATTTCCAGGTTTAAGTTTTATCAATATAGTTTCTAGCTAATTGCCTCTAAATAAATTTGCCACATTCATCAAATCTAAATATACCTGCATTTCATAAGTATTTATATATACAAGACTAGATTTCATACTCCATTAATATACCTGCAATTCATAAGTGTGTATATATAGAAGACTACATTTCAATTTATAGGTGTTTATTTAGTGGTTGAAAAAGCCAAAACTGAATGCTAGTCATAGTAATCCTACTGTAATTTAAGATAAACAATATCGGAAAAATGGTATTCTTTTAATTGTCAAACAACCCTTAGAATAATTACTCCTAATAGGTTATGCAACTCACATTTAGATGTCTGCTTAGTTTCCATCATTACCTTCATCAAATTCTATTTAAGTTCCTGCTACATATTCATCATTACCTCATGTGCAATTGAAATGAATATTTAACTCACAGTTGCGATTCATTATTTCTAGATAAAATCCAGTAATAACACCAAAGAATATCGCATGACCTAATTAGGAAAATAAGCAATCTTACCACTTTATATTTTAGTGCAACATTTGTATTCAATGCATGTCTATGTAATAATTGTGCAGGTTTCCATCACCTTGCAAAGAGTTAATAATGTTGCTTGTACTAGGAGAACAAGGAGGAAAGTTACCAAAGGTTCCTAGCTATGCTACACCTCATTAGATGAGGACATCTCTCAGTTTTTGAACAACAACGATGCTCTTAGAAATGTCAAAGATGATAATGTGGTAGAGGCAGATGAGGACACCACAGTGCCACCATCACCCATAGTGCCACCATCAACCACAGTTCAAGGAGCAAGTTCATCAAAGAAAATTAGTGCTATTAGAGGGTGGAAAAAACACGACATGTTAGCTATAATTGATGATGTTGAATTGTAAGGATATTCAATTAGAGAAGCTACTAAAAAACATGGGATTGCACCCACATCTATCCATTATTGGATAAATGGCCTAACACATTCTAAGTAGAGGGGGCCTCTTACATTTATGATTGAATAGGAGGAGGACAAGGTGGTTCTGTGGTGTAAGGAGATGGCCCAATTGGGACATGGGATGGAGTTGATACATTTGGAATCCACTGTTGCTCAAATTTGTCAAGGGAGGCCAAACCCATTCAAACATGGGTTTCCTGGTAAACCATGGTGGGTGGGTTTATAAAAGGCATCCATAACTTGTCTTGCAAACTATCGAGGGACTTGATAGAGATTGGTGCTAAATAATCGCTCTACAGTTGTGTCCAAGTTATTCAACACACTTTCTAGTACATACGAGAAACACTATTACACTCTAGACCATATATGGAGTTGTGTCGAAACTGAGTTACATGCATGAAGGAACTCTGGCATGCGGGTAGTTTCCAAGAGAGGGAGTCAGAACATCCCAAAGATTCTACCTAATAGTAGGGAGTGGATAACCATTCTTTGTTGTGTGAATGCAATTGTTTTTTCAATCCCCATATTTTATCTATTCAGGGTAAAAGTCACCTGAAAAAATACATACAAAATTGTGAACCAGGAGAATGCATGGTTGCACATCCCCATGCATGGATAACAAAATAAATTTTTTTGAACTGGCTTTGTCACTTTGCTGCATCTATATGAGGTGGTGTCTCGCCTGATAAAAAACAAATGATGGCTTTAGATGGCCATGGTAGCCGCATCACAGCGAAAACAATTGAGGAGACAAACAAGTTGGGCATTGACTTGTTAACACTTCCTTCCCATACGACTAACAGGCTGCAACCTGTCAATGTGAGTGTGTTTGGGCCATTCAAGTGTTATTTCAGGTTAGAGCTAGCATCATGGATGGAAAATAATCCAAGGGTAGAGGTAAAGAGGTTTGAGTTAGTTGAGCTTGTAAGTAAATCTTTTAAAAGGGATCTCACAACCTCGATCATCAAGGACAGTTTTAGGCAAACAGGTATCTGGCCACTGAATTACAATGCTCTTATCCATGATATTGGTTGTAGCCAGACATTTCATGTGGATGACCAAAAGGATGTGGATGGCAAAGATCATGTGGATGGACAGGAAGACGATGATGGCCACGAGCATGTAGATGGCCAAGAATATGGAGACGTTGCAGACAATATGTTGTCCCTATATCAAGGAAAATTCTAGACTATGGATGATGGTGATGATGATGAAGAGATCAGCTCTACACAATATGAACAAGAACCAACAAAAGGTAACATGCAAGAGGGCAGATCATGCAAAACACATACGAATTATGAAGCACATACTCGATGTGTCAATGATGATTTGAATGAAGTCAATGGTGGTCACAGTCTATACATAAAAAATGACCCATTGACATTGCAAACCATAGTATCACAACCATCATGGATGGTAGAAGAAATGATGACTTGAACAAGAAGGTTGTCACAAACACCAATAATGAAAGCATTATCATGCCTTCATAGGTAGCATCAATGCACGATGAAATTGTCCATTTTTACGTAGATCCTGAGTCATTAGAAGAACCTAATGTAGAATATGAGGACATAGACGAAGAATAAAATGTGGTTGAAGCACCTCTCCCAGATGATCCTCAACCACTTCCAATAAACACACTGACACTTGGTTGATTCCTAAAGTTTCTAGTGGAAAGGGTGTTAGCACAAGGTAGGAAAGGAACAAAAGACATTCTCTAATTGGGTTGAAGTTCATAATTTCTAACTTTAGAAGACTACATCATCCTATTGATTGAATTTGAACAAAATAAATATGGTATGTCAGAATTAAATGGAGGAAGAAAGATCTTGCAAAAGAAAGGAAGGCTGCTAGGGTCATTGTAGCTGAACAATGAGTATTGTAAAGGATTGAAAGAGAGAAACCCATAAGAGAAGGATCATCAAAAGAAACTGACAAGGGAGGACAAGGAAACAAGAAAGACACAAAATAAGATTAAAAATGAAAGGCATATCATGGCACATATTGTAAACCCAAATGAGGAAAGGAATACGATGGCCAATTCATTAGAACATATTGTAGATAGTAGACGGTTCTATACATACCTTATTAACATTCAATTATTCCACTATCATTGGCTTGGTATAATAACCCCCCTTTATTCCTACCAGTGCAGGTGCCAATCCGATGTTTGCTTATCCAACTCGTCCAGTTAACTTGGGGGTGTCGAGCACAACTCAAACCTGTGTATTTTCTTTTCATCCATGGATGCAAGCAACAAATTGGTCTCAATCAAATGCATTCAACCGTTCCCATTGTAATCAAGCATACTTAGGTAGGCCAACCTTTTTTTGGCTCAAGAAGGCACCTCAACAAGTTTAGGCAATGAAGACAGTCAACTGAATCAAGCATAGAGGTGTCCATTAGGGTTGGCTAACCACATGCAAAGTGGATTTTGTTAGGTGAATTTTTTTTGGATGTTACAAAAGCTCTTTTGTATCCGAGGTATTGTATTCAGTTACTGTTTAGTATAAATGTAAGTACTCTACTTTTCAAGAATCCAAGTTTTAGCACTCTATCAACACACTTTCAACAATATGCCTACTATCAAGATGGAACCTATTGACAACAACAAGTACAATTAGAATGCAACAATCAACCTACATCCTACTCTATTTGTAACAATCAACAACATTATTATTTCTCTTTCATCCCAATAAAATGATTCAAGCTTAACATGCAAAAAAATATTTTTATATAGCTTATCCATTTAACACTATAGCTTATATGTGACATCCATGTTAACTATTTCACTTATATATCATTTCACTTAAATGATATATTATTTTATTTAAAGAAAATATGATGACTTATTTGAGAGTTTTTTGTTGTTGAAATAAACTACTGTGTATTTAATAGAGGGATTTGAATTAAAAACTTGTCAACATAGAATGATATAACATATGTTACAACTAGTTGAGGTAACCCTTAGACTAGATATGTATGTGCTCATAATAATAAAAAATGAGAGAATTAACTTTAAACTTCTAATATAAAAAAATAAAAACAAAAACATATTTGAATATATCTACTTAATCTTTAAGTGATAGTTTTTAGCTATTTTTTATAATATAATTTAAAGAAAATGATTTTCAGTTAATTACATTTGATTTTCATTATTTCTATATATATAAATTGACATGGAATATATGACTAAAACATAATAACAAAATATTCCAAGAGACAAATAAACCAATTTGTTATACCTAAAACAAGATAGCTCAAAGCCTAAAATATCATAATGAAAAATAGTCTACGGAAGATCTTGAAGAAGGAATTTTCGGAGGTTCAGATCCTAACAGCGCCACCATTTGAACAAAAGAAAACTCACTCCCATTAAATGATACCCACCAATATTAACATTTTTACTTTGATAAGGCCTGAAGAGTAAATGCACGCAACAAAGGATAGTGGAATAATCACAGTGAAACCAATGCTAAGCTAAGTGTTTATTACAATAAAACTATAACCCACTACGTAATACTAAGTTTGCACTGAATGATGGCTTTATGGAAAAGTATAAAAAGCATGGCACCCGTGATTAAAATAAATTTTTAAAGTGGCTCCAAACTTATTGAGAAAATCAAACAATTCCAAATTGGTGGTATATCTTGTGGTAATATTGTAAATGAATTGAGTCTTTTAAAAAGATGAGATGAAATCACATTTGAAGGTTGGAAAAGTGCACAATGGATGGATTAGCACAGTCATGAACATATCTAGATCATGGCCCAAGAAGTTATGGTATAATGACCATTGCAACTTGGCAGGTTAAATTTGTAATGCCTCATAGTTGATCTTTTGGTAATTAAAACTTTAATATGAATCAATTTAGCATTTTGCATTCTTAATATTTGATTGGATTTAGTTAGATTGTTTAAAATTGTTGTTACATGAACATATGGACTCCTATGTATGAATAGTAATGGAATTTATCATTTTAATTTATTAATGGTGATGAATATGTTACTTCATTTTGAAGATGCAAATTGAATGCGGTATATCAATATGTGGATGTCATTTTAGCTTGTACTTTGGATATATAATAGGTATAATGTATGTTGTAAATGTAATTACATGATTATTTAAATGCTATCTGAGTGATATAGATTATCACTTAAAAGAGTCAGATAAGTTTATATATGAGTTTTATGTTAATGATGGACTAACCCACATGTTGATTGGCTATGAGATAGCTAGATTCGTACAGTACCTAGGGGCGCGATATGTCTTAGACATGAAGAGGATAATGATGTTATATCAGTTTTCATGTTATTTAATTGTGAATTCCAATATTTCTATGACTTGTGGGTGAGTGTGGGTTTTGACAGGAATCACGAATTGCCCAAAGTGGTTGTTCAAATACGAGACCCCTTAGAATAGTGATGGCACAATATGGTTGATGTAGTACTATCAAGGGGGGTGGAGGCATTTCCTACCATTTATACTTTGAAACCTGGAGGCGTGGGAGGGCTATGCTGAGCACTCTCCCCTAGATGTGTGATGTTGAATAGTAGGTGCTTGTTGGGGAAGTTTGGTTGATGTAGTCGACACTCCCACTTAGGGGTTCTATATGTGGTTAGGTCGATATAGCCGATGCTATAGTATATTGCAGTAGAGGACGAGATGGAGAGGTCAAGAGATGAAAGTAGTGGTGATTAGATGGTTGGAGTATTGATGGGGATGGATGGGACCGATGATGGGAGTGACGGTGTTCTTCATTGTTATAAACCATTATGATTATATGCTTGATTGCTTCATTATGTTTATCTAATTCAATTTTATTTCTTTTGTATGAGTGATGAATGATGCATTGTTTAAATTGTTCTTCTGTATGTTTTTTGCAAGCATATAATAATGATACATTAGGAGCATCAAAAGTGATTGTTAGTACCCACGCTTAAGACATATATGTTGGCCATGTATACATCATTTCATGAGTACATTAGTATGATTGGTTGGATGATGAATAAATTAGTATGAGTACATTAGTATAATGAGTTAGTTGACGAATTGTTGAACTATTAACCACATGTTGAAATTTAAATTATTGTTGTAGTATTATATGTACGTCAAATAGATTAATGAAGTGTTACATAGTAGGTGTATAAGGGTTGTATACATAGTATGATTTTGTTGATTGTTGAATATATTTAACATTTAAATGAATTGCATGAATTGTTGATATATATATATATATATATATATATATATATATATATATATATATATATATATATATATATATATATTCAACAATTCATTTAATTCTTAAAAATGATACTTTGCAACCATGTTTATTATTATTTTTATCCATTTAAATCAAATCACTGTTTTTGGAGAAAATAAATTTATTGATTGCTGAATATTATTCTATGGGAATTTAATCTAAAGAAAACTTGGATGAGGACTTTTGATATAAATATGAGACTTGAGATTGGAAAGGGGGAGGTTATTTTCCTTGGAGGATATTTTGGGAGAAGTTTTGAAGAGTTGAAAGAGTTTGAGAAATCTTGGAGATTTGATACATAGCCTACTAGTGCATCACTGTTTTGTTCTCTGGGGGTCTCAAGCACGGAGGGCCAAGAGGCCTTTTGGATGGCTTCTTGGGGCTAGGGAGCCGGCTAGGACTGTAGTTGGATGGGAGGTAAAGCCATAGTTATGCTTTGGCAAATGAAGAGGGAAGCAACTCAAGAGGAAGATGGAGGCTTGCTTCAGTTTGGACTTCCTCATCATTCTTATATTGAGGTATTCTTCTTGTGATTTTAACTTACTTATATATTATTGTAAAGTTCTTATATAATGTTGTAAAATATTTCTTATATGTTTCTATAGTTACATGATTCATTATGATATTTCATGCTATGTGAATCACTAATGGAGTATTAGTATTTATGAAATTAAACAAAAGAAGTAACCACCCATGATGGGTGTTACATAATCCTTGAAGACATAGAATTATAATTTTGATCTATGTTTGAATTTCAATTAAAGCATCACTACCAGGTATAAATGAAATTCTTAACTTTATTATGGATGAGATCACTCTTGAGTAAGAAGGAACTTATATTTCAGCTAGATTTTACTTGGGATGGGTACATGACCTAGTTGAGGTCATTGGGTGAGAAACCCTAAGTTGCTTGGAAAATCACTAGGTCCCGAGAAAGTGATTTATCTTCACCATTCATTGATGATTTGTGTTTGAAATGAACACTTGTACGTATGATATGTTTTGATAGGTTTATTTCATGATGTGATACGGTGGATATGTTACATTGATGGCTGCTATGGATGTATTTTCAACTGGTGTGATGCCTAGGATGACTTGTGAGGTGGTTGATTTGTTCCAGTGATTGCTTGTAATAGGTGGTAGATCTATGTGATTATTGATTGGCATGGTTTTATTTTCAGTAAGTGAGATACTCTAGAGGAATTATGATACACAAATGATTTGTTTCAGTAGATTCTAGAATATTTTTTACCTATTATAAGTGGATGATATTCTTCATATTCCATATTTCCTAGGGTGGATATGGCTTGGTCTCTTGCTTATCCTCTAACACCGTGTCCAATGTTGGATAGTTTGTGGATAATGTAGCTTCAAGACATATGCCATATGATAGATCATTGTTCAACGGATTTCAAGATCCATACAAAGTCATGGTTGTGGATGTTCACTCTTTTCTCTCTTTATTGGCTCTCTACTTCTATTTGATCTCTCTCTCTCTCTCTCTCTCTCTCTCTCTCTCGGAGTTGCTAGGGTTTATTAGTATTCCTAGAGTTTCTTGGAGTTCTAGGGTTGGAGTTCAACCCTTGGAGATTGGGGTTTTGTGATAAAACCCTAAGGGTGTATTGGTGAAGGAGAATAGAAGAATAAGATGTCTTATTTTGGAGGTTGTGTTGGATAGATTTTCAGACTTGTAAAGTTTATTGGTTGAGCTATGGTTTGATGATTTACAGTAGATAGGGACTTTTTGATAGTTGGATTTTTGTAGTAGCATCGAGGCATGACTATGATATGTATTTGTACCTCATATTGAGCTTATATATGAGGTTTCCAACTATCCATATATTGTGCAATTTCTAGATTTGAATTTTAGCTATATATGTTCTTCATGCATTGCTTTTTAATTTATGTCTTGCTGATTTTACATAAGTAAAGGGTAAAATTGTTAATTGTGTTAAACATATAATGAAGAATATAAAGGGTTGATTTTACTATTGTTACACTACTATAATTAATGCTGTAAAATTAGATTTTTAAATCTAGTTATTGATTGATGAGTTTCCCTAGAAGGGGCTGACACTTATTTCTTTGTTTGATATATTTTGTTTTTGAATTTCCGCAAAGTGTGGGCCTATTTGAAGTGAATTATTGTGATATTTCCATTGCTATTTTATAATTTAATTTACAACGGCCCTAAGGTTGAAAATTTTGGGGATAAGATCTAAGAGACATTATAGGGAGAGGTTGAAATTCCAGTTTTGCATTAACTTTTCGAGTGCATGAAATTTCAACACATTGTTGGATTTTTTTTCTTTATAGAATGGTTTGAAAGTCACTTCTTGTGAACATGATATGATAGAGTACAATATTCCTCTTAGTGATATTTTATCAAACTTAAAGCTATAATCTCTCAACTATCTAAATTTTGAAATTGGTCCATTCAAATCAATGAATTTAATCTATGAAATTAGTTTTAATAATTAATGTAAGGACATTGAACATGCATTTACTTTCAAGCTACCATAGGGATTTTCTTTGTGTTTCTCCAATATTCGATTTATAGTATTATAGTGTTTCTATAATGACCTTCCAATGAGATGGAATCATATCGAATCTTAATCCAAATCCAAATTTGTATATGGTAACTATGAATATAACTAAGAATCATCTCATGATCCATAACATGATTTGTTCATTTCTCTATTACATGAGCATCATGTAGGCAGATTGTTCCCCCCTTATTCTTGAATTGTGATTGAAATCTTGTCAGCATTCAACCTTTTCAATATTGTTGCAAGTGGACTGTGCTCTACAAAATGTTGGCTAATAGATTCTAAACAAGCTTTGATTTTCTTTAATGAAACTATTTTCATTAATTTTGAAGAGAATTTAAATCAATATACCCCGATAGTTACTACATAATCCTAACTTCTCTAGTGCACTTAGTTGTAATTTTGTTCCCAACAAAAGATCCTAGCATTAACAAGTAGAGTCACACTTTTGGATTTTACAATAAAAGGTCTTCAGACATGATCTCGGTCATTTATTTTGTTGGAAATTAAATTAATTTATGACATCTTGTCATGCATATTGAAAGAAACTATTTATTCATTGGAAACTTCTTTTGAAGTGTTGGCGATGGTGTTTTCTAACACATCCATCCTGTGTGAGTTGTTATATTATGTATGCTCTCAACTAAAGAACTATTCTTAAGTGTTTGTTGGGCCTCCTCAATCCTCTAAATTGAGGCTCTCTCATGTATCATATTCATTCATATTAATAGGTTGTTTATTCTATTATCATGAGGGTCGTTTATGATCCAGGTCTATCTTGAATATTCACATGCTATGAGAGCAGGCGATTCCTACGCTGCTCAATTTTGCTCATAAGGATCATATAGATCCACGTGCACAAAAATTCTTCTCTCTACAACTTGTTGACACCCATAAATTTCGTTGCGCCGATAGTAGGCTTTCTCCATGGTAGAAAGTCCCAATTAGACCTTAAACTATTTGGAATAGGGAACCCATCCGGATTATGGCTCGACTACTGTTCATTGGTTTTGAGTTTCACCGGTTGTGTCCTGGTCCACTGTTTAGGGTTTTGTTCTAAAGAGATGAAATGCAATATGAAATAATTTAAGATGTAGTCCTATGCTACACTTACCTATCCTATCTAGGAACAAGATTAAAAGCACGATTAATGAGATATCATCGACATACATATTTTGAAACCAAACAACTGCAAATTAGACATGTATAACAACAAAAAAAAATTTATGAACGTTATAATAGTCACAGTATCATAATATTTTGCATCCACAACTCATAGAAATAAAATTAACACATGAATGCATCTACAATAGAAACATAAAATTGCAGGAATCATCCACAATAAATCAAGAAAAATATTACTACATATAGGTGTGATATGAATAGAGAAATATTTCCACAACATTTATCCACACCATAGTCATAATCTTGTGCAAATTTGAGCCTAATAGCCTATCTATTCATTAACATAAAAAGTTATTACAAAATGAGCAATGAAAACTCTAGCCCCAAAATTCCCTTCTCCCCCCCGCTTCCTTTTCTTTTATAATTTTTACAAAAATAACTCCCAAAGTGACCCTTCAGATTCCTCATAGTCAGTTATGACTTTTTGGTTTCTTCAGAACTTGTCACTTTGGGTTTTTGATTCCCCTCTAAAAGAAATAGAAGTTAATCCTAAATTACATAATTTCAAAAGGGGTGTTCCCTTGTGACGTTATGAATTGATCCTAAAGTTCAAAATCATATGTAATAATATTTAACTATTGAGACCTATGTAACCGTAGGGAGACTTCATGTGCAACTGTCTCTTTGGTTAATGTGAGTAGCCCTTGGGTGGGCCTGAGTGGCATACTATCATTAGTTTCACCTTACATGTGGGGATTCTGACTTGGTCCCGCAATTCCCGTGAGGTCACTTATGAGATCCCTTTGATTGATTCAAACTCTCCATCCTTGATATTTCTCATCTCTTCCATCCATTGTTCCTTTCATGTAGGCTATTCATAGATACCTGGGGGTGTCAATAGACATTTATAAACTACTTTGTCCATTCTTGCTTGTGCATTCTTACCTTTACTTAAGGAAGAGGTGGCCTCCTTTTGCAAGGCTAATCCGACTTTATGACAGTTATCAATGGTTGTGTGATCTAGTTGTATTTCCTATAAGGTTATCTTTGGTAGATTAGGGGGGATCTCAGTTATTCGTCACTTCCAGGTCACAATACAATTTAGATTTTCCTTTACTCTGTTGATGCTACGATCATGCTCCTGGGCACCTTCATGTTGGAAATATTGTAATTAATGAGATGATAGCGTATCTGATATGCGCTGGCTCTGTCAGACACTCAGTCAGTCTACAATGTTAGAAGTCAGTCAGTAAGTTTGCAGCCAATTTGGCTCACGGCAAGTAATTAGTATTTAAGTAGCCATTTGTATTTCGCAGTCCCAAGACTTCTTAGGTAGAAATTTATTACAGTCTTTAATGAAACCCTGTAGCTTCGAGGAGAAGCCAAACCTAGTTTCTCTATAAATGAAAATCACTCACAGAAGATTAGGTTAGAGATGAGAAATAGAGAAAGAAGATGTATGTAAGAGAAGAAGAAAAAAAGTGAAAACCCGTAAGTGTATGAAGAGCACAAGCTCTGTGTAAGAAGTGAAAGATTGAAGTAAAACTCATCTCTATGGAAGTAGGACAAAGTTACTCTGTTTTACAGAGGTAATATATAAGTCTTTAGTTTGATGTATTCATTCTCAAGAATGTTTGTTTATGCATCCCGTACATCTACTTCATATTGACCTGCGTAAATGTTGTTTACATTTACGGTCTGTAAATCAAATCAAGATTTCCAAGTATTTCACGGTGGTAAAGGCCCTAGGTTTAATTGCGCAGTAACTTCTACATATGTTTTGGTTCCTATGTTTTAGCATGAAATACATTTATACAAAGTTTGTTTAAGATTGGGTTGTGCGCAGCTAAATAGGAATGAGAAGGTAACTTGTGCGCAGTTAACCTTCGTAAAGTTAAAAGAAGTTATGCAAAAGTAATTTGTATGAAGTGTGAAGCTTATGCAAAGTAAGGTATTCTGCAAAGTATTTTTTGTGAAGTTAAGAATTTCTGTGAAGGTAGTGACCCGCACAACAAAGTTCACCTGCGCAGGAGAAAGTCGAAATCGCACAGGTATTCACCGCGCAGTAAAAGGGTAAATTGCGCAACTCATTTACCGCGCAGGTAATTTGTGAAGAAAATTATTCGGCAAAATAATTTTAGAGCAAAGTATTTGCTAAAGTGGAGCACAGGTTCCAAAGAAAAGAAAAAGAAAGTATTTACCGCGTAGGTCAAATCTTTTTTTGAGTGCGCAGGTTGCTCTCTCCTTTTTCCCTTCACTTCGATCATAAAATTTAACCTTGAAATGACATTCCATATCTTTTGGAGCTGTTCTATTACTAGTTCCTATGCATGGAAATATTCTTGCTGCAATGCAATGGCGCATGCATGGAATTCCACTAAACTATGCTTCTCTTTCCTAGATACTTATGTCTCCTTTTCTAGTGCATCTCTTTGATTTTGCGGGCTTTCTATTTGAGTTGTCATAGCCTCCTTTTTAAATTCAAGGTATTCTACTTAAGAGATAAGTGCATCCTTATCATCATGTAGATTTTCTACTAGTACCTCCAAGGTTCCTTTTTCCATTAGAAGCGCATCGTACTTGTGTTTTAGCTCCACTCCTTCCCTTCTAGCTTCTAGGAGGTAATATTCTAAGAGGCCTATCTTCTTTATGTCCCGATCCAAATCCTTTAGTTAGATTTTGCAGGTTGAAATCACTTTCTAAATCAGTCGCCATGTTTTTTTGAGGATCTGAGTCTATGTGCTTTATTGGTGCACTTAATCACTAGAGTTTCAAGAGTAATCTCCATCTCTGGCTATATAGACACTTTGCGCTTCTTATGCATTTTTTGCACAATCCGTCTCTTTTGATTATCAAATATTAAAGTAATAAGAATTGATATTGAATATTCTTTGGAAGGAATATATAATCCCGTATGCCAAGATCCTTCAGTGTGAAGTGCCCTCTAGTGAGTGGAACAGTGAAACTGGTAGTGGGAACTTCTATATCCATATTCTTAGGACTATTATCTTTTGCCTCCTCTTGTAGCCTTTACTCTTCCTATGCTTTATTTTGGGATTCTTCGTTTTCTTTTATCTCTTCTTCAACCTTCTTCTAATCATATTATTTAGTTTTCTTCTTGAGAGCTTCGTCTAGTTGTATCCGCTCTTCAACTTTCCACTATATTTCTTCCTATTTGTCCTTTTCTTCTTTCTCTTTCTTTGCTTGGGATTCTTCCCTGGTTTTCTTTTGTAGTTCTTCCAGCTTAGCCTCTGCTTATTTCCTTTTCTGTACACAAGATTATTCTTCATCCTTCTTTTGTCCTTCCAACCATTGTGCTTCTGCCTCATCGTTTCTTCTATCTTACTCCTTGATAATCCTCTAGGCCTTTTCTACTAGGATTTGTTGTTCTTCCAACTATTGTTACACTTTTTATTATGATTCCTTTGCCGTCTATTTTTCCTTCTGCATATTGGTAGTTCCTACCATTGATATTTTACCTTTCTTCATTCTTCAAGCTAAATATTCAAGAGACTGATCTCTCCTATAGATTTCTTCCTCCGCGAAGAACTCATCAATGCATGACCAGGTGAACCTTACTTCTACACATTGGTTTGCTATTTTCTTATGGTTATTGTTTCTTCGAAACTTCTCAGAAGATGTTCAAATATTTAATTAGCTCCTCAAATTCCCTTTCCTTGGTCAGCCAGTATGCCCCAATGACTATTGACAAAGGTGGCCATGATGCTTTCTTGGCTTTGGTCAGATCAAATGCAATCCTGTTCATGAAAGTACGCCTTAATATTTTCTATAGGACCATATAATCGATGACATATTTGGGTAGGATGTAAGGGGGTTGTGACCCTCCATAGATTCATAGGTATGTTCCTTCTTTTGTAAATAGCCAATCCCTTAAATTCGTCACCTCATCAAAAGCTTGAGTTGTCATGCATTAGGTTGTTTTCCCATGTATAATCATGTAAAGAGGCATGATAAACTCCTCACAGGTTTGTTTGTAGTGACTAGCATGATTTTGTGCACATAAATCTTGATAGTAAACATGCACGAGAAACTTTGAGGGATTCCAACTCCATCCTGTGCTAGGAAAATTAGTTATAGTGAAAACCACATCTAACAGGTGCGAGGATAGGTTGAAGATGGACCGTTTCATGAGTAAACCTACTTATGCACTCATGACTACATATTTCTTATTGGAAGAGATGATTGCTGCCTAGTTGAACCTTGTGTCAAGCAAGGTGACATGATAGAACAAGGGGATCCATCCTATCTTGAAGTGAGCAGAGTCTAGTTCTCCATATAAAATGCACAAAAGAGTGGCTTCTATTTGGTATGGCTACTTCATCCATTTAGTTTCATATACACTACTGTCATTGCTGTAGAACTTCTTGCTTAAATCCCATGCTAGTTTGAGGAATGTCGTGTAGTCGATTTTGAGTGAGTTGACCCACTCATTTTCCATATTGATTTCTGGTGCTGGGAACTCGTGGGGGTGGCCTCTCAGCAAAAAGGGTATATGCTAAACAGAGTGCCTATGTTTGAGTGGAAAATTGCTCTTACACAACCAGTTGCTTGGATATTCATTGTTTAAAGATAAGTATTCTTATGTATTTGATGTGGAATGATTTTTAATTTATATTCCTATGACAATTATGCTTGGAATTACATGTGGATCAATTTTATTTCCACCGTGTATTTTTATTTCCATGTATGCACATGCATTTTAGATGTATAAATTTGTAATTGTGGTTATGGGGTGAAATTTAGAGGCCTTGGTTTAGTTAATATCCCCTCCTATTGGCTGGATTGAGGGATGTGGATGTTACATATCTGTGCAAGGAAAAAGATACCAAAGTTTGACAAGCTATGGACAGATTGTACTCAAGAAGAGGCAAGGTTGATCTCCAAGATGCAGAAGACGAATGACGAAGAAAATAAAGAACTTGCATCCCATGCAAGAAGAGGAAAAAGTAGAAAGTTTACCAAGAATACCGATAGAAGATCGGTATTAGAAAATAAGAAGGATATGTCCAAGATTGGGTTTTTCAATTGTAACAAGTTAGGACACTATGCAAGAAATTGGACTCAAGACAACAAAAAGGGAGAAAGGAAACATCATGCTCATATGGTGGATGATGATGAGCCTACTTCACACAAGAAGTCAAGGGAAACATCAGATGAATAATTTGTCCTTTAAGTACTATCACTTAAGGGATTAGTGTTTGGATATTGGATAGTGGTGTTTCTAAGCACATGACATGTTACATAAATTCTTTAGAAGGAACTTGGAAACAATTCTAAGCATGAAGTTAAAGAGTAGGAGAATACTCCTACTAGCTAGATTCAGGTGAAGCATGATGGATTTTGTAGATAACATACTTTTGGAAAAAATTCCAAGGGATCCTTCCAAAATATGAAGGTAGATCCAAGGTGATCTTGGATCTAGTGTATACAAAAGACATGAGGACCAAGGATGAAATTTTTTCAACAAGTTCTAGGAATTTAGAACTTGCTCAAAGTTCTAGAACCTCGGTGATCTCTGCTAGGAGATAGGGATAAAGAGGGAGTCAACCAAACAATCAAAGATAAATAAATTTTAATGTTTTGTGAAATAAGTGTTATTTATTTAAATTGAATTGTTATCTTATTGATAAGTAGCATAACTATTTTATTGATGGATAATACATTGGATACTGGTTAACCCTTGTGGACATTTTTGTCAAGTCCACTATGGAGGTTGTGGAAGAAATGATCCGTGATCAATATTTACCCATGTGTTATCGGAATAAATATCCAGTATTCCAGTTATGCTTAGATCAAGTGTTCTCACCAGAGAATGGAGGACAAGTTTCCTGAAGATGGGATCTTCAGAAAAGAAGAGTACAATAAGACTTCAAAGGCATTCAAAATTTACATCCCAGAACATAAATAGATCGAGATAAACATGGATGTGACATTTGACGAAGATACAAACTTCAGCAAATCTAGGAAGTCTCACATGGATGAGGACTGTGAGGAACCTGCCGCTCCAAATAAAAAAAGTGCAAAGACACTACTCCAGCAAGAAATATTTGAAAAGATCATGATGAGATAGTGGAGAACCACCTAGAGAGATGACAGTCTCTAAGAAGAGACCGGCATGGTTCTAGAGCACGATCTAGGATGCAGACAAGTATGGTTCTCCTAGTAGGTCTTTTAGAGAAAACAAAGGACCTCGCCAGTATTCTAGCTACATGGCATTGATGAGTGACATCATTGATATAGAATATTCCAGCTATGAAGAAGCTACAATTCAACAAGTATGGAAGGAAGCCATGATGGAGTAATATCAATCCCTCCTTAATGATGATGTGTGGGAAGTGGTTCTGAGACACAAAGGGAAGTCAATAGTAACTTCCAAGTGGATCTACAAGATCAAACATGCAGTAGATGAAAGCATAGAGAAATACAAATAAATATTTCTGGCTCGAGGATTCTCTCAGAAAGAGGGAGCATATTATGATGAGACGTTTTCTCTAGTGGCCATACACACTTCTATTAAATCTATTATCTCCGTAGCTTCCATGATGGGATGTAAATTACACCAAAGAGATGTCGAGATTGCCTTCTTGAATGGTGTAATTGAAGAAGAAGTGTACATCAAGCAACCTCTAGGATTTGAGACTCATGACAGAGAATCACATGTGTGTAAATTGAAGAAATCCTTGTATGGGCTTAAGCAAGCACCTAGGGCATGGTATGCCAAGATAGATGGATTTCTTATGAGCTTGGGTTTTAACAAGAGTGAAGCAAATCCTAACCTTTACTAAATGCTTGTGGATGGCCAGCCAATGATATTACTACTGTATGTATATGACATGTTTCTCACAAGCGATGAGAAGCTCATAAATGGGTGCAAGAGGGAGCTTACAGTAGAATATGAATTGAAGGATCTAGGTATGTGATCCAGGTGGATATTGGTGGCCACCCACCTTTCCAACTGGCTCAAAACAATTTTATGGCAATTTTGGTATTGTACTATTTTTAGCAGTTTCTCGGGTCCTGAACTTCTAGGGCCATTTTGAGGCCCTAAACGACCTTTTTTGGCAATTTGGGGGGCCAAATGGTTGCCTTCGGCATGCATTTGGCCCTAATTTAAAGTTGTAAATCTCGGATAGACCTTTCCAACGGGCTACCAAGCGCCCCAAACGGAGATTGTATGCAAAAGTTACGACCCCAGGAAGTTGATGTACTAACTTACCCAAACGGGGCCCACATGACTTTTGGCGCTTCATCTCCTAGGGTTAGGTTTTTGGATGTCTAGGGTTTTTGACATTCCTGTTTATTGTAAAAGGCCTTGAGAGCCTCATTGTAACCATCTTCTTGCGAAATGAGCGCAACCGTCACATCTCTTCTCAGAGATAAGCCGCCACCATTCCAGCAAGCTTGTTTTCCGCTGCATTTTACAGTTCTAGCTTATTTCCTTATTGAATAGAAAACCAGTTTTACTGTATCTCTATTATTTTGTGTTAAGCATCTGATAATAATCTATATTCATTTCGCTCTGCTCATAAAATCCAGATCAGTATGATGCATTACTTATTGGGATTAGAGGTAGAAACTAGATGAGATTTTCCTCAGTCAAGGAAAATACACAGTAGAGATCCTGAAGAGATTTGAGATGATGGACTATGAGTCCATGGCCACACCAATGGTGACGAATCTGAAGCTGTTGAGTGACTCTTTTGATGATCTAGTGGATCCCATGATGTACAAAAAAATTATTGAATACTTTATGTATTTGGTTAACACCAGACCATATATATGCTTTGCAATGAACACTTTGATTCAGTACATGGTTGAACCCAAACATGTACATTTGATAGCATCAAAGCATGTGTATGATTGGATATGGACTTAGATATGTCTCAGACAATGAAGTGAAATTGCAAGACTTTGTAGACTCTGATTGGGAAAGAAGTGCAATGGGAAGGAAAAGCACATTAGGATGTTGCTTTAGCTTGGGATCATCCATGATCTCATGGTTCAGCAGGAAACAAACATTTGTTCCACTCAGTACTATAGAGGCAGAGTGCATAGAAGCTAGTGCTTCTAGTTGCAAAGTAGTATGGATTCGAAAGTTACTTGCAAGGTTATTTGATTAAGAGCTAGAGATGACTTTGATCTACTATGACAACCAAATTTATGTGAATATTTTAGACGATCCAGTATTTCATGACAAGTCGAAGCATATAGAGATCAAATACCATTATATCCGAGACATGGTGCAAAGGGGAGTAGTGAAGCTCTAGTACACATCCAAGGATGAGCATATTGCTGATATACTTACCAAGCCTCTGTCTAAAGTAAAGTTTGAGTACTTCCAGGGTGAACTTGGTGTAGTACATAATGACTCCCCTCGTTGAGAGGGAGTGTTGATGTTTCTCCATGGGAAGCAGTGGGTAGTCTTCCCCTCCCACTAATTAGTCATGTTGTACTTGATTCAAGCATCTTCCCCATCAGAAAGTCATGTAGTGTTACATTGCTTAGACAATGATAAGTCATGTAGTAATACCTGACTCAGACATTGGTAAGTCATGCAGTGGTACATGGATCAGATACTGGTAAGTCATGGTACATGGCTCAGACAACTAAGGGATGCAGTATCTCATGTGGAGTGCACCCACATGAGCAGAGACATAGTCAAGGAATCAAATGACTATCGGGAAATAGTCAAGGTCTTTGAGACTATCAGATACTCAAGTGAGTTATAGTCAACACTTTTTGGGAACAATCTGTTACACCTAAATCTTACCATCAAGAGACTCAGTGTAAACATCCTTAAAGTTTCCCTGACTAAGTTATTAACCTAGAAGAGTTACAAACCCATTTATACTAGGTTTAGAGAGGTTGTCGTAGGTTGTCCTCATGCAAACTGCGACGTCGCAGGTTGGCCTATTACAGCCTGTGACGATGTCAGTTAATGGACAAAAATAGCTTCTTCAAGCCCATTCTCGAAGCCAGCTGACATGGATCCCTATCCCTGACCTTTGGGAGAGCTAGAATTCGGTTCCTAAACTCTTGGAAGGATCCCCTATCTCTCTCCTACCATATCTCAACCTACCCTATCCATACCCTATCCAGTTAGTCCTATATAAATGAAGCTCTATCCCACTCCAAAGGGGAGGAAGTCTATAATGTCTACATGCTGGTGAAATCATCTTAGAGAGATCTCTACTCATCCATTGAGAGACTCACACTTCCATGGGAGGATATGGCATTGGCTTGGATGGAGAAGGATTACTTTGTTAAGCTTTGGTTGTATTCATTCTCTTCTATGTACTTTCCCTATTTTTACAGTAATATAAATGCTTTCCACCAATATTGTTGTGTTGATGATATTGTGTAGTTTACCTGCCTAACTGTTTACTTAGATATGTTATCGTTTAGATGCTTTTTACTTGTTTGTCTTGTTCTATGTGTTTTAACAGGTCTTGCAGCTGAGATCTGACGACCGTGAGGCATGGAACAACATCTAGGAGAAAGGGATACAAACATAAGGTAAGACATCTAATTACTTGATCCTTAACTAGATCTAGGAAAGTGGTTTATGTTTTGTTCTATTTGTTCTAGACTCACATTGAGCTAGGGAGATCCAGCTCGCGTCCGCTCGAGTGGATTGTCCGTCAAACAAATATGGCGACTCCACTGGGGAAGAACATTGTTTTGTAGTTGTCAATTTGAATGTCATTTTCGGTTGATTTCTTGTTACAAGCCATTTTATTTGTCATTTGCCTCTCAAATTGGTTTCACCATCAGATCTTCACTTTGAAGAGTTTGATTACCTTCCTTAGAGTTTGTACTTCTCATTTTCAAACCATTTCATTGCTCTTTGTTTGGATATTTATTTATTTTTTGAACTTAGATCTTGCCTATCGCACCTGGTCAGTGGACTCAGAGCGTCACTGTGTCATTTTTGATCTCTGTTCTCTATTTGTTGATCTATTGTCGCAACCTTTTCATTGGTCTACTGTGACACCGTCGCACTTCTCGCATTGGTAAACTGCGACGTCGCACTGTGTACAAACACAGACTGTGTTGATTTGTCAAAATTTCCATACGGGAATCCCTTCTCGATTCTTCTTTTTGAGTTTTGGTTTGATGTGCAAACTCCCTCTGTACTACAAGATCCAGTCAGAGACCCCATTTTGATTTGTGTGATTGAGTTGTTTGGTTTTATTTGGAGTTGTTTTGGGTTCCGTCTTGGACAAGTCTAAGATTTGGTAGTGGTGGACACTTTGGTCTCCCCCACCTGCATCCAATCACCCTTGCATTCCCTCTTCTCCTTGCCGGATCTGGTTGTTGTATTGGATTGGTTTCCATACCTCATTTGCATACATTTTTTAGCTTTGCTTGCTTTAGTGCTGCTTGTTATTGATTGATTTTGAGTGTTTGTGTGTACTTTCGGTCCATTGAGTGCTTGTCTTTTCTTAAGATTTTCTAAGTTATTGGAGTGCTGCAAGTAATCTTTTCATTTCAGTATTTATGTTTAAAAGCATTACTGTTAGCAAATTGTTAGTTTGATACATCCATTGAAAGATCAAAAGTACTTTATTTCCATAATTTTTCAAGCTCATTTGAAGAATCATACATGCATTGGAATGTCTCATTTGTAGATATTTTGGAAAAGTTGAAGGAAAATTGAATTCTTTGTGTTTTTCACGAATTATGAGTTGCTCATTTTCTTGAAAAATTCGAATAGATATCAAGTTTTGCAAAAGTAGTTCCATGCTTCGAAAGTTACATGCATCTTTTGGTTTTTATGCTTTTAGGCCATTGTAGTGAAAGTGAAAAGCTTGCATACTCTACTTAGAAACTCTCTCTTTTCATCGCTCAACATCATTTTTGTTTTGAAAAGATAAAAGAAAAAGAAAAACATGTTTTGATTTGGCTTAGTAGTGTTGTGTTATGTTTGTGTTTCGCTTGAAAAGGAAAAGAATACTCCATAATCATTTTTTGGTATATTTGGGATTGTATTGCATTGTGTTGGTTTGGTAAAATCATTGGAAAGAAATTCCTCCCTCCCGTACATAGAGTTCATCAAAAGAACAGTGTACTTTTCGCATTTAGTTAGGGCCTGCATTATGTTTCCGATTATGTACTCACCCCATGAATTCACCTAACTGTCTAGATAAAATTAACGGTAGAACTAGGGTAAAATTTTTAGTAACTTGTGTGTAAGTTAGAGATGTGTTCCAGCGTCGTTAAGCATGGCAGCTGTCGTTATTTTCAAGCACTGTATTCCAGGGGCAGTCTTCCACTTACTTATCGGTATATCGAAGCTCTTTCACGTACCCACCAAGTACTTCGTGTACTTGGCATATATTGAAAGGTGTTTCACGTACTTGGTAGTATATAGGGAGGTCTCGTGCCGTACGGTTGTGCATTAGACAACATCACTACGGATTTGAGCTCCCACATACCTAGCGTATATTGGGAGACACTCCTAGGATTCCTGAGACCAACTGAGTTAACCTTTTGGCCATCTTGGCAGAGCAATACACCGAGAACAACACTCGGGGAGATTACTACGCACGTGCTATCTAGGTAGTCGGGTATTCAGGAAAGGGTACGGTCCCAATCCTCCGTATCGCATTTTACTGTTGGACCTTGTGGTATATAGCGAGTTGCGAAGCCTTGATAATCCTGTGAGGATCCTGACTTTTCATCCACTCCTATTCACACAGTTTGCTTGTTGCTTTTAGACTTGAGTAGTGTTTGACTTGTGTGGTACTTTAGAGACTCTTAGGGAGTTCAAATATGGAAGATTCTTTCGGGACTACCAACCAAGGCGCCCCTTTCCAGGGTCTGCCATTTGTTATTCCCCCTTGTGGAACTGTTGGTCCTCCCTTTATGGCTACGTTGAGTCTTCCCAGATTGACGATAGGATTACCAGTATGGTTATTCTCCAATCCAGTTACACCAAGTGCACCAATTGTGTCGAACCGAGATCCTTCACCACATGAGCATCAATATCATGGTGACCCTTCTCCTTCTTCGTCGAAAGTTGAATCGAATTTCGTCTCTTCCTCTTCTCCTACTGAAAACTCTGATGTTAGTAAGAAGGCGGGTGAGAAGAAGAAGAAAAGGAAGACTACGAAGAAGAACACTAAGCAGAAGGTCACAACCCCGGCCTCTGACCATCATGCCGAGAACTTACCAGCCATTGATCATCATGCTGGGAGCATCGATACACCTGTTTTGAATTTGCGTAAACCGAAATTCCCTTGCAAACTTTGTAAAGGATCCCATTTTCTTAAGAGATGCCCCGGTATCTCCAAGATCTTATAAATATGGTCGCGTTCTGAACAGCCATCATCATCAGTCTCTGGACATAATACTGATGATACCCCATCAACTAGTGACATTGTAGTTAAGGGTAAAAAAGGTAGAGTTGCAAACCCTTGTTGGTTATGCAAGGGCATGCACTATACTTACCTTTGTCCTCATATGGATGAAGCTTCATGATTGTTGAAAGATATGGACACATCCCATAAACACCTTCCAACGAAGTATTGTAGGTTGTTCCCTGATCCTACACTAGCTGATAGGGCGGTCAATCCGACCCCACCCTCGGTTGACCCCACTTTTTCATCAGAGAGTGAAAATGAAGCGGTCATTTCAACAACATTGTTGATCGACCCCATTCCTACCTTGAGGGATGATACTCGAGCGGTTAATCAAGTTTCATTCTTGGTTGACTCCACTCCTCCTATGATGAGTGAAATCCAAGTGATTAATCGAGCTACATCTTTGATTGATCCCACTCCTCCTTTGAAGAGTGAAACGCAACCGGTAGATCCAGTTTTATCCTCGGTCCACCCAACTCTTTCATTGGAAAATGCCCAGATTGAAGTAGTCACCTTCACAAAGTCTTCATCATATCTTGATTTTCCAATTGAAAGTGATTTCGAAACCGCTGATATCTTTCTGGTCGGTTCAAACAGTTCTAGGTAAGGAGAAGTCTCGTCCACAGAGCATCCTCCAAGTACTGAGGTTATTTCATTTGATTGGAATAGTCTAGTAGAACCTCGTCTCCCCTCAGATGTTCCTTTCTAGATATTTGTAGGTGTTGCCGATAAAGAAATCTTTCGCACTATAGTTGATAAGGGAGCTTCTGTTAGTATTTTATCCTCAACTGCTTGGCAAGCTATAGGGTCTCCTCAGTTTGTGTCGATTACTGGCCAGATTTTGGCTTTCAATAGAAGGCCTACCAGACCTGTAGGGATTCTTCCACAGTTACCTGTCACCTTGGGAGGTAAAACTGTTTATGTTCATGTCATGGTTGTCTAATGTCTTTTAGATTTCAATCTGCTCCTTGGATGTGATTATGTCTATGCTATGAAAGCCGTAGTGTCCACACTCTTTCGAGTGATGTATTTTCCCTCTGATGGGAGGATTGTGACCATTGATCAGCTTTCCTTCGTGACACCCAATCATCGCATGAATTCCATTCAACAAACTTCCCTGAACGTTCCACACATTTTAGTGGTTTCTTCCCCTTAAGCATGAGGGGCATGTCTCCAACCTCTGGACATCATGTTGGGGGGAACACTACTAACCTCTGGACATCATGTTGGATAAGTGCCTTATCTTGAGCATAGTTTCTTTCTGTTTTAAGCTTGTTAAAAAATTAAACAGTACCCTACAAGCATGGTTCTATTCCTGTGTCAAGCTCGTCAAAAAATGAAACAGTATCCTTTGAGTATAGTTCCATTTCTATGTCAAGCTCGTTAAAAAATGAAATAGGTTCCCTTGAGCATAGTTTCCTTTCTATGTCAAGCTCATTAAAAAATGAATTGCGTTCCCGTGAGCATAGTTTTATTCTCTTTCAAGCTCATTAAAAAATGGAATAGACCCCCTAAACATAGTTTACCTTTGGTTTCAAGCTTGCATAAAAATGAGACCAACGTATTGAGCATAGTTCCCTTTCTGTGTCAAGCTCTATAAAAAATGAAATGGGTCTTTTAAGCAGAGTTCTATTCCTGTGTCAAGCTCATTAAAAAATGAAACATATCCTTTCCCTTTCAGTTGAGTCTCCTCATAGACTTAGTACCTGAACCTTCTTTTCACCCGCCTATGCCTTAGGCGAATGAAATGAAGCTTGTGGGCATGTCTTCAACCTCTGGAAGTTATGTTGAAGTCAACTCGATCGCCTCTCCACACCATGTTGGAGCTAAGTCAGCTACTTCTAGCAATCATGCTGGGGGAATTTACAAACCTCTGGATACCATGTTGGGGAAGAATCCACCAATGGGATCATTTTTCAAGCATACTTTCTTTTTTGGTTTTCGAGCTCACTAAAAAATGAAATAGTACCTTTAGAAATCATGCTAGAAGAAAGCTGTCAGTTTCTTGTGCTGGGGGCAAATTTTCCAACCTCTAGCCATCATGTTGGGAAGAAACCTTCCAATGGGCATTATCCTGAGCATAGTTCATTTATGTTACAAGCTCGTTAAAAAATGAAGCAGACGCCATGAGCATTCCAACTTATCTTTGAGCTCATTAAAAATAGTAAGATGGTTTTTGAGCTTACTTTTCACCTTTTTTTTGTGCTCTGGTTAAAACATGAAAAGTGGTTTGAGCTTAGTTTTTACTTTTTCATGCTCTGGTTCAAATATGAAAAAGATTCCGAGTGCTTTTGATACCATTATTGTGCTCATTAAAATTTTGAGTAAAAAGGTGTGTCTAACGAGTATAGGTTTATCACTTTATTCGGCCTCGCTAGACTATTTACGGAAAAGGAACTGTGCCGAGTTTACTTTTTCCTTTGTCGTACTCAGTTATAAACCATGACAAAGTTATTCATGGAGTCCTTTTCAAGCTCTTTTCAGACTCCCTAAATAGGAAAATATCGCCAAGCGAACTTGTTGCATTCACGCTTATTAAAGAATTTGAATGGTTGTCTCCCTGGCGATTGTTGGGACTCAGAAATGTCCTATTTTCATCCACTTTACCTTTCGCTATTCTTCACATTTCATCATCCCATTAACCTTTCATCATACCATTTCCATACATATACTTGAGTTTCATCTTATTATTGTCCACTTTATTCATTTTAGTATTATAAGTGAACTTATGATTAAATATTGGAAAATAACATGTTTTTCACTAATATCTCAAGTATGGATGGGCTTTGTAATGTGTAGGAATATGGAAGGATCAATTCAAAGAAAGACTCCTCGAATATTTCCTCCACCATTTCAAGGAGATAGTTATTCAAAGAATATCCCAAGGAGAAGATCATGGAGATTTGGTTGGCATATCTTATCTAGGATGTATGAGAAACATGTGGAGAATTTGTGAGAGACATGTGGAGGATTTGAAGGGATCATACTTTGTAATAATAGGAAAGTAATTGAGAGTGGTTGAGAGAATACTGGATCTGTCATTATGAGATGGTTATCTTCTTCTCAAAGAAATTCATCTATAAAAGAGAGTTCTCTCTCTTCATTTGATATATAGTAGATTGAGAGTAGATTAATAGTAGATTAGGAGGAGATTAGTCTCATATTATAGAAGTTAGTTTTGACTTTGTAATATGGAGAAGGGGATTCTTAGCTTTTGTTCATAATCTTAGTTTTGATGCTTTCATGATTTTCCGTTGATTCGGGTGTTGTAAATTAAGATTTCTTCATTGTCAATGTGAGCTCACATGTGTTGTCTCGTTGCTCTTCATATGTTGTCTTTCTTTTATGCAATTTACTTTCAGCTGTGTGTTTCAACTTCCAACATTAGATTAGCAGTTGTGTGTTTCAGCTTAAGGGGGAATTATATTAGCAATTAGCAATTAGCAAGAGGGGTTAGATTAGCTTAATTCAACTTTAGTCTTGCATATATTTTGTGTGTGCTTCATAATCCTACGAACCTCGGATTGACAAATTAAATAGTTGGGCAAGTGCTACAACGGAATTAAACGACAATATTTCCGCCTAATATTTTGGTGCCGTTGCCGAGGAAGCACGATGGATTGAAGTTTAGTTTGATTTTCTGCAAGCGGACACTAGGGTGTGAATTTCGATTTCTGCAATGAGTGTTTCAATTCTGCAAGTGTGAATTTCAATTTCAGCAAGTGTGTGTGTGTGTGTGTTTTTTTTTTTTTGCAGCCGTGAAGAGTAACGGTTTTCTGTACATAGTGTTTTTTTTTTTTTTTTTTTTTTTCATTTAGGTTTGGGTGTTGTAAGAATCCCTTTTTCAAAATGATTTAACAATGAGTTTAAGCTTGGAACAGCTCACTCAGATCCTTACAAAAGTAGGGATCTCCTCTTCTCACGAAGAGGAGATCTTGACAGCAACCGAAAGCTTAATTACTCCTCTAGACTCAGATGAAGAATTAACATACCAAGTCTCCTACACATTTGATGACGAACAATTATGCAGGGAGGAGGTCGAGGAGGATAACAAGGAGTTGCAACAAGATCTGAGTGAGGACAACTATGCCTACGAAAGCCCTATCGAATGATGGTTTCAAGCAAGTACCAGGTTAAGACAATTTAGTTTTTTTTTTTCTAGTTAATTCACAGTCACAGAAACGAATTTCACAAATTTCGGTTTATCCTCACTTTCTATTCGCAAAATTGACACATAATATATTCTTATTACTGTTACGTGAATGGCTACACTAGATATTTAACTACACATAATTGCTTTCTGCATTTTAATTAGCATAGAGTAGGTAGGATTTTATTTCAGTTTTTGCTTTCACCCAGAATAAGTATGCTCTCCTCTGCACTTCGTGCGATCTGAGGATCAGAAAGTAGGATGTTTTCTAACGTTTTCAGGAAAGAATAAATTAATGTTTGCAATCATGCCTAATCGATTCCATCCTCAATTTGCAAATTTATCTCCATTTGCTAAAACAAAAGAGAGAATTTGTTTAATTAGAAACAAATAAAAAAATTTCGAAAATAAATTTGCACGTCCATCTTTCGATCTGCAAATAAAATAATAAAACATTAGGAGAAGAAAAAATGGTTTGCAAATTTAATGCTGAAACTGTCATTACATGTTGAAACTATGTAGTGCTTGAAATCAAGTGAATTGCGAATCGCATTTGGCCATGCTAAAACCTGCAGCAACAAATAACCCTATAAAAACAATAACAAATCTAGAGCATTTATCCTTCAGACTTTCACACATTATCTCCACCTTTGAACTTGAAAAATATTTCGATCTAGAAGAAAAAAGATGCAATACAATAATGCTTTGGTGGTATTCTCCCCGATATGTGATATCAAGCAACATAACAAATTAAATGATAAGCCCAACCCTTTCTTAGGTTAGTTTCAAAACAGCTTAAGCGAGAGCAAGGGAAGAATTAAACCTCAGGAATTTGTGCTTGGCTCGATATCCGTCTATCTATAAGCTAGGCGTGATTCTTTTAATTCACCCACACTCAACTATTTGCTGGCCATTGCATTAGAACCCCATTGAGGAAGATTATGGGGATCCACTTGTACGTTCAACTACACAAAGAGATTTTTCTGCCGGTGGTTGGAGAACTAAAATCCCATTTATCGCTTGATGGTATATCCATTCGATTCACGCTTCGCCAACCTTATTATGATTAACTTCCTGCTGTTACATCTGACGATTAGGTGGATTAAGAAAGTCACACAACCCGTTAGTCAGTTCGATATTGCCCCACATCTTACGAAATTATCCTCGTGCATATGCAATGATCCCTAACTAAACACTACCAGAATGCTTGGCTGCATCCTGTTATGATTAGTCAGTGATGGTTTTTCATTTAACTTCACGGTCTCTTTTCGCAGGAGTTGTATTTAAGACGGAAACTTTGGTTGATCACACCCATCTATGATTAGTTGTCTCATACTTATTCTTCGATCTCCGTTGATGTAAATCACATTTTGAAGGGATAAGTAAGTTGTAGTCAACAAATTGCAAATCAATAGCCCAGGAGATAGTCCGAATATGGATGGCATCAACAAAGCATGATCTTCATGCCATCTTGGAAGATTTGGATCCTTCCACCAAATTGCAGGAGAAAAGCCTGTCTCTTTCTGTCAAAAATGTTAATACTCTCGGGGAACACTTATTATTCACGAAGTGACCAATCGGATCTCACCCAGCAGAATCTATTCAAATGCTAAAAGTCAATCACACGAGGAAAGAAGGAGATGGCAAGTCTATTGGATAAGGTAAGACTGTTCATAGTAGAGAAGATCGCACATCTAGAATGGCCAAGTGCAGATATTAGATACATTGATGGAATCCATCACTCTGGAGGGTGTTGCATAGAGAATGGTCTTCATTTCATCTCCCATCTCAATATGCATGGTAGCTTGGCTTCGCTTCTTCATGATACCAAGACTCCGGTGCTGGAATGGTCAAATTGGTATAAGGTAGCAATTAGAACAGCACGTGGTTCGGATTATCTCCACAAATGATGTCAGTGACGCATAATCCATAGAAATATAAAGTCTTCAAATGTCTTTCTAGGCACGGATTTTGAACTCTAGATTTCAGTTTTTTGATTGTCAAAATGGCTTCCAAGATAGTGGACTCATCATTTTGTAACTCCAATTGAAGGAACTTTTGGGTTCAAAGACAATTGCAATTTCTATAGTTTTATACATGGGTCGTTGAAATTCCAAAAATTGGTATTAAACATCGATGGAATACCCACACATAAAGCTGTCCAGGCCAATGCAGAGCTATATTTGGTTTTAAAATCCATGAAAGCGCACAATGAACCAATTTTAATGATGTTTTCTCATAGCGCCGAGAGTTAGGAAGGACTGCATGCAGGACAACGAAAAATAAAAAGGATAACTCAGAACTGTGGGCAGGAGCAGATCGAGACTTATGGGGCAGGTATGCATGTATTTTAACTATGGTTTATGCATAATCTAATGTGCAAGTTGCCACGCAGGTTTCATGAATGGAAGTGGCTCTGCGCCTCCCATAGTTTTTGTCAATAAAAATCATCCCGTGCAGAGAATTGCATGCTATGAATATTCAATAATATTTGCAATGTACAGATCTGATCATGCAAGAGAAACAATTGGCACTAATTAATAAGGACCATACTCTCGCACAATTTCCAAATGCTTGAATTCCTGAACTTTAGTGATAGGTATCAACAAATTGTTACGCATGGAAGATTTGATGAAGCCAAACAGTATTCTTGTTCGCTGTTTTCCTTTAGCATACTTTTTGCATTCTTATTTTGGTGTCTATTATCAAAATAAAACAAAAACCATACAAATTATAAAATCATGAAAAGAAAGAAAAACATTATAAAAATCAAAATTCAAAATTGCAAATGGACATTCCAATTTCCTGAATATCGAACATGTTTTTTTACATTTAAATGCTAATTTGTTTCTTGGAGTCACTTTAGCAGTAATCGACGACGAAACAAGTGCATAACGGCTGCAGGTATAAAACTTATTTTATTTTTGCAATTTGCTGCATTCGTACTTATTTCTGCATACTATGTTTTTCGAACTTCTCACAAGTTTTCATGCAGGATTTGTACTAAGCTTTTTCAGGTGCACAAATGATCAATTTTTATGATGAAGTGATTTTTCAAGAATCACAAATTTTTTTGTTGAGAAACATGCTTTGATAAGATAGCTTGAAGGAGCTGTTACTCATCAGAAACATCATGACGTTTGCTGTTACAAAGAAACCATTCATAAACCCATTTGCGTCATGAATGTTTACCCACATATCTCCTTCAAAGCACATTAGTCATCCATGTTGAAGTCCACTTTCCATTGCCTCATTCGTCGTGACTTCACACACACCTAGATCAATAGTTGTGTGTTTTAGCTTAAGGGGGAATTAGATTAGCAATTAGAAATTAGCAAGGGGGGTTAGATTAGCTTAATTCAACTTCAGTCCTGCATATATTTTGCGTGTGCTTTGTAAGCATATGAACCTCGAATTGACAAATTAAATAGTTGGGCAAGTACTACAACGGAATTAAATGACAATATTTCTGCCTAACAGTGATAGTTTACCCCTTTTTTCAGACCAGGGGGTACTATTTACGAAAAAGGTATACTCCAGCCAATCATGACTGGAAGAATCCTCTCCCGTGTTGTTTTACCCTTTTTCGGGCGATGAGGCTAACTTTACGAAAAAGGAACGTTGGAGTCTTCTTTAGTTCTTTTCAGACTCTCTAAACATGAAATGACGACCAAGTTTACCTTCTATGGACTCGTTAAACTCTAACATTGAAGGGACCGTCATGGGACAAACCCCTCCTATCCCAGGTTTGGAAAATATTTGGGATTGGACTCATCTATGAGATGAGCTATACCAAGCATCTTGTTACCCTCATCAAGCTCGTTAAAAAAACACATGAGGCACTCATCAATCATGATGGGGAAAAAGGAAAGATTTTGTGTTACACTTTATTTGTGGCAGTACATAGTCACTCTTGAACATGGCACTCGTTTGCATTTGCATTCAGTACTTGGGTAATCGGTTTGTATTCGAGTCATGTCCATTCCATTTAGTCTCATTACTCCTTTGGGTCATCCAAAGAATGATTCCACCATCAGCTGCATTAGGGGTTGGTATCATTCTCATCATGTCGATACTACCAAGTCATGCCATGCCCATGTTCAAGAGACGTTTTGTTACTCATTATCTGCAGTCAGTACACCTTCTACCATGTCGGTCTACTTTGAGTCAGTCTTGCATGTTACTGTACCATCCAATTTGCTCTATACATCCTTTTTCATGTTTCGTGTCGATGATGGGGGATTCATCATGGCCCTCCTTCGATGGATTCATCCTTGTCAACTTCAAATTATCATCCGAGGATTGAATCTAGAAACCAACCAAGTACCTTGTCCCTACATGCCTCAATGGCAGGTTACCTCGCTTTCAACATGAGTTTACATCATTGACTCTTGATTGGAATATTTCATCCAGCGTTCGACTTCAACTCACTTATTCACACTTGGTGATATGTACTGTGATACCTTGGGAATCATTGACATTAATGGTGATTTCCCTCGCGCTTGTTAACGGTATACAACAATGATCGGTAATCAAATGGTTTCTACCATGTTCGACGTCAAGACATTTGTAATCACATGGATATATTCGTATCATTGCGGGTTCGGCTTGAAGACCTTGGGGAGTCATGTTTTACCCAGGTTGCGATGGAGATTGTTTTGAGTGACATCACATAGATCCACATTTGTATTGGTCATGGCTGTGTTATCATCTCATCATGGATCTATGCTTATGTCTAGTAGCCATGATTGTGTTCAGTCAGTATTTACTATCATGGATCTGTAATGTATTGGTTGGCAGCCATGTTGTACGTCATATGAGACTATGTACTCAGAGTCAGTTGTACTATAGCAACGTCCTTCATTCGACAATCCATTGCCATTCCTTCTGTCAAAGCATTTCACCTGTCCAATTTCAAACAGCTTCGTGCTTTGGGGGGCATTCTGTTACACCTAAATATTACCATCAAGAGACTCAGTGTAAACATCCCTAAAGTTTCCCTGACTAAGTTATTAACCTGGAAGAGTTACAAACCCATTTATATTAGGTTTAGAGAGGTCATCACAGGCTGTCCTCATTCAACCTACGACGTTGCAGGTTGGCCTCTTGGAGCCTGCGAGGAAGTCAGTTAATGGACAAAAATAGCTTCTTCGAGCCCATTCTTGAAGCCAGTTGACATGGATCCCTATCCCTGACCTTTGGGAGAACTGGCATTCGGTCCCTAACCTCTTGGAAGGATACCCTATATCTCTCCTACCATATCTCAACCTACACTATCCATACCCTATCCACTTAGTCCTATATAAATGAAGCTCTATTGTTGGCAGGCGGTTCGATAGGGAATTGTCGCGGTACCGCCGACGCTGCGACACATCGGATGAGGGCTTGGAAGGAGTATTTTGTGTTAAAGTATACCGTTGTTGGTGGGTTTTTGGGTCACTTGGACCATATGTCATGTAATGTTGAGTCAATTGTACTGGGGTATGCGGGTTTTTGGGTCATTTGGACCAAGTCAGTTAGATATTTGGTCATTTGTCCATAATGTCGGTTAGGAAGTCGTTTGTAAGTGGACAAATATTGTAATGGCAGAAGCCTATAAATAGATGAGAATTGCAAGTGTTAACACACTTATGCGGAGATGATAGATAGAGATGAGACAGAGACAGTAGTTGGCAAGCTAGAAGAAGGTGAATGTATATGAAGATCTATGGTTTTGCTTTTGGTATATGGCTGACAGTAATACAATGATGATGTTTTGGTACTATCTTTGTACAATGTTGCGATATATGAATGTTGTTATGTTTTATTGACGCAGTGTATGCTTACTATTACTGTGATGATAAATGCTGCGATTAATTAATATGTTATAATTCCATGTCGAATGCTTAAATTTTCTAGTTAAGTACTGCAATAGAGCTAGTCCATGTAGCCACAACTCTCCTCCTCCCTCGACGGAAACATGGTTCCGTCTGCTCTTCCTGGATGCCTCGGGTGAGACCTCATCTGCTCTGCAGGTGTTGCTAGGTGGGCTCAAACTTGCCCGGGCCGGTTCCCAGGGAGACTGCAGTATGTGTCGATAGTGAGGCGAACCCCTGTCGACTGAGGTCGCATTGGTCAACATCTATCCCACTCCAAAGGGTAGGAAGTCTATAGTGTCTACATGCTGGTGAAATCATCTTAGAGAGATCTCTACTCATCCATTGAGAGACTCACGCTTCCTTGGGAGGATATGGCATTGGATTGGATGGAGAAGGATTACTTTGTTAAGCTCTGGTTGTAGTCGTTCTCTTTTATGTACTTTTCCTATTTTTACAGTAATATAAATGCTTTCCACCAATATTGTTTTGTTGATGATATTGTGTAGTTTACCTGCTTAACTGTTTACTTAGATATGTTATTGTTTAGATGCTTTTTACTTGTTTGTATTTTTCTATGTGTTTTAATAGGTCTTGCAGCTGAGATCTGACGACCACGAGGAGTGGAACAACATCCAGGAGAAAGGGCTACAAACTTAAGGTAAGACACCTAATTACTTGATCCTTAACTAGATTTAGGAAAGTGGTTTATGTTCTGTTCCATTTGTTCTAGCCTCACATTGAGCTAGGGATATCCAGCTTGCGTCCGCTCAAGTGGATTGTCCGTCAAACACAATCAAACCTCTTGGAGAGGTCAGATAGTCATATGGTTGGCTAACGTGGTATAGTGGGACAATGAAGAAGAACGAAGCCACTTTAGAAGTGGCCAGTATTTGGAGAACATCACAAAGGATGGCAAGATCACAGAGAACTTCTCTAGACCATAGAAGATTCTAGAAGTCAAAAAGAAGAAAGCCAGTGCTAAAGTATGTGCTTGAAGAATACCTTCCTCGCTAAGAGGGAGTGTTGATGTTTCTAGTAGCATTGGAAGATGTTCTTATGTCTACTCCACAAGAAATAATAATAACAAGACCAAGAACAAGTCAGCCCAGTTAAAGAGAAAATGACCCAGTCAAAAGGGTCAAGTCGGTCCAGTAAGAAAAGTGACCTTTCTAGTATAAGTAGAAGTGAATTTGCCTCATTTGGGACACACTAATTCACTCAAGCAAGGAGGAAAGTATGTATATCCAAGGAATATTATACAAGTGATCAAGAGGCATCAAGAATACATCTTTTGGGGTTTACTATCTTTCGCTCTCTTCTTCGTTCTCAAAAGGGATCAACTACTTAGAGGTTATTCTGTATCTTTCTTATCTATCATTATTTTGGTTGTGTATCTAGTGCTGGGCATTATATTTGACATTGTATCTTGTTGAATAATATTATCTAGAGAAGTTGTTGGGTTTTTCCCATGAGAGAGTTTTCCTAGGGTAAACATTGTGTCTACTGTGAATGTGTTTCTTTCATCGATCCTTTATATGCATGCAATTTATGTTTAAGTGATAGATAAGTTATAAAAATTTAAAAACATCTAATTGCTAAGAAAAATCAACAATGGTGACACATGTAGGGGATCCAAAACCCTAATTGATCCCTCCAAAACCCTAATGCACCATGTGGAGGAGAATTGGAGCAAGTGGATGAGTTAGTTGGGGTTAACAAAGCCTCCAATGTGTTGCCTCTAGGATAAATTAAGTGATTTAAGGAGTTAACTGGGTTTAAATATCCCTCCAAAACCCTAATGCACCACCTCTCCATGAGAACTAGATCAAATTTAGGAGTGAACTAGGCCTAACTTGGTATCCAATGCACCACCTCTAGGATGAGATATAGGAGATCCATCCAAATCCACATACATGCATGCACATGAGGAGAAATGCACCACTACTAGAAGAGATTGAGAAAATTTAGGAGTTAACTAAGTTTAACTAACCCTACAAAACCCTAATGTGTCACATCTCCATGTAACTCAAGAGAGAGGGGCCGCACGTGGAGTTAAACTCCAAAACAAGGTGAGAGTGTACCCTAGTTTGTAGGGAATGAATTGGATATGGATCATGAGGTGGGTAAGGGTGCCACCTTTATCCCTTGGATGAGGGGAGGCCCATATATGCTCTTTATTGAGGGAGCAATGTGCTAGGAATATCCCCTTTTTGATATTTGACCCCCTCTAGTGATTTTTACATAGTTTCTTGCCAATTTTACTTCTCCAAGGGAACAAATATTCCATGCATGATGTTAGGACCATGGAGAATGACTAATTTTGACATTAAACCATAAGAACTTAGACACCAACCTGAGGCACCTATGTTATACCACACTTTGACTTTGGAGGTGTGAGTGAAAAAACCATGCTGAACTTTGATCACTAGGATCTAAGTTCAACTACGTAAAAAACACTCCAAAGGTTCCATGACATAAGTGACTTACTCAAGCTATCCCTTTTACACATGTAATGGATGTCAAAATTTTACAAACATCCTCCTTTGACCATGGAAAAGGAGGTGCAAGTACATGCAATTGAGCAGAAGACTACTTGATCTGAAAGGGGGGATTGGAAGGTACCTAATGGATGAAGTCTTTTGTATAATGAACACCTTGTGAATACTGGGTGGTAACACATACCACAAATTTTGTGTTACATGGCCATTCTTCTCATAATTGAAGAAAACATTGGAGTACTTATGTTTTCCAAATATTTAGGGATGTGCTTTGTGCAAGTCTAATGAGAGAAAAATGTTTTAACTCCTCCTTTGGAATGTTCATCTCTGTTTGGATATGCTTTGCATTCTTTCTTGATTCTTTTTCCATGATTGAAAGGATCCAATGTTCTTGATTCTAACTTTCACTCACTCTCACCATCATGGAGTGGTGCACCATCTTCTTGCATGGGTTGTTTATGTAGAGCTAGTGGTTTGGGATCTTCTGTTGAAGGTTCTCTTGCTCTAGTTGCCTTGGAACAGTCTCCAATTTATCATTTGCTACTAACATATCTCAAACCTCGATAACAAGGTATTTTTCAACCTATATGGAATTATTCATTTCTTGGCCATTGATGCCAAGGCCCTTTTCATCAAATCCCATATTGGTTAGCAACTTAAAACCAATACCCCGAGTGTGGTTCTCAAATTCACCAAAAAATGAATCTACATCTTGATGGGAAGAGAGAGAAAAAGGTGAATCACTTATGATGCATACTTGAGTCATCGTTTAGGCATATGTAGAAGAGGATGGTCACCTTTGCATGGTAGACTCTTCTTTCTCCTACACTACTTCACCATTCTTGTCCTTGGCTTGCAACTCACGTTGCAACTCTTGAATTATTCCCATGAAAAAACCTCCATGGAACAATAGTGTGTCTTGCAGCTCATGCTTCTAATTCTTTCAGAATTGTAGTCTTCTTCTTAATTACCGAGTTTTTCTCATGAATATTCTGCCAATTTATATCTTCAAGATATTGAAGCTTTTCTCTCTTTAGAGATTTTCACATGGTTGTTCTTTTGAAACCAAGAAGCTTGCACTTCCAAATTGTAAATGGACCATATGGAAGAATCTAACACAAAGTGGAATAGATGTTAACAAACCCTTTAGACAACCTTGCTCTAATACCAACTTTATCCAAAAATGAGCATTATAAAACTGACTCCATTTTTTTCTTTTCAATTAGATTTTCTCAAATTTTCATCAATAACTTGAAAATTGGCATAATAATTAAAATTAAGTATTTAAAATTGAAACAAAAGAGCAAGTGTTGTAAGGGAACTGCTAGAAAGAAAAGCATGTCTTCCCCAGTGAGTGGGTTAGTTTCATTGACATAGATATAAACTAATTATTACACATTTCCCTTAACATTGATCATGCATCATCATAAAAAAAGTTTTGAAAGAAGAAGAAAGTATGCACCTTTTTTACGAAGTTTGGATCAACTTTGTCGAGCATCGATACTTGGTTTCCAATCCACTACACCTAACCTTTACAAATGCACCTACACATACATAAAATGAAAATAACAATGAGACAATATGGAAACTATATTTCTAATAGAGTTCACCAAATTCTGGATACATCTTTGGGTTCACTAAATTGACAAATTGCTTCATTAATTCTCCTTTACAAAGAACTTCTCCTTTTATAAGAAGGGATAAAAGTATTCTCCCACTAAGGGGTTGGTTCTCTCCTTTACAAAGGGTTAAATTTTCTCACACTAAGTGGATATTATCCTTTTACAAAATATATATAACCTCTCTATAAGAGGCTTCAATAGAATGTTCTCCTTTACAAAGAGTTTATTTATTTTTTACAAATGGTGAAAATGACTTAAAAAATAATTTGCACTCATAAATACAAATTGGTCCTTTTATGTTGATTAACAGACCCATGGTGTATTGGTAAATCCTTATCCCTTTTACCTAGATTCATTGGGATTCAAATCCCCTCCAAATCCCGTTGCTTTGCTCCAATGTGGTTCAACTAGGAAAAATCCAAAATGAGTTGACCCGATCTTATATATCTCTGTATTATAGCTGATGATAAAGGAGGTTGCATCTTATTTCTAGATATCCTCAATTTTATCTGGATGGGGAAAGAGTAGCAAAAGCGGAGATACACTACTATTAGAAAATATTAACTAACTTATTGAATTAACAACTTAGGTATCTAGTGAGCATACAACTCCCTAAATAGCCAATCAACCTCCACATCTCTTAGGATTTGGATAACAAACAATCTCAATGACTTTAACTTGGTTTTGAGAACCATCTTCGACCCAACCTTGAGCATATGTGTTGACCAATATTATTGGGACATGTGGTGATTTTGTGAGCCTTCATGGACGTTTAGACAACTTCCACTCTTTGTACATTTCATCAACCACTATACGTGACATGCTAGCTCTTGACTTTAGCAATGAGGCTCTATCTATCCTAATTCATTGAAGGAAGGGAAAACATTTTGACAATTCTTCTTCCACCCTAACTACTGAATTCTCCAATCGAGATGCATTCTCTATTCAACATCATTATCAACTATATGAGAACCTGTTACAACTCTTGATTCTAGTGATGGGAACCTCTCCATTCTATTATGTTGAAGAAATTCCAAATGCCTTGACATTGTTTCATGTTCTCTAGCTATAGAAGTCTCCAATATCAACAATGTTCTTTGAGTCAACTACTTCAACCTTTATATGTGAATTTTTTCTACTACAATTATTGGTGCTAGTGGTAGAGACATTGAAACTTTAATATTCACAGACGATGGTTAATATCTTGAAAATTCATCTTGTTTCCTTACTATTGAACTAACCAATCTAGGTGGAACTATTTCTTCAAGTTCATGAACCATTAATTGTGGAGCCATTACAGATATTGATCCCTTCAATATTTTGATGAAGAGAAATAGTATGTTCTAAATTTTTCGAATGTGGGGATCCTCATGGATCACCTCATGTTTCACTATCAAGTTTAGAGTGAATCGCCCCCTATTCCTATAGTAGTTTTACTAGAGCATCCAAAAATAAAATATTTTGACTACATCCCATTATTCAATCTTTCCCAACTCTAATTTCAGACCCTTTACTAACTTTCCATGCATAAAAGGATCCCACTAAAGTAAAATACAAAGTCAACACCCTCCATTGAATGGAAAAATTTAGTAACCTCTTCGGTTCCCTTCTGATCCAATTCGCTATAGTATCTAGATAAATATACTTATGGACCATAATATTCTTCCATAGGATATATTTGGTGATCCATAAATACTTAGCTTCCATTTCTCACCCAAAATATAAAATATATTTTAACCCCCACCCTCGCAATTTTTTTGGCTAGCCCACCTTCTTCCAATTGTTACTTGAAACCATCATCTAGACTATGATGTTGGAACGTAAAGGCCTCTTTAATATTCAACACATGATCATCATTTATATTAGCTAAATAAGGATTTGATTTCATCTCGTTCACTTCCATCCTCGATGTTCTTTTAAAAAGATGGAAGATGTCCTAGAGTAAAAAGACATCCCTAACGACTGCTGAGTAGAAACATAAAACATCATCCACAAAGAGTAAGTAAGTTGCAGCCAAATCCCTTCCAATTTTAATTCTAAACAAGGGCCTTTTCCTTTTCGCATCCTCTATTGACTGACTCAATTCATCTACAACAAGAAGGAAAAGGTAGGGAGACAAGGGGCATCCTTGTCTGATCGCTCTAAATTCTATTCAAATAAATCCAAGGCCAATCCATTTATTAACACAACAAATTTAACATATGAGACATCCCATAATCCATTGGACTAGAGGAAAGGAGAAACCAAGGTGGATCATAAGCAGATGAAGGTAAATTCAGGACACTATCATAGGTGTTTGAAAGGTCTATGTTTAGGACTACCACTAGGGTATTACTTAACCTAAAAGAATGAATCACTTCATGTTTTGACCCTATTACTTCATGTATGTGATGAACTTGAAGGTTCCCAAACTAGTAATACGACATGCAACTTGACATAATAGGTTTCAATCTTGTTGCTATCACCTTTACAATAATTTTAGAAACACTATTACACAATGATATTGGTTGAAAGTCATTGAAAGAGGAGGGATGATATACCTTTTATATGAGAGTGATGAAGGTCACATTCATACTATCAATACTTTTCTATTCAATCGCACATCCTCCACTACTTGAATGAGGTCCTCACCTAAAAACTCAAAAAATTCTATGAAAAATTCCATTGTCCAGCCATCATGCCCTAGAATTCTATCCTTGCTAAAGGATCCAAGAACCCACAACAACTCTTCACATATCATTGTCTCGTATAGTTGATTACACACTTCCGCATTCACCATTTGAGGAAAGAAAGAAACCGCCTTATGGATTTCGACAATATTGACCCCCATAGGTTCCCTAAAAAGGGATTGAAAGTGTTCCACTACTAAGGCCGACAATGCTTGAATGTTCTCAAACCAGGAGCCATCCAAAGTTGGCATTTCCAAAATGGTGTTTTGGTGTCTCCTATGTGAGGAAAATTTACGGGAATACTTAGTATTATTGTCTCCTAGGGCTAGCCAAGCTGCACGACTTTTAATCTTCTAGTCTCCCTCTTTGTCTAACAAAATATTTTCTCTTTTTTCCTCAAAAACTTAACTTGCTTAAGAATCCCCTCATTTATTAGTCCCTTGTTTGTTAATCCCTCTATGCCACTAATAACTTCGTCATCTCTTCCTCAAAAAATTTCAAATGAAGATCTCTTTCACGATATTTCTTCACTTCCCATTTAGAGACTTTCTCTTTAATTGAATTTAAGTATTTAACAACCTATCACAAGGTGATAGATCACTTGAAAGATCAAAAGGAACCCATGATCACTTAGCCATGGAAATAAAATCTTCCACCAAACTCCATCTCAGGTTTCATTTAAAGGATCTCTTGGTTTTTGCATTGAATGATCCAATTCCAAAAAAGATAGGAAATGATCCAAAAACCTACTTCCATTAACCCAAGGCCTTACTTGTTGGGCCTAAATCAGAAGGCCCTCATGGATGAGAAATCTATCCAATCTCTTTGCAATCCCATCAAATCCACCTTGATTGTTGGACCATGCTAGTTTAACCTCCAAAGGTTATACACTTATTAGATTTCGTGCTTCCAAGCTGTTGAGAAAGTAACTTGCCAAATTGTCCAAATGAGCATTTTCTCCCTAAATATCTGACCGATGCAAGGTATAGTTGAGGTACACCCTAGAATGAAATGATTAGAGTTACACACCTATAAATGGAAAATCAATCCAATAAGACTTGCTTGTTATCATAGGACCCATAAACATTCAAGAAAATAATCAAGAATCCCAAGCCATGAACAAAGAACTTTAGACACATACTAGATGGGATTGAGTAAGATTTTTCAAGATACATTCTATTGTTCGAACCCGTAATTACACTCTGAAAGAGACTAGTAGAATTCAATAACAAGAATTCCCATTTTCCCATCAATTTACATAACCCAACAATTATAGGGGCTCCCAACCCAACATTTCCTACAATATGCTAATATCTGGCTTCTCCAACTCTACGAATTTTTTTTAGGCCCAGTTTTTTGGCTTGGCCCACCAGCCCCCGCACATTAATAGTTTGAACCAACTAGTTTTTGATTGCTCTTACGACCATTTTGGATCAGAAATCCATAGGATATCTTGGGAGTTTGACCCAGACCAGTGAGCTCTCAAGGGCCTTTGTGGAAATATCAAACAATGGATGCCAGGGCTTAAGGGATAATGGTGAGCTGTCCAAAAACCAAGTTCCTTTAAGGATTGAAAGTGCATATTTTTTTGACTGAAATATAAATACCAACCAACCCCTCATCAAACCATGCATCACTGGACTATATCCCAAACTAGTGATCCAATCTTGAGAAACCCACGAGATCAATATCTCCATAGAAATGTGGCAACATGAAAACTTGTCAACAAGTGAGGTATCAGACATATCTAAAATTTATACATATTCTTCCCCGTTCTTAATAAGCCTTCACTTTGTTCCCCTTTTTATGAGTATCCATCATGACCTCACCTCCTAGGAGTTCAACTACATGTAGAAAGGCCCCAATGAAATCCTCCTCTTCCTTTGTTACTTCAAGGACCCATTCTTCGAAATTCAAACACCCTACGTCCAGAGGTACCTATCTCATCGAGATTAACTGATCTGTTTCCAGTACAACTTGATCTAGAATTAAGCGCTCCTCAACTACTATTGTCCAAACCTTCTTTGAGGTAGAGTTTGGTGGAACAATTAGAATGGATTCACTTATGACATTTTTTGTATTCTTAATAGAAGATATTGAAAAGGAAGATCTATCTCCCACAAGACAAATCACATTGACTTCACTTCTATCCACAAGGTCACCTTTCGGAAAAGTCTCCACATTTAAATGTTTTGAAATCTACTCAACCAAAGAAATCAAACTCTATGGGAATGAGAAAATTTGATCTTCTAACAAGTTATTGTCCAATTAATTCACTAGGGCTACGTAATCATTTAGCTCATCCATCCCTTTAACATCCCATAAACTTCCTTAACAATTGCTAAAAGCTATTACAAAAATTGTATTGCTTTTATCAACACACATAAATGTATATTATACTATTTATATAAACTATTTATAATGTAATTATAAATATACTATTTTATTATAATTATAATACATAATTCACTATAATTAATATATATTTATTAATAATTATATTATATTATTTAATATACATATTATCAAACATATCTACATATGGTAATATTACTATTACATTATTATAACTAGCATAAGAAGTAGGGAACACATAAGATAATAGATGGTGGATATGTTACAAATAAAGTAGATTATTGTTTGGAATAGTGGGTGCACATGTTTCATGAAGTTTGTCAAAAACATTATGAATTCATTTGTTTAAAATATTGAAAAATAAATATAGGAATGGGTGGGTCTTTTTTGGCAAGGAACACATAAGATAATAGATGGTGGATATGTTACAAATAAAGTAGATTATTGTTTGGAATAGTGGGTGCACATGTTTCATGAAGTTTGTCAAAAACACTATGAATTTATTTGTTTAAAATATTGAAAAATAAATATAGGAATGGGTGGGTCTTTTTTGGCAGAGAGAGGATGTCTTTTGTGTTTATGAAAATAGAAACATGTTTATTTGTGAGTGATTTTTTTAATGATTTTAAAATTAATATCATCAAGTTCAATGTAAGTATTTATGGAAGAAATGTGTTGAAAGTTTATTGATTTAATGTAATAATCATATCATAAATAATTATTTGTGAAATTATTTAGAATGGAGAATTTATTTTAATTTTTTAATTTTGATTGACTATGTAAACATAGAACAACAAAACAATTAATCATGATTATCCGTCTTGGTTGACATTGAAAATTTGTGTATCATTCTCGTCGTCAGTGTGTATATCTGGATTGTTTTGGGTTCATTCTTCACATATCTCAACCACCCAATTGAATATTGAATGTGTTTATGGGAGTATGAACTATATTTTTTCAATGGAATGTTGCATTGTCACGACTTAGTTGTTCACATATGGAGGTTGCTCACATTCTTATATTTTATTCTCACCACAAATCGAGGAAAATGTTCAACTCTTCAACTATTTTTTTTAATGGAATGATGTTCATGATACACTTAGTGGTTAACATAAGGATTCCACATACTTTTTATTTTTTCTAGAGCCTAGAATGACGCTAGTGTGTAACCAATGAAAAAAATAAAATGATGAGCACTTGTTTTATATATATATATATATAAAATCACAAATTGAGGCAAATGTTCAAACTCTTAACTATTTTTTTCAATGAAATGATGTGCATGATAGACTTAGTTGTCCATATATAATTATATGGAGGTTATTCACATACTTTTTATTATAATGCTGTTCTAGAATGTCGTTAGTTGATAACTAATAAATAAAATAATAAATAAAATAATATATATATATATATATATATATAAAACTGGTGTTGTTATTATAAGAGATTTGATTAAATAAAATACAAATATATATTAAAAAGATGTATTAAACAAATTATACGCGTGTCAATCACAAAACAAATATACATTAAAAAGATGTATTAAATAAATTATACGCGTGTCACAATCACAAACATATGAGACCCTTGTACATTTATGTTTATATCACATTCGTTCCACTTAACATCAAAGAATGGTCTCATCGTATTGATTTATTATTTTTGTCTCAACAAATGTCATTTTCATATTTTATTTAATTTTTACATAACGGATTTCGATATGAAACCAGGCTTCAAATTTGAAGCCTTCAACTCACTTCAGTACCTAATTTATTCTTCATAGAAGGGTATAACAATTTTTTCCATGCAAGAAAAAATTAATTTGTTTTGTACCTTTCAATAATGAAATTGATTGTTATTTTGCAACTTTGTAATTAAAGAGATGCCTCAATTTTTTTCAGTCAATTTTTTAGATGGTTGAGAATGGATGATTAGGAAACAACAAAGGAAAACGGCCAACCGAGTCTACCAGACATTCCATCAGTATTATTTATCAAAATTTAAATCACGATGAAACTTTATAACATTTAAAATTAAGTTTAAATGTAATTTCCACGTTAAATGTAGCTTCTTCCACCTAGTTGCTCAATGCTCAACTCCAAACACATCCACAACACACAGCTTAACTTTCATTGTCCTGGATAATCTATGGACCCAACTATGATAACTCAGATCTAAATTCATATGTGGATAGCATTGCACAACAAAGTTAAGCCTCTCATTCAGTTATTAACTGAACGAGACTATACAATAAGATATGGATGGACTCTCTGCTTGAGATCAATTTCTTTATAATTTTTTTAATTCAAATTTATGTTCTTTATAAAAAAAAATGATTTTTTTTAATGTTTAGTAATTTGTTTCAATGCTACAATCGCTGATTTTTTTACTGTCACGATGTGACTTTGCAATGGGTTGTATGATTTTATAAACTTTATTAAAACTGTAATTCTATTGTTTGGATATCCTAGAAACTATACAATTACACTAGTATAAATTACGCATATGTAAGCTATTATTGATAACATGATTGATATGATCTAATACTTAAATTCTTATTTTCTAGCATGGATGCATTTGGGAAGAAGACTTAAATTCCCATTTCATGGGATGGCTGCAATTTCAATACTACTCTTCCTTTCATAACATCATCCTTTTTCTTGGATTTGTAGACGAGAATTTCCCTCATCATTGTAGGCTAGAGGCCATTGTGATACTATGCAAGCCTTCAAAATTTTGCTCCATGACCTTGTCTCCTTTCAAGGTTCAAATCCTTCAAAACCATGTTTTGCAAAGCCATGTCTGGTTTATTGTATGTGTTAATTATCACTTGTTGGATGCGACATGTGATATAATGTAAGTTGGTTGTGCTACTAACCATGGATTCATGATTTCGTCAATTATGGCTAGTTTGAGAGTCTAGAGACTTGGAGCATAATTGAATGAGATTGTACATAAATATATTAATGGAGGAGAATGGTACAACAAGATTTCCAAACTATGAGAAGAGAGTGCGCGACGCGTGGAAGTAATAGTTACACACTCTTTTTCTATAGATATATGTTGCAAGTTTTTGTTAGAAAACTTGTCCAAAATGAAGGGATTTGAATGAGAAAACTTCTCAAAATAAGGTGATTTGATAGCTCTTTATCCTAGGTTAAATCTGATGGAGAGTTTGTATTATATTGAGAAATGTAATCCATAAACACCAGTAGTCCTTACCTTTCCACTCTTTTCCGGAAGGTTATAACCAGTAATCACCTGTGACGCACAATGCAACCCTAAGTGCCAAGCATTAATTGACAATCACCTCTACTAAGGTGGTATGCCGGTAGAAAATAAAACGTTCATTGATAATCTGTTGTCATAAGCTAGTGGCCTAGTAGAAAATAAATTCATGAATGATGGTTGTGTTTCAGTAGTCTGTTACAGTTGAAATTGACTGACAACATGCTTCAAACGATTAACGTAGATTGACAACTATTCCTTCTCAAATCCCAACGAGTCTATGTGTAAGGTGAATAAGTAATGTATTAATAGAGAATGCAATAACATGATATGGAATCAAATTGTACATCGAATGATCATAAATTAGAATTCGAATCGATTCATCATTTTTTGCACTAGTTTATAATTAATGTAGTTCAATGATTGGACTCAGGGGAATCCCCCATCATCATATCATCACTTCAGTATGCCACCATGGCCAACAACTTCATGGTACACCCCCTTCCAGCAATTGGTCGATGCCCTATTGGTCCCTCTTTGAGACAATATCCACACTAGATTGACACCTCTCAACTAGGGGGCATGCTCGATTACCTCGACCCTGGGATAGGAAGCATGCTCAATCATTTTGAACCTACCCCATTACATCTATATCGGTATTTCAACGATCCCATTGCTCAAACCAACACATATGTGATCCACAATCACAAACCCCATGCCCATAGCATGGGGGCAGGACCTTAACCCTACTCACTTTTACACATGCGTGATCTCAGACATTCCCGAGGTTACATGTCACTTGTATATTTGGTTTTCTTTTCAAATGCACATTTTATGCTTTAGTATCATTTTCATGTGTACAGGTCCAAGTCGCGTTGAACTCCACTTGTTTCAATCAACAAATGATATCCATAGGTATAACCCCTTGACTGGAATATAGGACATCCTTTCCCTCCAAAAAGTTGATGCATTACCTCGGTCTTCTCCCTTGCCCATGTAGGACCCCCCTCTACCTGAGTAGGTGGCCCCACCTAGCCACCCTTGAATTTTCCCCTGCTCGGCAGTAGATCCTTCCCCCCACATGGGTGACCGTTCTTATAACCCCTTGCAATTGGAACCCATGCCATTCAATTCCCTCTTAGGATTGGGAGACCCATTAGTTTTACATATCCAGTTGAAGCCACATGTATTTCCTCATATCGTCACTCATTGGCCATTCCTTGGGGATCCCATCATGGAGTTTTTGTTAAGCCATTTTTTGACTCCTTAAAGAATGAAAAGATCGTTGAGCAATCTTTCTTCCTTTCATGCTCATTAAAGTACCTGAAATAGCGTCTATTCGGTATAATTTTAACCATTTTTCGAACCAGATGGACTAATTACGAAAAATAATACTCTAGTCTCTCCGACTAGAAGAGTTCTCCATTGCATACTTTTATGCTTTTTTAGGATTTGGGGACTAACACACAAAAAATACCACCATTAGAGTCTTCTTATTGCTTCCAGACTCTCTAAAATTGAAAGTGACCACAAGAAGTAACCATCCTAGGCTCGTACAAATTCCAGACGATGGTACCATATCGAGCACACTTCTACCCCTTATTCGAGCTCCTTAAACCATGAAGAAGGCCCAAACGGTGCCTTTCAACGCCCCTATAGATCATGTACAACCCCATGTTATGGTAGCATTTCTAAGTACAGTCACATTTGTTCAGAGTATTTTGCGATGAGCCACCCTTGGAGTCTCCTGATGTCACTCATCACTTCCCCCCCCCCACTGGAGTCTCCCCCATTGAAGTAACAACTCTTGATCCCCTAAGCTATGGTCCTCCACCCTCATGATAAGTTTCATATGCTTACAGGTCATCCCTACTGTCATACTTTGAACAAAGGAAGTTTGAGTCCCATCACTCTGCGACCCTCATATTTCCTCCACAGTGTCCCAATCTCAGGTCCAGTACTATTACATATTGGTCGTATACCTCACGCTCCTATCAAGGAAGCCAAATTGCCTTGGTAGTTGCAGGTATCCCTCTGTCGATGCCAACACATCTATTCTAGAGGATAGACCCAGAGGTACCTGTATCTTGGCCTCAACCCCATCAATGGTGAGTGTATTGGAGAAAACTCACTATGGCTTGGGAATACCACAACAGACGGATGACTACCAGAAATCTACTCAATTCTCAAAGCAATGCTATTATAAATGACAATATTAAGATAATGGAGAAATGTAACCAACCTCGATCCAATGTTTGATGTAGATCCCCATTGGAGCTTTCAATCCACGCACTTGTAATCTACAGATTAGTCTTGACAACCAATATCCAACAAGTACATATAATATATAATTGACATTAACATTATCAATAACAATGGTCCATAATATCATAAGCAAATGTAACCCAATGTATAATAAATGACATTCACACCATGAATGGACGAGAATATGAGTATTTCTATTAATGAACAAGAAGAAGTAAAAAGTGATACGACCTCTTTCCGGCAACCAATCTGAACCAAGATCTAGATCAATCCACTTGTGCCTCCACCACTTCAATCCTCCATGAATGGAAAACTCAAACTAGAAGGAGTTTGGAAGGTGAACATAAGAGGTTCACAACTAAAAGGATCAATGAGTGCAGACTCAAGATAGGTCAAAAATCCACTAGAGCTCCTTTACTATTCTCTTCTTCCTCTTGTCCATAAGCCATATGTGCTGAATATATAGTCCTCTCAAAGGTAGGTGAAAGGACACATCGATACGTTACTCGGGTAGATGGAGAGCCAAAGGTCACCCAATGACCTCTTTTTGGGAGTAAAAAGTAATTAATAGTGGTTTTTACCATTTTACTTGATACCCGTGGGTTATATTGATGCAACTCACGGGTACGCATGCTATAGTGATACAACATGCGGGTAGGAATAAAAACAGGGCAAACTGGTATCACTGAAGGATAAAAATGGATCTGAGTCACTGAAATGGATCCTACAGGCCAAAGAATGTTGATGCTCACAGGGTGGAAGATTTCTGTGTAACAGATGCCCCCTAATGTGTGAGGTTAGAGACTGAAATGTGCTATGATGGCCGAAATACATTATAAAGCTCAGAAGTGGAGTGATGGAGACACAAGTGGAAAGAACAGCTCACTTGTCATAATACAATAGTATCTATGAATACTTGTCAGTATAGTACAACAATCTGATACAATGGCCATGAATAGGAAGTACATAATGGATACATGTCATAAATGATCATAACCATGATCCCTCTACAGTAAGATATGGTCTTCTGCTGAAAAGAAGACAACTGGTACAAACTGGAGGTACAAATTGCTGAAATTTGAGAGGTGGTATCTCAGATGTAAAGTCAAATTCATATGTAGCATACTGAATGCCACAATCTCTTGGGGTCTTCTACACAAGTCTTCGACGGTGCAAGTCCCATCAAGTGAATAAAAGGAGTCGGGGTCGAACCTGATGAGACATCATTTGATTACCGGTTAATGATGTATACCGTTAACAGATGCGAGATGACCCACCAATAATGAAAATGGGCATCAAGGCATAGAGCACAATCATCAGAGTGTGAATAAATGGGTTGAAGTCGAACACTAGGATGAATCCATCGATCAGGGGACATTGATGTATTCCCAAAACTGTCGATGGTGAGAGAACCTGCCACTAATGACTGCAAGCCTTAAGGTACTCAACCGAACTCTAAGCCTCAAGTCCCGGAATAAATGAGTTGAAGTCGATGGAATGAGACTCGCTTGAAGGAGGGCATTAAGGCATCCCCCATCAACTAGCACGAGGTACCAGCAATGCTGAAAGATTTGGAAGATCTCAGGTGAAACACACTGACTCAATAAGGATGGCTGACATGCAATAGTCAAGATATCTGAGGAGTGTCCGACACTGGTTTCAGGACTTTCTTTGAACCAGAGGATGAGCAGATGGATAGACTAAGGCAGCATAGACTTGACATAAACTGTGCAATGCAGGAGGCATTACAAAGGGCTCCATAATGACTGGAAGCTTAACCAATCGATGGACAAAACTGAGAAACAAGTACAGCTCCTAAGGCCCAACTACAGTCCCGACTCATAATGTACGGAGTGGAATGAATGCTCTGTTCAAAGGTGACACAACAGCTGCCAACAAGAAATAGTGACCATAATCCCGTTTGGATTTTTGGAATATTTGATTTTTTTGGTCTTTTTCATATTTGGGAAAAGCTTGAAAAAGAATAAAATTGCTTATAGTACAACAAGTGAGGGAACGAGTGTCAAATAGCTAGCAGACTAGTCCCAAGCAGTGGAACATACCTATGCTCAATGCAAGGAAGTGTGTGCAGGATGTGGACACTCGGGGGTGTGTTCCCTCAGGGTCAAAGGGTCAACAAATTGTGAAGGGAAAATATATAAGCTCTGCAGGGCTCGAGAGGGAAAAGTGCTCAGGCACCAGGCTATCAATTGAGTAAGCAGGAGCCGGCACAAGGCTCAAGTGGCAAGCAGGATGATGCAATGCAATCACAACATGATATAATTGAGGGGAGTCCTTAAGGGAGATGGCCAGCATAAGACAAAGTAGAGTATGAGTCTTTATCGCAACGTCATGGCGTGACTACAAAGGACTCCCAATCTTAAGGACAAACAACGGCATGGGAACCAAAATGCATAAGGGGTTCTAACTAGGATACCCATGTTTGGAAAATCTCTACCGCCACATAATGACACTTCTAAAGCAGTGTGAAGGTTCCATGTCAGTTACGAAGCAGGGTCGCACCTAGGGTTTATGAAAAATGGTCAACAGGTCAAATGCATAATGCATGCAAAAATGACATCTAACCTATATGCCAGGTGTGAAATGTACCTGCCGTAGGTGTGAAATGGTTCAGAACAACTCTCGCCGAGGAAATCCGTTGAAAAACACTACTCCATGACACGATATTAGTTCATAACGGCTCAAAATAGCAAAAAAAATAGAAAAGTGGGTACATAAAATTATAAATAGTAATAAAATTTAATAATTTTCAATTCATTTGCACTATTCCCCAATTCGGAGTTTAGTGGGTAGTTTTTACCTGAAACTTCAATTCCCGATCATGGGAGCTACAAGCGACCGTTCAGCGAACCGTCCGGAGCAGGTTAGTGGTCATTGCCATACCTTTCATTTTAATGCTTTTATTTCAGTTTTGGTTTGTGGATTTGTTAGTTTGGCCAAGCCCTAGATGGCTTCGGTGCTATCCGCGGGCTATAAATATGTAGGTCGCGGGTAGGGCACCAAACGCGCAGTCAAAAAACTGACTGCTCACGTCTACCCGCCACTATCTACAATTTTTCCCGTGAGTATGGCCATGAAGAAAGTTTTAATCATGAAACTAACCAAAATTCTCTTGTTTTGCACTCCAGGATGGTTCTAGAGTGGAGGGAGAGAGAGCATGACTAGGTTGATGAGGCCGTGCGCAATAATTTGCAAGCACAACAAGCATTGCAAGCATGTGGCTTATATAAGTACTGGAGTCTAGGGGGTTTAAGGGCCCAAAACCTACTACTCCGTCATCTGATAAACTACTGGGATGTGGATGCTCAACACTTCATCCTCAACGGGCAAACACTGACACTGGAAGTAGAGGATATCTATTTCATTACTGGTTTGTCCCGTAGAGGGGAGGTGGCTAGTCTTCGGTCACGGACCATGGGTGGTGGGATCACTGTGCAAGATTACATAGTACGGTATTGTCCTGCCAACACACGACCGGTGGGAAGTCAAGTGCCAGTCAATGCCATAATGGATCTGAGTACAAAGATCATTGTGGCTACTCTAGTGCAGATCACGAGATCCAAAGCACTGCATCAGGCATCCAGACCGGTGATGTTCTACGCATCACAATGCTTGCAGCCTACTATATTCGACTGGTGTACTACTCTACTGGTGTCTATGAAGACACAACTGACGGAATGCAAAGAGGGTAAGGCCAAAAAATTTGGGTATGGTAGCATCCTCTGCAGTTTCTTCTTTGAGAGGGTTCCAGGACTTAGTCCGAGGGTGGATGTCCCTCCTCACAGTCTCCGTGATTCAGCCCTGACCCGGTGGGCTGAGATCCTGACACGACAGCGTGGTGGCCGTCTGGCATCACCATATACTGAGGAGTTCTTCCACTGGTGGAACCGGTAGGTGATCGCGATCGAGGACTACCCCTATGCGGGGATAGACTTTAGACAGGACCGTGACATGCCGCTCCCACCAGGCGCAGCTTTGGGAGACATCAATGAGTACTCTTTTGGTTTTGTGGTTATTAAATTTTTATGGATTTTTTGATTTTAGTTGAAATGCAAAAAATATTTTTGGTGGTAGTATCATGTGCTAATGGGTGATTGTTTGCTCGTAGACAAAGGCCCAGTGAGACCCGAGGGCTTCCCAAGACATGGTCATCGGGGTAGGGATGAGGTGGCAGCAGATGCTGTAGGAGGGCACACACTCCAGACATTGCGGCTCAACATATCACAGATGGTTTCCTGATTACCACTGATAGAGGTAGCCCGACTACCTGAGGCTATGCAACGCCAGGTAGTGGGTGTTCCTGGTGAGTGGGTGTGGCTACTGCATCGGATGGCCAACCCAGTACAGTACTACTATGAGACACATCCCGTCGAGGCGACAGCTAGACCTCCTCGGAGGGAATAGATATCCCAGGGTCTCATCATTTTGTATCGATATGTATATTTTTGAGGGCTATGGGCTCCAGTTTTGTATGACACTACCATTTTTGGACGTATTTATATATATATACAACTTTGGTTCTTGGTTCTACTATGTGTGTATGTTACAAATGTATGAATATCTTTGTATTTACATGCTCATGATGAATGTGACAAATGCCAATCTAATACATAGTTAGCGTATGCATCAGATATATAATTATGACTTCTCAGAATATGAATATATGTAATTGAAACAAAATGTCTCTCCAAGAGTCGTACCTTAAGGAATATCCGTAGTAATGTAGGGTCTCGTACATGGTACTACCCATTCAGCTGAGACACAACTAGTTGTGAATCCAGGTGGACTTCTAAAGATTGGATGTCATGTGAAATGGTATCTCGAAGTAGCTCAACAACGGCACTATACTCAGCCACATTATTAGATGTAGGACCAAGACAAGCACCTCCTGAAGACATAACTAGGTGGTCAGGTGAAAAGATAACCCAGGCAGTAGAAGCAAGTTGCTGCGTATGTCGGCTAGCACCATCCACGAAACCTAAGAACGTAGGACATCCCGTTGACATATGTTAATCAAACAGAGGCTAATCAGCAGACCCAACAACCAAAAAGGAAATCTAAACTATGTACAGAAAAACTATACAATAGTGTACAAAAGTATCAGCTCGAACCAAAGGTTCAAGCGTAATACCGCTTGAGGTAGAGCCCATTTCTAGGCTCCTTCAAGACAACTCCCTCATAGTCTTCTAACTCATAAGCTCCTTTTTCAAGGACACAACTCACAATGTAAGGACCATGCCACATGGGATTGAACTTGCCTGCCCCCAGGGGTTCTTTAGCTTGGTCATACAAGAGTACTAAGTTGCCTTCAGCATATTGCCAGGGATGGACAGACCTATCATATTGGACCTTGACACGACACTTGTTAACATCAATGGCTACAACAGCATCTCGACGGTGCTCATCAAGTTGCTCGAGGTGTATTAAACATTGCTCAATCTCCGTCGTATCAGGGAGGAGCTCTATGGCTAGCTTGAGCGAAGGGATTTCACATTCAATCGGTAAAAGTGACTCCACACCATGAACTAACTGGAATGGTGAGAACCTGGTGGCAGTCTTAACTGTGGTTCGATATGCCCACAAAGCAGGATATAGCATGATATGCCAATTGGTCTTGCTTTATTGGATGGTACGTTGGAGAATGGTCTTCAAAGACTTATTTACTGCTTCAACCTGACCATTCGCTTGAGGATAGTAGGAAGATGAGTGTTCCTGACGAAACCCAAGCTCGAGAGACAAATCCTCCATCATCTTATTTTGAAAGTGATTGCCATGGTCAGTGATAATCTATTTTGGGATACCGAACCGAGTGATAATCTGGTTGAACACGAAATGGGCTGCAGTAGCATCATCGGCTTTAATAGTAGGCATGGCCTTAGCCCATTTGGAAAAATAATACATGACCACGATAATATGGTGATGCCCCCCAGCTGAAGCTGGTTTGCAATCCATGAAATCTACCCCCCACTTGGTGAAGGGACCGACAGTGACGACTGGATGGAGGGGCACTGGATGCGAGTGTATGTTATGAGAAAACACCTGGCAAGGGTGACATCTCTTCACAGTGTTAATACAATCTTTAAAGATAGTAGGCCAAAAATAACCAGCTCGCATGATACGTTGGGCTGTAGCAAGCCCGGATATGTGACCGCCACACACCCCCGCATGGCAATCATTAAGTACCTGTTCCGCTTCTTCGTGAGTCAAGAAACGACGGAGAATGGAATCCTTTCCTCGGCGATACAAAGTGTCACCGACGATAGTATAATCTTTAGCGTGATGTCTCACACGCCGTCGCTCATCTCGTGAATAATGCGGAGGAAAATTCAAATTTTGGAGATATACAATGACATCCCCATACCAAGGGTCCTCGGTCGAGATAAGAAATAAGTGTTCATCCACAAAGGAATCTTCATGAATGACATCCTCGTCAAGCCGTGGAAGGTCTGACATAAGCTCAACGAACACCAATGATTTCACCGATTTTGTTGAAGCAAAATTGAGGTCAAATTCCTGAAGGATCACAATCCATTTATTATACTTACCCCCGATAAGGCGTCGTGATAGCACGAACTGAAATGGATTGATGTGAGCTACAACGGTGATTGTTCAAAGCAAAATGTAATGCTGTAACTGCTGGACCACGTGAACAGTCGCAAGTGCCAGCTTTTCTACGTGAGTATATCTTAGTTCAGCGTCTACTAAATTTCGACTGAGATAATAGATAACATGCTCGACAAGCGCATCATCTACTTGAACCAAGACCATGCCAATAGTCTCTTGAGATGCGACCACATAAAGAATGAAATCTCGTGTGAAGTCCGACAGACTAAGCACAGGGGCCGATACCAAATCTTTCTTAAGAGCGTCGAAAGACTGCTGGGCTCGCTCATCCCAGATAAAAGGTGTGTCTTTCTTCAATAGGCGTGTGAAACCTTTAGTAATACTAGCATAGTTAGCTATAAACCGACGCAGAAAAGTAGCTCTCCCTTGGAGGCTCTGAAGTTGTAACAGATTATGCGGAGGAGGCAACTGAAGTATTGCCTCAACTTTGAGAGGATCGACTCTAATACCCTCCTTCGAAACTATGAATCCTAGAAGGCGACTAGTCCTAACAGTGAAGATGCATTTGTTTGGATTCAATCGAATTTTGTAGTGGATACATCGTTCGAGAATCATATGGAGGTGCTTGGGGTGGTCCACTCTCTTGCAAGAATGGCCAGCAAAATCATCCAAGAAAACTTCCATAATCATCTTAAGATCGTGAAAGGCATAGGTCATGGCTCGCTGAAAAGCAGCTTCGGCATTTTTGAGGCCGAAGGGCATTTTCCGGTACACAAATGTTCCCCATGGACAAATAAATGCCGTCTTATGTTGGTCCACGGGTTTGATTTGAATTTGATTATAACCCGAGAATCCGTCCATGAATGAAAAAATCTCACTCCCCGCACAAGCATCCAACATTTGATCAATGAATGGTGTGGGGAAGTTGTCTTCCGAACATGCACGGTTCAAATCTCTGAAATCAATGCATACACGGATCGTTCCCTGCTTCTTATCCACAGGAATGGGGTTTGACACCCATTCGGTAAGGGGAATGGGGTAGATGAAACCAACTTTGAGCAATTTCTCCACCTCTACCTTAATAGCAGCTGCCTTCCTAGGGTTCACAACACGTAAGCATTGTCGAATCGGTTTAGCATCAGGATATGTTCTAATCTCGTGTTCAACAATGTGGGGGTCTATTCCTGGCATCTCCTCATATGACCAGGCGAAAGCTTCCCGGAGTTCAGTAAACAAGTCAGTGTAAATAGCAATCTCCTCAGGAGTGCAATCGGCACCGACGTAAACATTCTCTACCTTTCCGGGAATGCGAGAGATGTTGATCGAAATGGTTGGAGAAATATTGGCCATATTACCCTCCATAAAAACATCATGTGACTCCAAAAGAGACACAGGGTGACCAACCATCTCAGCTAGAGTCATCCTAAACTCCTCCTGCTCAACGAGCTTGAGTTTGGGAAGGAAATAAGAGCGATGGTGCATATCTTCCCAAGGCCCTCTCACTACCACACATGGCCTAGAGGATAGCTTCATCAGATGGCAAAGTACCATCAAGGCAATCGGGGAACAAGATGAGTTGGTTGCCCAAACTAGCAGCGTAACGGGATCTTCTTCAACTGTCTGGGAAGAAGAAAGATCCGGATCTGTAGTGGTTTGTTGGATATGATCGTAAGCGAGCTCCACTACAGATAATGGTGTAGACATCCCGACATGTGCAATGTGTCCAGACGTGGAACTCGTGGATGGTAAAATCCACTGATCATTTGAATAGGAGGTCCAGAATAACATATTATTCGAAGGAGGAGACGCATTGTCGGTAATGGTTCCAATAAATTTCATAGGTGCAGAATGGTTAAAAGTTCCCATCAATGAGGGGTACATTCCAACACCTATGTTCCCAGTTGCCGGTTGAGAATTAGAAACTTGCGGGACTACAGATCTCGTGGATGCTGTGGAAGGAGTGCCAACATAATCCAGCTGATCGATCGTCACAATCTTTCCTTCATGGGGAAAGCAGATAACTCTAAATACAGTAGACGCGACAACCTTCATAGCGTACATCAAGTTCCGACCCAGTAAAAGGTTGTAGTTGATGGACGCATCAACCACTTCGACTTCAATAGGCGCGTACTTACCTCCCAAGGAGACAACAAGGGAAGGGATAATTCCATGCGGCGTAAAATACCTACTGTCGAATGCAGTGAGTGTAGTTCTAGACACGAGTAGAGAAGGAGAGCCAAGAGCTTTCCAACAAGCTAACGACATTACTGATGCAGAGGCACCTTCATCAACCATAGTACGTTTAATGAAGCTTTTAAGGAAAACCACTTGGATTTGAAAAGCCATGTGGTAAGGTAAGCGAGGTTGGACATCAATAGTATCTAACTTGATAACACTAGTATTTCCCCCATCCCGAACTCCTAACACACTCAAAAGGGAATGCTTCTGAGAAGGACAGGCTTGCAAAACCTCAAGAGCCGACATGGCACACAGAGTTTGGCCCAAATCTTCTACGATGGAGTAGTTCTGGGCGGCTCGAGCATTAGGATTATGCATGGAGCGCTTGAGAACACCTTTCGGTATCCGCAGAATAATAGAGGGCTTCTTGATATGCAAGGAATTGTTAGGAGGAGGGGGAGGCTCATTCCCCAAATTTAGTTGTGGTGCACCATAATCGCGTTGACGAGTAGCAACACAAACCTATGACTGAACCATATTCACACACCCATAACCACTAGTATTGGAAGAAGACATTGCCATTTCATTAGTATCGTAACCAGTGGTGGGAGCATGCGAAGCCATGTTTTGATGATGAGGAAGGGGATCCTTCAACACAACTAGGCTCTGTGCCAAATGCTTTGGTGCTTCTTCAATTCGAGGACATAAGTGAGTAAGATGATCCTCCCTGCAAAGCTTACAAGGGAATTTCACCTTACGCCTAGGTTTACGATCCTCGCCAGCATTACCGCCTTCCCGAGGAGGGTTGGCATTCTCTTTACAAGGAGTATTACGATTGCTATTGTTATTACTTCCATTGTTTCCACCCCTACGATTATTTCTTCCCTTTTTCTTACCACTAGGTTGCTGGTTACCCGACGATTTCGTTGATTGCACATTGTGTACATCAGACGACGGAGTGGAAGTGGATAAGGTGTGAACCTGTCTGGGAGCAGACTGGTTTAGCAAATTTTTTTTGCATTGATTAGCTACCAAGTCTACAGGGTGAGTGCATGCAGACCCAACGATGCCATCGGCATGTGGTCCAGGAACTGACGTGGGCTCATGTCTTGTTCTCGGTGCATCAGGAATAATGTCATACAAAATGCAAAACTGAGAATAAAGTAGATCTAACTGCTGGACTTTCAAGATAGCTTGTTCCTCAGTCACGATGCCAAACATCGAAACATCCTTAGCAATGTATGGGAGTAAATACTTAAGGAACCATTCCAACAGGAACTCTGGAGGAATGTTGGCTTTCACTAATCTCTTCCATTGACGCCACCCTTGAACGTGGTCAGAAATATGTGTGGCCTTATTCTGACGGAAGGTGGACAATAACTTAGTACCGGTATCATAACGAACCGGAAACTGGAAATGGTCTAAGAAAACCAAAGAAATCTCGTTGAATCCCCTATAGGTGTTTCCAGGAAACTCCACATACCACTTTGCGGCTGCCCCCGTGAGGGTGCGTTGAAATAGTCGTAAACGAATGGAATCATGATTCAAAGAGTTGGAGGAGAACCAAAGGTGAAATGTCGTGACATGATCTCCTGGGTCCTCACCACCTTTCCCCTCAAGCTTCGGAATGTACGAAGGGAGCTTGGTAGGGACCGGGGGCCAAGTATTATCGTGACACACCGGATCATTCGTGAGCTTCTAAAGATCCGGGAGATTCAAGCGTGCAAGGAACGGGAGCTGTGGCTGGAAAGATGGATTATAAGCTCCCATAATTGTTGGTTAAACGGAATTGTGTTATAAGACGGACCAAAAGCTTGACCATGAGGATTAAAATGCTGATAAGAAGGACCTGACGGACCATAAGCTTCCCATGGCCATAAGATTAATAACCTCCTCCTGGCTGACCCATTTGAGAGTAAGCAGGTATATGCGTGTTTTGAGCACCATATTGGGGTGGTGGGTGATACTGGTGGACAACACCGACTGTGTTGTAGTAAGGGTTTCCACCATGAGTATGGGGCATGTATGTACTATTCATAGTGGGAACCGTGTTGTAATGACCGTAATGGTATGGTATGTTCCCACCCTTAGCATTAGGATTAACTTGAGAAATCGTGTGGTGACCAAAAGCATGAGAAGTATTCCTAGCCCCAAGATTAGTGTGATTAGTAGCAGGGTTGGTGGTATGATGTCCATGTGGATAGGAAATATTCCCACCCACTACATTAGTATTACTAGTGGCGGCAGTGGACGCAAAAGTATGCGGTATATGTCCACTCCCATGGTTGGGAGGAACAGTATCATGTGCAAAAGTGGTCCTGGGTTGACGAGTAGCAACACATGTATTAGGTGGTGGATGGTGAGTCGTGTTTCGAATAGCATTCCGGCTAGGTTGGGTATTCCTAGGAGTTGGTCGTGTTCCAACATTAGCATGGTTAGGAATCTGACCAGTCCCCATACTATGTGAGTGGGTGGACAACGTAGTGCCCCCAGCGAGGGTAGTGCCCCTAGTGGGTATAGTATGGCTAACACTTTGACTAGTGCCAACGTGAGTACCAACCGTAGTGGAAGGTTCGACAGTACTATGACTAGGCATACCAAAAGAGAGTGCGATGGGGTTGATCGTAGGGCCAGTGTCATCATGAGTCTCAGGCCTCCCGTATCTATAATCATGTGGAAACGAAGGAACGAAAGGCTCGTCCTGTTCTTCCTCCTCGGGTAAGTTGGGCATTCCGTAAAGATAATTATCTGGATTTGAAGGATCAAACAGATCCCGGTCAAGTGGATTAGGCCAAATAGAACCAGGTTGAGTGTCAGGTGGATCACCTCCCCAATCCTCACAAGGAGTATGGGGATCGGAAGTATGTTCAACTCTACTCGAAGGAGTAGAAGGATCTTTACCAATATTGGGATTTGCAGCCATGTAGTCTTTAATGTAAGTCACGTAAGAATCTGAGGACTTAGAGGGAGCCCTCCAGCATCCTCTAGCAATACGGCATGTAACTTCAAGTGGCTTTAAACCAGCCAAACAAAGGGATCGACGGAGAGTAGGGCTCCGCGCCACGATATCTCCAGAGAGAGACAAAACGTCCCCTAAAGGCCAACTATCGATAAAAAATAGTAAATCAAAAGCACACACCTAGAGAAACTACAACCAAGAGCAGACAAATAGAGTGGCTAAATGAGCTCCTGACAATAGAGCCGGTATGTCTCGCCTAGGAGAGGCTTGAGACTCCCAAACTATAGCTGAAGGTAATAGAATCAGTTATAGAGACACCTAGGCTTCACTGTGTCGACAGGGTCAAGTCCACTACATGAACACAACTGTGCTGTCCAATCCCTATCTGACTCAGGACACAAATAGCATAACCACTGCAGGTACCCTGTGCGGTACCTAGGTAAGGAAACTATGTTCATCGGAATATAACCAATGCTCAGGGGGACAGTCGTAGGTGGGACCCGGCGTATGGGTAGGGTAGCTTAGCCCGAAGCACAAGAGGACGAACCTCCGGTACCCCCAGATACGAACAAATCCTAGATATATCTCCCATGTTCAGCCGGTATCAGAGGGATATCTCCTCAACCAACCTCCCGTGACCTCGTGCTTAACTCTGGATTGAGTAGAGCTTCCTGAGAACACCGATCTATACCATGGATTCCTCCACTCCCTGGTCAGACACCTAATGTTTCGTCTAGTAGTCTTGGATTGTTAACTCACAATGATCTATTCCAAGACTCTAAACCTATGCTAGTTGGTGTACCCTATATATAAAATCAGTCTAATCAATTTTATGATTAAGCGTTAATTTTAGTGGCTGTGATTACTCAAGAGATATGATCGTGAAACTAGTGATGTGTAGACTCAATAGTATGCAACATCGTCCAATACTAGACTCATCTATCCAATCAAACAATGTCACTAATATTCAAAATCAACCAACAATTCCGAAACAAAGATGCAATCTTTTATCTTTTCGATGCAAAGGCAGAACCTAAAATGAAGGCAACAAGCACTCAATGCAAGATGCAGTACATGGAAATAAAATATTTTTGTATTTTCGCTTAAAAACAAGAAGGAAAATGCAAAAAACTAAATGAATATTTTTGTATTTTTTCAATATAAATGGAATGAAAAAATGCAATCACAATCCTACTATTTAGTCACTGAAGTGCCGAGAAGATCACTAAGACAACCCAACAGATCCTAAACATCAAGAATCAACCAAAGGAATGAGCTCAAAAGGAAGAAACCAAGAGGCTAAAACCAAAGATTGGTAAAAAACCAAGAAGGCTCAACCAAGAGAAATGAAGATATCTGGTCACAACCAAGGCATGAAACAGTCAAGAAAGAGGCCAACAAAAACTCAGGAACCGACCAAACTCACCTAGCAACAACCAATAGTCATAAGCCAACAAAATCCAGAGTTACATGCTACTGTTGAAGGAAATCCCACGGGTACCCGCGAGTAGTAGAGTAAACAGAGGCTGGTAGATGTGGGCAGAGCTACGCTAGCCCGCGGGTGAGGAAAGGCAAATGGGAAAACAGAGAGTCCAGAGGCTCAGAAAAAGAAAGCTTTCTACAGAGTATCTTAATGGCCAATCAGTGACACAGAGCTTCGATAAACAACAACTCTAATTATGGACTAATTCTCAAAAAATTTCCCAAACATGGATGTTTTCCCCACCGGAGTCACCATTTCTGTATTGGAGAAAACTCACTATGGCTTGGGAATACCACAATAGACAGATGACTACCAGAAATCTACTCAATTCTCAAAGCAATGCTATTATAAATGACAATACTAAGATAATGGAGAAATGTAACGAACCTCGATCCAACTTTTGATGTAGATCCCCGTTGGAGCTTTCAATCCACGCACTTGTAATCTGCAAATTAGTCTTGACAGCCAATATCCAATATCCAACAAGTACATATAATATGTAATTGACATTAACATTATCAATAACAATGGTCCATAATATCATAAGCAAATGTAACCCAATGTATAATAAATGACATTCACACCATGAATGGACGAGAATATGAGTATTTCTATTAATGAACAAGAATAAGTACAAAGTGATACGACCTCTTGCCGGCAACCAATTTGAACCAAGATCTAGATCAATCCACTTGTGCCTCCACCACTTCAATCCTCCATGAATGGAAAACTCAAACTAGAAGGAGTTTGGAAGGTGAACATAAGAGGTTCACAGCTACAAGGATCAATGAGTGCAGACTCAAGATAGGGCAAAAATCCACTAGAGTTCCTTTACTATTCTCTTCTTCCTCCCGTCCATAAGCCATATGTGCTCAATATATAGTCCTCTCAAAGGTAGGTGAAAGGACACATCGAGACGTTACTCGGGAAGATGGATAGCCAAAGGTCACCCAATGACCGCTTTTTGGGAGTAAAAAGTAATTAATAGTGGTTTTTACCATTTTACTTGATACCCGCGGGCTATATTGATGCAACTCGCGGGTACGCGTGCTATAGTGATGCAACATGCGGGTAGGAATAAAAATAGGGCAAACTGGTATCACTGAAGGATAAAAATGGATCCGAGTCACTGAAATGGATCCTACAGGCCAAAGAATGTTGATGCTCATAGGGTGGAAGATTTCTGTGTAACAGTGAGTTCCTACGGATCATCCGAGAGGAGTCCTTAGTGCCTCTTCGGGTGATTGTTTCTCACATGCTCGACTCCAACTCCCTCATCGTACTGTTGAGATTCGTACAGGGTGCTGGTCCCTTCAGTTATTGGTCTAAGACCCCGGATGTCCCCTAACTCTAGCACATTGGTGAGTCTATTTGGAACCCCCCAGTTGTATGTTCCTGCAGATATCTGGGCTGCGTTGGTGATAGTGTTTGGAGGCCCTCCAATTATATGCTTCCTAGAGTATCTAGTTCAGATGTATTCCATGTGACTTTGATATTCCAAATCTCAGTTGTTGAGTCCATATAGTTCTTGGACCCCTTCATATCCAATAGTGCATCAGCTGTTATGGTACCGCATTCAGGATGGATTCCATTTTTCCCAGTTCCAGCTCTTCAGATCAGTCATGGTTGGACCATGGATATGTTCCAGACTTGTGTCCCCTTTGGACCATTATGATGTACACAACAATGATCCATGTATTGTTCAGGTCCCCCTATGGGCCTCTCTATTTGTATATCTTGATACATTGATATGAGCATGGGAATTCCTGCCTCTCCCATGTATATTTGTGATTATATGCACCTCATCCGTTTTGAATGTTGTATCTGCATATTTTTCCCTTGCATCCCCAACAACGAGTTTTCTCTCCTCTCTAGTGTAGTCCTCATTTATCCAAACTACTGTCACATTCTTTTCCAAGTCCTATGATGTCCATCGGTCAGACGATGAGCTCCTAACCCCAGAAATGAGGGGGAAATCTGTTAACACAAAAAAATCGTCCACACATCATAGCTTACTTACCATTTCCACATCATTAATTTTCACACCAAAAAATCAATATGGTGAACCTTCATACACCAAAAAATACAAAGAAAATTCGATACACCATGGAAAGTGGACTTATCCCAAAAAGTTAGGAAATCCCACCAAAATAGGGATCTCCACCAAAATAGGGAAAAAGCCACCAAAACTTGGGAAAGTCCACTTTAAAAGAAAGTCCTGCTCAACTTCAAAAATTACTAGCAGTAAAATGGAAAAACCACCATGGTTTGAAAATCCTAAATCTTAAGTATTTTCCTATTTATGTGATTATTATGAAGCTTCCTATTTACGATATCTCCACATTAAGCACCGTTACTCTACCAAAATTCCCTCTGGGCCATTAACCCTCTGTTATTGCTCTCATTTCTCCCCGATTGAACTTCGACACCTCCGTGATAGAGTGTGGGAGACATTCAGATTCCTGGAACCAAGAGAGACACACTTGGCCTAGATGCAAGGGCCACCATTGTATGAGGAATTCTCTATTCATGTATAAGCTGAATTCTTTTAATAAAAGATATTAGGTTCTTTCATGTGATTTATGTGCGTGTGTTGAAAGGGAAAATTTAAAGTTCTTTTTTTTACCATTACAGTTTCACATTCACGTTACTATTCACATTTACGGCATGATATTTTCTTTTTAGTTTTCCATTTACCGAATAATATTTTCATTTTAGTTTTTCCTTTACAGCTCATAAGCCGTCATACTTTGGGTTATATTCCTATTTGCATAGTTTAGTTCTAGTTTTACTGATCTTTACTTCTGTTTACTGCACTTCCCTTACACTAGCTTGTGTGAAAACACTAGCTACAACCACAACCTATAACTATTGGATCCCAACTTAGGTCCTTCGCTCTCCGTCAATCTATGGTATTTGTATGTTTCATGGATTATCCTCCTCATGTTCTTTTTCATTGACATTGTAACATTCCCAGATTTCCTGCATAGTAGGCATGTGTAGGTGCACAGTACATAGGGGTATTGACCCCATTATCTCTCTTGGCGCAACAATATTTTATTTAATAACCTACAAGGATGTATCTACTACTAGAAATTTGTCTTCAAAACTGAAGGTTACCATAAAATTTCGAATCATCTCATCCCAAACTGTTGTACTTCTGCGCATCTCCAATTCGGTGTACCAATTTCTTATAATTGTATCTAATATGTGCACAAACTGGTGTGTCCATTCTTCCTTTGGCATTGTACCCCACACTGTAATACACTATGCAACATGGTCCAATGGATAGCTCTCCCTTGTATATTTCTACATGGTATACTCCCAACCAAAACTGACCCACAACATCCTCTTACACCACTACCAATTACCCATAGTTTCTTTACGAGTGACCCACTAGACGGTGGGTGCTTCTTTCACTGCGACAATTAGTGCTAGTAATATTTGTTGTTCCGATATATGTGCTTCAAAGTTTGTTACAAAAAATGCTACACCTATTAAGCCATCATATTTTTGAGGATCACATACCTTTATCTCAATCCATCGCAATGAAGCTGCAACTCATGCACACTTTCTCATATGAACTTCATGTATTGTTTGTTGCCAATCTTTGAGCGCTTCATTGGAGTCTGATGTGCAAGAAATAATGCTGCGATAGCTTATCACACCACCTGTAGTAGGATTCACATATTCCTCCATTCTACAAGTCATGTTGTGCAAATTTTCCAGTTCTCCATTCCTTACTCGCTCTACATACCTCTATCCTTCTGTTGGGTCCAATGGTGCAATGACCCTCAAATTGTCTCCCTCAAATATCATTTTTCCTTTCTTCAAATCAATTATACCCTAATTTGCAAAATCCCATCCAAGTAACACTAAGTCAGGATATGGTTTAGTATCATCCATAATTTCTATGAATTCAAAATCAGCATTTTTGCGTACCCCAACTACATCTATAGGTATTCCTACTAGCCTTCCAATTGGGATAATTTTATGTTGGTTAGCCAATATCAACTAAATATTGGACCATGTCAACTATGGCCTTCCCATCATTTCCCACATTCTCTTAGGAAGTACATTTACATCCGAACCTAGATCTAAGATTATATAATCCATATCAAAATCTCCTATCTACCCACTCATGTGAAGTTCCCTATTGTTCCTTCTACCATGCTACACTTGATGAAATACAATAGGTGGCACTTTTTCTTCTATACAGTGATCAATCATCCAATGTAATATGCTCATAGAAGACTCATCCTTTATAAACTATAATGATCTCTTCAAGAAATTTCTCAAGGTACTTACCTTCTCTTCTAGTCCCTCAGGTATGTAAGAATCATATAATGGAGGCATATCGTATACATGTTGTGATGATGATGCTCTGAAGTCTAGCCTCAACAACTCCTATCTTGCATGCTTTTACGTGTCTTTCTCCCTCTATGGATCAAACATTGGTGCTTTCCATGTAGATTTTCTTACCCAGTATCTAGTGCGTAGTTCATGCTCTATAAAATCAACTCCCATCTTGGTCCCTCCTCGTGTGACCGCTGTTATCCTTCGCTGGTCATCATGCTCTTATGTCGTGATCATTTGAACATTATTGTTCTAATTTGGAACATTATTTTCTAAATCTTTCAAAAATTCAAATGTGTGTATTTTTTTACTATAACTAGCTATTAAATGTAGATTTTTTTGTAAAGTTTGGAAAATGGCCCTTGTAAATAAAAGTTATAGTTTTCTTATGACCAAGAAGCTTCAAAATCACAAAAAAATGGCTCAAAATGAAAAATGGTGCTACCAATATACACACTTTTTGAAACAAAGGTAAAAACAAATACGAAAATTGACCCCCCCAAAAATGAGAACAATGTTGGGTTCTCGTCAAGTTGTATAACTTGTTTATTACCCTACTGTAATATCTTGAATCAACAATGTATCAATAATTATATTTTTGGAACTTGAGAAATTCGGTGGCAAACTAAACGCGTACGCAATATATAACTAAGGAACGCGCAAGCCATTTTGTTCACAAAATCATGTGCGTGATACACGCCACTAAAAATTTATTGTATATGACACTATGGATTAATAAGGTTTAGGGGATTAGAGGTTGGGGGTGGTTTTAGGGGATTAGGGGTAGGGGGAGTAGGAGGCAGATAAAGAGAGGGAGGGGGTTTAGGAGTAGGGGGATTTGGAGGGAGATAAAGAGAGGGGAGTAGGAGTTAGAGGTAGAGAGAGAGGGTTGGGTGTTAGGGGTTTAGAGGTAGAGAGGGGGGGGTGTTAGGGGTAGGGGGTAGGAGAGATATATACAGAGGGGGTTAGGGGTCTAGGTATCATGAGAGAGATAGAGAGAGGGGGTTCTTTTACGGAGTTATAGGTAGTGAGAGAGGGGCATGTGTTAGGGGGTTAAAGGTAGAGAGGGGGGGTGTTAGGGGGTTAGGGGTAGGGGGACTATGAGTGATATAGAGAGAGGGGGGTTAGGGGTATGGGGTGTATGATAGAGATATAGAGAGGGGGTTTTTTAGGGAGTGAGATACAAAGAGAGGGGGGTTTAGGGGTAGGGGGTTAGTTATAAAGAGGTGTTAGGGGCAGGGGGAGTAGGAGAGAGATAGAGAGAAGGGTCAAGGATTTAGGGGTAGGGTGAGTATGATAGAGATAGAGATAGGGGGGAGGGGGAGTATGAGAGTGATAGAGAGAGGGGGGATATGGGTTAGGGGTAGGGGGACTATGATAGTGATAGAGAGAGGGGGGGTTGTTAGGGGGTTAGAGGTAGGGAGAGTGTCGAGTGTTAGGGGGTTAGTTGAGGTATAGAGGGGTTATGCTAGGGGGTTAAGGGTAGGTGGAATAAGAGAGTTATGAAGAGATGGGGGGTTAGGGGTAGGTGGAGTATGATATAGATAGAGAGAGGGGGATTCGTTGAGGAGTGAGATGTAGAGAGAGGTGGGGGTTAGGGGGTCTAAGGTAGAGATGTGTTAGGGGGTTAGGGTTAGGGGGAATAGGAGAGAGTGTAATGTACTAGATCTTCTCAATGGCACATTAAATCAAAATATATGCAATTAAAACCACACAACATATTACTACGACTCAAACTAGCTAGTTTGGAAAATACAGCAAGTAGAAAAAAATCAAAGTGCTATAAAATATTCCAAAATTATTAACAGGAATTGGTTAGGACCTAATAAGGTTGTGGATCAGATGGAAATCAAGAAAATATATTGACAATGTCACTTTTATGGGTACATCACGCTTAGGTAGACCCCTTGGGATAAAGCCAAGGGTACAAGGAAATGGTCCATGAGACTTCTATGGAAACCCAATGCTTCTCATGCTCACTAAATATACTTAGACTTGTCGTAAAATAATTACAGAGGTTTGGTCGCAATAGGATCATATTTGGAGGTCAAATTTGCAAGGGCACTACCTTGGATTGCACACCTAGTCTACTTCTAGAAGACTCCAAACACCACAAAAGGGTCTCGAATTTCAAGTTTAAAGCGCTGGAAGGATAAATATGAGACTTAAAGCCCTTGTAGCAAATTACAGACTGAGAAGAGTAGTTACACATATCAATTTATTACAAAATCTGTAAGACTAGTCAACTTAATTTTGCTAGTGACTCGCAGCATGTGGGTTCAACAACTCGCGAGTGTAGCTTTTAATTGAAACTCGTGGGTTGTCAATATAGAGACCCGGGAGTGACTCGCAATGTGTCAAGTATAGGAGTCGCATCTTTATGGTAAAATAAGTCAGAAAAAATATGTTTTTAAGCTGAAGGAGTAAGGATTCAAATCCAAATCATCCAAGGTCAACTAAGCTCTTCCATCCTTAGTGTCCTTTTGTGTGATCGACAAGGCAATGTGATCACGGATGAAGAAATGCTAATTTAACCGATAACACCCCCTTCTAGCAATCGATCAACGCCCTATTGATCCCTCTTTGAGACAACAACCGCACCAGATTGACACCTCTCGACTAGGGGTCATGCTCGATTACGTCGACCCTGGGATAGGAGGCATGCTCAATCATTTTGAACCTACCCCATTACATCTATCTTGGCATTTCAATGATCCCATTGCTCAAACCAACACATATGTGATCCACAATCACAAACCCCATGCCCATAGCATGGGGGCAGGACCTTAACCCTACATTTCTGAGGTCACACGTCACTTGTATATTTGGTTTTATTTTCAGATGCACATTTTATGCTTTAGTATTGTTTCCATGTGTAGAAGTTTAAGTCGCGTTGAAATCCACTTGTTTCAATCGACAAATTCTCTCCACAGGTATAACCCCTTGACTGGCATATAGGACATCCTTTCCCTAGGAAACGTTGATGCATTACCTCGGTCTTCTCCCTTGCGCCTGTAGGACTCCCCTCTACCCAAGTAGGTGGCCCCACCCAACCAACCTTGAATTTTCCCTTGCTCGGTAGTAGAGCCTCCCCCCCACATGGGTGACTCTTTCTAAGAAACCCTTGCATTTGGCACCCATGCCATTCAATTCCCTCTTAGTATTGGGAGCCCCATTAGTTTGACATATCCAGTTGAAGCCACATGTATTTCTTCATATCGTCACTCATTGGCCATTCCTTGGGGCTCCCATCATAGAGTTTTTGTTAAGCCATTTTCTGACTCCTTCAAGAATGAAAAAGATTGCTGAGCAATCTTGCTTCCTTTCATGCTCACTAAAGTATTTGAAAGGGCATCTATTCAGTATAAGTTTAACCCTTTTTCGGACCAGATGGACTAATTATGAAAAAAGAATACTCTAGTCTCTCCGACTAGAAGAGTTATCCATTGCATACTTTTATGCTTTTTTGGGATTTTGGGACTAACACACGAAAAATACCACCGTCAGAGTCTTCTTATTTCTTTTAGACTCTCTAAAATTGAAAGCGACCACAAGCAGTAACCATCCTAGGCTCGTACAAATTCCACACGATGGTACCATATCAAGCACACTTCTACGCCTTATTCGAGCTCCTTAAACCATGAAGGCCCAAACGGTTCCTTTCAGCACCCCTATAGATCACGTACATCCCCATGTTATGGTAGCATTTCTAAGTAGAGTCAACTTTGTTCAGAGTATTCTGTAATGAGTCACCCTTGGAGTCTCCTAATGTCACTCTTCAATCCCCCCCCACCGGAGTCTCCCTCATTGTAGTAACAACTATTGATCCCCTAAGCTATGGTCCTCCAACCTCATGATAAGTTTCATATGCTTACAGGTCATCCCTGTTGTCATACTCTGAACAAAGGAAGTTTGAGTCCCATCACTCCGCAACCCTCATATTTCCTCCATAGTGTCCCAATCTCAGGTTCAGTACTATTACATCTTGGTCGTATACCTCACGCTCCTATCAAGCAAGCATCATTGCCTTGGTAGTTCCATATCTCCCTTTGTCGATGCCAAAACATCGATTCCAGAGGATAGGCCCAGAGGTCCGTGTGTCTTGGCCTCAACCCTGTCAATGGTGAGTTCCTACGGATCATTCGAGAGGAGTCCTTAGTGCCTATTTGGGTGATTGTTTCTCACATGCTCGACTCCAACTCCCTCATTGCACCGTTGATATTTTTACAGGGTATTGGTCCCTTCAGTTATTTGTCTAAGACCTCGGATGTCCCCTGACTCTAGCACATTGGTGAGTCTATTTGGAACTCCCCAATTGTATGTTCCTGTGGATATCTGGGCTGCGTTGGCGACAGTGTTTGGAGGCCCTCCAATTATATGCTTCCTAGAGTATCTAGTTCATATGTATTCCATGTGCCTTTGAGATTCCGACTCTCAGTTCTTGAGTCCATATAGTTGATGGACCCCTTCAGATCCAGCGGTGCATCAGTTGTTATGGTACCACATTTAGGATGGATTCCATTGTTCCCAGTTCCATCTCTTCACATTAGTCATGGTTGAACCATGAATATGTCCTAGATTTGTGTCCCCTCTAGACAATTATGATGTACACAACAGTGATCCATGTATTGTTCAGGTCCCCCTATGGGCCTCTCTATTTGTATATCTTGATAAATTGATATGAGCATGGGAATGCCCGCCTCGTCCATGTATAATTGTGATTATATGCACCTCATCCATTTTGAATGTTGTATCTACATATTTTTCCCTTGTAGCCCCAATAATGAGTTTTCTCTCCTCTCCAGTGCAGTCTTCATTTATCCACACTATTGTCACATTCTTTTCCAAGTCGTATGATGTCCATCGGTCATACAATGAGATCCTAACCTCAGAAATGAGGAGGCAATCTGTTAACACAAAAAAAATCATCCATACATCAAAGCCTACTTACCATTTCCACATCATTAATTTTCACACCAAAAAATCAATATGGTGAACCTTCATACACCAAAAAATCCAAAGAAAATTCGATACACCATGGAAAATGGACTTATCCCAAAAAGTTAGGAAATCCCACCAAAATAGGGATCTCCACCAAAATAGGGAAAAAGCCACCAAAAATTGGGAAAGTCCACTTTAAAAGAAAGTCCCACTCAAATTCAAAAATTACTGGTGGTAAAATGGAAAAACCACCATGGTTTGGAAACCCTAAATCCTAAGTATTTTCCTATTTATGTGATATGGAGGTTCCCATTTACGATATCTCCACATTAAGCACCATTACTCTGCCAAAATTTCCTCTGATCCATTAACCCTTTGTTATTGCTCTCATTTCATCCCGATTGAACATAAGCACCTCCGTGATAGAGTGTGGGAGACATTCGGCTACTTGGAACCAAGAGAGAGACACTTGGCTTTTCCATGCAGATTTTCTTACCAAGTATCTAGTGCGTAGTTCATGTTCTATAAAATCAGCTCCCATCTTGGTCCCTCCTCGTGCGACCGTTGTTATCCTTCGCTGGCCGTCGTGCCCTTTTGTCGTGATCATTTGAACATTATTTTTCTAATTTGGAACATTATTTTCTAAATCTTTCAAAAATTCAAATTTGTGTGTATTTTTTTACTATAACTAGCTATTAAATGTAGATTTTTTTGTAAAGTTTGGAAAATGGCCCTTGTAAATAAAAGTTATAGTTTTCTTATGACTAAGAAGTTTCAAAATCACAAAAAATGGCTCAAAATGAAAAATGGTGCTACCAATATACACACTTTTTGAAACGGAGGTAAAAAAACTACTACAATTGACCCCCCAAAAAACGAGAACAATGTCGGGATCTCGTCAAGTTATATAACTTGTTTATTACCCTCCCGTAATATCTTGAATCAACAATGTATCGATAATTATATTTTTGGAACGTGAGAAATTCGGTGGCAAACTAAACGTGTACGCAATATATGGCAAATGTGTTGGTTGTGGAGCCAGATCTTCCAGTCTCATAGATGATGATTCAGCCGTGTTTGTACCCTAGGTTTGGTTATGATCCCGGCCCGACGCTCAGGGGGTCCGGGCCGGGGGGGTGTGCGGGGGCCAGCGTCCCCAAGAAAGTGGGTTTGGGGGCAGAGCCCCCGAGAAAATGGGGGTTCGGGGGCTACGCCCCTGAGGAAAATTTTTGGGGCTATTTTCACCACCAGTTTTTGGGCCCATGGTTTTGGGTAACCCGTGGTATTTTCCCATTGTATTTCCCTTATAAAAGAAAGACATTGTAACACGACTAGGGAGAATGATGTATTAGGTTTTATAAATTGTAAAGATCTCTAAGATCAGAAGAGAGACTGTGAGACAGTAAAGAGGAAGTGCAGCGGCTATGCTACAGGTTGTATCCCTTCACCTTGCTGGACGGTAATAATAATAAGGACTGGCAAATTCAGTGTGGACGTAGCCCAAGTTGGGGTGAACCACGATATATCCGTGTCTCTCCTGTAATGTGTGTGTCATTATATTTGCATTTTTGTTTATTGTTATTGCTTTGCGATCCTATTTTTCTAACAATTGGTATCAGAGCCAAAGGTCTATTTGGCAGATAAACCCGCAGAAAGCTAGGGTTTCTAGTTCGATTGGGAGCAATGGTGAAAGAAGGAAAGTTTAAGGTTGAGAAGTTTAACGGCCAAAACTTCCAGTTATGGAAGATTCAAATGGAGGACTATCTATACCAGAAGGATCTATTCCTACCGTTGAGAGGAAGAGGAAAGCAGTCGGCGGCCATGAAGGACGAAGAATGGGAGGTTCTTGACAGAAAGGATTTGGGAACAATATGGCTGAACTTGGCTTCGTCGGTGGCTTTCAATATCTCAAAAGAAACGACAACGGAGGGTTTGATGAGCGCACTGGGTAAGTTGTATGAAAAACCCTCGGCCTCCAACAAGGTATTTCTAATGAAGAGTTGATTTAATATGAAGATGTCTGAAGGTGGATCTGTTACTAATCATTTAAATGAGTTTAATACGGTTACAAATCAGCTAAGTTATGTAAGTGTGAACTTTGATGATTATATTAGGGATCTTCTAATCTTGTGTTCATTTCCAAAAAGCTGGAATAGCTTGGTCATGGCTGTAAGTAACTCTGTCTCTGGTTCAAACACCTTGAAATTTTATGATGTTATTGGTGTTATTCTTAGCGAGGAAATGCGAAGAAAAAGCACAGATGAGACATATGGTAATGCGTTGACCATGGAGAGCAGGGGAAGACAAAAGGAGAGACGAAAGAGCCAAGGTAATCGTGGCAAGTCTAAAATGGGCATATCCAAGTCTAGACTAGGAAAAATAGAGTGCTAGAACTATGGAAAGAAAGGACATCTGAAGAAAGACTGTAGATCTGTAAAGAAGAAAGGAGATGCACAGAAGGAAACTACCCAGGAAGTAAATGTAGTAGGTGATGTGTTACAAGATGCTTTGACTCTTGCATTAGATAATACTAGTGATTATTGGGTAGTAGATTCAGGAGCTTCATGTCATGCTACACCCCATAGGAAATACTTTCAGTTTTATTGGGTGATGATGAGGCATGTAAAATTGTTGGAATGGGTAAGGTATGGATAAAAGTTAAGAATGGAACTGATTGGCTATTGAAAGATGTTAGGCATATTCTTGCTATGAAAAGAAATCTGATCTCAACAGGGAAGTTGGGAGATGGCGGCTGTCTATCTACATTTGGAGAAAAGTGGTGGAAGATCACTAAAGGATAAATGGTGATAGCAAAAAGAGACAGGATAGGTATGTTGTATTTATGTCCTCATAGTATTGACCATTCTATCTCTTTAGCTTCCATAGGAACAAATACAGCATTGTGGAATCATAGGCTTGGCCACATGAGTGAGAAGGGGATGAAGATTCTCCACTCAAGGAAGTTGCTACCAGATTTGAAGCAGGTAAGTTTGGAATTCTGTGAGAACTGTGTTTATGGAAAACATAAGAGAGTCAAATTTCTCAGGGTTGGGAAACAAAACAAGAATGAAAAGTTAGAGCTAGTGCATACAGATGTATGGGGACCGGCTCAGGTACAATATATTTGTGGCTCTCATTATTATGTTACATTTATTGATGATGCAACTAGGAAAACTTGGGTTTATTGCATTAGGCAAAAATCTGATGTGTTTGCTACTTTTAAGAAGTGGAAAACTTTGGTTGAGAACGAGACAGGAAAAAGGTTGAACTGTCTCAGATTTGATAATGGAGGTGAGTACTGCGGCAAGGAGTTTGATAGTTACTGTTCATACCATGGGATTCGTAGAGAGAAGATAGTCCTAGGAACACCACAAGAAAATGGTGTGTTAGAAAGGATGAATAGAACGATCATGGAGTGTGCAAGGTGTATGAGACTACATGCAGGGTTGCCCTTACAGTTTTGGGTGGATGCTGTAAATACTGTTGTTTATTTAATAAACAGAGGACCTTCAAGTGCTTTGGATGGTGGTATTCTAGAGGAGGCATGGACAGATAAAAAGGTAAACTACTCATTTCTGAGAACGTTTGGTTGTGAAGCATTTGTCCATATTGATAAAGAAAATAGAACAAAGCTTGAAGCTAATTCCAAGAAATGTACCTTTATTGGATATGGGGTTGATGAATCTGGTTATCGTTTATGGGATTATGAAAATAACAAAATCATCAGGAGTAGAGATGTAATATTCAATGAAAAGTTCATGTATAAAGATCAGTTGTAGGGAAATAAACAGGAAAAGGAAAACACAGAGTACACAGTACTTGATGAAATTTAAGAAAATGAAGTTCCAAAGGTGCCAGAAAATCAAGAACAACACCAAGTACCTGAAACTCCTGCAACTATAAGAAGATCCACCAGGTTAAGTAGACTCCCTGAACGATACTCTCCTTCAATGTATTATTTGTTGATGATTGATGCTGGTGAACAAGAATGTTATGAAGAAGCAATGCAGGTGGAAACTAGAAAGAAGTGGGAGCAAGGCATGAATGAGGAGATGGAATCATTGGTAGGAAACTAGACTTGGGATTTGGTTCACTTGCCTGTTGGTAAAAGAGCATTGTAGAACAAATGGATTTACAGGTTGAAGGAAGAATAAGGAGGTAAGAAGTGGTACAAGGCCATACTTGTTGTAAATGGGTTTGCACAGAAGAAAGGTATTGATTTTGATGAAATATTTTCTCCTGTTGTTAAGATGACTTCAATTAGCACTATCTTAAGTCTAGTGGTGGTAGAAGATTTGCATTTTGAATAGTTAGATGTAAAAACAGCCTTTCTCCATGGGGATTTGGAGGAAGAGATATATATGCAGCAGCCACAAGGGTATGAGGTCAAAGGTAAGGAGAATTTGGTGTGCAGGTTGAAAAAGAGCTTGTATGGTTTGAAGCAAGCTCCAAGGCAGTGGTATTTAAAATTTGACAGGTTTATGACAGAACAAGGTTATAGTAGATGTCATTCTGACCACTATGTTTATTTCAAGAAGCTAGACAATGAAATATATATTATTTTTTTATTGTATGTGGATGACATGCTTGTTGCAGGGTCTAACATGCAGGATATAAATGTACTCAAAAGGAAGCTAGCTAATTCATTTGTGATGAAGGATTTGGGTGATGCAAAGCAAATCCTTGGTATGAGAATAACAAGAGATAGGAAAAATTGCAAATTGACATTGTCTCAGAGCGAGTACATGCAAAAGGTGTTGGAGAGGTTCATAATGCAGAATGCAAAACCAATAAGTACACCTTTGGCCAGCCATTTCAGTCTAAGTAAGGAAATGTGTCCCAAGACACAGGAAGAGACAGATTACATGTCCAAGATTCCCTATCAATCAACAGTTGGCAGCTTGATGTATGCCATGGCGTGCACAAGACCAGATATTGCACAAGCAGTGGGAGTTGTGAGCAGATATATGAACAATCCACGTAAAGAACATTGCAAGGAAGTTCAGTAGATTCTCAGGTATTTGAGACGTACCACCACTCAGGCATTATGTTTTGGAGGTTCAGACACTATTCTACAGGGATATGTTGATGCAGATATGGCAGGTGATAAGGATAGCAGGAGGAGCACCATAGGGTATGTGTTTACTGTAGGTGGAACAGCAATAAGCTGGATTTCAAAACTGCAGAAGGTTGTTTTACTTTCAACAATAGAAGCAGAGTATGTTGCTGTTACAGAGGCTAGTAAAGAGATGATTTGGTTGCAGAGGTTTATGGAGGAAGTGGGTAAGAAGCAGAAGGATAGCAGGTTGTATAGTGACATCGAGAGTGCCATTCATCTTGCAAAGAACTTAGCATTCCATTCCAGGACTAAACATATACAGCTCAATTACCATTTCATACGCTCTGTTATGGAAGATGAACTGTTGAAGTTGGAAAAGATACATACTAGCTAGAATCCTACAGACATGTTCACAAAGGTAGTTATTAGAGATAAACTGAGTTCCTGCTCGGTTTCAGTTGGCCTTCTAGCATGAAGGTGAAGATGAGAAAGTTTCCAAGTCCAAGTTCCAGCAAGTACAGCAGCAGTGGAGTTGTTGTGATCAGTCTCCAAGTGGGAGATTGTTGGTTGTGGAGCCAGATCTTCCATTATCATAGATGATGATTCAACCATGTTCGTACCCTAGGTTTGGTTATGATCCCGACTCGACGCTCAGGGGGTCCGGGTTGGGGGGGAGGGGGCGTGGGGGCCAACGGGCCCCCGAAAAAGGGGGTTGGGGGGCAACGGCCCTGAGGAAAAGTTTTGGGGCTTTTTTCGCCACCCGTTTTTGGGCCCATGGTTTTGGGTAACCCGTGGTATTTTCCCATTGTATTTCCCTTGTAAAAGAAAGACATTGTAACATGGCTAGGGAGAATGATGTATTAGGTTTTATGCATTGTAAAGATCTCTAAGATCAGAAGAGAGACTGTGAGAAAGTGAAGAGGAAGTGCAGCGGCTGTGCTGCAGGTTGTATCCCTTCACCTTGCTGGACGGTAATAATAATAAGGACTGGAAAATTCAGTGTGGACGTAGCCCAAGTTGGGGTGAACCACGATATATCTATGTCTCTCTTGTAATGTGTGTGTGATTATATTTGCATTTCTATTTATTGTTATTGCTCTGCGATCCCGTTTTTCTAACATAAGGAACGCGCAAGCAATTTTTTTCACAAAATCGTGTGCATGATACACACCACTAAAAATTTATTGTATATGACACTATGGATTAATAAGGTTTAGGGGATTAGAGGTAGGGGGCACGTAGGGGGTGGTGTTAGGGGATTATGGATAGGGGGAGTAGGAGACAGATAAAGAGAGGGAGGGGGTTTAGGGGTAGGGGGATTTGGAGGGAGATAAAGAGAGGGGAGCAGGGGTTAGAGGTAGAGAGAGAGGGGTGGGTGTTAGGGGGTTAGAGGTAGAGAGGGGGGGTGTTAGGGGTAGGAGAGATATATAGAGAGGGGTTTAGGGGTCGGGGGATCATGAGAGAGATAGAGAGAGGGGGTTATTTTAGGGGGTTATAGGTAGTGAGAGATAAGAATGTGTTAGGGGGTTAAAGGTAGAGAGGGGGGGTTTTAGGGGGTTAGGGTTAGGGGGAGTATGAGTGATATAGAGAGAGGGAGGTTAGGGGTATGGGGCGTATGATAGAGATAGAGAGAGGGGTTTTGTTAGGGAGTGAGATACATAGAGAGGGGGGTTTAGGGGTAGGGGGTTAGTGATAAAGAGGTGTTAGGAATAGGGGGAGTAGGAGAGAGATAGAGAGAGGGGTCAGGGAGTTAGGGGTAGGGTGACTATGATAGAGATAGAGAGAGGGGGGAGAGGGGTTAGGGTAGGGGGAGTATGAGAGTGATAGAGAGAGGGGGGAGAGGGGTTAGGGGTAGGGGAGTATGATAGTGATAGAGAGAGGGGGGAGAGGGGTTAGGGGTAGGGGAGTATGAGAGTGATAGAGAGAGGGGGGGTTGTTAGGGGGTTAGAGGTAGGCAGAGGGTCGAGTGTTAGTGGGTTAGTCGAGGTATATAGAGGGTATGTTAGGGGGTTAGGGGTAGGGGGAATAAGAGATATATGAAGAGAGGGGGGGGAAAGGGGTAGGTGGAGTATGAGATAGATAGAGAGAGGGAGGGTCGTTAGGCAGTGAGATGTAGATATAGGTGGGGGTTAGGGGTAGGGGGTCAGAGGTAGAGATGTGTTAGGTGGTTAGGGTTAGGGGGAATAGGAGAGAGTGTAATGTACCAGATCTTCTCAATGGAACATTAACTCAAAATATATGCAATTAAAACCACACAACATATTACTACGAATCAAACTAGCTAGTTTGGAAAATACTGCAAGTAGAAAAAATTAAACTGTTATAAAATATTCCAAAATTCTTAACAGGGATGGGTTAGGACCTGATAAGGCTGTGGATCAGATGTAAATTAGGACAATATATTGACAATGTCACTTTTATGGGTACATCACGCTCAAGTAGACCCCTTGGGCTAAACCCAAGGGTACAAGGAAATGGTCCATGAGACTTCTATGGAAACCCAATGCTTCTCATGCTCACGGAATATACTCATAATTGTCGTAAAAGAATTACAAAGGTTTGGTATAAATAGGATCATATTTGGAGGTCAAATTCGCAAGGGCACTACCTTGGAATGCACACCTAGTCTACTTCCAGAAGATTCGAAACACCACAAAAGGGTCTCGAATTTCAGGTTTAAAGTGAGAGAAGGATAAATCTGAACCTTAAAGACCTTGTAGAAACTTACAGACTGAGAAGAGGAGTTACATATATTAACTTATTACAAAATATGTAAGACTAGTCAAATTTAACATGCATAAGAGAAAGCACTGAAACAAAACTTCTCAAACAACCTTAGAGGCTCACAATTTCGAATCTAGCACTGATATATAAGATAAAAGGAATGTAAATGGATAGCATAAAGCTTCTTTCAAAGTATTATAGAAGCAATGAGTATTATACTGCAATTCAAGCTACATAAAGTCTTCCTGATCCTCAGGATTTTACAATTATAAGAAGGAATATGGAAGATAAGAGAAAAGAGAGGGATGTCACCAATGGATCAGATCCGAGAGCTAGAATTAAACATATGATAAATCTCTGAATACATAGATGCAACAACAACAACTCCCAAGGGTGCACTAACTCAATTTATCTTCCTCTTCAACCAAACAACCAAAAGATCATGGTTGTGATGCATCAAATCTATGCACTTCTTAGGAGACTCAAATTCTTCATGAATAAAGGTAGCCTAGACCTGGAACTCGTACTAAATGGATGCACAAAACTTCTGAATATGACTATAACAGTAATTACTATGGGGCACATCACCCACAGTTGGCTAGGGGGCATCTCCTAAGCCTTAAGATACAAGCTGTCAAAAACAATTCTCAAATGACGAAAATATGTGAAAGTGGTGCGCCCTCCTTCTTTTATAATATCAATGATGAATTATATGAATTGAATTTGGTCACCTCCTTTTCTCATGCGCCCTCCTTGACTGGATTTAGCATGTCTCATTTCACCTACTTTTACCCTTGCTTTGTTTCGTTTCCGCTTTGGATTGCTTTCTTGCTTTTGGAAACATCCTGCTTTTCCTAGATTTCCTCTACGATTCGTAGATTTTCTCTGATTTTCTTTTTATTTTTCCTACTTTTATACTCCTTCCTGCTTTGTGGAATTTCTTGTCCTTCCTCCGTGCTTTCTTCTTTTCAGAACTGGCTTCTTTTTTGCTGGTTTTGTACTGCTTTCTATATTTTGTTCGCTTTGTGGATTTTTCTAGATTTTCTCATAGTTTCCATTTGAGTTGACAACTCATTAGGAAAACTTGACCTCATGTGCCCTCCTAATCCACCTAGCACATGCGTCTAAATTACATAAATTAAATATCAATAAAAACATATTAAAATTTAACATAGTATTTTTTATCCTAAGTCTAAAATTTAATATTTTGGCAATTAGTATATCAAAATTTAACCCCTTTTCACTTATTAGTATTTGTTCACTATAGGGGTTGATTAGGTAGTAGAATGATCATGGGTTCCTCATGGAGGGGACACTACAGTCCTCCCCGCCCAAAATTGCTTGTCCTCAAGCAATTGTAATCCAATTCCAAATATATCCACCATGCTTTTGTTGCACTACTCTGATTATTATCCATTCTCAAGGGATAAATATATTTCCTATGAAACTGTATGGCCAGCCCAGCTGAAGGATCTAAATTCAAGGTCGATATCTGGGTCCTAATAAGCCTAAAAATATGCAAGGTAGTTAATACACTCTCCTTTTCTAGCTGCAAAATGTAGAACAAAACAATGCGAGGATCCCACTGCTTGTGTTGCATTCCTCCAAGAATCACTGTTATCACTTGTAGCAATCTATCATTCCATGTAATGCCTGAATCCCACCAATCAATTGGGATTTCATCACTCGTCATATTGATTTGGAGCTCTGTGACCCTCTCCAACCAAATGCAAAGTTCCTTTTGTGCAACATGCACACTCGTACTAAGGATCACAACATTAATACTTGTCTCACCCAACATACTTAGGTGAAAATCCCATGTCTTGTTATGAATTTTGAAGGCATTACATAGCAGCCACAAATACCCTTGTTTCTCCCTCAAGATCAAGCATTTCACTAATGAAGTCAGCCCATAATATTCTTGGTGCAAAACTAGAGCTTGGGCTGCTTCCTTCATGTCAGTTCTTTCCCCAAGCACCTGTAATTCAGATTTCTCTCCAGGTTGTAACCTCATATTGTGTGATGTCACCATTTGATGAGGATATGTGTTGATTCCTTGGAAAACTACCTTCTTTCCAACGGAATCTCTGAAACTTATTTGAGGCACTTGATAATTCATGGAATTTTCTCCAAGGTAGTATAACCATTGTACTCCCAACACCAAGTTAGTATCGACAACATTAACAACATAAAAATTATCTGTTAAGGTATAATCTCCTATGGTTATACACTAGTACAAAATGAGAAATTAGTGACTAAAATTCACATATAAACGACTATTTTTTAGTCGACGACTAATAATAGCTAATTTCCACTATCTTATAGCTCAACTAACTTAGTCGTATTTATTTTGGTCATTAATAGTTTCCTTATTTAGTCGTATATTTGGTCATTGATTTAGTCATTAATTGTGGCAATTAATGACTAAATCAATGACCAAATATACGACTAAATAAGGAAACTATTAATGACCAAAATAAATACGACTAAGTTAGTTGAGCTATAAGATAGTGGAAATTAGTTACTAATAGTCATTTATATGAAAAGTTTAGTCATTTTTTTAGTCACAAATTTATCATTTGTAGTAGTAATTTATTGTTGTTAATTGGCCATTTATTTAGTAATTGATTGTGGTTAACTAGTCATTCGGTTAGTCATTAACTATAGTTAACTGGTCACTTTTGTAGTCATTGATCGTTGTTAACTGGCTATTTATTTAGTCATTGATTGTTGTTAACTGGTCATTTGGTATATAGGGCACAGAGGAATCGAAACACCAACCTCTTTCCTTTAAGGCAAGTGCTCTTCCATTGAGCTAGCACCCTTAAATAGACAAATCAAAGTTAATGGAGTAGGAAGGAAAATCATTCGAGTTATTGAAATGTTACATAGTAAACCCAGTAGATAGAAAATGAATTACAGACTACTGGCAACCATTCCCTCCAAGTTCCCACTCATGGAAAGCCATAAAAGTCAGGATCTCCCCTAATTAAAAAATCCCTGTCCTGGATGCCAAAAGGAGAAACCTTGAAGAATATATGGGTATATAGACTTCACCCTACTGAAGTGACAAATAAAAGAGTCAGCAAAATCAAAGGCCGACTAACTATAAAAAATATCACCACCATTGTAGATCCCTCTGTCAGCCTTCTTCCTCTTCAATTATTGAATGATCCAAGACTTCATAGAAGCCTAATAGTATGTGCCTCAATTCAAAAAATAAAATATAAGAGACTCGAGAACATGGAGACATAAGGGAGAGTATACAGTTGGAGAAGCATACAGGTAGTTGTGGAAGCAAGCAGACAACACTAGGCTTCACACACACAATTGGAAATACTTGGGGCCAAACATTCAATCCCAAAAATGAATACTTTCTTTTGGATCTTAGCTCACAACAAGCTATCTAGTTTTCCTATTGTCAGTGAAAGCAAGTTTGAACCAACAAGTAGATTTTTTGAAAGGATAGACTTTTGTTCCTCTGCTCCTTTTTGGGAATCAACCTATCTGAACCTATATGTATACTGCTCAAGCCTCACAATTGTTTCATTTAAAGTAGTAATAAAGGATGACAATGTCCGGAAGGAGATAGGCACAGCATGAAGGGGGAAGCGAAGGAGGATGTTACACTTCTAAGCATACACCTTCGAAGGAGATTGAGAGTGCACCACAATCACTACCCCCACAAAGACAAGCAGTTAATTGAAGACATTTCAATTTCACTTTGGCTTCATTCCTCTTCCAAAGGAAAGACAGTGACCATAAAGTGACCTTTTCTTGTAAAAGGGGTAGAGGGAATCAATGATTGCTTAACATATTGATAATTGTGAAATCTATGACTCATCATTACGAATCATGATATACATTTATTATTTGTTGACATGATTTTGTAGCAGCTTATCAAGGCTTGGGACAAACTTCAAAATTCAATATCAACATGTATGTATCACTTGACAACTTATACATCTTATATATCATTGTATTTTCATATTTATGTGGCAATGTGTTTCTTTGATGTCGTTTCTTTAGATATTTATAAAAATGAAAAAGTTGAATATCTTTAATTTTTTTTTTATGTTTGCCAATATTTTACTTGATATTGCCAAAAGTTATATTCTCACCCCTCAACAACATATCCGCCAACATAATACTAGTAATATTGGGTTAAACCCTAACAACAAAACCTATAATTACCAAGGTAAATGAATTTCTTAAAGCATCCTATAGAGCCACCCTAATTTTTCATCAACAATAACCTATAGTAAATATGATATCGAAACATTCTAATTAGTAATTATTTTGAGTCTTTATTTCCTTTGGGTAGGTAGAAAGGGAGCACATAATCTTTGTGAGTGAACATCTCCACAATGGAATATTTGTGAAAAATATCTCCACAATTGCCTCAGATTTTATATATACGACATCCTCCACATGATGGAATTGCATATCAGCCATGGCGAAAGCAGGAAATTCCATGGTATCTAATATTGATTTATGGTAGGGAGGATCGGATACCGTTGTTGTATGAAAAATGTATAAAGATGACAGTGATGATAGTCTTAACAGGAGTATGAATGCACATACTTAGAAGACCTCAATGAGTGGCATGGATACTTGACCCTATAGAAGAATGTTTTGGAAGAGTCATTTAACAATGGACAGTGACTATTAATAGTGTTATTTAAAAATACTATGCATGAAAGTATTGATAATAATGATAATCAAGCTTATAATTGAACATCAAATAAAATATCCAACAATATAATTCTTCATGTGGTCTACATAAGAAGGGGAAACCAAAAATTAGACTGAGAAAAATGATATGATATCTTTCTTGACCATTATTGTGGTGATTAAACACTCACCAGATCTGCCAATGCTTTGTTTAGTTTTGCGAACCGTGGAGCCATTTACTAATTCAACTCTGTTATCAAAGGCTTAGTAACCTAGAGTTCCATCTGCATCCATCTCATCTCTTACGTGATACGACCGAAGATCCTATATATATATTTCATTATATATGTCTCACTCGATCCACGGTTAGAATTCATTAAAGCTGAGTTAAGAAACCTACCAAACAAGGATTGTAAGATTAATAGGAAATAAAATTGACAAAAATATTACTGAAGTAATAGATAATGCATATCCATATATCCTACGAAAAGTTGTTCTTCAAGGATTTCTTTAAAGAATATCAAGTAACCACGAGAAAGCCAATCATCCATACTTCTCAATTTCTTTCTTGTTTGTAACAAGATCCATCTTAGTCAAAAAATTTACGTGGGGCAGTTCAAGTTGCACCATTGCAGAAAGAGACGCCATATAACCACTTAGATACTTTGTTATATCTTAGACAAACTGCAAAATGATGTGAAATATTAATGCAAAGAAAAGGGACGACTGCCACAGAAGATTACGAAGACGTTTGTAAAATCGATCTTGGTGTGCCCCTGGTATCAGAGCCACTGGATTTTGTTGTAAGTTCGTTTTCATTTATGGATTATTTGTCTTTTCTAATTATACAAGCTGTTTATTCACTGTTCCAGTCTTAAATCTGCTTCCATTTATATAAGTGAAGGTTCTATGTTGGATAAAAGGGTGTTTCGAGTTTGTTTGAGGCCACAGTCGTTGGACTAGGCACAATAATCCCTCTTGTAACTCTTTGAGAGTCTATAGGAAACCCACGTGAGCAATTTATCCATTTACCCGCCTGAGAAAGGTAAGTTTTCCATGGACCCTTCAATGGATGCAGTTTCGCTCCAAACCCTTGACTGTCAAACAGAGAATGATACGGAGGTATCCTTAGCATCTAGACGATCTTATTTCCAGAATGACACATCAAAGTCTTCATCCATCATAAACATTCAAGATATCAATCCCTCTGTAAATTGGCAATTACCTGCCATATTAACCATTGATGTTTACAAGTTATCATGGTGGCAATACCGTACTCACACTCAAATAAAATTCATTTCCATAGATGTTTCTTTTACTGATAAAGATGAGCCTGTGCATATTAACTTGTTAGATAAATATGAGATAGACTGGGAAAAAACCCAAGGATATAAGTATGCCCATCTTGGTGCTATCAAACTAGGCCTTGGTCCTTTAGTTCGACCTTATTTACCTGTTTCCTCGTTATGTGTTTCCATCGATACCCGCATATAGATTTCTCCGATGGTATTATTGGCGGTTTTACCGCTCCTTTGCATAATGGCCCTTGTTTTGGTACTATCTTTCCTAAATGTTTTGTTAGTCTAGATGATCCATATATATATGATCCCATTAAAGCCTATATTTTACCCCGTGGTTTTAAAATGGATTCTAGCTCGAAAATCATCTAGCTTAAAGCATGTGTTCTTGTCCTCTTTGGCAATGATACCCTTCCCCCTCTTCAGTCTAAGGTCCATCAGAGCTCGCACCTACAAAGCATGGTGGAAACTGATAAGTCCAAACACTCAACGCTAGTTACTTTTGACTAGACACGTGTAAATTACCCTAGACAATGGGAAGTCAAATATAAAGAGCTAAGGAATCAAGAAAATGAAGTACAAAAAATAGAATCTTTTGTGAATACCCCTATTACTTTTGATAGGTCCTCCCACTTGTTTCGAATCCCTGAAGGATGTCCTACTCCTCGTTTTACTCCTCCTCTTCTCAGGATCTCATCTGCAAACAATTTCACTCAGTCATCAAGGTTTGAAATCGGTGCCTCCTCAGTTCATCCTTCCTTTACTGGAGTTTATCATACTAAACATAAAGGACAACATTCAGATTGTCTGGCCTGTAAAAAGATACTCTAGAAATTACAACATCATCAGTCTAGAGAACCTCCTTCTCTTTCCATGTTCTCTTCTCTACCCCGGAGTGGACCAAGAATGGAAGTAATCTCTACTAAGGGTGATAGGTCTTTCATCCCTGGAAGGAATCTTCCATATGTTCCCTTTAAACAGTTATCCTCAGATGGAATGACAAAGAAAGAATTTATGACATATAAATCCTCTGCAACAACAGAGACTGTCTCTGACGAAATGAAACTCGCAAATTTTGGAAATTTGCAACATCACCTCACAACATAGAACTTGGATGATACAGCCATGTATATTATACAGCTAAAGCAAATAATGAAAGAAGAGCACAAAAAGATTTCGTTGCTCCAAACTAAGCTTGAACTTCTGGATCATCTGTCGCATGATACAAAAGAAATCAAGTCTGCCATTTCAACAACTCATATTAAAACAGAGAAATGCCTGGATGTCTTGGGAAAATTGTTAACTAAAACCCAAGATTTGAAAAAGAAAGCTGCTCCAGTCAGCCAGGCAGCAATGTCCCTTGCAATGAAAGGACATCAAAGACAACACTCGAAAAGTTACTCTTTCGGGTTGCTGAGTATCCAAGATGAGGACGATAGACCAGAGTTTTCTTTTGTTGAAGATGCGGAATAATTCCAAGAAATTGATAGCCTAGTCACCCAATTTCATAGCATGCCTCTTGCTTTATCTGAGAAATATTTGGCTATGATGGATTTTCCCACTAGACAAGAGAATACCCAAACCACTTCCGGAATCAGTCAGGAAAGTGGGTCTTCCTCTTTTCCAGGTCCTCCTCCTCCTACTTTTGATACCCATATGCAAGATGCCTCCTCCACACCTTCTCACAAATTCCATTTTGGAATAAATGGAATGAACAATCTTATGTCACAAATGCCTGAACAACCAGTTCTGAATATTCAATGTCAGTCAAGGGCAGAAGTTAAGTCGGCCATACAGCTTCTTGGTCAATGGGTTTTGTATAAAAAGACCCAAGATACTAATATCTCTGGACAACAGTTAATTTACAGCTAATTGCTGGATTGTCTGGCCTAGCCCATGAATGGTGGCGATGGCTACCTCAAGAAGCAAAAGATGAAATTCTGAATGCACATGATGCAGACCATCAGATACTGCAAGCCTTGGGAAAATATTTCTATGGTCCTGATGATAAAGAAGAATACAAACATTTAGCTTCTTTATTTATGTCCGTCAGAATATGTGACTTAAGTCAAAGTGATAAATACTTCTGCTATATGCAGAATCTCCTTATATCGTTTGGTAAATCAGGTGAACCAACGTATTTGAAGCACTATCTCCGGATTTTCCCTGGTCATGTTCCAGATTCCATGGAACAATTTCTGAAAGATAAGAAAATAAATCTTCGAGGACTTTCATTAGCCCAGGTCCATTCTTTTATCATGGAAACCTGGCAAGAACATTGCCTTGAAAAAAGAGTCAGTCTAGACTTTAAAAGGCACCAATCCATGTATTCCCCTAGTTTTTGTAAAGATGTGGCAAAAATGCCAGATTAGGGATGTGGTGCTTACAATCGAGGGCATTTCGGCAAAGAATCCTACCACTGTAAACCAAAAAAGAAAGGATTCCATACAAGTGCCCCTAGATTTCATCATGCCAAAGATTATAAGCACAAGGATCATAAGCCTTATCATAAGAAATCTCGTCGCCCTTTTTATCATAAAGCTTTTGTCCATAAAAGGTCTGAACGAGCAGACAAAGAAAATTGTTTCATTTGCGGTAAGAAAGGGCATTGGGCAAGTAAATGTCCACAAAAGAAATCCAATCCTAAGCTTGTAGCATTTTTTTCCCAACTAGATACAGCCAGGTGGGATCTCTGCTCCTGTACATCCGACCAATATCCTTCGGGTGAAATTATATTTCTCCTTGAGGAGAATTCTTCTAATTTAGATTCTTCCATCCAATTAAATAAATTTGCTCCCTCCAGTTCGGATTCTTCCTCCTCTGACTCCGATTGTGCTTCAGAAGCAAATTTAGGGGGGTGTGAAGGACCTTCAGATTTTGATTTTTCTTGTTTTATGTTTTCGGCTTCAGCTAAACCGTCTCCTCAACAACAAATATCTTCAATTGATCGACAACTCTCAGAAATTCCTGTTTTTGAATATATTCTTAGAGGAGAATTAAGAGAAGAGAAGAAAAGATTATTGTCATTACTAAAAGAAAGAAAAAATCAATCAGAAGAGAATAAACCTGCGTTCTACAATCTTGCAGATTTATACAAACACTATCCGGTAGAACATAAGGATAAACAACAGTTTAGACAAGATAAATAAAATTTACTCAGATTACAAATCAAGGAAAAACAGAGTTCCCTTTGAAAGCTTGTAAGGGAAATCGAAGACTTAAAAGGACTACTTGAGGGAACAATCCGAGAAAAAGATCAATCTTCTGATGATGAAATGAGCAAGTAGTATGATGAAACTTTAAAGAGCCCAGAGCATAATGAGGATTCCCCTAAAAAAGATTCCCATAACAGTCTCACAATGTTTCCAGAACCATCCTTAGGACTTTTTACAGGTCCTAAAATGTATATTCAAGTTTTGTTTTTTCCTCCAAAGTTCAAATCTTATAAGATGGATTGCATGATTGATTCAGGATGTTAGATGAATCTAGAAAAAAGTGGTGCAATCCCCTCATTTTACTGGGAAAAGGATTCATATCATGTAGTTTCTATAGAAGGAACCCCTGTACAATGTGTGTACAACTTTCAGGTAGACTAGTAGATTTCCCGATTCAAGTAGGTAGCTATCTAAACGCTTTATCTTTGAATAGATTAGATAGCATAAAAGATGACTGTATTATAGGTTCAGAGTTTCTAAATAGAGTCATCCCTATCATTGTGGATACAAAGAAAATGTTGTTTACTTGCACCATAAATGGAAATTCGATCTCCTGTCCCCTATCCTTTGAAGCTCAATCGAAATGTAAGAACCCTGCTAAGAAAACAGACCTTAAGCCATGAAAGCCTCTTCTAGACTGATGTCTCCCTCTGAAAGGGAATTATGTGCCAATGAAATAAAAGAGCTGCTTTCAAAAGGATTGATTAATCCCTCTAAGAGTCCTTGGGCCTGTAGAGCCTTTGTTGTCAATAAACATTCAAAGATAAAAAGAGGAAAACCCAGATTGGTTGTAAACTATAAACTTCTCAATGCAATACTCCAAAAAGTCAGGTATCCTTTACCTGATAAAGCTATCCTTCTACAGAGAATTGCTCGATGTTCTATATTCAGTTAGTTCGATCTGAAATCTGGATTTTATCAGATTGGAATTGATGCTAAAGATAGATTTAAAACTGCCTTTGTTGTTCCTCATGGTCAATATTAGTGAAAAGTCTTACCCTTTGGGATAAACAATACTCCCTTAGAATTTCAAAAGAGGATGGAAGATATTTTCAAAGAAAAGGGATGGGCATTAGTTTTCATTGATGACATACTGATATGCTCCAAGAATTTGCAGGAACATTTAAAGCATCTGCAGGAATTTTATTATCTGGTCTATAAACATGGTCTTGTTCTCTCAAAGAGCAAGATGGAGATTGGAAAAATTGAAATTGAGTTTCTCGATTTCAAGATTAATAAAGGACATGTAATTCTTCAAGACCATGTCTTGAAATTCTTCTCCCAGTTCCCAGATCAGATTCTAGAAAAAGTCCAACTTCAGTGATTTCTGGGAAGTCTAAATTATATCAGACCATTCTATAAAGGACAAGCTGAGGCTATCCATATCCTTCAGAAAAGATTGAAAAAGAAACTCTGAAATGGTCTCAAGAAATGACTGCAACAGTCCAGAAGATAAAGATTAAAGTACATCATCTCCCTGCTTTGTCTCTCCCTCAAGGAACTGGTCACTTGATCATCGAAACAGATGCTTCGACTAATTCATGGGGTGGTATTCTTATTGAATTACAGGATGGAAAAGAAGAAATTTGTGGCTATGCTTCAGGATCGTTCAAATCTGCAGAACTTAATTATCCTTCTAGTCATACAAAAATTCTGGCTGTTAAAAAGACAGTCAATCAGTTTTGTTTATTTTTAAAACCTGTAAAGTTTTTTATTAGGACTGATTTGAAAATAATGCCTAGGATATTTAAAAATGAAAATTTGATGGACAAAAATAGTTCTAGGATTTTAAAATGGTTTTTGTGGTTACAAAATTTTGATTTTGATACTGTATATAAACTTGGTTATCTTAATTGTGTTGCTGACATGTTAACCAGAGAAGAACCACATACTACAGTTTTTCCCCAGCTAAATATGTTCCATACAGGAACCTCCAGCTCCCAGCAGTAGGATAAAGGAAAAGGGCCTGCAAGACCATTTCCTTCCCCTCTCAGCCATTCTCAAGTAGGGTTGTTCTTGAAACCCTGGGATGAATCGGTGACACCTGAAGAACGCAAGATATCTTTGGAATATGCAAGCAGAATATAAGTTGAAAAGTTCCTCTCTTTGATGCTTATCAGACAAATCCAAGAATCCCCACTTAAACTCCAAATTTTGGAGAAATGGGAGAAAGATGCCTTTCTTGGCTTAGAAAAGGCATAAGATAAACTAATTGGTTGTCAAGATTTCTGGCTGGATTGTAATGAAGAAGAAGGAAGAGATGTTTGGTATGTTGACATTGGACATGGTGATCTTGCTTGGACAACATACAACCTTATTATTCAATTTTGCAGAGAACAAAGAGAGATTGTTATCTGTGCAGATCCATCTAATCTGCGCAACACTACGTGGCCAGGATGGACATAAATCCTTTTGGATAAATTCTGCCCAAGGAAAGATTGGATCCAAATGAGAGCCAACTTTATTCTTCACCTCCAGGCTGATATGCAGGTTGCCATATGAATTCATGTGTGAACATAACAAAGTTATGTTTGGTTCAGATGTTTAGCAATGCTTTGATTATAATCTATATCCATATGCCTTACCCTATGAACCTGAGGATTCTGAACCCGAGGATTCTGGCGGGGATCCATTTAATTTCCCATGTGGTGGCATCGATCTCGGCGATGGCTGAGAAATTTTTATTTGTCTTCAAGGGTGGGACCCCTATGATTGAAAGGCATGGTGGGCCATCTTTATAGGTTCCACATTGTTTAATTTTGTTGGACATTTGTCCTTTTGTCAGTCTGTCAAAGTTTGATGGAAGTATTTTATTTGGGTCCCCACATGTCTACTAGACCATTCAAGGGATGATATAACGGTAGTGGCGGTCCCCACTCACCGCCCCGAATGTTTGCTTTTGACTGTGTGTTGTCAGTAAGAGGTCACCAGGTGACTGGTTCAAATTTGTATAAATAAAGCCCTTCGGGTCTCTTTTGGGACATTCGTAAATGTGCAAGTCAAGAGATCTGCAAGTTTTAGAGTCGAGGTCTGTGTATCCTCTATGCCTACGTCTAGTGCGAACTGGCATATGAAAAACATATATCTCAAGTGCAAAGAGTTTGTAAGAGATCAACAGCGTATGCTCTCCCTCTGTGCTTTCTGCGACCAGCTGGGATCAAAAGCTGTCTGGTTTTCTATGTGTCATCAACGATGATATTCGCAATCTGAAGACGAGCTGATAGTCTGTAAATGATTTTGTATTGCATGTGTAAGATTAATGCAAAGAAAAGGGATGATTGCCACATAATATTACGAAGACGTTTGTAAAATCGATATTGGTGACAATTCAACAAAACAAAATTCAATACAATTTAATTGAAATCATGGCATCATGGCATTGCAGTTAGCATAATGAAATGATAACTTTCACTTTCCGTTAGAAATGAGTTGTAATTCATTAAATACTCACATTTATTAAGACTTTTAGTTAGTTAGAAATGAGTCATTTTTCATTAAATACTTACTTTTATTGATGTCACAGAAATCCATATGGAACACACAATTCACAATTTATTGATGTCACAACAACTCACATGGAAATATAATTTATTGATGTCACAACAACTCACATGGAAATATAATAATGGAATACACAATTGTCGATCATGTGATCTGCGAAATGGTTTATCTCACAACTTTAGGGATACTACGTTGGCAAGCAGTTGCTGAGAGAGTCCTTATCCTTCCCTTATATTTTGACCCTTGAGCCATGAGATTGACGATCTCAATATTCAAACCCTAAGACGCTAAATTACATGCTCAAGGTAATTATTCATTCTTTCCTATGATGCCATTATTTATTTTGTTGGCATGTATGATTATTTATTTTGTTGGCATGTATGATTGTGGCCAATTGTTAATATTGACATCCCACCTACTATATTAAAATCCCACTAAGAGAATGAGATAGCATTATAATCTTTCCCGAGCTTGCAATGGATTCTCATAAGGAATACAAATGCACACGTCTGTACCTTCATTGCAAGACATATTGGCATTTTCCAAATGCCTGAACCTTTCCTCACAATGGAAGTTGCTACAACTATAATCACCATTACTATTTTTCTTCTTATTATTTTTCTTGGGGTAACCCTACTTTGGAAACCATCGCCATGTCTGAAATATTTGGGTGGAAAGCATGTTCTAATAACATGAGGATCCAGCGGTATTGGCCTTGCTATTGCCAAATAGGTGCTATCTGAGGGAGATTTCGTTACTCTAATAGCTAGAAGCTCTGCTAAACTGGAGAAGGCATTAGACAAATTGGCCGGTAATAAAAATATCAGTGCTGATAGAATACACACAAAGGTACATCTACATGTTTTTCTCACACAGGTACATCTATATGTTTTTCTCATTTTGAATTTCATTACTGGAGTTGGGTATCTGCTAGGCTCAAGTTACAAATGTTTGGTTTTTTTCGTAGACTGCTGATGTGGATGACTATGAAACTCTTTCGGATGCAATAGAAAAATCGTTTCAATGGAGGCCTATTGATTTGGTTGTTTGCAATGCTGGTCAATTCTACTTTGTTAAACTGGAGGATGGGTGGGAAATCTTACTATGTTAACCATAAACCTGGCCTAGGTTCTATTCGTCCGGTTCTAGTGCCGAGCCAGTAGAGAAACTAGATTCATATGGAAATCCAAAGCCAATTTCAACGTTACACTTAAGTAAACTTTATATGATTCTACGGAAACTTTATATAATTCTACGCGTTCGTTCTCTCATTCTCTCAAAGACTCTCCTCCTTTCAGTGAAATCCGTCCTTATATAGTAGTTAGGGTCTCTTAGAACACCTGCCCTTTTCGTTGCAAAAGGCTTCCCTTGCTTTGTGTCTTCCTACACGAAGCTGGACTTTTAACAGACTGGCCTTAGATCTTTATCTTTGTCTTTGAATCTCCATTTCTAGCCTATAATATCTGCTGGCATACTTCGTAGACTGCTGATGTGGGTGACTATGAAACTCTTTTGGATGCAATAGAACAATCGTTTAAATGGAGGCCTATTGATTTGGTTGTTTGCAATGCTGGCTGGAACAGAATTGGATATATAGATGAAATTCCCATTAAAGATTTGGATGCGATAATTAACAAAACTTTATTAGGAATGGTAAACACTCTGCATGTTGCTTTTCGCTTGATGAAGCATCGCACAGACCAAGTCCATGCCCGACCGTCCATGTCTGTTGTTCTCGTCAGTTCTTTGGCTGGTCTGGTATGATTTTTCCAAATGCTTTTGTGTTTTCAGGTTCAAATTGTTTTATTTTTATGATGGGAGTTTCAGACTAACATTGATTGCTTATTAATTCTAGGTTTCATTTCTGTAACCAATGTATATGTTTTGCATCACGCGTAGTATGGGAACTCTATTTATGCTGCAACGAAATGGCAATCAGTAATCAACCTGTGAAATGTAGACATGAATGCTTTTATTAAATTAAATGCACTTCCAGTGCTATAAACATAAATTTTACAAGAGTGCAAAATTATAGCATACTAGTGCAAATATATCAGAGCTTTCCATCTACTATAACAGAGCGTTCAAAAACCGCCAAGAAACCCCAATAAATCTTGTTCCTTCTCTTTTGTGTGTTTTCTCTTATCACTTTCTTCATCAGAATAATATACAATACTTTTAACAGTGGCCTTTTGATGAAGAAACTTACATGACGACCCTTTCTCGCACACACCTCTGGAAAAATAAAAACAAATTGCAGTGATTTTTTCATCACTATTCTTGTCATCTCCTATCCCAGGTGACCTGTTTCTGCTCCCGCCTTGCCTCAGAGTTTGGCTGAAACATGCACAGTAACACATGTGACAATTTCGAAATATAAAGAAACCATGAGGATCAAGGATCTTCCCAGATAATTAAATCACACCATGCCATATATAATAATCTCATACCCCCATATTGAACATAAATCTAATAAAAAATAGATCTTAGTAAAATAATTGTTCATGTTCTAAAAATAATAAAACAAATTTATGAATCACACACAATGCCTGCAAAGATACCTCAACACTAAACTAGGGTGAACAGGTTTTCATCAAACCTGCGAGATCTCAACCTAGATCCTTCTGGTGACCGGATTTTGCTGCTTCTGCCACCTTTTATTAATTCATTTGCAAGTGTTCAATGCAGTAAACAAGATTTAACTACCCAATAGATGAATATCTTCTTTTTATTCGAACACTTGCTTCATTAAGAATTAACTCACTTGCTTCATTAAGAATTAACTTTGCATATTAACTGCGCGGGGATTAACTGCGTGGGGTTAACTATGCAGATTTCAACTTTTTACTGCTCAGTTGAACTTCCTAGTGATGTGCAGTTAACTTCGCAATACTTTACTTTGCGGACTTCACAAGTACTTGGCGGATCACTTAAATATAACAACTAAAACATCTTACACGAAGTTACTCCTTATAAATATAGAACTTTCACTGCGGTGAACTATTTGTAATCTTGATTTCTTTCACTGCACGTAAATGTAAACAATATTCAAGGAGAAGATGTGCGACTTGCAATAATCAACATTCTTGAGAATGAAACATAAAACTATAGGCTTATGTATATTACCAAAGTAAACTGCGCGATGCCTCAATACATGGAAATGAGTTTTTACTTTGATCTTTTACTTTCACAGAGCTTGGGTTCTTGATACAAACTTCACGGATCTTCACTTCTACTCTTCTTCTCTTCACATCTCTATCAGAGTTTCAACTATCTGGTTTAGAGTTTCATAGATGGCTTCACATGGAAGCTACAAGATTTCATTAAACACTGTAATTAATTCTTACTTAAGAATTCTTGACATGAAAACTACTAACGTGGTTACATTAATACTAACTTGACGTGCGCTGGATTGGCTACGAACTTACTGACAGATTAACGTTTCAGACTCTGCGCACTGACACAAAATGAGTGACAGAGCCGATGCAGTAGATACGTGATTAGCTCATTAATTACATATTTTCCAACACTCCCCCTTAATTATGAGCGGATGGGGATCATTAAACAAAAATAAAATTTTACAAAATATTTTAGAGCTGAAACATGCTCTGTGAATGATGAAGTTCACTGTGCAGAACTTGTCACTCACAAACAACTTCGTAGAAATTGGAATGGGTATTTTTCCAATGGTTTTGTAAATATGTTTGCTACTTGATCTTTAGACCTGCAAAATTCTAAACAGATTTTTTTGTTGTTTATCAATTCTCTGATAAAATGATACCTTGTGTCGACGTGATTGGTTTTCTTGTGAAACACATGAGTCTTTGATAGTGCGATAGCTAAGTTGTTGTCGCAGTAAATGACTATGGGTTCTTGCTGTTTCTACGACAGATCACTTAACAACCTCTGCATCCAAACGGGTTGACATGCAGCGTTTGTAGCTGCAACATACTCGGCTTCTGCTGAAGAAAGAGTTACTATGGGCCATTTCTTTGAATCCCATGATACAACGCCTGTGTGCTTTTTCTATCATCTATGCTGCCTCCATTGTCATTGTCAGTGTATCCAATGAGTTTGAAATTTTCTGAGGTTGAATACAAAATACCAAAGTCTCTTGTTCCACTTACATACCTTAGAATTCTTTTACCTGCTTGCCAATGTGATTCTTTTGGTGACTCTATGAATCTTGAGATCAAGCTGACTCCATACATGATATCTAGCCTTGTTGTTGTAAGATACATAAGGCTTCCAACAATCCTTTTAAACAGCGTAGGATCCACATTGGATCCATCATCATTCTTGCTCAATTTCAAACCTGTTATCACTGGTGTTGGAGCTGTCTTACAGTTTAACATCTTAAATATGTTCAAGACATCACTTGCATACTTTGACTGAGATATAAATATGCCTTTTTTTTTTTTCAGACTGTTGGACTTCAATGCCCAAAAAATACTTCATAAGCTCCAAATTAGTCATTTCAAATTCACTTTCCATGTCTGTTCTAAATTCTTCTATGCCAAAATCACCAGTAACACTAAATCATCTACATATAGGCAAGCAATTAGCTTATTACCTTGCTGGTTGATTTTTGTGTACAACGTTGGCTCACATTCACTTCTGTGAAATCCATTCTGAACGAGGTAAGAGTCAATGCGACTGTACCAGGCTCTAGGAGCTTGCTTCAAACCATATAGCGCCTTTTTCAGCTTGTATACTTTGTGTCCTTGTCCTGAAAATTCGTAGCCTTGTGGCTGCTCCACATATACTTCTTCCTCCAAATAACCATTTAAAAATGCAGACTTAACATCCATTTGGTAAACCGGCCATGTCTTATGTGCTGCGATGGCCAAAACTGTTCTGATAGTGTCCCTTCGTGCTACAGGTGCAAAGGTTTCATTGAAGTCTGTGCCAGGTTGCTGTGTCAACTCTCTTGCTACCAATCTTTCCTTGTGCTTCTACACATTTCCATCAGCATCTTGCTTGGTCTTATAAATCCATTTGATGCTTATCACATCCTTGTCCTTAGGAATGTCAACTTGTTCCCATGTTTGATTCTTCTCAATGCATTTTATTTCTTCATCCATGGCTTGTGCCTAGAATTTATCTTCAACAAATTCTTCAAATGTTAGAGGATCATTAACTTGAGAAAATAATGCAAAAACCGAGAATGAATTGGGTGTTCTAGTCTCATATATCTCATGCAGAGTTCTTGTCTTTGTCGGAGTTGCTGGTGTCGAACTACTCAAATTGCTTGATGGATGTTGCTGCGTACTTGCTGTGCTTGTCGGAGTTGCTTGAACTGCGACTTGTGTCAGAGTTCCTTTTGCTGAAACATGATGCGCAGTCCTGGGAGTAGACGGAGCTACGAAGTTCTGATTTACATGCGGAGTCTCAACCACATCTTCTGCGATGTCATCATGTTCAACATGTGACACGATTTTAACATTATTCTCCACAGTTCCATCCCATGCTTTATTTTCGACAAACTGAACATCGCGATTGATAATAACTTTTCTTGTAGTAGGATCATACAACTTGTATGCTTTTATGTCTTTAGAATACCCAATAAAAATGCATTTATGTCCTTTATTGTCTAATTTCCTTCTTAGCTGATCTGGAACATGTGCGTATGCTACACAACCAAAAACTTTTAAATGCGAAACACTATGTTTCATACCTGTCCATGCTTCCTGTGGAACTTTGTTCTTCACACTCTTCGTTGGACATCGATTCATCGATGTATACAGTAGTTTCCACTGCTTCAGCCCAATGTTCATTTGATAGATGCATGGCTGCCAACATACTGTGCGCCATCTCCATAATGGTTTTATTCTTCTTTTCTGTGATACCATTCTACTACGGTGTATACCGCGCAGTGAATTGCTTCTGTATGCCATGATTTTTGCAAGACATTAAGAAATCATTTGAGACATATTCACCACCTCTATCTGTTCTTAATATCTTGATGATGTAACCACTCTTCTTCTCCACAAGTGCTTTGAACTGCTGAAAACAACTAAACGCATTAGATTTATGTTTTAGAAAATAGAACTATGTTTTTCTTGTGAAATCATCAATAAATGTGAGAAGATACATGCATCCTCCCATGGATGGTGTTTGCATCGGTCCACAAATATCAGAGTGCACAATTTCAAGTGTTATGCAAGCTCTGTATGACTTTCCAACTAGAAACGCGTTAACACCCAAAAATTGCTCACCATCTCATCACCCTCATTTCATGACTCATTTGTCTATATTTCCTACCATATTAGCCACTAAAAGGCCAAAAAACCCCCTTTCCCCCAAAAAATAATTTAAATTTCCTCAAAAGATAGCAAAAACCCTCTAAAAGGGCCCTAAATTCCCAAAAATCAAATAAAAGGGAATAAAAAATATAAAAAAGAGAAAAAGGGGGAAAAAAGGAAGCAAAAACCCTAAAACAATTGACCTAAACCATATGGTGCCAAAAACCATGGGTCAATACTCCACCACTAAAAACCTATAAATAGGTGATGGAGGCTCTCCATTTCATATCCACAATCTATCCTATCCTCACTCTGCCAAAATCACTCTTGAAACCCTACCTCACCATTTGAGTTAACTTCCCATTTGAGTGCCCCTTTTGGCCCATTATCCAAACACCTTGGAGAAGGAGAAGGAACCCATTGGAGCACGGAATCAGCCCTCTTGGACTACTGCAAGAGCTCCACCAACCTCAACATTTGAGGTAAATCTAATCTTGATCATATCATAATACAAAAAGGAAATTTTTATTATCTTGTCATTGTCTTTTTATTTCCTGTTGATGCACATGTTAGCTTAGATTTTGTACTGTTTTACTGTTGATTGAACTGCTAGTAAGGAGGCCCTTCTCCTTAGTAGGTGCTCATTTGCACAAGCTAGGGTGAAAACCATAGCTACAGTTTTGGCGACTCCGCTATTGGCCTTTGAATTTCTGGTTAAAAATTTAAAAGTTTTTATTTTCTGCAAGTATTTTTCTGTTTTCCCTGTTCTGCTGTGGCTTCGGCCAGTTGGGTTTTCTAACGTAGATCACAGTTCTGTTCTTTGCAGCCGTGGTCCAGGTCGCAGCTTTTGGGGGTTTTTCCGCGATCCAGATCGCAACTGTTTGCTCTTTTCCCGTGGCACAGACCACTACTTTCTGCCGTTGTTCTGCGACCTGAGTGCAACCTTCTGCCTTTTTCCCATGGTCCAAACCGTAGTTTTCTACCTCTTTCCCGCGACCCGAGCGCAGCCTTCTACCTCTTTCCCGTGGCCTAGACCATAGTTTTCTGCCTCTTTCCCGTGACCTAAGCGCAACTTTTTGCCTCTTTCCTGCGATCCGATCGCCGCTTTCTGCCCTTTTTTCGTGCTCCTGACTGCGCATTGTGGCTCTAAACTCACGATCCGACCATAGCTTTCCTCCCTTTTTCCGTGCCCCAAGCCGCGCCTTTCGGCCACAAACCCATGATCCGACCGCAGGTTTCACCCCTACAGCCGTGCCCCAGAATGCGCCTCTTGGCCACAGACCCACGATCCGGTCATAGGTTTCACCCCTACAACCATGCTCCAGGCCGCGCATTTCAGTCACAGACCCGCGATCTATTTTCTACATTTTCTACCCTTTTTGAACCCATAATTTTTCAGCAATATTTTCTGCACCTGCACAACCACCTATTCTATCTGCACCCATAGTTACCTACAACCTTTTTCTACAGTTTTCTTTCTGTTCCATTTACAATTTTTTTTAAAGTTTAAGCATTTACATTGAAAAAAGAAAATTTTGCATTGCAAGTTAAATTTCTGCATTATTATTGGTTAAAAAAGTTTCCCACGTGTGGCACTTTTGATTGGGTTCATTACCTCACATGCACACACTCTGTCACTTAATTCAAGTGAGCCTTAAAACACTACTTAACACAACCAACATTCTAACCCCACTTTGGGAACATATAAGAATATTGTAGTTAGGTAGGATAGGGGGGATAGGCATCCAAATAACACCCCTCGGTCGCTTACACTTGAGACATAATTGTTGTCCTTTAGGGTACCAAAATCCCCTAGTATTTTTTGACATGGTCACGACCAGTTTATTAGAGGGCCTCTCCCTTAGGAGGGTTGAAGTAGCCAGACTGGTTCTGGAGGCCTAAGTGGAATAGTGCAATCCATTCAGTAACCGAAGGCTACCTACTCGTTGGTTTGCGTGTGGTGATTACTTTTAGTCCCACACGGTGATAGGACCGGAGTTGTAGATTCACCTTTTCTGGATTTGTCATGAACGGGGTATCTTAGTTGTCTTTCTTCTAGGATTGTCTTACCCGGTGTCCCTCCTGGTAGGGGGATATATTTAGCCACTTGGCTCTACTATCCATATTGTCTGACTTGGATTTCATCACCTTGTAGAGGATATGTCTGGTTGAGTCAGAATACTATTTAGCTAGGTGTTTGCATGCTCCCTTACCTCCCTTTGGTCTAGCAAGTCCACTATTTTTATTTTTTAGGAAACCTGCTGCTTGTTGGTATTCTAACCATTTTTTTTGATACTCCGCTTATTGTAGCACATCTGTTACAGTAAGTGTTTTGAGCTGGTTGTTGTCCTGAGTGCCGTATTTTTTGCGCTCTCCTTCTGCACACTCGGCTACATTAGGGTTTTTGAGCTGTTTTTCATTCAACACAACCCCTAGATACCTGACACCATCTGTCACCATTGAGTCCCCGAGACACTCTCGGCACCTCCGGGGTGAGCCCCCGCAGCACGGTTCACTTGACATCACCCATCATAGACATATAGCTTCATCACTTGATACTACTCGTCATAGACCTCGAGCTTCATCACTTGACTCTACTCATCGATGACATAGAGCTCCATCCACTGGCTCTGACGCCCCTTATTTCACATCTGATTCTGAGGCAGATTCTGAAAACCCCACTTAAATTGCACCAACCATCCCCATGGATGTCATGAATACCAACCCTTTCTTCGTAGGGACCCTTGGTGGAGCGTCCACAACCACCCCAGACACCACACCTGCTTTGGGTATGCCGTCGATGGGGCCCACACCCACCATTCCAGTCACTGTGCCAATTCCAGTGGCTAGCATACCCAACCCAACGCCACTGGTGACTCACACTACGCTTAGTGGTGCAGGACCCTCCCATACCACCTCCACCCCCCCGTTTGGGGGTCACATCCCTATCATAAACCCAACCCCTAAACTTGGGGGAAACAGTCCCACCATGGCCGCCCCCACTATTACGTCACATCCTTCTACTAGTTTTCCATTCATGGCCAGTCTCAACCTTCCTGAACTAGCCAGATTGACCAAATATCCCATCAGACACGATCCCACGTGGCCTCACATGCCTACCAAACCCCCATCAGACATCCCCAAGTTTGAGGGAAAGGCAGGGGAAGACCCACAAAATAACATTATGTCCTTCCATCTATGGTGTTCCTCCAACTCCATAGTGGACGACTCTGTCCGACTCCATCTGTTACAATGAATTCTCACTGGCTTTGCAGCTAAGTGGTACATCGAGCAACCCCATGGGACCCATGCCACCTTTACTTCCCTCGCCTCGACCTTCCTGGAGTTCTTTCAGTTACCTGTCTGCTATGACGTGGGAGTTGAGATCCTACTGTCTTGTAGACAGAATACGGCCACCCACATCACTGACCACATTCATGAGTGGCGTCGACGCCGAAGCCTATGCAAAATCAAGTTAGATGATAGTATCTTCCTAGATTGGTTTCTCAAATCTCTCCTTCCTGTCATTGGAAAGGATGTGGCATTCGAGCGACCCCAGTCCGAGGAAGAAGCCATCCTAAAAGCCCAACAGTTTGACCTTATCTATGCCCAGTCTGGTTACTTATATACCATTATACTCGATGCCCCTCGCAGTGATTCCTCCCGAAATGATGTGCTAGGGGCATCCCATGCCGCCGATGGCATCATTGGACATATTGCATCGCATAACCAACCCTTTTCCATAACACATACTAGTAATGGCCCCGACCTTTCATGGGATACATCCCACTCTGGAGGAACCAATTCGTCTGCTCCCATGGTGCATAACCGCCATTCCCACGGACCCTCATGTCCACCTCAGTGCTTCGTCTATGCATCCCTTGCTTACGTTCCCTCAGTTTCACCTCAACCATATTACCACCCGCAGGTCGCGCATGCTCCTATATCCTCTCAAGCCCCCCCCGCTTATTATCTACCACAGGAAGCACCTGCGACAAATCAACCACCCGTCACACAAACATATCAACAACCCCTACAAGGTCTAGCACCTACACCGCCTCCACCCCCACCCACTTATTATCCACCACAGCTTGCTCCCACACTTGCACAACCCCAAAACCCACCTGCTGCCCAAGGGCAAGTGTACACGCAACAAAATCCGTAGCATAACCAAAATAACCAACGCCAACAAGGCCAGCAAAACCACAGAAAAGGACATAACCATGGGAACAACCCCCCTCCAGACCAAGGCATCCAACCACCTAATCCCCCAAACAATAATAACGTGGCACCTTCTAACCAAAACCCCAACAGGCCGCCTAAACAAGCTAAAAACCCTAACTTGCGAATGAACAATCCTTGTTTTATTTGCGGGGTCTATGGCCATTACACACACGCTTTCCCACATTTGGAGCAGGCACGACAACTCTGGACCGATGATGCCCACCGCCAAGGGCACGCGGCACCTATGGCACCACCTAACCCCCCACCACCTCAAACTCAACCCTTGGTGTTACAGAACTCTTTACCAACCCAAGGAGTGGTGAACACTCAACTGTTATCTCCCCCTCAAGGAACCGCGTCACCACAATCGCAAGTCACGTACGCTGCGCTTTCCCACCCTACTTTAGACTCAGGCACCCATCACGATGAGCTCCTGCCCTCACACATGAGGGAGCAATCTTTTAACACCCAAAAGTGCTCACCATCTCATCTCTCTCATTTCATGACTCATTTGTCTATATTTCCTACCATATTAGCGACCAAAAGGCCAAAAAACCCCTTTTTCCCCCAAAAATAATTTAAATCTCCTCAAAAGATGGCAAAAACCCTCTAAAAGGGCCCTAAATTCCCAAAAATCAAATAAAAGGGAATAAAAAATATTAAAAAGAGGAAAAAGAGGGAAAAAGGAGGCAAAAACCCTAAATTTTTTTACCTAAACCATATGGTGCCAAAAACCATGGGTCAATACTCCGCCACTAAAAACCTATAAATAGGTGATGGAGGCTCCCCATTTCATATCCAGAATCTATCCTATCCACACTCTGCCAAAATCACTCTTGAAACCTTAGCTCACCATTTGAGCTAACTTCCCATTTGAGTGCCCATTTTGGCCCATTATCCAAACACCTTGGAGAAGGAGAAGGAACCCATTGGAGCATGGAAGCAACCCTCCTGGACTGCTGCAAGAGCTCCACCAACCTCAACATTTGAGGTAAATATAATCTCTATCATATCATAATACAAAAATAAATTTTTTATTATCTTGTCATTGTCTTTTTATTTCCTGTTGATGCACATGTTAGCTTAGATTTTGTACTGTTTTACTATTTAAATTTACTGTTTATTGAACTGCTACTAAGGAGGACCTTCTCATTAGTAGGTGCTCATTTGCACAAGCTAGGGTGAAAACCCTAGCTACAAAACGTCTCTCTGTGTTGTTTTCCAAAGATACAACCTTCACAAATTCTCTCTGGATTTTCAATCAATGGAAATCCTTTCACCATGTCCTTCATATGCAGTAGCTTTAGCCCACCAAAGTTCAAATGTCCAAATCTGAAGTGCCATAACCAGGATTCATCCTTTATTTCTCTCTGAAACACAGCTTGCATTTCACTGTCTTTTTCTTCCTTGTCGCAGTGAATGTCTGCTCCTTTGCTTTATGCTTTGAACACAGATCCATAATTTTCATTCTGACTTTCATGAACAACTTGAGTTGTTTTTCCTTTTCTGATTGGTATTATCCTCAAAGGAAACAAGCGATTGCTTGTCATCTGCACTTCGAAAATTAACTAATTGCTTGGATATATGTCTTTGATCACACAGTGCTTTCCTATCATGTGAACTCTGTAACCTTTTTCCATCAGCTGTCCAATGCTCATCAAATTATGCTTCAAACCTTGAACATAATAAACATCAGGCATAAATTTCTGCTCCCCTTGTTTGGTTATAATATCAATAGTACCCTTACCCAAAACAGTGAATTGGATATTGTTTCCAAGTGTGATATCAGTTTGAACTGATTTATCTAGACTAGAAAATAGATTTAAGTTACTAGTCATTTGATTGCTACAGCCTGAGTCTAAATACCATATGTCATTTGTACTTTCTTGGACAACATTGCATTCAAGTGGAGATGCACATGCTAAGAACAATGAGTTGTTCGTAGTGCTGGTGTTGCTTGACTGTGTTTGGCCTTGCTTTCCTTGGTTATACTGCTTCTTCCTCCATTCATATGTGAAGTGTCCATACTTCTTACAGTAATGACATTGAATTTTTGATTTATCATACCTTTTCCCACTTGGCTTACTGGGCATCTGATTCTGACCTCTTCTAGCGACATGTGCAGGGTTGCTGCTACGACCTCCTCTCAAAGAAATTCGTCCTCTTCCTCTAGAGTTTGATCTTCCTCTACCTCTTTCATGACTTATGGATGACTGTGCTGCAAATGCACCTTCCAACAATGTATCTAAACCGTTCATTCTATGTTCATGATTGAGTAATGAAGCTTGAAACTCATCAATAGTAAATTGGGAAAAATCTTTGTTTTTCTCCAGGGTCACAACTAAAGATTCAAATTTCTTTGGAAGAACTCTAAGAAATTTTTCAACAACTCTTTGGTCACCTAGATTTTCTCCATGAGACTTTATTTGATTAACTAGACCAATAACACAAATATAGAATGATTCTACTGACTCTGTATCTTTCATGATAGAGATTCAAAATATCTTCTAAGAATTTGTAATTTTGCAGTCTTTACCTTGTTCAAGCCTTGATAGGAAGTTTCCAGTGTGTCCCACGCTTCCTTATCCGACTGGGTTGCTTCTATTCTTGGGAGTATGGATTCATGTGTTGCTTGATGTATGTGGAACAACGCCTTTCCATCTTTCTTTCTCTGTTCCTTCAAGACAACCTTCTCAGCTTGTGTGAGATTGTTATATGCTGCCAGATATGCTGGTTCTGCATAACCATGTTGGACTATTTCCCATTCATCTTGACCTCTAAACAAAGCTTTAATAGTTAGAGACCAATATTCCTAATTTTTAACTAAAAATATTGGAGTTTGCAAATTACCCGAAGTGGAAGCCATCGCTTTTCCCTTATAGATAGAATTTTTACTTTCCGTAAACCAAGATCTGATACCAGATCAAGGGAAAAGCACACCGCACAGTAAATAAGATTTAACTGCGCAGTAGATCAATATATTCTTTTTCTTTGCTTCGGAATTCCCCGATCATACTATAGGTAACCCCAAATTTTACTCCGCGTAACACTTGCTTCAATAAGAATTAACTTCGCAGATTAACTGTGCAGTGATTAACTGCGTAGATTTCAACTTTTTACTGCGCAGTTAACTTCACAATACTTTACTTCACGGACTTCACAAATACTTCACGGATCACTTAAACATAACAACTAAAACATCTTATGCGAAGTTACTCCTTATAAGTATAGAACTTTCACTGCGGTGAACTATTTGTAAATCTTGATTTCTTTTACTGCGCATAAATGTAAACAATATTCAAGGAGAATATGTGCGACTTGCAATAATCAACATTCTTGAGAATGAAACATAAAACTATAGACTTATGTATATTACCAAAGTAAACTGCGCGATGCCTCAATACATGGAAATGAGGTTTTACTTTGATCTTTTACTTTCACAAAGCTTGGGCTCTCATATACAATTTTCATGGATCTTCACTTCTCCTCTTCTCCTCTTCACATCTCTATCAGAGTTTCAACTATCTAGTTCTACTTATAAAGTTTCATAACAACTGACTTAATATCGCTTCACTTGGAAGCTACAGGATTTCATTAAACACTATAATTAATTATTACCTAAGAATTCTTGACACGTGAACTACTAACGCAGTTACATTAATACTAACTTGACATGCGCCGGATTGGTTGCGAACTTACTGACATACTGACATTTCAGACTCTGCGCACTGACACAAAACGACTGACAGGGTGACTGACAGATCCGATGCAGTAGATACGCGATCAACTCATTAATTATATATTTTCCAATAGTCACTTGCCCCCTCTTTTACATAGTTTTCAACCATTTCCTCTTCGTGCTTTGCAGGAACTTCTCCATCAAATATTTCTTGACCAGGTTCTTTTGAAACATCAATATTCCATGAGAAAGGCTGACCCCAATCCTTTAAATAGTTATTAGTCTCTCTCAATACATTCCTATTGGGATATTGCATTTCCTTGTATCCAATATTATCATCTGTCATGTTCTCCTCAGTCTTATTAGAAAATCCATTGATCTGCAGTGTTTTATTGTTTTCATATGTTGGCCTTACATGATTATGGGGAAGATTCGCAACCCTCGAGTCATGTTTATTCCTGAGTGGATCATTCTCTGCTGGTATTGCATTAGATCCATCTTCTGGCACTTCATTGAATGAATAATTCTTGATACTCTCATTGGCAACAGGATGGTCATCAAACTTTGTCTTTTGTCGAAGTTCTGCTGGAAAAGATGGTACTCGACTCAGATTATCCAGACATGGTCACTAAAATGCCACAATGTCTGAAAGTGAATACAAAAATAAAAATACTTCTAGACATAGAATTTTCTAGGACCATCACAATGGCATGCCATAGCCAAGAGAACCCAAATCAAGATCAAAAGCATTCAATCATTCATTTAAGCAATAAAACATAATAGCCATATCCCAAATTAAAAATATTAGAAATGGCAGTCTAAGCTTTAAATATACTATCAGAAGGTCAACAAGAACGTAGCCAGGATTGCGGTGGGGATCTGTCATAATCCGGTTATGTAAATAACACATGGATTTCAATTTATAAAAATCTAAATAAAAGAATACCAGTTGCCCAATATACTAACGAGAAAGGAATTGAACCTACTTACTACAATGAATTTGCTTTCCTTTAAGATCTTCTTCACAACAATCCCAATCGCCATTAATTCACATTGGATATGGTTAGGTTTCAACTGAAAATAGGAGAACGATAATTCTTCACCAAAGCTGATTTTCTTATCACAGTAGGTTACAGTTAGCTTCACAGTAGGAAAGAAATTGTTCACCAGGCCTCTGATAACTCTTGCTTCCAGAAGCATATAGATTCACGATTATGCTCTTGGTTGTATCCTCTCGCATCAGAACCTTAGAAACCCTAGATCTACAGTGTAATATTGAGCTTTGGCCTTCAAACCCTAATCCTCTCTCAATGCAACACTAGTGATGAAAACCCCAAAGAATCATATATATATATATTTCAAATACTGAAAAGACTCGTGAAAAAATGAGATTCTGCATATAAGTACAAAACCCCTGCGGGGTTGAACATTCATACCTTGTCATGAGTGGAGCTGCTCGGAGATAGTCCAGTCGTGCATTTTTTTCCCTTTCCCCTTATCTTTCGATTATTAGGGGATTTTGTGGAAATTCATTTTCCCTCCTTTCAACAATCTTTCCCTCTCATCACATTATCTAAAAGACTAATACTATTAAATATTACCTTAAATATTAAAAAATAAAAAATACCAATTTAATAAGTTAATATATAATATTATTAACAAGAATAGAAATTAAAAAATTAAGAGTTTAGAACATTAAAATAATATCAAAAATATTAATAATTTAAAAATTAGAAATTAAAAGATATAATAAACCAAAATATAATTTTAAAAGATTAGAAATTAAAAGATTAGAAATTTAGAAAATTAAAACATTAAAGTGAGATTAAAAATATTAATAATTAAAAGTTTAAGCCCACAATTAAAACATGACCTCCAGGCTCCAACCATGTTAATCATAAACCATGACCTATAACGACCTCCAATTATATTGTTAATCATAAACCATGATCTATAATGACCTCCAACTATATTGTTAATCATAAACCATGACCTCCAACTATGTTAATAAGCCATGAACTCAACTTTATTAAATTAGATCTTCAACCATGTTATAAACTTGCAATTTCATTATCATTAAGTTAATCAACATTATAATAATTAATATGTGGATGCGGGTGGAGACAACTAACAAGAGGAGATTATGATGGCACATGGACATTTGAGACCGTCGCGTGTAGGATGGATGGAGCTCTAGTTTGCATGTAAATGAATTATATCAGGCCCATGGGAAGGTACTATGAATCGGAAGGGTAGAGAGAAGGGAGATATGATAGTAGTTATGGAAATTAATGGCGAAGTTGGATGCAAGTACGGAATGTGTTTTTATGTCCCATTTGAGGATGAGCCCTGGTATTGGCATAGTTATGACAGTGAATGGATTGTCCTCAGGTATGATGCCCTCGTCCTCATATCTGAGGTCATCAAGTTGAGGGCTCGTTCTATATCAATTCTTGGCATTATCGCCTATTTGTTGAAGGTGGAAAGTCCAAATAGTTATAGTGGCTAGAAGTGCGGTGAGGAAGACATGTATGAGCCATAGAATGCTGAGGCAGCTAGCCAGGGCAGGCTCAGGGGAGGGAAGAAAAGAGTGATCTGAGAGCCGTCGAGGGTGGCCCAAGACACTTGGGACTACATGCCACAATTCCGAAGGAAATTAGGGAAAATACTGACTCCATGGAGAAGGATTTATGGGCAGAGCTGGAGGTTTCAAAGCCAGTTGAGGATTTTTTTATGCTTGAGCATTGGATTTTGGGCCCTGGGTCCACTCAAGCCCACTTGTTGTTGTATGAATGCATTGTCTCCATGTTCTGGGTAATTGGCCACCTGCTTCAGGATCGTGAGATGAAGAGTTTGGGGGATAATATCCTTGCTCACTTATGGAAGGAACATCTAATGGATTCATGGCTCATTCACATGAAAATTGATGTCATCACCCACCACTTGGGAATACCATTTATTCCTCGCTTGAAGGAGGGGGGATCTCCTCATGTTGGTGTTTCGGTTGGTATGTGTGCCGGTGAGTTGGGAGCTATCTACCAAGCTGCAGATGGTGTGTGAGCCCCAGTGGACCCTTAGGAGGAATTCCAGGCTGGCATGTTGTCAAAATTTTAGGTGCGATAATTGGAAGCGTGTCTCTAATATTTGATCCTTTTGGCTGTAATTAACGTTGATAGTCTGCAATATGCAACATGTCGGTACTAGTGATTGGGTAAAAGTCTTATACAATCATCACAACTATAGTGAAGTATTTAGTCTCAATGCTCTAATATGGGATGGAAGTTTTGTCCGGCTTAATGCTTCGTATGAGGTGGAGCTGTTGGGATGTGGGGAATAGATTTTTGGGACGATATTGTCTATAGTTCTGTGTCGAATGCTGATCCTAAGCTATAATGGCTATCCGATGTAATTTTCTTTTTTCCAAGTAATATATGAAGTTATAGCTTATAAAAAAAACCTTATATTAGAAACCATATCTAGTGTTCCAAACTTCAAAAATATGAGCACCACATTCCACTTCCAGGCCAAATATCCCCTATGGAGGGCCAATATGGTGGTTTGGGACCACACACATGGACCATGACCCCCATTGTAAGATAAAATTGTAATTTTCCATTGTTAGTGTGACACAACTAAAAATGACTAACATAAACGACTAATTCACATTAATCGTTGTTAGATAGTGATATTTATATTCCCATGACTAAATTAGTCATTTATGTTAGTCATTTTTATTTTAGTCACTTGTTATCTAGTCATATATGTTATCTCGTGACTAAATTAGTCATTTATCTTAGTCGTTTTAGTTGGCTTATTTAAGATTGCTCAATTTTAGTCATTTATCCCTTCCAAAAACACTGGTGACTAACTTTTTTAGTCGACTAGTCACTTATCTCTCATTTTGTACTAGTGTTACTTGTATATTTGGAATCCATTTAGTGTAACTCATGGATTTATTACCTGGTATGATGATCGCGAAACCTTCAAAGGTTTCATTAGGTAGCTTCATTCTTACCACCAAGGACGAATCGAGGAAATTGTGGGTAGCACCTCCATCAACCAAAATTTTAACTCTTTGTCCCTGAACCACTCCCTTGAATCTGAGAGTGTGGAATCAAGGTACTCCTATCATGGCTGCAATCTTGCCACTTGCTAGTGGTAGTTGTTCTTCACCTTCTATATCATAGGCACCATCTTCTCCGGCAAGTGCTTCCTCATTTTCCTCCTCAGCTTCTCTCTCTGAGAAGACCTCAATGTAATGTGCCTTTACTTTTGCACATTTGTGACCCAGAACGCATGGTTCCTCGCATGTGAAGCACAAATTCCTCCTCCTTAAATCATCTCAGTATTTGATAACATTTTTCTTCTCAAAACTTCTAGTTGGACCCTTTTGAAAGGATCCCTTATCCTCGAGCTTAGCAGGTGATTTTGTCTCAGGTGGGAATCTAGTTTTAGTAATAGGCTCTTGAATATCTATGGTTTTATTCATGGCATCCTACAATGTTGCAAGTCGGTGAGCTTTAACCAGTCCTTTGAGTGGCTCTACTAGTCTTTCTGTAAAAAAAAGAACTAAGCAAGCTTCTGATATGTCATTCACTTTGATTGCCACCTTTTGAAATTCTGAAATGTAAGCTTCAATATTTCTAGTTTGCTTCAACTGAGCAAGATATATGAATGCCAATTTAGGGTCTCTTCTATCAAATATTCTCACGAACCTTCTTATAAAATCCTCATAGGTAGTTACTATGTCACGGCCCAAGGTTCTTAAACCATGAAACCACCAATAATTTTCCTCCCCTTCCAAATGCAAGGTATCCATTCTAATGGAATCCCTTTCAACCATGGGATTCAATTGAAAATAAGTATCTAACCTTTGCACCCTAGAGCTAGTGGTACATTTTCAAGATCCATAAGAAAAGGGAAGTCAGATCTTACTAATAGTTCTTTGCAATTCAAAGTTCTGATTTGGCACTCTGTTATGGGATCTGGATCCGTCCTTGTCTTGATAGTCATATTAGTCTCTAAAGGTCAAATGCCTCTTGAAATCCTCACTGAAGGCCATATCCTCAGCAAGTCGAACCTCCAGTGGTGCAACTACATCAAACTAAAATTCTAGTTCTTTAACCCTTTGCCAAATAAACTTGGGCATAGTAGGCCTTGGCACATCTTTGAATTCTTGTGGCCTATTATTTGTCCCATTCTTTGAGAATAGTTTCTCGTTGAATACCTTCTTCTCCTCATGATGAGAACCACTACTACTACCTTCACCATCTTTCTTGTCCACCAATCTAGACAAGATGTATCTAGTTTTTGTTTGCACTTGGGTGAATCTATCCATCACCTTCAACATGTTATGTGAAAACATGTCTTCCTTTTCTTCTCGATTCATTTCATATTCTCCTATACTTTATTTATCTCCTTGAATCTTAGCTTGTGTAGAGTCCACTTCTTCTTCTACTAAGCTTTCTTCTTCTGGGCCTTTGTTCTTAGAGGATGGTTTCTTCTTGGACTCATCAAAGACAAAGTAAGAGTAGGTTTAGAGGACCATGATATAATACCACTATAATTTACCATATCTGCTCAATGCCACATTAACTCAAAATATATGCAATTAAAACCACACAGCAGATTACTAGGACTCAAACTAGCTAGTCTGGCAAATACTACAAGTAGAAAAAATTCAAACTGCTATTGACTCTTCCAAAATTATTAATAGGCATGGGTTAGGACCTGATAAATCTATTAATTAGATGGAAAGAAATCCAATATCCTGACAGTGGAACTTTTATGGGTACATCACACCCTGGTAGACCCCTTGGGATAAACCCAAGGGTACAAGGTAATGGCCCATGGGACTACTGTGGAAACCCAATGCTTCTGGTGCTCACTGAAGATATTAATACCTGGGATATGATAACTGGATTATATCATACCCGTCACAAAATAATTACAGATATTTGGTAGCAATAGGATCATATTTGGAGGTCAAATTTGCAAGGGCGCTACCTTGGACTGCACACCTAGTCTACTACCAGAAGAATGAAAACACCACAAAAGGGTCTCAAATTTCAGGTTTAAATCCGTGGAAGGATAAATCAGAAACTTAAATACCTGTATCAATTTACATACTGAGAAGAGGATTTACATATATCAACTTATTACAAAATCCGTAAAACTAGTCAAATTTAACATGCAAAACAACAAGCATTGAAACAAAACTTCTCAAACAGACTTAGAGGCTCACAAATTCAACTCTATCACTGATATATAATATCAAAGACATGTAAATGGACATAAGCAATATTATTTCAAATTATTATAGGAGTAATGTAGAGTATACTGCAATTCAAGCTACAAAAAGTCTTCAATCCTCAGTGTTTTACAATTATAAGAAGGAATATGGAAGATAAGAGAAAATAGAGGTCTGTCACCAATGGATCAAATCCCAGAGATGGAATTGAACATATGATAACTATATGAATACATAGATGCAACAGAAACAACTCCCAAGGGTGCACTAACTCAATTTATCTTCCTCTTCAACTGAACCACCAAGAGATCATGAGTGTGATGCATCAAATATATGCACTTCTTAGGAGACTCGAATTATTCACGAAGAAAGGTAACTCAGACCTACAATGCATCTTGAATTTTTGTACAGAACTTCTAAATATGAATAGAACATTAATTACTACAGGGCACATCAACCAAAGTTGGCTAGGGCCACATCTCCCAAGCCTTGAGATACAAGCTCTCAAAAACAATTCTCAAATGACCAAAAGATGTGAAAGTGGTGCACCCTCCTTCTTTTATAATCTCAATGATGAATTAGATGCATTGAATGTGGTCACTTCATTTGGTCATGCACCCCCCTTGGCTGTATTTAGAATTTCTGCTTTTACCTACTTTTACCCTTGCTTTGTTGCCTTTCTGCTTTGGATTGCTTTCTTGCTTTTGGCAACATCGTGATTTTCCTATATTTCCTCTGTTTTTCCTAGCTTTTCTCTGCTTTTGCCTGATTTTCTACTCCTTCCTTCTTTGTGGACTTTCCTTCTTTTCTTCTCCTTTCTGCTTTGTGGAATTTCTTGCTTTTCCTGCCTGCTTTCTGCTTTTCAGAACTGGCTGCTTTTGTACTGCTTTCTATCTTTTGTTGGCTTTGTGTATTTTTCTGGATTTTCTCATAGTTTCCATTTGAGTTGACAACTCATTACGCCAACTTGACCTCACGCGCCATCCTAATCCACCTAGAACATGCCTCTAAATTACATAAATTAAATACCATTAAAAACATATTAAAATTTAACATAGTATTTTTTTATCCTAAGTCTAAAATTTAATATTTTGGCAATTAATATATCAAAATTTATCCCCTTTTCACTTATTAGTATTTGGTCACTATAGGGGTTGATTAGGTAGTATAATGATCATTGGGCACTCATGGAGGGGACATTACAAAGAGATAGAGAGAGGGGGGCGAGGGTTAGGGGTAGGGAGAGTATGAAAAATATAAAGAGAGGGGGGGGTTTAGTGGTAGGGGGAGTATGAGAGAGGTATAGAGAGGGGAGATGTTATGGGCTTAGAGATAGAGAGAGAGGGGAGGGTGTTAGTGGGTTAGAGGTAGAGAGGGGGTGTTTTTATAGGTCAAATATGCACTTCTCCGTCTGTGATCACATTTCTCTGTCGATCACACAAAATGACACCATGGAGTGGAGAGCTAGGTTGACTTAGATGAGTTATGGTTGAAACTACACTTCACAGCTGAGAATTTTAATGTTTCTCTTGGTTTCACCACATGTGCGTTACTATTGCTCTAGTAAACCAACTCACACCTCAAAAGATGTGCTGCTTTCCTCAAGGACAACCAACGCACACTTTCCAAAAAGTTGCAAATGCTTGTTGCAAAGCATGAAAGTTGCTCTCTGTGCGCTACTCTTAATGTATGAAACTCGCGCACATCTTAAGATGAAATCAAAAAATATATTAATATTACGAATTGGGATTAGTTGAAGTTGGTTATGCAACTTCCCCAACCTCCCAATTCAACCACCTCTCGATTCCAATTTCCTACCTTGTCCCATAAATACAAGGAGGATCCATGAGAGAAGACCCTAGAAAGAATGCTTTAAGCATTGTTACGCTAGAGGAATTCCCAAGTCATTGTGAAGAGCAGGAGCCCAGGACTCGGTTGCAGAAGCATCTTGACACATTAGGTATATTTGTACTGATTCATGTTTCTTTGACAATAAAAAGGTGGAAATACCCTTCCTGTCCCAAATTGAATGTCTATTGGATGATATGTTCATTTGGTTTAGTATCTAATTGTTGTTGTTGTTTGATTTCTTTCAATATTCATAATATTTATTACAGTCAAGATACATTGAGGAAGGTTTCCTTTGTGTTGCAGGTTCATCATAGCGAAGGATCAAGCGGAAGACCAAGCGAAAGCTAGGACCAACCGTCGATAAAAGGTACATCTTTCGATATCTTGATCTCTTTCATTTGTAAGAACTAAATGTAATGCAATGAATGTATTTACTTGTCAACCCCTCCCAAGTTGGTAGTGTCTCTCCTCACTATAAGGTATAAATCATGAACAATAGACCGGCGACTCTACTAGGGAGTAACCGTGTGTTTTTTTTCTCTAGGAGGCCTAGTTAGGTTTTTCTTCCAAATTTTTTCAAGTTATTTGTTCTTTGAGAGGTCTTATAGGTCTTTGTTACCTATTTTTTCTTGCTTGATTCATCTCAGTTTTCTGTTGCAAAGCCTGTTTCTATCCTTCTGAGACATGTGCACTGGTTTACCCTACTTACAGTAGCACATCTTTCCTGATGAGCACTGGTTTATACACTGAATAGTAGTGCATCTTTTCTAGTGTGCGTTGGTTTCTGCAGTGCATAGTAGTGCATTTCCCTGTATCTTCCAGGTTTCTGTTAGGGTTTGATTTCCAGTGGTTTGGTTCCACTTCCAGCATGTTTCTTTGTTTCCTTGGCTAACCCCTGAGACTTCTATGTCTCTTTTGAGTCTTACTTACCTCTCGAAGTCCTTTAGTTTGTCTTTGCTTGCTTGAGTACTTGTTTAAAGTGTCTTCACTGCTTTCTAGCCCTTTTTGAAATTTGTGCACTACTCTCTTTTAGACATAGCTGCACATTGCTGCCCTAGTTGCTTGTGTCATACAAACCTGCGTCTTTAATGTTTGTTGTTTATGGGAACACACTTTCATTGTGTCTTATCCTTTCCATTAGGGTTTGACCCCAAGTTTGAGTCCTTAGGGTGATTTTGAAAGGTTGCTTGGTTTAGATACTTTCTGATTGTCTTTTCGGTTTAGTCCAAGTGAGTCAAAGCCTTCTACTTTTTCTTTTCTTTTGAGCTCGTGTGTTAGAAGGGTCACTTTTTGGTTCGCTTTCCTACTCCTTTGCTTGGCTTAGTGTTTTCTTAGGGTTTTTGTGCTTATGAGTAGCTTTTTAAGTTTGCCTTTCCGTTACAAGCATCTCTTTTTCCTTGTTTCATTTACACTTTGTTTCCAAGCCCAAAGTTTTTTCTTTTGAAACAACTTGGTAGGTTGAGTCTTCCTCAAGTCTTTCGATTTGTTTGTTTGAGCCATTTAGGTGTTTGTCTTACTCACACTTTACATTTAGGTCTTACTTGCTCTTTTACAAGTTCTTTTTCTTTTACAATTATCATAAAAGACAAAAAGTGTTTTAAGTAGCTTAGTAGTAAGGCCTATCATTGTTTTGAAGTAGCATAATTTGCTTTGCTTTGAAATTTAAAAGAAAAATACAAAAAGAAATTTGCTTTAGGATTTCCTAGTTTTTTGGTTTTCGAAAGAATATAAATGAAAAGAAAACGTGTCTTTTGTGAATTTGAAAGCATTACTTTACATGCACTTTACTTTCTTGTCAAAACCATTGCACACACCGCACTACAACCTTTGAGTAAAAAGTAGCTCTTAAAAAGAAATATTAATAAAATTAACTAGCAACATTTTTGTTTTTAGGTATACACATCATCAACTAGCTTAGGCTAGAGTTTCGGATTTAAATCACCTTAAACTATCCGAAACTGGCTTCATTACTCAACAATCATAGTAAGACTATCTATTAGGTAAATCCATCTCTATCAAATAGTCTTGGGATGCTCTACTCAAACCAGAGTTAAGCACGAGGCCATGGGAGATTGGAATTGTTGAGTATATCCCCTCACTTTCCTCTCAACCATAAACCAGAGTTGATTCGTGTACAGGGGTCCTTTCGGGATTTGGGCTTTGCTACCCTGCCCATGCGTTTCGACTAGGCTGATGACTACCCCCCCAGGTTATTTCATATTGGTGGTATCCTTAATATTATAACCTTGTAGGGATCTAGTACCCAGGTAGAGTGGGCAGTTATTCCCACTTCACCTCAGACAGACATGGAAGGTAACCCTTTGGCAGTAATCTCGGGAGGGAGGTTTGGTGATTCAAATGCTTGCACCCAGAGGACCTCCATTGGACGCCATGTAACTGACCGTCAATACTCTATTAGTCTATTCTGGGCCTTAATCATCCCAGACTTACTTCTAAGAGTATTTTCCATCTGATTGCTCGGTTTTGATCACTTAGGAAATTTTTTAGTGGTACATTGTTTGCTCCTTAGTTGTAGTGGCCACTAGGTTTTTTACTTAGTTTATTTTTTATAGTTGTGGAGGACCAACATCTTCGTTGGTCTCGGAGGTTGCAAAAGCTTCCCCCACCCATTGTGGAGCCTCCACTACCACCGCGATGCCGAAGGACAGACTCCTGTGGTTCTTTTGAGCTTACAGGAGAAACAAAGGTTCTTGGAGAACCAAAACCCAGAACCCTGGATCAACAAGTCTTTGATACTGTTGAGGTTGAGGACCTAACTTCTAGAGAGTTCAGTACTCCTTTCAACCCTCCTCTTACTGGACCCAGCGATCCACTTCTGGTACCCATAGGTTTTCAACAACCTGAGTATAGCGCTTACCTGTTTACACCGGGCTATACTATGACTAACCCAGGAGACGAGCAGGGAGTTCCACAAACTCCCACAACTTCTATGGCTACAAGGATTGTTAATCCTTCTTTCACAAACACTGCCACACCGAGTTCATCGCAGGATGCTTCTGCCTCAACTCCATCCTTTAGTTTTAATGCTGGTACTCTAGGCATGCCAAGCTCATTAGCTTCGACATCTGCCTCAGTTTCCACCCCTACTTTTGGACCAAATAATGTCCCTTTATCAGGGATACCCGTAGTGAATTTCACTTAGTCTTCTGCTACAAAATAGTTCCAGGGTGTAACTAAAGCTATTGCTTCCACTTCCACTATAGGATCGATCCCATCTTCATCTATACCTGTTATGGATACGATGACAACACCGTCCGTTACCACTAGCTTTAACCCCTATGTAGGTTACAATGTTAATCCATCGAATATACCTGCAGGGAGTATCCCTTTCTCTTTGTTTGCTGGAGGAGGGGGTAATTTTATTAATCTACAGTACGGTGGGGTTAACACCCAGCCGCAATGGACCACTGCCCCAGGAAGTAATCCGCTTTCTTTTGGGTGGAGCAATTTCAATCCTTTCGTTTCACAACCGATGGCTGGGGGAAACCCCAACCAACAGTACACGAATCAGGTAGTGGGAAATACCCAATACCAAGTTGCAGTCTATCAAATTCCATCGGTATGACTGTGTTTACCATTTCTGGAAACTTTAAACTTGCCAGATCTTTCGAAACTCACAAATGATCCTGTGTGCCATGATCCTGCATGGCCACCTGTTCCCACTAAGTTGCCCTCAGACATCCCGAAGTTTGAAGGTAAGACTAGTGAGGACCTTGGTGACCATGTCACAACTTTTCATCTCTGGTGCTCCTCGAATTCACTGAATGATGACTCCATTAGGTTAAGGCTCTTTCAAAGAACCTTGACAAGTGTCGTAGCCAAATGGTATATCGAACTACCGGCAGCTACTTATGGCACCTTTTGGGATCTAGCCACTGTTTTCTTGAACCACTTTCAACTTCTTGTCCAGTACGATGCCGGCACAGACCTTCTGTCGACATTTCGACAGAACAAGGCCACTCATCTATCTGATCATATTTAGGAGTGGCGAAGATGAAAGAGGCTCATCAAAGCCGGCATCCCTCCTGCATTTTTGTTAGAGTGGTATCTTAAATCACTCCTTTTTTATATCTTTAAGGAAGTTGCAACTTCAGGGGTTTCCTCCCAAGAGGAAGCCATTTTGAGAACCCAATAGCTTGACTTGGTTTATGCTCAGTCTGGGCTCTTATACGAGATTATTCCTGATGCGTCGAGGTCAAACATTGACTTAGGTAGACCTAAACCTGGACCACATGCTAATGGCATTGTGGGTTCAGTCAATTCTGCAACGTTTGATGCCTTAACAAAGCAGGTTCACGCCTTGTCAGTTAAACAATCTGCTGCAGAAGCAACTGCTGTTGCATCCCCCCCTTCTACAACTAAATCTGTACAATAGGTGCAGACAAACCAAAAGGGCTCTCGGCAGCCCAACAACAAAACAAAGGGAAAGAAAGGGGAGGGAAACCAAAAAAATCCCAAGAACACACAAAATGCCGAGGAGGGTAAAAAGGAAAAAAGGAAGGTCAAGTTCCCTTGAAAGCTATGTCAAGATGACCACCTTACCCATTAATGCCCTCTAATGGAAGAAGCCCAGAAGCTGATCCGTGAAAAGAAACCTGCTATCTTAAAAGACCCTTTCCCTCATTGACAGAGTTCAGCTTTTGGCAGCTATGGTATTGGGGGCACTACTTGTTCCAACTTAGCTGATCAGTCATTCATTAATATGGTTAATTTAGATGCTCTTTTTCAAACTCGAGTAAGAAATTATACCCCGAACCCGCAGCAGAAGGATGTTCCTGAGTCATCTACCCCTCTCCACATCGAGAGACCAGTGGATCTGCTACCGAAGATCTCGAAAGGTGACTTTAAATGGGATGTGCACAACCCCAACGTGAGGGTTGCCTCCGACTACAATGTAGTGGAGGATTTAGCCCAAACCCCCTGTGCCATGCTTGTCCATTTTGATATGAAATATATCAAGTTCTAGTTGCCATACCATGTCGCTCTCCGGATAGAGGTCATCCATGGTCCCATGACCATTCAATGAGTTGTTGTAGATTAGGGCACGTCGACCTATGTAATGTCGATTTATTGTTGGAAGGATTTAAGTGAACCTGAGTTAGCCGCCTCTAATACTGTACTTACTGCCTTTGATGGAATATCTTTCCGTCCACATGGAGTCTTACCATCATTTGATGTTGAACTTGCGTGCAAACTAGTATCGGTAGAGGTTGAAGTTCTGGATGCTCCGCTCGATTATAACTTGCTATTGGGTAGGAGCTGGACATATGCCATGGAGGCAGTGCTGTCCGCTTTTTTTTGGATAATAATGTTCCCTCATGAAGGCAAGATCGTCACAGTCGATCAACTTTCGTTTTCCCGGAAGACCAACCAGACTTCTTCAGATTCAACTATCCCATTAGTTGATGAGTCCTGCCCGGTTACTGAGAGTTTGGGAGTAGGTCTCTTTGGGTCATTAATAGGCACTTTTGACCTACCTTCTCCCATTAGTTTTATTGGTTCTGAAGAATGTTCTTCGTCTGAGACTTCCACGGTTAGTTTAATGACAGATCTGCGGATTCTGCCTAATGAATTTGAACTAGTTGTGCATGTATCTGTTGCAAAGATAACCTACTTGGATTCACAACAAGCCGTAACAGAACATATCATGACTCCATTGGTCTCCGTTGATTCGGATATGGACTATGCCCCTGCATGGTTAGTGGACTCTACCCAGTCTCCTGATTGTTTAGACATGGTTTTTCCTTCTAACGAAATGTTTTTGGAAGCTATGATAGGCCTGTACCACCCTTGGGAACATATGCATCCCAGGTCCTACTTACTTCCCATTCTAAACTTGATAGAGAGAGTTGATTTTTCTCCGAGACCTAGTGAGAATGTTGATTTGTCCCCTATCCCTTCTACTTCATAAGCTATTTTTTCCAAAGAGAATATGGCGAATACATCGAGAACCATCCCGATCAACATTTCCACTGAACCTCGAGTCATGGAAAATATTTTTATTGGAGCAGACTGTTATCTTGAAGATATCATTCTGTATACCAATCTTTTTAACGATTTATGCAACGTCTTTTCCTGGTCTCATGAGGAGGTTCTAGGCACTGACCCTACCGGAAGACGTACTACGCTTAGGCATCTGTGTTTTTTCATGTATTATAGCTGTACATTTTTGCAGAGTTAGTTTTTGTTTACGGTTGTAGTTACATCTTATGCATCTATTGCTTTGTGTTTCAGATGTTGACTGAACATTTTATAGGGTTTGCTGATGGCACTAGTCGCCACACCCATCAGTTAGCCATAGCTACTTGGGTTATTTACTTACCAACTGGCCAACTGGTTTCTTCGGGAGGGGCTTGTTTAGGTCCCACAACGAACAATGTTGCTGAATACAGTGCAGTCATAGAGCTACTCCGAGATGCCCTGTTCCATGGAATTTCACATTTAGAGGTACGGCTTGACTCACAATTAGTTGTTTTTCAGTTACTGGGTGTTTATCAGGTTAGATATCCTACTCTGCTACGTCAGTTTCTGCGCGTTAAGTTGCTTGAGAGACAGTTTGATTATATCACATATCATCATATTCCAAGGAGCTTGAATGCATTAGCTGATTCATTTGAAAACTACGTTTTAGATTGGCATTTGCATCATTCACACACATAATAATTCATGCATAGAACACAATAACACACATGTAAATAACCGATACTATATATATATCCGTATCAAAAAATAGTATGAGTTTGGATCATAAGTCTGTCACAGAGTCATGTCATAAGATACAAAATTGGGCTCGATGGCCTCAAAAATATACATAGAATATCCTTCTCATACGGAGAAGGTGGGGCCTCATCTGGCTCTACTGCCTCTTGGTAGCATATGAATAGCCTAGCCACTTTCCACAGTAGCCTAATCCAGGCTGGGGGCACACCAACCACATCCTCCTACATGTCGAGCGGCATCCGCTCGATCCTATAAGTGCTCGATCCTGTAAGTTGGAACATCATGAGTCAACTGACTCATCTTTCTCTCTATGTTTCCCAACATGGCATCAACTGCACCCACTTCCAATGGCCCCATGAAAGTGCATGGGTGTCCCTCAGGACACACTGGTACAACATCTGCACATGACACTTTGTTTCAATACTTCAAACCCATCATAAAAATCATATATATATAATATACAAATTAAATAACTTTTCAAAAGCATAAACATACCTATCTCTCCCCAGGATTCTCTTGCAAGAAGGATCAACTCAAGATCGTTGCAGAAGTCTATACCCGCATATGGAAACTGCTCGAGAGCTGGCACTTGTCTTTCCCACCAACCCGAGAAATCATCCTAATGGTAACAGAAGTTGCTCTTGCCACCACCCTGGTGGAGGAATATCTCACCCCAACGAGACAACATTGGCTCACGAGGGTTGACCGGGGGCAAAGGCATGCCCAAACTCATAGCGGGAACCCTTTCAAAGAAAAAGGTGCAAAGTATGCTTCCATACCCAAAGTTCTTCATCCTCCTGGTCTTACAACGCGAGAGTTGAATCTTCATGTTCGCCAAAAGACTTGAACACCAGTCATATACTCTATCGTGCAAACATTCAGTGCCTATGTGCATATAATTCCTCGAAGCAAGATGTTGCGTACCACTCCCTCCCATCCGATTAAGAACACTTACAATGACTTTGAGGGGGAAGCTTGCAATAGTCAGATCAGAATTTTACTGCCGGATTTGTCAGTTCCCGATAGGCAGTAGGCATTCACATACTCTTGCACGGACAAGGCACCCACATTGCATGATGACCCTTTCAAGTTCATAATGTCTCCCCTCCGAGAGAGACCCGTGATAAAGTAGATGTCGTCAATGGTGAGTTCTAGTATTTCAACTTGGATATTAAACACCAATGCCTTGGCATCCCAGTATTGGACAAGCCTCGCAAGCAAGCGGTTTAGTGCCCGCATATTGATCGTTCTATAAAATTTCAATAGTCCACATCTTCGGAGTGCATGGAGGGTCGCCAGATCTTGCAATGCTTCTCAATCCATATCCTCATGCTTCCTTTCATGCTAGACAAGAACCATCCTGCCAAGCAACAGTCAAATTTTTAGTCTTTTCCACTTTTTACCTCACTTTCAGGGGTGTGCGCTACTGTCTGCACTGGACAGTCACACTTGAGCGCTGCTCTTCCTTAACAAAACTAGCGCACTTGGCTAGTATGCATTGCTTTTGCTCAGATACAATAGCGAACACGCATAAACACGTGATGAACATTGCTAGAAAGTGATTTTGACCATGAAAATTGACAAAAAAATGCATCAAATAGCAATTATGGGAGGAATAAACTTACTTGGTGGAAGCAGAAGGTTGATTAGTGGCCGGGTTTGATCGCAGCGAATGGAGAAAGATCAAGGTTTTGCTCCAATTTTTCCCTAAAAACTCCAATTGTGATATTTGATTTTACAATTTGAAATTATTTATATAAAATGAAGTTTGATTTTTACCCACTTTTTTCAAAAGTGTGTAGTTTTAAATTGTTCCTAAAAGGTTCTATTTAATCACTAATATCTACAAGTTTTAGTGAGGTAATTTTAACCTAGGTATTTCAAATTTCACTAGATTTTCAAAGTATTAAATCGTAAATGACTTGTTTTCTTATTGATAGACCAATATAGGTACCATATTGTCATTATTATGTCATTGAGAAAATTTGTCGATAGTTACTAATGTGATTGTTGAGATTCTATTCTTTGGCAGGTCATGAACTTACGATCCTAGAAGCTGTTATTAAGTCATTTTAAGCTCTTGTTTTGACTATTTAAAAACTAAACAAGATTGTCGAGCATACTTGTTCTCTTCAAGCTCGTTAAAAGACTTGAAGGTACATCTGCTTAGGTATAAGTTTAACCCTTTTCCGAACTTTTGCGGATTACTTACAGAAAATGAATACTCTGTTAAAATTCAATATGCTAAGACAGAAAATAGCAGCATTACATTCCATTTCACAATAATAGCATATACAGGATCACTGAAGAAACAACAAGCATAGCATAAACACAAGAGACAGAGATTTATCCTGGGAAACCCTCATGGGGTAGAAAACCCAGCAAAGCTTCCTCAATATAGATGACCAGCAATATACAAAGATGCAAACCCTGAGCATAAGCTCCTTCTCCTCCATAGCAGACCTCTCCTCCACAAATGCGCCTTTCTCAAGTGAGTGAGTGTGTATAATGAGGAACACACCTCCTCTATTTATACACTACTCTGATATGTATTTTACACAAGTACACGTAGGCTCGTATTTAACCAATAGGTTAAATACCCCACTACAACTAACTGGGCCGACCCCTCTAGGGTGGTCTAATAACCCTTTGACCCACATAACACATACAGGGCCGACCCCTACTAGGGAAGTCTAATAACCCGAGTTACCACATTCCAACGGAGGAATAAACATCTCCGGATATACAATAAGATCTTCACGGAGGAATGAAACATCTCCGGAATAATAAAGTACAAATATAATATTCTTTGAAGTTACAATATCTCAACACTCCCCCTTAACGAGAAGGATATTATAACAACATATGCACGAGCAAGGAGTCATCAACATCATACATGATACATCTATAAATCATTGGAAGCTTTCTTCAATTTGTCTTCATCAGTAACTCAAACAGTTACTGGTACATCAATGTCAACATCAATATCAGCATTACGATCATCAGCATCGTAATCACACGATCAGCAGCATCATCATCACACTATCAACAGCAGCACGATCAGCATCGTCATCATACGATCATCAGCATCGTCATCACACGATCATCAGCATCGTCATCACACGATCATCAGCATCGTCATCACACGATCATCAGCATCGTCATCATACGATCATCAGTATCGTCATCAGCATCGTCATCACACGATCATCAGCATCGTCATCAGCATCGTCATCATACGATCATCAGCATCGTCATCACACGATCATATTCCTAGGATGATCAATCCTGCTCCTTTTAGGACATAGGTCCATGGATGATACAATCCAATCTTCAGTTCTCGGAGACTTCAGTCTACGGATCAATTCTGGGACCTCAGTCCGGGGATGATGCAATCCCCTGCCTGTTCATTCAGGACTTCATTATCGGAGACCCAGTCTACGGTTCTATTCTGGGACCTCAGTCCGGGGACGATGCAATCCCCTGCCTGTTCATTCAGGACTTCATTATCGGAGACCCAGTCTACGGTTCTATTCTGGGACCTCAGTCCGGGGATGATGCAATCCCCTGCCTGTTCATTCAGGACTTCATTATCGGAGACCCAGTCTACGGTTCTATTCTGGGACCTCAGTCCGGGGACGATGCAATCCCATGCCTGTTCATTCAGGACTTCATTATCGGAGACCCAGTCTACGGTTCTATTCTGGGACCTCAGTCCGGGGACGATGCAATCCCCTACCTGTTCATTCAGGACTTCATTATCGGAGACCTAGTCTACGGTTCTATTCTGGGACCTCAGTCCGGGGACGATGCAATCCCCTGCCTGTTCATTCAGGACTTCATTATCGAAGACCTCACATCTTCGGCTCTCTTTAAGACTGAAAGTCCAGGGATGATCCAATCCCCTCAACTGTCCACTAAGGACTTCATTCTCGGAGACCTCATGTCTACGGCTCTCTTTAGGACTGAAAGTCCAGGGATGATCCAATCCCCTCAACTGTCCACTAAGGACTTCATTCTCGGAGACCTCATGTCTACGGCTCTCTTTAGGACTGAAAGTCCAGGGATGATCCAATCCCCTCAACTGTCCACTAAGGACTTCATTCTCGGAGACCTCATGTCTACGGCTCTCTTTAGGACTGAAAGTCCAGGGATGATCCAATCCCCTCAACTGTCCACTAAGGACTTCATTCTCGGAGACTTCACGTCTACGGCTCTCTTTAGGACTGGAAGTCCAGGGATGATCCAATCCCCTCAACTGTCCACTAAGGACTTCATTCTCGGAGACTTCACGTCTACGGCTCTCTTTAGGACTGGAAGTCCAGGGATGATCCAATCCCCCCAACTGTCCACTAAGGACTTCATTCTCGGAGACTTCACGTCTACGGCTCTCTTTAGGACTGGAAGTCCAGGGATGATCCAATCCCCTCAACTGTCCACTAAGGACTTCATTCTCGGAGACTTCACGTCTACGGCTCTCTTTAGGACTGGAAGTCCAGGGATGATCCAATCCCCTCAATCTATATTCTCATCAATACAAGTACAAGTATCCTCATCCATGCAAGTACATAATCAATATCTAGCATCAGCAGCATGTATACATCATACATCAAAAGCATGTATTCTTACTAATACATCTAAAAGCATGTATACATCTGTCATCAAAAGCATGTATTCTTACTAATACATCTATCATCAAGTCATGTATACATCTAACATCAAAAGCATGTATACATCTAGCATGTATTCTCACTAATACATCTATCATCAAATCATGTATACATCTAACATCAAAAGCATGTATACATCTAGCATCAAAATCATGTATACATCTAACATCAAAAGCATGTATACATCTAGCATGTATTCTCACTAATACATCTATCATCAAATCATGTATACATCTAGCATCAAAATCATGTATACATCTAACATCAAAATCATGTATACATCTAACATCAAAAGCATGTATACATCTAGCATGTATTCTCACTAATACATCTATCATCAAAATCATGTATACATCTAACATCAAAAGTATGTATACATCTAGCATGTATTCTCACTAATACATCTAACATCATGTATACATCTAACATCAAAAGCATGTATACCTCTAGCATGTATTCTCACCAATACATCTAACATCAAAAATCATGTATGAGTAAAACTAAACAGAAATAAAATAGTCCTAAATCTAACTATTTCTAAGTGACTAGGTGTAGAGAACATGTTACCTCATCAACGACCTTGTTGTTTGATGAGACAATCTCATCAGTAGTGACTATACTACTCCCCCTTTCGAGGAGGGTCCTTTTGAACTACACCAAGCTTGTCTCGGAAGTATTCAAACTTCACTCGAGACAGAGGTTTGGTTGGTAACTTCTTCACTTGACGTAGAGGCTTGGTTAGTACAACGGTAACCTGTTACAAATTCAAACTTTTAGAGTTCCTTTCTGTGTCATATATTGTTAGTTCCCTATGTTCTTTGACTTATCATGGAACACTAGATTCTATGTCATCTTGATACAACTCTAATTATCACATAGGATCTCAGTTGGTTCTATCTCTAAGTCAAACAATCCTAAAGCCAAACTTCTTCACAACTAGCAGAGCAAGCAGCCATATAATCCGCTTGTGCTGAGAGCCACACTAGACTGATTCCAGCTAAACCACGAGATCATGGCTAATCCCAGACAATAACATCCTCTCGATGTGTTCTTCTTGTCTGATACACTTCCTGCCCAAACAGAATCTGAATAGCCATCTGAAGTCATGATCTTCAAGATAGCATAGATCAAATTCTATCGTGTCCTTTATGTGCCTCATCACATGCTTTGCAACTATCAGGTAAACACATCTAGTTTCCACTAGATACTAACTCAAGGTGTTCATAACAAAGCATATATATATAACCTAGTATATGTTAGATATATCAAAGACCCAATAAATTGACTGTACAGAGTTATATCCACTAACTCTGATGAGTTATCCCCTAACAGCTTCAAGTTGGAATCCATAAGAGTGGCCATTCCAACACCTCAAGTCATATTTCTCATCATACTTTCCCTGGTTGAGAAATATTCATTCTGAGCCTTGCCATACTTCCAGACCTAGGAAGTAAAGCATCAAATTGAGATCTTTCATTTTCATTTCTGCATTGAATGATCTTCTGCATATCTATCTGTGCCATCTCTCGTTAGATGGGTCTACTGATATGAGCCTCAATATCATTCGAACTCTGTGGTGAGTTCCTTCTTGCATCCATGTCATATGTGTATCATATTCAACCTTGTAGCAAAGGTTGAGATCCACATCACCCATGGTGATCATTAAGCTTATCAAATTATTATCGATCCTAGGTACCTATACAGAACCTGATTCATACTTCTTCTTTAATTACACCATACTTGGAGCAAACATCTTGTCGTGATTCTCTTCCCCTTTCTAAGAGAATCTTCTAGCCATGAGCCTTCTATATTTTGTTTGATTTGTAAATCTTCTTGTTTGAACATCCACCACTTGTACGGTGTCCATCATTATTCATGACCTTTCCTACAAATCAAAATTAAGTACATGATTAGTAATACTTCATAATCATCAAAAGATAACCCATTATGCATACAGATATCATTTACATAGTGATGCAACTATTTTGACCAATACTTTGGCACAACACTTTCCCATATCCTGTATGCATACAGTGGCTATCTAGATGCCTTCCATCTCTACCAGAACATACTATCGAGAGTGTGCACAACTCTCAGCATGTCAGCAAAGAGGTTTCATTCTAGACAAGCAACAATGGAATGTTTGTCCAAACATATGCACATTAGTTGTATACTGTTCAATGCTCTATGAATGTTTACACTCAGCATTATATATTCTAGGAATACAAATATGCATGCAGGCAATATCATTACTATTTCAAATAGCAACTCAAATACTTATCTTTTATGTTTGTGTGGCTGCCTCCCGCTTGATCTTCTGTATGTCTTTTGAACTTCTATTCATTCTGTACCACTGTGCATGCTCAAGAGTCATCCTCATGATCTCATACACAAACATACACTCATTAGTATATTCTAAATGCTATCAAAACATTATAGTACTAAATAATCTTGAAAATGTATAGTCATGATTATAGTTAATAAACATTAGTATTCAAGATTTCAGGGAAGTCTTCTTTTACTCATGCATATCATTGATAAAAGATATAATATGCATAATCCCTTGATTACTAACTTTATGAATAAGCATAACCAATCATTCCAAATATACTTATATAAGGGATCCTAACACAAGATAAGATTCATGGGAAACATACCTGGATTAGTATACCTACTTGGTTATGTACAACATACCTAAACAATCTCTTCAATGATTTAGAGATCCTGAGCTAGAACCTGCATGTCTCATAGGTTAAGCATAATATAACAAAGTCATACATACCTCGTAAGTAGAACAAAGATTATGGATGAGTCTTTGTCTTCATGTTTTCATGGTCATGGAGCCTGATTTGTCTTTTGTGATGTACCTATATCTTGTTAGCAGACAACCTCAACCTCACACAACACCATAATGCATTAGTACAATCATAAGTGTCAACACCCTAACCAATGAATATCTTCTATCATGCATTCATTATTTTGTTAAGGTGATACAACAAATCTAAAATCAAGATTGTACTAACTGTAATAACATGAAGACAAACATACCATAAACTTAATCATGAACAAATCTCAAAACATACCTCGATGAGTCATACCTATCGAGATTGCTTGTAATCTCCTTATGTAAAGCCTTAGCCTCATCTCCCTCTGAAACATGAACTCCTTCACTTATGTAGGTGACCAATCCATCTTCTTCTAGGATTAACCCTATCCACTTGATTTGCAAGAACTGGACCTGAAGCTGGATATGGGTTTGTCAGAGAAACCCCAAAAATTCAAACTTTGAATTTCAAACTTCCGAAAGGATAGAGATATGCGCCTTGATGAGCTGATCAAACTGATATATTCAGAATTTGAAAACTGCAAAGTTTTACTCCTCAATTTTGCCTTTGAAACTTTCGGATTCACTGGACGTGACCCTGAACTGGGGTTTGATGAAGCCCACTCTTTTTCCCAATCAAAAAGTTTGATCCAAAGCTCTAAGCTTCTATTTTTCTGAGGAGCTTCCAGCCGTGGTCACAGATTTCAAAAATTCCCATTTTTACAGAAGCCCTAATTTTCCGCTTTTCTAATCAAAGTCCCGAACTAGGGTCTAATCAAGCCCGGCCTTCTGTCCAACCAAAAATTCTGATCTTGGTCTCTAAATTTCTATTTTGATGAGTAGCATCCAGCCGTGGTCTCCGATTACAAAAATTCCAACTTTCTCCAAAGCCCTAAATTCCGGAAGTCATGAATGAAGGTACCAAAAAATAATTCTGTTTTGACAGAAATATGTACCTGATTGTTTCTGGTGTAACTCTGAAATTTTTGATCCACAGGGTCTGAAAAAGTTTCCTGAGATAGCCTGACCTGTTATCTTTCCATCCTGACAGGTCTGACCTCAATTGGATTCTCTGAGAGAGAGTTATGCCAAATGTCGCAACGTGACCTGTTTTGGGAAAATACAGGAGAGCGAACTTGTACGGCGTGCCACGTGTCACTGTTTGACCTTCGGCCTCTAAAAAGGTTTTCTGAAATAGCTCAGCCTATTATCTTTCCATCCTGACAGGTATGACCTCAATTGGATTTTCTGAGAGAGAGTTATGCCAAGTGTCGCAACGTGACCTGTTTATGGGATAATACAGGAGAGCGCACTTGTACGGAGTGCCACGTGTCACTGGTTCAACTTCGGCCTCTGAAAAAGTTTTCTGAAATAGTGCAGACTGTGTACTACCTGTCACTTTTTACGAAATTTCATTTGGAGCTTCCTAGCCCAATATATGACCTTTTTCCCAAGGTCACCTGATTTTGACTCAGATCTGGAAGAGGCAGAAACCCTATATTGTACAGATCATAAATCACAAAGTACAACGAATTAGAGGTTGTCCTTTGGACACAAGGTACCTGGAGATTTTAGCTTCGTCCTGTAACAATTTCAGATCCGAAAACTTCGCCAAAACGGATTTATAGCGAAAGTGCTACGATGACTGGTTTTTGCTATGTAAAACCCTAACCTTCAAATTGTCGTAAGTAAAGCAAGTGTCTTTAGTGCCATACCTTGTCTTCCTTCAGGTCAGCTCTGATACCATGTTAAAATTCAATATGCTAAGACAGAAAATAGCAGCATTACATTCCATTTCACAATAATAGCATATACAGGATCACTGAAGAAACAACAAGCATAGCATAAACACAAGAGACAGAGATTTATCCTGGGAAACCCTCATGGGGTAGAAAACCCAGCAAAGCTTCCTCAATATAGATGACCAGCAATATACAAAGATGCAAACCCTGAGCATAAGCTCCTTCTCCTCCATAGCAGACCTCTCCTCCACAAATGCGCCTTTCTCAAGTGAGTGAGTGTGTATAATGAGGAACACACCTCCTCTATTTATACACTACTCTGATATGTATTTTACACAAGTACACGTAGGCTCGTATTTAACCAATAGGTTAAATACCCCACTACAACTAACTGGGCCGACCCCTCTAGGGTGGTCTAATAACCCTTTGACCCACATAACACATACAGGGCCGACCCCTACTAGGGAAGTCTAATAACCCGAGTTACCACATTCCAACGGAGGAATAAACATCTCCGGATATACAATAAGATCTTCACGGAGGAATGAAACATCTCCGGAATAATAAAGTACAAATATAATATTCTTTGAAGTTACAATATCTCAACATACTCTAGTCATACGTGGCTAGAAGATTTCTTCTCTCATCATTTTAAACTTTTTCGGGGGAGGAGACTAACTGTACGAAAAAGGACTTTTGGAGCCTTCTTTAGGGTTTTCAGGCTCTCGAAATATGAAAACACCAAGCGAGCACTCACCTACTCGGGATCGATGTGAAATCCATGAGAGGGTGTATAAAGGATTGTTTAATTTTTTTAGACCTCATAAATAGGAAGACAACGGCGAGCATATACCAACCCGGGCTCGATATTAAAATCCACGGGTAGGTGTATGGAGTTATTTTTCAAGTTTTTTCAGACTCCTTAAAATTGAAAACACCGGTGAGCAAGAACAGATCTCGGCTCGATATTAAAATCCAGAGATTAATACTATAGAGTATTCTTCTATTTCTTCTTCTAACTCTGTAAACAATGAAGAAGTTCCTGAGTCTTCCTCCCATGGGCTCATTAAAATTTTTACATGGTTGGGATTATTGAGTTTTCTTTCTTGGACTCATTAAAACAACAAGAAGGACATTCTTTTACCAAAAATAATAAGGGATAAGAAGGGTATATCACATCTTTTCAGTTTCAAAGGAAGTTAAGTCAGTCATGTCCTTGAACAAAACACCTACTTGAGTCTATAATTTTAGTTGGGTTTTAGTTTTTGGCCTTAGGGTGAATCTGATCTTCAAGTTTTTACTCCCCCGGTTGGTTATTCTTCCAACCATATGGAGGGTCTGTTAATGTCTCCTACATTGCAGGCTTATATCACTTCCCCTTCATATTAAAAATTGCTTAAGTCACTTTGTGTCGTGCTCACTGTTCAAGGATACAGCCTGTGTCGGCCATTCTGCAGTTACCTTGACTTCATGTGTCGGCCATCCTGGTCAGTTTGTTTCATATTATTACTTGTCCCACTCCACATCAGCTCATACCTGTTGAGTGTTCCTCTTGTTGGATGATGGAGGATGCATTAAGGCCTCCCTTCCAGCGGACTTCTTCCCATCGACTTCAGCTCATTATGCTCTGGGAATGAAGTTTAGAGTTTCGGTTAGTACCTTGGGGATTGCAGTCATCAGTGGCAGTTTCCTTCGCTATTGAATAATGGGAATACATCAGTGTCTCTTATTCGACAGGTTCCTCAAGTGTTCGAATTCAATTCCACTTATTCACACTTGTTGGCTTGTACTAGGTACCTTGGACCCCATTATCATTATTGATGGAATTCCTCTCGTTTGTTAATGGTATACATCAATGATCGGTAATCAAATGATACCCCCCATGTTCCACCTCAGCTCATTTATTCACATGGTTAGGGTTTGTACCTTGGGTTGTTTGGATGAAGACCATGGGACCTTGATAGCATCACCATATTTATGTTATCACCCAAGCTGCGCAAGACTGAGCCTCACTCATTTTGGCTCTTCATGAGACATAGATCCACTTTGGTTTTATCGCTATGATTTCTCATTTTTACATGGATCCACGCTTGTATTTTAGTGGCCATGCTATATATACATATCCTAGTTATGTATCGGCGATCATGTTGTATCATTCTACACATCTATATGATGTCAAGATTGTACTTGCTCGCTGACCTTTGATCATTGTTTCAGGTACTTTTGTGACTTGGTTCTGTGGTTTCTTGCTCCTCCTCTGACTTGGAATTATAATGTATTTTGGCCATCGTTTCCCTATGACCTCACACATTAGGGGGCATTTGTTATAGGTCAAATATGCACTTCTCCGTCTGTGATCACATTTCTCTATCGATCACACAAAAGGACACCATGGATTGAAGAGCTAGGTTGACTTAGATGAGCTATGGTTGAAACTACACTTCACAACTGATAATTTTAATGTTTCTCTTGGTTTCACCACATGTGCGCTACTATTGCTTTAGTAAACCAGCGCACACCTAAAAAGATGTGTTGCTTTCCTCAAGGACAACCAACGCACACTTTCCAAAAAGTTTCAAACGCTTGTTGCAAAGCATGAAAGTTGCTCTCTGTACGCTACTCTTGTTGTATGAAACTCGCACACATCTTAAGATGAAATCAAAAAATATATTAATATTATGAATTGGGATTAGTTGAAGTTGGTTCTGCAACTTCCCCAACCTCCCAATTCAACCACCTCTCGATTCCAACTGCCTACCTTGTCCCATAAATACAAGGAGGATCCATGAGAGAGGACCCTAGAAAGAATGCTTTAAGCATTGTTATGTTGGAGGAATTCCCAAGTTATTGTGAAGAGGAGGAGCCCAGGACTTGGTTGCAGAAGCATCTTGTCACATTGGGTATATTTGTACTGATGCATGTTTCTTTGACAATAAAAAGGTGGAAATACCCTTCCTGTCCCAAATTGAATGTTTATTGGATTATATGTTCATTTGGTTTAGTATCTGATTGTTGTTGATATTTGATTGCTTTCAATATTCATCATATTTATTACGGTCAAGATACGCTGAGGAAGGTTTCCTTTGTGTTGCAGGTTCATCATAGCGAAGGATCAAGCGGAAGACCAAGCGAAAGATAGGACCAACCGTCAATAAAAGGTACATCTTTTGATATCTTGATCTCTTTCATTTGTAAGAACTAAATGTAATGCAATGAATGTATTTACCTGTCAACCCCGCCCAAGTTGGTAGTGTCTCTCCTCACTATAAGGTATAAATCCTGAACAACAGGGGTGTTAGGGGGTTAGAGGTAGATAGGGGTGTTAGGGTTAGGGGGATTATGAGATAGATATAGAGAGGGGGGGTTAGTGGTGGTGGGTTAGAGGTAGGGGGTTACAGGTATATAAAGTGGGGGGGGGGGGGTGGGGCGGGGTGTTAGGTAGTTAGATGTAGAGAGGGGGGTTGTTAGGGGTAGGGGGAGTAGGATATAGATAGAAAGCATGGGATTTAGAGAGGATTATAGGTAGGGGGTTAGAGGTAGAGATAGGGGGGATTAGGGGGTTAAGGGTAGGTGTAGTAGGGGAGAGATAAAGAGATGGGGATTTAGAGGTATAGGGTGGGGTGTTAAAGGGTTAGGGGTAGGGGGTGTGTTAGTAATTGGAATTTTCTAGGTGAAAAATATCCTATGGATTTTTTCATGTATGGCACATACAATTTGTTTTTATCCCTTAGGAGCTAAAATGGTTGGAGAAAAATCAGAGAGGGCCTAAAGGCGACCAACAACTAGATACCGAGGGCCTAAATATGGGTGCTATGGAATGAAGGTCGGTCGACCGTTACATCAAAGGAGATCTGATGGCCCAGAGATCATTCGTTCCCATAAAGTGCAAGAAGGTTAAAGGCCAAGAGCATATGTACAGGTTCAAAGGTGCTCGATCCATATCAATGGCTAAGATATAAAGCGTGCTGATAAGTTGTGCCCTACCAGAAAGGGACTTGCATGTGTGTTGTCCTCAAAACTATTGAGTACACGTGATTTTTGGTGATTGGAAATGCCTCCTTGAGCACGGTTTTCCTTTAAAACTCAACACCTCCGCATTAACACCATGGGAAACTAGAAGTGGTCAATCTTCCCTCCCGCCATCTATCATGAGACCAATGATTCCTTCGTTTCCCTCCACCTCAAAATCAATGTGGAAAATACATTTTAACGAAGGGATAAAGATATTTTGACCTATTTTAAAAAATATTATTTCTTTATCAAAGTCAAAGTGTGCTCCCGACACACCAATGTACTAGGTCAACTGTGCATAGAGCCTACTGGTCCGAGTCAGCGTCCAAGATTTCCAATTCAGAAGCCATCTGTAATCTGGGTATTTTTTTGTCTTACTGTTGTCCAACATCATTGCTAAAACCTTGCGTCTACCATTTATTTGGTAAATCCCTAACACTGTAAAATTTTCCCTAATTTTACTAAATTCACTGAGACAATCTACTAAAATGGAACCCAAATCCAAGGTCTCACTTCCGAATCCACTTTCTCAGGGGAAGAGCATGTATATGATCACGAAGCTAACATTTTTGATACCATCATCACCAATTTTGACTTGAATGAAACCATTAGAGAGGTCAATACCCTATCCTTTGCTGACCAGGATAGATTTAACCAGTGGAATTCAAATTTCACCTGGGCAACTTGCCCTAGGTCTATGGTGTTCCTTTAATTTGTCACTTGGTGTTCCAAACATTACACCTTCACCAAGCGGGTGATTTTGTCTTCATATATGTCCAAAAACCTATGCTTAATCATCTTAGATTCCCTCAGAAGAATGTTCTTCATACCAGAGTCTTTGGCCCCCTAACCTTTTAACGAGAAAAACCTAGGAAGTGCTTTTCATGGTCTGGGACCCTATGAATGTCACCCATTGTTATCCAAACACCTAGATCTATGTATGGTTATGCCTATTATCCCTCCACCTTATTCCACTATTGGTTTCTTTGAAAATTCCAAAAAATCCATCTCTATCATTTGCACAATTGTAGGTTCAGTGGATGAGGTATCCTAGGCGTTTTGCTCAAATTAACTACTGAAGCTGGCAGAAACCCTCCATAGATTGATCAGTTAGCAGCTCAACCATCAACTCAAGTACTAGGCTCATTTGTAAATCAACCACCACCTATCTCTTTTATGCCACTTGTAGGGCCAACTAATATCTAGATGATGTACCAGATGAACCAAGCTGGCATCCCTCAAGTAGGGCCAATAGGATAGCCTCCTGTCCAACCAAATGTTTACATGAGGGGAAAAAAGAAGACTTCCAACAGAATAAATTAAAATGCTAAGTTCAACATTAGATGTTGGAAAAGAGAAATGTAAAAGTCTTTTGTAAAAAGTAAATTGAGTCCTTTTTTATTTTTTTGTTTAGATGTAATAAACTGAATTTAGTCACTTATAAATTAGATATAAGGTGTCTTGTACTCAGTATAAAGGGCTGGAAATGTTAGGAGAGAGTTTCTCTATCTAGCTTTGTATATTTGAGTGACAAAATTGGCCCTTGTAATTTGGCTATGTATGAGATTAAATACACACCATTGTTCCAAGAATTTTTTTTCCTCTATTGAATGAGTCCATTTTTGTTCCACTTTGTGTTCTATGTAAAGATTCATGAGATTAATAGAATTCTGATGCAGCATTCGATCTCATTATGATTTCATTGATCTTCATGATGTTTGAATATAAAATATCCGTAAGAGATTCATAAATTTTTGCCTCTATTATATCTTTTAAATGTTTCTATCTGGTTTAGAATGGTAAGGAGTTTCCTACAAATGTTGTATGCATAAAATATGGCTGTATTCCATTGATTTCGCATGTCTTAGCTTTATGAATGTGTAAGAATTGTATAAATTCCCCATCCCGAGGCTTTGGTACATTCAAAGTAAACCTAGATTCAAAAAATTTGTCCTCCGTAGTCACTTCTTATATAATCCTAGTATTCCATTTGTTAAATCCGCTTTGATCTTTCCATATATTCTATAGCATGCTGTGAATTTCCTCTATAAAATTTCTTTATATTTGTTAATACCGTGAATAACCTAATCCGATCAATAAATTGTGAGAATGTATCCAAAACACATTGCATAAAATATATAGCTCTAATATCTTAAAAAAATGAGCTTCTATGATGCTCGGGCGTACATCATTTCAACATGGTTTACCTCTGGGCACTAACATGAAAAATGGAGACCATACTGGGGAGTGCAAGTGAAATAAATCTTTCCCTACTAAATTTCAAGATGGTTTAATCTCTATGTGGTGAAGTAGATCAAATACTTTGGTTGAAATTCACCTGGCGAGTTCATTAGATCAAGATGGATCCTGGTAAAATACATATGAGATCACATCCTCAGTCAAAGGAGTTCTGGAGTTTGCAAGATTCTAGAACTCGTTGAAGTAACGTTTGTACATTCCAAGGAAGAGGTATTCCTTATTTTAATTCAAATATGAAATCTTCAGCAGTAGATAATAAAGAAAGATCTGAAGATTTAAATAATTTTTAAAATTTGCAAAACATTCTTGAAACCCCTTTGAATCTCAATTTAGAACCTCAATTTACTTCTCCTTCATCATATGCTAATACATCTGGAACTAATCAATCCTTTGCTCGACCTCAAAGAACCTCACTCACACCTCAGGCTCATAATATTATCTTTCAACATTTGAATATGGATAGCCAATAGATTTGGTCCTTTAAATATGCCAAATAATATTCATGATATGCTTGAGAAATATCTTAAGATTTTACCTAAATTCGATGGAGAGAAATATATTACAGCAGAAGACCATATTTCTAACTTTCAAGATTTCACAAAAAAAATTCTCATTGAAGAGGATGATGTATATATGAGAATATTTGTACAATCTTTGGAGGGAGAAGTGTTGATGTATATGTAACTTCGGAATGTATTTCACATATATGTATATTGTATTCCTATAGAGATGTTATTATTCCTCTATACGGAAGTGTCATCATTTATATTGTAAGTGTCGTAACTTATACTTGATGGGTTATTAGACCACCTTGTTGGGGTTGGCCCTGTATAAGTCATGTGGGTCAAAGGGTTATTAGACCACCCTATTGGGGGTCGGCCCAGTCAGCATTATGTTATGTGGTTAAGTTCGAGCCTACATGAGTTAGGTAAAAGGGCAAGTCAAGTCAAGTATAAATAGAGTGCGGGAGGCACTCTATTTACTCACTTCTCACACATGCACTTAAGGAGGAGTGGCACACTTATGGAGGAGGAGGATCTGCTGCTAGGTTATGTGTATCTCTCTTGGTTGGTTGTATCATTGCTCTATCTATCTCTAAGGAAGTTATTGGGGTTTTTCACCTTTATGGTTTTCCCCAAGTAAATCTTTGTGTCTCTTGTGTGCTTGCATTATTGTCTCCATGATTGATATGCTGTAGATATGCTGTACATGTTGTTCTCTCAGTTAATATCCTAGATCAGATTGAAGTAAATTCAGAAAATTTAACATGGTATCGGAGCTAGCCTGAAAGAAGGCATGATATGGCATTTATGACACTTGTTGCACTTACGATGCTAGAGCTTGATATAGCAAAAACCAGTCATCGTAGCACTTTCGCTATAAATCCGTTTTGGAAAAGTTTTCGGATCTGAAATTGTTACAGGACGAAGCTAAGATCCCCATATATCTTGTGTCCAAAGGACAACCTCTAATTCGTTGTAATTTGTGATTTATGATCTGTACAATATAGAGTTTCTGCCTCTTCCAGATCTGAGTCAAAATCAGGTGACCTTGGGAAAAAGGTCATAACTTGAGCTAGGAAGCTCCAAATGCAATTTAGTAAAAAGAGACAGGTAGTAAAAAGATGGTACTATCTCAGGAAACTTGTTCAGAGGCCTAAGTTGAACTAGTGACACGTGGCACGCCGTACAAGTTCGCTCTCCTGTATTATCCCATAAACAGGTCACGTTGCGACACTTGGAATAACTCTCTCTCAGAAAGTACAATTGAGGTCAGACTTATCAGGATGGAAAGATAACAGACCGAGATATCTTAGGAAACTTTTTCAAAGGCCGAAGTTCAAACAGTGACATGTGGCATGCCATACAAGTTCGCTCTCCTGTTTTATCCCAAAACAGGTCACGTTGCGACATTTGGCATAACTCTCTCTCAGAGAATCCAATTGAGGTCAGACCTGTCAGGATGGAAAGATAACAGGTCAGGCTATCTCAGAAAACTTTTTCAGACCCTGTGGATCGAAAAATTCGAAGGTACACCAGAAACAATCAGGTACATATTTCTGTCAAAACAGAATTATTTTTGAGTACCTTCATTCATGGCTTCCGGAATTTAGGGCTTTGGAGAAATTTGGAATTTTTGTAATCAGAGACCACGGCTGAATGCTACTCATCAAAAATAAAAATTTAGAGACCAATATCAGAATTTTTGGTTGGGCAGAAGGCCGGGCTTGATTAGACCCTAGTTTGGGACTTTGATCAGGAAAGTGAAAAATTAGGGCTTCTGTAAAAATGGGAATTTTTGAAATCTGTGACCATGGCTGGAATCTCCTCAGAAAAATAGAAGCTTAGAGATTTGGATCAAACCTTTTGATTGGGAATAAGAGTGGGCTTCATCAAACCCTAGTTCAGGGTCACGTCTAGTGAATCCGAAAGTTTCAAAGGCAAAATTGAGGAGTGAAACTTTGCAGTTTTCAAATTCTAAATATACTAGCTTGATCAGCTCATCAAGGCGCATATTTCTATCGTTTCGGAAGTTTGAAATTCAAAGTTTGAATTTTTGGGGTTTCTCTGACAAACCCATATCCAGCTCCAGGTCCAATTCTTGCAAATCAAGTGGATTGGATTAATCCTAAAAGAAGATGGATTGATCATTTGCATGAGTGAAGAAGTTCCTGTTTTAGAGGGAGATGAGGTTAAGGCCTTACATAAGAAGATTACAAGCGATCTCGACAGGTATGACTCATCAAGGTATGTTTTGATATTTGTTCATGATTAAGTTTATGGTATGTTTGTCTTCATGTTATTACGGTTATTACAATCTTGATTTTAGATTTGTCGTATCACCTTAACAAAATTTTGAATGCATGATAGAAGATATTCATTGGTTAGGGTGTTGACACTTATGATTGTACTAATGCATTATGGTGTTGTATGAGGTTTATGTTGTCTGCTAACATAAAAGGTACACCAAGAAAGACAAATCATGTTCTACTTCGAGAACGTATGATCATGGTGACATGAAGACAAGGATTCATCCATTGCCATGGATTACATAGAAGATCTACTTTCGAGGTATGTATAACTTGTTTCTACAATGGTTAACTTATGAGACATGCAGGTTACTAGTACAAGTCACTGAAGAGAACCATAAGACATTATGCGGGTATGTTAGACATAAATAGCTAGCATGCTAATCCAGGTATGTTTTTCCTATATCAAGCTAGAGTCCTACCTTGTGTTAGGATCTTATACTAATGTGTTGTTGATAATGATTATTCACGAAGAGTCATAGGTTTGAATAATCATGGTTGTATGCATATTATGTTTCTTACCATAATTGATGATATGACTAACCAGAAGAATCATGAAGGTATAGCTTTGAATAATCACAGGTTTTATGCATATTATATCTCTTATCTTGATTGATGATTCAACTAACCCGAAGAGTCATAGGTTTGAGTAATTACAGGTTTAGACATGTTATGCTTCTTATGATTTGACTAACCATAAGAATCCTACATAAACCTTGAATGCTAATGCTTATTATTTCTGTTTGAAATGATCATGAGTATACATGCTTGAGATTATTGTGTTTTAATAGTATACTAATGAATGTATGATTTTATATGAGTTCACAAGGATAACACAATCATGATACTAATAAGCATGCATAGGGACCAAGGATGAATATGAGCTCAAGAACAGGTAATTCAGGAAGCAAAGATCAAGAGGGAGCACACTCTAGTTGTTCTTGCAAGAAATCAAAGGAGCACACTTTAGTAGTTTCTGCAAGGATGCAGATATTCAAAGGGAGTTGACCATCTCTCTACACTTCACAACAGAAAGGTGTAGAAGAAGCTACTTCAGATTAGGACTCCAGCAGCTCCTGCAAGGAAGCGAAGACTCAGAGGGAGTCCACCCAACGAACAAAGAAAGATAAGTATTTTAATCATCATTTCTTGCATATTTGCTTGTTTAAATAATACTGTTCACTGATGTATATACTGATGTTCCTAGAATTAGGTTGTGAATTATGCATATTAGAATAAATTGCATTGATGAACAATATACTACTAATATGCATGGGTAAGTGGCCTATGGCACTGTACAACATTCCATTTCTACTTATCTAGAATGAAACCTCTTTGCTGACATGTTGGGAGTTGTGCACACTCTTAACAATGTTCTGGTAGAGATTGGAAGGCATCTAGAAAGTTACGGGATATGGATAAATGTTGTATTGAAGCATTGGCTAAGATAATTGCATGACTGTATGACATATTTCTTTATTTGTAAGAATTTGTTCTGAAAACTATGAGATGTTTTCTAATCATGCAATTTAACTTGTTGTGTAGGAAAGATCGTATGCCATCTCCTACAAAAGAAGAACTACAACATTTGTTTAGCAATTGAAGATATTGAAGTTCCTAGGATCTGGGATGAAGAAATGAAATGCCATGATCCGTCGATCATGAAGAATGATGTTTGGGTTGCAGTCCCAAGACGTGAAGGGAAGTTTGTTATGACTTCCAAATGGAACTATCAGATCAAGCATATTGCAGATGGCAGCATTGAGAAATATAAATGTGATGAAATAGAAGATGCACCAGATGGATTTCAAGACAGCATGGTGTAGTTAGATATGTGTGCAGAACTTGGTATGGTAGGATAGACAGCTTTCTATCCAGTTTGGGCGTTACCAAGAGTAAAGAGGATTCCAACCTTTACTACAAGGTTGAGGAAGGCAATCCAGTGATACTACTTTTGTATGCGGATAACCTGTTTGTTATAGGTGAAGATAGATTGATTGTCGACATGCAGTGGAAGAAAGATTTGGGAATGATGCACTATTTCCTAGGTATGGAGGTGTGGCAGAATGCAGGTGGGATCTTCCTTGGTCAAGGGAAGTACACAGTAGATATCCTGAAGAGATTTGGGATGATAGATTGCAAGGCCATGGCCACACCTATGGCATCGAATCTGAAGCTTCTATGTGATGCTTCATCTGAGCCGGTTGATATCTCCACGTATCGTCAGATGATTGGGTCCTTGATGTACCTGACGAACACGAGACCAGAAATTTGCTTTGCTGTGAACACATTGAGCCAGTTCCTGACGGATCCGAGGAGTGTTCACCTGGTTGCTGTAAAGCATGTTCTGAGGTACCTGAAGGGTACAGTGGATTATGGGCTCAGGTATGAGGCGAATCAAAAGTTTAACCTGCAGGGTTATGTTGATTCAGATTGGGCTGGCAGTGCTGCAGATAGGAAGAGCACATCTGGGTGTTGCTTCAGTATGGGATCAGGTGTGATCTCTTGGTTCAGCAGGAAGCAGTCCTGCATAGCACTGAGTACAGCTGAGGCAGAGTATGTTGCAACCTGTTCAACTAGTTGTGAGGCAGTATGGCTACGGAAGCTATTGTCTGAGTTATTTGATCTCCCGTTGGAGGCTACTGGTATCTTCTGTGATAACCAGAGTTGTGTGAAGCTGTCCGAGAACCCAGTGTTTCATGACAGGTCGAAACACATAGAGATCAAATATCACTATATCAGGGATATGGTGCAGAGAGGAGCTGTGAAGCTCCTGTATGTTGCGACGGATGAGCAAATTGCAGATGTGCTGACGAAGCCACTAGCCAGGGTGAAGTTCGAGTACTTCAGAGAGAGGCTTGGCATTCTTCAGATCGAGGAAACTTCGAGGAAGAAGTGATGGACACATTTGCTGAAGCCATTCCAAGCATGTTGGAAGGAGGATCCTTCACATGGCTGTGGATGTAAGCGCTGGATGATGAGCATCAGGATGATGTTCTGGTTTCTGCTCGGATATGATCAGTTGGATCATTTTTATGTATGTATGTATGCATCATGTTGGATGCTTGGACCATGTATCTGTATATGTATCAGGTGGATACATTGATGATCAGGAGGATCATGTATGATGATATGTATTAAATAGATACTTGGTATGCATCAGGTAGATGCATTGATGATCAGGATGATCATAGATGACGAGCTTCAGGATGTTGCTCCAGATGACATGCAGCAGGATGTTGCAGTGATGATCAGGATGATCATAGATGATGAGCTTCAGGATGTTGCTCTAGATGACATGCAGCAGGATGTTGCAGTGATGATCAGGATGATCATAGATGACGAGCTTCAGGATGTTGCTCCAGATGACATGCAGCAGGATGTTGCAGTGATGATCAGGATGATCATAGATGACGAGCTTCAGGATGTTGCTCTAGATGAAATGCAGCAGGATGTTGCAGTGATGATCAGGATGATCATAGATGATGAGCTTCAGGATGTTGCTCCAGATGACATGCAGCAGGACGTTGCAGTGATGATGATCAGGATGATCATGGATACATCAGGATGATGTATGGTGAGTATTAGGTTGATACTCTGTGGCCGTGGATCAGGTTGTGCAGATGAGCATGTAATCCGGTGCCCTGGGATATTTGCAGATGGTCTTTCGAGGTTTTTCCTATGGCATGTAATTCGGTGCCCTGGGACATCTGACAAATGCTCTTTCGAGGTTTTGCTCTGGGAGGACATGTAATTCGGTTCCCTGGGAGATCTGCAGATAGTATTTCGAGGTTTTGCCTAGGGCATGTAATTCGATGCCCTGGGATATATGGCAGATGCTCTTTCGAGGTTTTGTCCTATGGCATGTAATTCGGTTCCTTGGGAGATCCGATAGGTTGGGCTGTGTGCCCGTAATCAGTCCTGGGATGCTCTTGCGAGGTTTTGCCATGACCACATGTAATTCGTTGCCCTGGGAGATCCTATAGGTAGAGTTGTGTGCTCGTAATAGCTTGGGATGCTCTTGCGAGGTTTTGTGGTGAGGTCACATGTAATTCGGTGCCCTGGGAGATCCTATAGGTAGAGCCGTGTACTCGTAACAGCCTAGGATGCTCTTTCGAGGTTTTGTGACGCACGTAACAAGTCCCGAGGATTCCATAGTATGGCCAGTGATGATGAAGACCTGCAGGTGGTGGGCCTACATCCAGTATGAAAAAGGACTGGTTCTGTAGAACTGCCTATGACGAGTAGATTCAGAGATTGATTGAGATAGCAGCAGCAGTGACGATGATGATGACTCGATGACGATTATCCAGTGACGATGATCCAGAGAAGATGACTTGTGCTAGAAGAACTGTGCTGAGAAATACCTTCCTAGTTAAGAGGGAGTGTTGATGTATATGTAACTTCGGAATGTATTTCACATATATGTATATTGTATTCCTATAGAGATGTTATTATTCCTCTATACAGAAGTGTCATCATTTATATTGTAAGTGTCGTAACTTATACTTGATGGGTGATTAGACCACCTTGTTGGGGTTGGCCCTGTATAAGTCATGTGGGTCAAAGGGTTATTAGACCACCCTATTGGGGGTCGGCCCAGTCAGCATTATGTTATGTGGTTAAGTTCGAGCCTACATGAGTTAGGTAAAAAGGCAAGTCAATTCAAGTATAAATAGAGTGCGGGAGGCACTCTATTTACTCACTTCTCACACATGCACTCAAGGAGGAGTGGCGCACTTATGGAGGAGGAGGATCTGCTGCTAGGTTATGTCTATCTCTCTTGGTTGGTTGTATCATTGCTCTATCTATCTCTGAGGAAGTTATTGGGGTTTTTCACCTTTATGGTTTTCCCCAAGTAAATCTTTGTGTCTCTTGTGTGCTTGCATTATTGTCTCCATGATTGATATGCTGTAGATATGCTGTACATGTTGTTCTCTCAGTTAAGATCCTAGATCAGATTGAAGTGAATTCAGAAAATTTAACAAGAAGTTAGGAAATGGTTTAGGGCCTTACCTACAAATTATTTAAATTCTTGGCTTGCTGTGCAACAGGCATTCATGAGATAGTGGGGTGAAAAGAGAGATAATCTTTACTACCTAACTGAATTTGCATCTTTAAAGAAAAAGAATGCATAAAATGTCAGTGATTTTAATAAAAGGTTTAACAATATTTACAACAAAAATCCTCAAGATATTAAACCTTCACAAGATGCTGCTAAAATCACTTATGCAGGAGCACATGCGTCTAAGTTTGCTATGATTTTAAGAGAAAGGAGATCTACAACTCTATTAAATATGCAAGATGATGCACTTGATGTGGAAGGCAATATGACAACTTCAGGTAAAATGAAAAATAGACAAGATGTTGATTAAAAGAATCCTAGATATGAGAGTGGTACATCAGACAAAATAAGGGAAGTCAAGATGAAAAAATCGAGGAGATGTCAAAGATATTGAGAGGAATGTAAAAAAAACTCACCAGATTGGAAGTAGAAGGAAATAATCAATACATAAATCCTCAAGGCATGGGACATAAAAACCCTAATCATTATAGAAGGCCTTTTAATCCTCAAATTCTGAACAGAGACAGAAGGAATGAATATCCTCCCATGCAACCACGAGTAATTACAAATGATGTAGATCATGTGGTATATGTTCCTCCATATGAAGAATATATAGATCCTCCTAAAGAAATCCTTTGGGTAAATGATGATGATGATATGATACATCTCACTCAAGAAGAGTATGAGATATCACTACACGATGATGTGTATCAAAATGAACCTAAAACAAAGAAGAGGTACTTTCTAAGGCCTAGAAACTCATAAGGAAATCAGCCTAAGATATCTGCCCCTAATAAATTGGCCTAAGATCCAAAATATACTAAATCTGCTGATAATTCCTCTCCTATTCAAAATCCTCCTACTGATAAAGTAAAGCCTAGTACCTCGTCCTCTTCTGAATTAAAGTGTAACCCTCCTCCTATAAATAAGAAAGTTGTTGTCCTTCCCACTGAAGCAAAAGAAGTCGACAAGTCTTCTCAACCTTTTGATTTTCAACCTGATCTTTCCAAAATTTAAATGTTTAATCCATTTTCCGAACTTGCTCAACACCCTGCCTATGCCGAACAAATTGAGAAGATCCTCAAGTTGAGTAATTTTAGTCCACAGTTAGAAAACTTAAATATTGTTGATGAAACCCCCAATATTGAAATTAGGCATGTTGTAGAATATGAGAACAATGAATATACACCTCCTTTTTATGTAATCTTGAGTCTTCATGGCAAGTTGTTGCATAAATTCATGCTCGATTCATGTGCCTCTCACAATTTGATGCCAAAAGTATTCATGGTAGAATTGGGATTGGAAATCACTAAATCTTATCATGATTTGTACAACTTTGATTCAAAACTTGTGAAGTGTGTGGGGATGATAAAATATTTGGTAGTAAATTTGGCTCAGTCACCCTCCAAAAGTATTTTTCTTGATGTAGTGGTAGCCGATGTACGTCCAAGGTATGGTATGTTACCGTCAAGAACCTGTGCAAAAAGAATGGGAGGAATAATGCGGATGGACATGAAATATGCTACTATCCCACGGTTTTTTCAAGAAACAAACAGACTGTATAGAGAGGCTAGGTATGCCTACATACTTAGTAAGGGAAACAACCCTATAAACTACCCTATACATACTATAGAAGAAGATATGGGCTATTGTATGCTGACTGTAGGAGATGGTTATAAAAAGAACCTCCGAAAATGAAGGAAACACAGAATATAAATTTTGAACAAGATCAGATTTGGGATGTGTACTTTGATGGATATTCCACTAAAGATGAAGTTGGGGATGGAGTAACTCTCATTTTCCCAACTAAGGAAGAGTTTCCACTTAATCTTTTAAATTGAATTTTGAGACCGCAAACAACATGGTTGAATATGAATCACTAGCCTTAGCTCTTAGGTCTAGAAGCATCTAGAAGGATGGGAATTAAACATATCTCTGTTTTTGGAGACTCGGATCTCATTGTACAACATATAAAGGGAATATATCAGACTAAGAATCCCAGAATGAGAGCTTACAAAAATTAGGTATGGGATTTAATTGACAATTTATTTGAAGCTTTTAATATCACATATATTCCTAGGGAATAAAATCATAGAGCCGATTCATTGGCCTTAGCAGCAAGTTCTTTTAAACCTCCCACTAAAATCAAGTTGAGACATGAAGTTGAGATGATCTATAGGCCATCTATCCCCAATAACACGAATCATTGGAAATGTTTTTGAAGAAGATCAACAGATAAAAATATTCCTGGAATTTATTGATGAGTTTTTCAGTACCTACATTGATCAATACTAGGAAATAGAGGAATATGCAGACAATCAAGAAAGAGAAGATATTGATGTCAAGTTGAATTACAAAATAGAAAATCATAAGATTGTCCAGTTGAAGAGTAACTTCATCCCTAAAGGACTAGTTCCTTTAGAAATATTATTTGACAAAAATGATGTTCCCCACAACCCCACTATTCAACGTCCAAAAGAAGACATTGAAGAGATAAATGTTGGCACTCAAGAAGAACCCAAGAATATCAAACTCTCAAAATTGTTTCCTACTGAAATGATACATAGATACATAAGGCTTTTCCAAGACCATATAGATGTCTATGCATGGAGGTATGAGGATCTGAGGACTTATGATACTACCATAATTGATCATAAGATCCCTCTGAAACCTGGAACAAAGTCTTTTAGGAAGAAAATCAGACAAAGAAATCCTATTTTGAAGCCCATCATAGAAAGGGCAGTGAGGAAATTATTAGTAGCTAAAATAATAATTCCTCTTAGATACTCTGAATGGGTTGCTAATTTGGTCCTTGTCAGGAAAAAGAGTGGAGAAATAAGGTTGTGTGTTGACTTCAAGAATCTCAACAAATGCTCACTCAAAGACAATTATCCTTTGCCCAAAATGGACCAAATTCTGTAGAAAGTTGTTGGAGAAGACATGATATCTATGATGGATGGATTTTCAAGATACAATCAGGTGGCCATGAGTAAAGAAGACAGAGAGAAAACAACTTTCACCAGTCCATGGGGAAATTTTATGTATGATAAAATTCCATTTGGGTCAATCAATGTAGGTGCAACTTTCCAATGTGCCATGGACATAGCATTTGTTGGAGAAAAAGACAAATTCATAGTTATATATCTAGATGATATGACTGTATTCTCTAAGAATGATGAGGAGCATCTGTCCCATTTAAAGCAAACTTTCAAAAAATGCAAAAAATATGGCCTTTCTCTGAATCCAAGGAAATCTAGTATTGCTTTGAGGGAAGGTAAGATTCTAGGACACATAGTTTGAAAGGATGGAGTGAAGATATACCTTGAAAGAGTAGCATCCATACAAGCACTTGAAGCCCCTAGAAATAAAAAAAGAAGTGCAATCATTTATTGGCAGGATAAATTTCTTGAGGAGACTCATTCCTAATCTGGATGAGTTCATTAATACCATTACCAATATGCTCAAAACATGTAATGATGTTAAATGGAATAAGGAAGCAAGAGAGGCATTTGAAACATCGAAAAATTCATTGGGGAAACACCAGTCCTAATTAGTCCTGACTACACAAAGTGATTTATGATATTTTATTTTGCTTCTTCTCACACAATTGCAACTGTTCTTTTGCAAAATAACTATGATGGTCATGAACAACCCATAGCATTTTTTAGTAAACCTCTCAAAGATTATGAATTGAAGTATGATCTCATCGAGAAACAAGCATATGCCATGGTTAATGCTTTGAAATCTTGCAGATGTTGTGTTTTACATTATCAGATAATCAAATATGTTCCCCATAGCACAGTTAAATATATTTTGTGCCAGAATGACAGTGAAGGAAGAAGAGGCAAGTGGATTTCTAAAATCCAGGAATATGATCTAGGAAATCAAACCCACCAAGTTGGTTAAAGGCCAGGGATTGGCCAAGTTGTTGGTTGAGTCAAATTGTGAAGCATTAGACTTGAATTTGATTTCAGAATTGACAGAAGAAGAAAAGCTAAGAGATATTCAAGATTCTCAGAATGACACAATGAAGGTGAATAGAAAATTTGAAGAATCTGATTGGTATAGAAACATTGTTTACTATTTGGTAAATTTAAAATGTCTTGATTATCTACCAAAATCAAAAGCAAGGTCTCTGAAATTATAGGTAGTTAAATATTGCATATTAGATGAATATTTGTACAGGAAAGATCCTCAAGGGATATTGTTGAATTGTGTAATTGAGGAGGAAACATAAGGAATTATATCAGACTTTCATAAAGGGGTGTGTGGAGGTTACCATGCTTGGAGAGCCATAGCCTACAAAGTCCTGAGAGATGGGTATTATTGGCCAAATTTTTTTGTTGATACTAATCATATTGTGAGAGCGTGTGTGGAATGTCAGGTGTTTGTAGGAAAACAAATGTTAAAACCTCTACCTCTGAGGCTTGTTATTACTTCAACACCTTTCCAATAGTGGGGTTAGGATTTTATTGGAGAAATAAATCCTAACTCCATCAACTAGCACAGATGGATTTTGACTATTACTGACTATTTCACTAAGTGAGTGGAAGCCATCCCCACTAGATTGGCCAATGAAAATGTAATCATGAAATTCTTGGAAGAAAACATTTTTTCAAAGTTTGGATGCCCAAGGAAGATTATTACTGACAATGCTCCGACTTTCAGATCTATTAAAATGATTGAATTATGCCAAAAGTATAATGTTGAATTGGGTCATTCTACTATGTGTTACCCCCAAGGGAATGGTTTAGTTGAATCATATAACAAAAGATTGTTGAGGATCATTAAAAAAACGCTGACCGACAACAAAAATGTATGGGATGTAAATCTCATGTATGATTTGTGGGATGATATACTAAGTGTCAAAAGATCAATTGGTACATCTCCTTTTCAGTTGGTGTATGGAAGAGAAGCAGTCCTACCCATCCAGCTGGGGTTACCAGTACTAAAGCTAATACAACATGAAACAAAGGAACAAAACAAAATGGTGAGGAGGATATATAAATTAATAGAGATTCAGTAGGAAATAGAGTAGGTAAATATAAAATTTCAAGAAAACCAGAGGAGGATTACGAAAAAATTTGACAAAACATATTTGGAAAGAGATCTCCATCCAGGATATTTAGTCCTGAAGTGGGATGCAATATGAGAAGATAGAGACAATCATGGCAAATTTGAGAATCTTTGGATAGGACCTTACTTCATTGCTGAAGTACTGGAAAAAAATACCTACAAGATCCATGAAATGGAAGGAGAATTGATAGAATCTATTGTCAATGGAAGGATTCTGAAATGATTTTTCCTATAGTGAGACCAGGTTCCAAAAAGCTATGTACATATTAGATTAATAGTCTTTTACTACTATTTTTCTGCAAGTTTACATCATTTTAATTCTTGTCATTTCCAACTTATCATAAATAAATAAATTGTCGAGATAAAAGTTGTGTTAGATGTGATCATCATCTCATCGAAGGAGAAGACCCCATAACCCAATGGAAAAGGACACAAGTCTATTGTTCTCAGAGTCCTACAGAGCAAGCCTCTATCCCTGTGGAGCCGATGTTAGTACTTGGATTTTTCTAGGTGAAAAATATCCTATGGAAATTTTCATGTATGGTACATAATTTTTTTTTTAGCCCTTGGGAGATAAAATGGTTCAAGAAAAAGAATAGGGGGACTAAAGACGACGAATAGCTAGAGACTGGGGGCCTAAATATAGGTTCTATGGCATCAAGGTCGGCCAACCGTTAGATCAAAGGAGATATGATGACCCTAAGATCATGCACGCCCATAAAGTGCAAGAAGGTTAAAGGCGAGGAGCATACATCCAGGTTCAAAGTTGCTCGATCCAGATCAACGACTAATATCTAAAGCAAATAGAAAATTTGCGCCCTCAAAAAAGGGACATGAATGCACATTGTCCTCAAAACCGTTGAGGAAACGTGCTTGTTGGTGATTGGCCGCGCCTCCTTGAGAGTAGTTTTCCTTTACCGCTCAACACCGATGCATTAACACTCCGGGAAACCAAAAGTGGTATCCTCCTGCTTTTTCCCAAAAGTGCTTCACAGCTCATCATGTTGGCATCTGGTCCATGTTCTCGCCTGCCATATGTCATGGGATCTCACCTTCCATCTATCATGAGACCTATTGATTCCTATGCTTCCCTCCACCTCAAAATCAACGTGGAAAATAAATTTTACCGAAAGGATAAAGGGATTTTTAACTATTTTAAAAAATATTATTTCTTTTTCAAAGACGAAGCGTGCTCCCAACACACCAATGTATCGGGTCAACCGTGCACGGAACCTACTGGTCCGAGTTAGCGTCCAAGATTTATGACTCAGCTGCTAGCTGTCATCCGAGTATTTTTCTATCTTACTGTTGTCCAACATCTTTTCTAAAAAACTTTGTCTACTATTTATTCATTAAATCCATAATACTGTAAAATTTTCCATAATTTTACTAAAGTTCACTGAACTAGTATGCTAAAATGGAACCCAAATCCAAGGTCTCACTTCCGAATCCCCATTTCTCAGGGGAAGAGAATGTATATGATCACGAAGATGAAGTTTTTTATACCATCATCACTAATTCCTAGTTGAATGAAACCATTAGAGAATCCAAGACCCTAGCCTTTGATTACCAGGATATATTTAACCCGTGGAACTCAAATTTCACCTGGACAACTTTCCCTAGGTCTGTGGTCTTCCTTGAATTTTTCACTTGGTGTTCCAAACATTACTTCCCCACCAAGTGGGCTATTTTGTCTTCATATATCTCCAAAAACCTAAGCTTTATCATCGCGGATTCCCTCAGAAGAATGTTCTACATACCAGACTCTTTGGTGCCCTACCCTTTTAACGTGAAAACCCTAGCAAGTGATTTTCATGGTCTAGGACCCTACGAACGTCACTAGTTGTTATCCAAAAACCTATAGCTAGGTATGTATATGCCTACTATCCCTCCACCTTATGCCACTATTGTTTTCTCACAAATTGTCTGTTTGCTTTAGATATTAGTCGTTGATCTGGATCGAGCAACTTTGAACCTGCATGTATGCTCCTCGCCTTTAACCTTCTTGCACTTTATGGGAGTGCATGATCTTAGGGTCGTCATATCTCTTTTGATCTAATGGTTGGCCAACCTTGATGCCATAGAGCCTATATTTAGGCCCCTAGTCTCTAGCTATTCGTCGTCTTTAGTCCCCCTATTCTTTTTCTTCAACCATTTTAGCTCCCAAGGGCTAAAAAAAAAAATTATGTACCGTACATGAAAATTTCCATAGGATATTTTTCACCTAGAAAAATCCAAGTACTAACATCGGTTCCACAAAGATAGAGGCTTGCTCTGTATGTAACTTCAGAATGTATTTCACATATATGTATATTGTATTCCTATAGAGATGTTATTATTCCTCTATACGAAAGTGTCGTCATTTATATTGTAAGTGTCGTAACTTATACTTGATGGGTTATTAGACCACCTTGTTGGGGTCGGCCCTGTATAAGTCATGTTGGTCAAAGGGTTATTAGACCACCATATTGGGGGTCGGCCATGTGGGTCAAAGGGTTATTAGACCACCCTAGTGGGGGTCGGCCGAGTCAGCATTATGTTAAGTGGTTAAGTTGAGGCCGACCTAGTTGAGTAAAGGTCAAGTCAAGTTAGTGTATAAATAGAGAGTGTGTCTCTCTCATTTTACACATTCTATTCTCTCACTCACACTTGGGAGAGTGGTGCACTTGTGGAGGAGGAGGCTCTGCTGCTAGGATAATACTATCTCTTGTATTCTGGTTGTATCATTTCTCTATCTATCTTTGAGGAAGTTATTGGGGTTTTTCACCTTTATGGTTTTCCCCAAGTAAACTTGGTGTCTCTTCTGTGCTTGCATTATTGTGTCCATGAATGATATGCTGTAGAATTGCTGTACATTTTGTTCTCTCAGTTAAGATCCTAGATCAGATTGAAGTAAATTCTGAAAATTTAACATGGTATCAAAGCTAGCCTAAAAGAAGGCATGATATGGCATGTATGACACTTGTTGCACTTATGATGCTAGGGCTTGATATAGCAAAAACCAGTCATCGTAGCACTTTCGCTATAAGTTCATTTTGGCGAAGTTTTCGGATCTGAAACCTTTACAGGTCGAATATTAAATCCCCATGTACCTTGTGTCCAAAGGAAAACCTCTAATTCGTTGTACTTTGTGATTTATGATCTGTACAATATAGGGTTTCTGCCTCTTCCAGATCTGAGTCAAAATCAGGTGACCTTGGGAAAAAGGTCATAACTTGGGCTAGGAAGCTCCAAATGAAATTTCGTAAAAAGTCGGAGGTAGTAAACAGACTGTACTATCTCAGGCAAATGTTTTAGAGGCTGAAGTTGAAACAGTGACACGTGGCATGCCGTACAAGTTTGCTCTCCTGTATTATCCCATAAAACGGTCACGTTGCGACACTTGGAATAACTCTCTCTCAGATAATCCAATTGAGGTTAGAACTATCAGGATGGAAAGAAAACAGGTCGTGCTATCTCAAGAAAAGTTTTCAGAGGCCGAAGTTGAAACAGTGACACGTGGCACGCCATACAAGTTCGCTCTCCTATATTATCCCATAAATAGGTCACGTTGCGACACTTGGCATAACTCTCTCTCAGAGAATCCAATTGCGGTCAAACCTATTGGGATGGAAAGATAACAGGTCGAGCTATCTCAAGAAGTTTTTTTCCAGACCCTATGGATTGAAAAGTTTGGAGTTACACCAGAAACAACTAGGTACATATTTATGTCAAAACAGAATTATTTTTGAGTACCTTCATTCATGGCTTCCAAAATTTAGGGCTTCGGAGAAAGTTGGAATTTTTGTAATCGGAGACCACGGCTGGATGCTACTCATCAAAATAGAAATTTAGAGACCAAGATCATAATTTTTGGTTGGGCAGAAGGTCGGGATTGATCAGACCCTAGTTCGGGACTTTGATCAGAAAAGTGGAAAATTAGGGCTTCTGTAAAAATGGGAATTTTTGAAATATGTGACCACGGCTGGAAGCTCCTCAGAAAAATAGAAGCTTAGAGCTTTGGATCAAACCTTTTGATTGGGCAGAAGAGTGGGATTCATCAAACCCCAGTTCAGGGTCACGTCTAGTGAATCCGGAAGTTTCAAAGGCAAAATTAAGGAGTGAAACTTTGCAGTTTTCAAATTCTGAATATACCAGCTTGATCAGCTTATCAAGGCACATATTTCTATCCTTTCGGAAGTTTGAAGTTCAAAGTTTGAATTTTTGGGGTTTCGCTAACCAACCCATATCCAGCTCCAGGTCCAGTTCTTGCAAATCAAGTGGATTGGGTTAATCCTAGAAGAAGATGGATTGGTCACCTGCATAAGTGAAGAGGTTCTTGTTTCAGAGGGAGATGAGGCTAAGGCCTTACATAAGAATATTACAAGCGATCTCGACAGGTATGACTCATCGAGGTATGTTTCGATATTTTTTCATGATTAAGTTTATGGTATGTTTGTCTTCATATTATTACAGTTAGTACAATCTTGATTTTAGATTTGTCGTATCACCTTAACAAAATTATGAATGCATGATAGAAGATATTCATTGGTTAGGGTGTTGACACTTATGATTGTACTAATGCATTATGGTGTTGTATTAGGTTTATGTTGTCTGCTAACATAAAAGGTACACCAACAAAGACAAATCATGTTCTACTTCAAGAACGTATGATCATGGTGACATGAAGACAAGGATTCATCCATTGTCATGGATCACATAGAAGATCTACTTTTGAGGTATGTATAACTTGTTTCTACAATGGTTAACTTATGAGACATGCAGGTTAGTAGAACAAGTCACTGAAGAGAACCAGAAGACATTATGTGGGTATGTTAGACATAACTAGCTAACATGTTAATCCATGTATGTTTTTCCTATATCAAGCTAGAATCCTACCTTGTGTTAGGATCTTATACTGTTGTGTTGTTGATAATGATTATTCATGAAGTCATAGGTTTGAATAATCATGGTGGTATGCATATTATGTTTCTTACCATAATTGATGATATGACTAATACCAGAACAATCATGAAGGTATAGGTTTGAATAATCACAGGTTTTATGCATATTATATCTCTTATCTTGATTGATGATTCAACTAACCAGAAGAGTCCTATGATCAAATAAGAAAATGTATGAGTAAAAGAAGAATTCCCTGAAACCTTGTATACTAATGTTTATTATCTGTGAATGATCATGAATATACATGTTTAAGATTATTGTGTTTTGATAGTATTAAGATTATACTAATAAATGTGTGATTATGTATGAGACCTCAAGGATAACACAATGGTGATACTAATAAGCATGCATAGTGATTAAAGATGGATGTAAGTTCAAGGACAGGTAATCCAAGAAGCAAAGATCAAGAGGGAGCACACTCTAGTCGTTCCTGCAAGAAAGCAAAGGAGCACACTTCAGTGGTTTCAGCAAGGATGCAGATATTTAGAGGGAGTTGACCACTTCTCACAAACCACATAAGAATGGAGTTGCAGAAAAGAAGCAAAGGCTGAGAGGGAGTCAACCCAACAAACACACAAAGATAAGTATTTGAATTGTCATTACTTGCATATTTATTGTTTAAATAATACTGTTCAATAATGTATATAATGATGTTCCTAGAATTAGGTTGTGTATTATGCATATTAGAATAGTTGCATTGATGAACAATATACTACTAATATGCACGGGTAAGTGGCCTATGGCACTGTACAACATTCCATTTCTACTTATCTAGAATGAAACCTCTTTGCTGACATGTTGGGAGTTGTGCACACTCTTAACAATGTTCTGGTAGAGATTGGAAGGCATCTAGAAAGTTACGAGATATGGATAAATGTTGTATTGAAGCATTGGCTAAGATAATTGCATGACTGTATGACATATTTCTTTATGTGTAAGAATTTGTTCTAAAAACTATGAGATGTTTTCTAATCATGCAATTTAACTTGTTGTGTAGGAAAGATCGTATGCCATCTCCTACAAAAGAAGAACTACAACATTTGTTCAGCAACAAAATTATCTATTGAAGATATTGAAGTTCCTAGGATATGGGAAGAATGCCATGATCCGTTGATCATGAAGAATGATGTTTGGGATGTAGTCCCAAGACCCAAAGGGAAGTTTGTTATGACTTCCATATGGATCTATCAAGATCAAGCATGCTGCAGACGACAGCATAAAGAAATATAAAAGTGATGAAATAGAAGTTGCACCAAATGGATTTCAAGACAGCATGGTGTAGTCGTATATGAGTGCAGAACTTGGTATGGTAGGATAGAAAACTTTCTATCCAGTTTGGGCTTTACCAAGAATAAAGTGGATTCCAAACTTTTCTATAAGGTTGAGGAAGGCAATCCAGTGGTACTACTTTTGTATGCGGATAACCTGTTTGTTATAGGTGAAGATAGATTGATTGCCGACACGCAGTGGAAGCTTGCTGCCGAGTTCGAGTTGAGGAACTTGGGGATGATGCACTATTTGTTTTTGGAATGGAGGTGTGGCAGAGTGATGGAATCTTCCTTGGACAAGGGAAGTATGCAATAGAGATCCTGAAGAGGTTCGGGATGATGGACTGCAAGGCTATGGCCAAACCTATGGCATCGAACCTGAAGCATCTGTGTGATGCTTCATCTGAGCCGGTTGATATCACTATGTATCGTCAGATGATTGGGTCCTTGATGTACCTGACGAACACGAGACCAGATATTTGCTTTGCGGTGAACACATTGAGCTAGTTCCTGACGGATCCGAGGAGTGTTCACCTGGTTGCTGTAAAGCATGTTCTGAGGTACCTGAAGGGTACAGTGGATTATGGGCTCAAGTATGAAGCGAATCAAAGTTTAACCTGCAAGGTTATGTTGATTCAGATTGGGCAGGCAGTGCTGCAGATAATAAGAGCACATATGGGTGATGCTTCAGTATGGGATCAGGTGTGATCTCTCTGTTCAGCAGGAAGCAGTCCTGTGTAGCACTGAGTACAGCTGAGGCAGAGTATGTTGCAGCCTGTTCAGCTAGTTGTGAGGTAGTATGGCTACAGAAGCTACTGTCTGAGTTATTTGATCTCCCGTTGGATGCTACTGGTATCTTTTGTGATAACCAGAGTTGTGTGAAGCTATCCGAGAACCCAGTGTTTCATGACAGGTCGAAACACATAGAGATCAAATATCACTATATCAGGGATATGGTGCAGAGAGGAGCTATGAAGCTCCTGTATGTTGTGATGGACGACCAGATTGCAGATGTGCTGACGAAGCCACTAGCTAGGGTGAAGTTCGAGTACTTCACGGAGAGGCTTGGTGTTCTTCAGATCGAGGACACTTCGAGGAATAAGTGATGGACACATTTGCTGAAGCGATTCCAAGCATGATGGAAGGAGGATCCTTCACATGGCTGTGGATGTAAGCGTTGGATGATGAACATCAGGATGATGTTCTGGTTTTTTCTTTGTATGATCAGTTGGATCATTTTTATGTATGCATCATGTTGGATGTTGGATATGATCAGTTGGATCATTTATATGTATATGTATGTACGCATCATGTTGGATGCTGCATATGATCAGTTGGATCATTTATATGTATGTACGCATCATGTTGGATGCTGGATATGATCAGTAGGATCATTTGTATGTATTTTGTATGCATCATGTTGGATGCTCGGACCATGTATCTGTATATGTATCAGGTGGATACATTGTATGATCAGGTGGATCATGTATGGTGATATTTATCATGCAGTTGTATTTGTATGAGGTGGATACATTCTATGATTAGGTGGATCATGTATGATGATATGTATCAGGTAGATACTTGGTATGCATCAGGTAGATGCATTATATGATTAGGATGATCGTGGATGACGAGCTTCAAGATGGTTCTCCAGATGACATGCAGCAGGATGTTGCAGTGATGATGATCAGGATGATCATGTGTACATCAGGATGATGTATGGTCAGTATCAGGTTGATACTCTATGTCCGTGGATCAGGATGTGCAGATGAGCATATAATTTGGTCCTAGGAGATTTGCAGATAGTCTTTCGAGGTTTTGCCTATGGCATGTAATTCGTTGCCCTGGGATATCTGGCAAATGCTCTTTCGAGGTTTTGCTCTGGGAGTACATATAATTTGGCCCTGGGAGATCTGCAGATAGTCTTTCAAGGTTTTGCCTATGGCATGTAATTTGTTGCCCTGGGATATCTGGCAGATGCTCTTTCGAGGTTTTGTCCTATGGCATATAATCTGTCCCTGGGAGATCCGATAGGTTGGGCTGTGTGCCCGTAATCAGTCCTGGGATGCTCTTGCGAGGTTTTTCCATGACCACATGTAATTCGTGCCCTAGGAGATCCTATAAATAGAGCTGTGTGCTCGTAACAACCTGGGATGCTCTTGCGAGGTTTTGTGGTGACCACATGTAATTCGTGCCCTGGGAGATCCTATAGGTAGAGCTGCATTCTCGTAACAGCCTGGGATGCTCTTGCGAGGTTTTGTGGTGAGGTCACATATAATATGGCCCTGGGAGATCCTATAGGTAGAGCCGTGTTCTCGTAAAATCCTGGATGCTCTTTCAAGGTTTTGTGACGCACGCAATAAGTTCTGAGGATTCCACAGTATGGCCAGTGATGATGAAGACCTGCAGGTGGTGGGCCTACATCCAGTATGAAAAAGGACTGGCTCTGTAGAACTTCCTATGATGAGTATATTCAGAGATTGATTGAGATAGCAGTAGCAGCGACGATGATGATGACTCGATGACGATTATCTAGTGACGATGATCCAGAGAAGATGACTTGTGCTAGAAGACCTGTGTCGAGAAATACCTTCCTAGTTAAGAGGGAGTGTTGATGTATATGTAACTTCGGAATGTATTTCACATATATGTATATTGTATTCCCATAGAGATGTTATTATTCCTCTATACGGAAGTGTCGTCATTTATATTGTAAGTGTCGTAACTTATACTTGATGGGTTATTAGACCACCTTGTTGGGGTCGGCCCTGTATAAGTCATGTGGGTCAAAGGGTTATTAGACCACCCTATTAGGGGTCAGCCATATGGGTCAAAGGGTTATTAGACCACGCTAGTGGGGGTCGACCGAGTCAGCATTATGTTAAGTGGTTAAGTTGAGGCCGACCTAGTTGAGTAAAGGTCAAGTCAAGTTAGTGTATAAATAGAGAGTGTGTCTCTCTCATTTTACACATTCTATTCTCTCACTCACACTTGGGAGAGTGGCGCACTTGTGGAGGAGGAGGATCTGCTGCTAGGAGAAGACTATCTCTTGTATTCTGGTTGTATCATTGCTCTATCTATCTCTGAGGAAGTTATTGGGGTTTTTCACCTTTATCGTTTTCCCCAAGTAAACTCGGTGTCTCTTCTTTGCTTGCATTATTGTGTCCATGAATGATATGCTGTAGACTTGCTGTACATGTTGTTCTCTCAGTTAAGATCCTAGATCAGATTGAAGTAAATTTTGAAAATTTAACAATAACCCAATGGAAAAGGACACAAGTCTACTGTTCTCAGAGTCCTACAGAGCAATCCTCTATCCATGTGGAGCCGATGTTAGTACTTGGATTTTTCTAGGTGAAAAATATCCTATGGAAATTTTCATGTATGGTACATAATTTTTTTTTTAGCCCTTGGGAGCTAAAATGGTTGAAGAAAAAGAATAGGGGGACTAAAGATGACGAATAGCTAGAGACTGGGGGCCTAAATATAGGTTCTACGGCATCAAGTTCGGCCAACTGTTAGATAAAAGGATATATGATGACCCTAAGATCATGCACGCCCATAAAGTGCAAGAAGGTTAAAGGCGAGGAGCATACATGCAGGTTCAAAGTTGCTCGATCCAGATCAATGACTAATATCTAAAGCAAACAGACAATTTGCGCCCTCAAAAAAGGGACATGAATGCACATTGTCCTCAAAACCGTCGAGGAAACGTGCTTGTTGGTGATTGGCCGCGCCTCCTTGAGAGTAGTTTTCCTTTACCGCTCAACACCGATGCATTAACACTCCGGGAAACCAAAAGTGGTATCCTCCTGCTTTTTCCCAAAAGTGCTTCACAGCTGATCATGTTGGCAGCTAGTCCATCTTCTCGCCTTCCATATGTCATGGGATCCCACCTTCCATCTATCATGAGACCTATTGATTCCTCTGCTTCCCTCCACCTCAAAATCAACGTGGAAAATAAATTTTACCGAAAGGATAAAGGGATTTTTAGCTATTTAAAAAAATATTATTTCTTATTCAAAGATGAAGCGTGCTCCCAACACACCAACGTATCGAGTCAATCGTGCACGGAGCCTACTGGTCCGAGTTAGCATCCAAGATTTATGACTCAGATGCCAGCTGTCATCCGGGTATTTTTCTATCTTACTGTTATCCAACATCTTTTCTAAAAACCTTTGTCTACTATTTATTCATTAAATCCATAATACTGTAAAATTTTCCATAATTTTACTAAAGTTCACTGAACTAGTATGCTAAAATGGAACCCAAATCCAAGGTCTCACTTTCAAATCCCCATTTCTCAGGGGAAGAGAATGTATATGATCACGAAGATGATGTTTTTTATACCATCATCACTAATTCCTAGTTGAATGAAACCATTAGAGAAGCCAAGACGCTAGCCTTTGATTACTAGGATATATTTAACCCGTGGAACTCAAATTTCACCTGGACAACTTTCCCTAGGTCTGTGGTCTTCCTTGAATTTTTCACTTAGTGTTCCAAACATTACTTCCCCACCAAGTGGGCGATTTTGTCTTCATATATCTCCAAAAACCTAAGCTTTATCATCGCGGATTCCCTCAGAAGAATGTTCTACATACCAAACTCTTTGGTGCCCTACCCTTTTAACGTGAAAACCCTAGCAAGTGATTTTCATGGTCTGGGACCCTACGAACGTCACTAGTTGTTATCCAAAAACCTATAGCTAGGTATGTATATGCCTACTATCCCTCCACCTTATGCCACTATTGTTTTCTTTGAAAATTCCAGAAAATCCATCTCTATCATTTGCACAATTGTCGGTTTAGAAGATGAAAAATCAGTGGATGAGGTAATCCTAGGAGTCTTGCTTAAATTAACTACTGAAATAGGCATAAAACCTCCATAGCTTAATCAATCAGGATCTCAACCATCAACTCAAGTACTAGGATCATTTTCAAATCAACCACCACTTATCTCTTTTATGCCACCTGCAGGGTCAACTAATATACAGATGATGTACCAGATGATCCAAGCTGGAATCCCTCAAGTATGTCCAATAGAAAATCCTCCTGGCCAACCAAATGTTTACATGAGGGGAAAAAAGAATACTTCCAACAAAAGGAATTAAAATGCTAAGTTTAGAATTAGCTGTTGGAAAAGATAAATGTAAATTCTTTTGTAAAATGTAAATTGAGTCCTTTTTTACTTTTTTGGTAAGATGTAAGAAACTAAATTCGGTCACTTAGAAGTTCTATATAAGGTGGCTTGTACTCAGTATGAAGGGTTGGAAATTTTAGGAGAGAGTTTCTCTATCTATATTTGTAGATTCGAGTGACAGAATTGGCCCTTGTAATTTGTCTATGTATGAGATTAAAGACATAGCATTGTTCTAGGAATTGTTTTTCCTCTATTGAATGAGTCCATTACTATTCCAGTTTCTGTTCTATGTAAATATTCATGATATTAATAGAAGTATGATGCAACATTTGATCTCATTATGATGTCATTGATGTTCATGATGTTTGAAGATAAAGTATATGTCAGAGATTCATAAAGTTTTGCCTCTATTATATCTTTTAAAGGTTTTATGTTTGGTTTAGAATTGTAAGGAGTTTCCTGCAAATGTTATATGCATAAAATATGGTTGTATTCCCTTCATTCCTTATGTTTTAGCTTTAAAAATGTGTAATAATAGTTGAAATTCCTCATCCTGAGGCTTCAATACGTTCAAAGTCAACCTAGATTTAAAAAATTTATCCTTCATAGTCACTTTTTGAATAATCCTAGTATTCCATCCGTTAAATATATTTTCATCTTTCCATATATTATGTAGCATGCTGTGAATTTCCTCTGCAAAATATCTTTACATTTGTTAATACCGTGGATATCCTAATCCGATCAAGAAATTTATAGAATGTATCCAAAACACATTGCATAAAACATATAGCTCTAATAACTTAAAAAATTGAGATTCTATCATGCCCGAGTGTACATAATTTCAACCTGGTTTACCTCTGGGAACTAACATGGAGTAGAGAGAGATAGAGAGAGGCGGGGTTTAGTGGTAAGGGTTTAGAGGCAGAGAAAGTTAAGGGGGGTGTTAGGAGTTTAGATTTATAGAGGGGGGGGTTAGGGGGTTAGGGGCAGGGGGAGTAGGAGAGAGATAGAGATGGGGGGAGGGTAGGGGTATGAGGAGTATGAGAGAAATAGAGAGGGGGGGGGTTTTTAGAGGTAGAGAGAAAAGGGGGGTGTTAGGGGGTTAGAGATAGAGAGGGGAGTGTGTTAGGGGTTTGGGGGGAAGAGATAGGGGTGGGGGTTAGGTGAATATGGGAAAGGTAATTTTGCTTCAGTTTGAGAAGTTTAGAAGTTTTAAAGAGCAACTTAAGTTCCTAATAATGCCTGTCAATTTTTTGTAAATAGAAACCACTCTTGGAAAGTGGAGATGCTTAATTGGATAAATGCCATATTTTTCAAGAGGAAGACAACAAAGGAAATATGGAGAATCCTTGTTCCTATTTTGGAACGTTGAAGGTATTGGTTTAGGGATTAGGGTTTAAGGGGATAGATAAGAGTGGTTTGTATGGTGTTGTCAAATATTTATTGCTATTGAGTGTTTACTATTGAATTCTTGATACAAAATATGTGGTATTTTATCCACAATATGATCATAGGAGATGCCTAAAGCATTAGTCCCACAAAAAAGGAGATTCCATATGTGAATTGTGCTATCAGGTTCATGGTTTTTTATTTTGTAATTACTATTTTTTGACCATCTATATATATATATTATTACCCTACCGTAATATCTTGAACCAACAATGTATCTATAATTATATTTTCGAAGCTTGAAAAATATGGTGGAAAACTAAATGCGTATGCAATATATAACTAAGGAACACACACATGATTTTGTCAACAAAAACACATGCATGATATGCACCACTACAACTTTATTTAATATGACACTAAGGATTAGTAAGGTTTAGGGGGTTAGAGGTGATAGTAGGTTAGGGGTAGGGGGAGTAGGAGAGAGATAAAGGGAGGGAGGGGTGGGTTAGGGGTAGGGGGAATATGAGAGAGATAGAGAGAGAGAGGAGGTGGGTTAGAGGTAGAGAGAGAGGGGTAGGTGTTAGGGGGTATAGGTAGAGCGGGGGGTGGGGTGGGGTGTTAGGGGGATTAGGAGAGAGATAGAGAGGGGGGCACTTCTAGGGAGTGAGGCGTAGAGAGGGGGGGGAGGTATGGGTAGGGGGTTAAAGGTATAAAGGTGTTATGAAGTTAGGGGTTGGGGATTTGGATGGAGATGGAATGAGGGGGGAGGGGGTTAGGGGTAGTGAGAGTATGACAAAGATAGAGAGGGGGGGGGGTTAGGGGTAGGGGGAGTATGAGAGAGATAGATAGAGGAGGGATGCTAGGGGTGGTGGGATATAATATCAAGAAAAGTATTGTATCGATATTAAAGAAGACACTAGCAAGAGTGATGTATCTAAACATTTGCTCTTAATTATCAACCCAAAGGTTCATGTAAACTTATGAGGGCCCAACAAAATATATCCAACTAAAAAGGGAATAAAATGTCTAGTAGTATGACAGTCGTAATTAAATAAATGGAACACTCATAAAATGCTGAAATCAATTATATCTATGGTTTGCAAGGATGTAAGACTTGAATTTCCTACTTGGCACTTAGTTCCTTATTAGCAGCATTGGAGACAAGAACTATGAGACTTATCATCCAGTTTACAACCTTTAGTGAAACCCCTTAATCACTCTATCATCAGACTACAAGTATAGACATTCAATAGCTTCAATGTTTCATGCAAGTGGTCACAGCAAGTAGAGGATTCTAGCTAAACCAAGTAATGATAACCAGATCTCATGAAAAAAGGAAATAACATTTAACTTGAATGTGCATCTAATAAAATGAAACAACGATAACTTCTATGGATAAACAATATGTAAATAATTCTTTACTTAGGAAATACAAATATTTCTACAAGATGCACGAATTCTACAATGAGGAGTCTATTTAACTAAAAAACACATGGACAATGAATATAAACTAGCAAAACAAGTTCTTGTTCTTTACCTTGGATGGGTGCTGATCCAAGGAAACATAAGAACGTAAGGCAACTCAGATAAATATGATAATTAGATCACGTTGCATTAATATGAACAAAGTGTCGACACCATAAAACTTGTCTCAAATGATTGATGTTACAATAAAAGTAATGGTATATCCAAAGGGTGCTAGCCTCATATAGCTGGTCCATCTAGTTTAAATATAAAAAATTTCTAACCTATGAAACAAGAAACTCCTAGTCGACTCAAAGAGTGCACCATGGACTGAGTTGAATTCTCATGTGCAATAGATGATCATGCACAATTTCATGAATGGTGGTAGCTGCTGGGCAACATGTGGTCTTTGGGGACTAGGCCTCCATTTGTACGAGCTTTGTGGATTGTCGAGTACCACTGTATTCTGTAACAAGGTAGCTATTGCTAACTGAACTTGAGATGAACTATGAAGTGAACTTGGAAAAACTGGGGCTTCTTCAATCAAGAATTGAACTCGTCAAAGTCATAACTAGGAGTGAGCTACTATAACTAGGACTTCATTGATCACGTACAGAATTGGAAAAACTAAGACATGAGGTATCCTTATGCTGAAAAAGATATTAGATGAACCTATGTCTTCAAAAGCTAATGTTGGTAACCAGTCCATTAGTAGTTCATATGTAACTTAGTCAAATAAAAGAAAGACTACATCATATCAATAAATAATTGAAACCTTTCTAGAATCGTAACTAAAATGCATACATCACTCGTCAACTTGTTCCCGTAATACTGTTTTAGGCCTTGAATGCTTCAAATAATGGAAAAAATAAATGGCTTTCTTACCCAAAAATGTCTTGTTCCCATTTGGCCTCGTCTTCCTCCTCAATCCAATCTTGATTACTGCTAGGAAGAAGGAGTGGAGGAATTAACTTGGTACCAATCCATTGCAATCTCATCTCCTCCATAATGGAAATGTATAATGAAGATATAAATAATTCATTTTCCAAGTTGGAAGGTGAGTGGATATCTAAGTGGTGATATCTGGGAGGAATATCCTTCTGTCTACTTGCATTTTGTTGGATTATTGTATTTTTTTCTTTCCCTTGATATCTCTTCTTTGAAATGGGCTATGGAAGTTGCTTGCCTCTCCTTTAGGACTAGTGCTAACTAAGAATATCGTATTAGTAGTTGGTGATATGTGAGGGTTGTGTCAGGAGTGGGAGATTCTACCCTAATCCACAATTGGAAGTCCTTTTCGGTATCATAGTATTTGAGCATTTCAATGCCCCTCCTCTCCTCCTTGGTGAACCAAGAATACAAGGATCTAAGTTGGACATCCCCTACATAGGGTTTTGATGACCACCTATAAGAATGGGGTAAAATGTAATTGTGTAAGTAAAACTCACTAAACTGATATTTCCTATTTCCCCGATCCATTGAAAAGTGTCAATGAAATCCTTCGGAGTTTCCACATGTTCTGATTTCTATTCTTGTAATTTTTTCGACGGGTACCACAACCATATTTCCTTTGAAAACATTGAATACAATCTGGAAGGTGGTATACAATGGATGAGTTCTTGCATAAGCTTAAAACACTATTTTAGTTTTCCCTCCACCTCTACTCATTCCTTTATTTCATCCTTAAGTTATGTCTCATGGTTTTTTTTATCTCTCTTGAGGAGGAGATTTTCTTCAACCAACTATTGTTTATCCTAGAGATGTTGCGTTTTGATGACTTGGATTTTTTCATCCAGTGGATGCATTTCATACTGTTGGTGGCCTTGGGAATTTGTAGCGTTAGAATATTTCAATGCTTCTACTTTGTGGGAAATATTCTTCCACTTTAGGTATTCCCGCTCCTTCTCTTTTAGAAGACTTTGTAATCTTAATATTTCTTGATCTTTTTCATGGATCAATTCATCAAGGTTGATTTTTATATGTTTATCATTCATGGCAGTATTAGGAACATATTCTCGAACTCTTATTTCCACTACATCCTTTTGGTTCTCAAGAAGGTCTGTGTTTGAGATATGCTAAGCCTCAAGAGTATTTGTATCTAAAATTTTTTAAGACCCAGGGATATCTGAATCTGAAATTTGTTGAGAATCAAGGGTATCTAAATCTAAAATGGAGTATTGTACTAGATTGTTTGAGCCTTCCTTATTTATATTTCTTCTCTTTTGGGTATCCCCTTTACTTTCTTGGATAATAGACATTGGTGGCCCTCTTTTGGAATAGGTCTTCTCAAGTTCACTAATTTGAATTAAGGTGCCTGCAAATTCCTTCTCTTTACCATTTTTCTTAGGTCCCTCTTGCTTTCCTTGTTCTATTATTATTTTGATAGAATCCCTAGTGCATTGGGAAATTTGACTGGTTTTTCTTTGCCTACTTGTAGATGGAGTCAAATGGTATTTATTTTGAGATGATTGCCCTTCTATATTTTTCTGATCATATGGTGGTTGTTTCTCCTTCTTGTGAAATACTTGTATTTCACTATTTCTAATTTTGAGAAATGCCCCCCATGACAATGGGTTGTATTCTCTTTTCAAGGTGTTGCGGATCAGTAATTTAAATAGCCCATGATGAGATAGGGTGCCAGGATTTTCTAATTAGTATTTAATACTCATGGAGGAAGTATATTTGAACAGGAACCATGGGATACTAATGCCATTACCTAGTCTCTGTCATTGGAGGTTCCTCAAGAGGTTCAGAATGCAGAAATGATATGCACCAAGGCATACCTCCCATCATAGGTTATATACTTCATGATAATAAAGGAAACTCCCCCCCATGGATTTGGGAGTGAATCCCTTTAGACACTTCCTCTGACTTCTTCATATCTATATGTGAACTTAAATAAATACTTTTTATCCTTTTGAGCAAGTTCTCTTTCATCCTTATCCCATTTCATTCCTTTTGGGGGCACATTGACTCTGATAAGGACATCTTTGTTCATCTATATTGAAACCCCTCTCACTGAGGTTATACAGGTGTCATCATTTAATTTCTTCATGTTTTGGGTGAATTCCTCAGTCATCCTCTCATGATAACCATTAAGCTTCTAAAAGTAATGCACCCATCTTGCATATTGGAAATATTCCATGCCCTTAGAATTTCTAAATAGTTTGGCATCATATGTAGGTTCCCTTTTGAAAAATCCGCCATTTACATTCTAAAATCCTCTGCTTATTTCTAGCTAGGGAAGTTTGAAACAATATCTTTACAATACTTCCTGATAACTAAGAACAAAAATTCTAGAAGATAATTTCTTACAGAGGGACCTGGGGATTACCTATGTAGGAATTGCTTGGTTCATCCTTCTCTTAATGACTCCTTTCTTCCCAACCTTGCCACCAATTTGAGGAATGTTATTCTTTGTTCATGCTTCGGGTAGTTAAAAATGAATGTTTGAGTGGGTGTATCATGTTTCATCCTCTTTCATCATACCCTTTTTTATTTTTCCTAACCACCACATAATTAACCACTTATGCAATTATCCTAATTTTCTATGTAGAGGGAATGCTTTCTCGTGCTAATTGTCCCCTCTGTCTTTCCATTCCCTAATTATTATCTTTGGATTTCAATTGTTAGTGGTGGTTATGATGACCATCAAGTCATCCGCGTATATGATTTGGTAGTCTAAACACTCGTTTTTTCTTAGTTAAAATTTTTTTATTTGTTTTTTGGCATGTATATGGGAGTATTTGAAAAACGGTGGTTGCCTTATGTGAAAATTTTAAAAATTTCATTCACACACCATAAATTTATTAAATTTGGTGTCCTCATTAAGTTGATTTCTGATTGTATGCAATTTAGCTAAGATACATATAATACTTAGATCACTAGTCTAAACTTTAGATAACTTACTGCTTGATTTTGATGTTGGGGATGTTGTGCTTTGCAACATCGCAGGTGGAATCATGGACTCATCATTTTATGTAAAGATATATAGTAGGTTGTAGAAATGATATAGTTTGCAAAAAACCTATAGGTGGTCTTTCTTGGAAGTTCGTTGTTTGAAATGGAACTTGTGCCAGAATTGCTTGCTTGATAACTTTGATGGAGTGACCTATAATGCCATATCATTAGTACTAGGGAAAAAATTGTTTTTTTTATATTTTTTTATATTTTTAATTTTTTTCTCTTGTATATATATTTTTTCTTCAGATTGGAGATTGCCTTATTAAAGGTTTTCAATCATTCAATCTATCTCAGGAGCCTCAAAAGATGTTTTCACCTCAGATTTTTTATTGCTTTTACAAGTTGGAAGATTGACCCAATTGAGGTTTTCAATCTGTTGACCTGTCTCAGATGCTTCATGAGAAGTTTTCATCTGAGATTTTTTTTAAAAAAAATTTCTTCTTCTTCTTTTTGAATTTATTTTATTTTTTCTAACCTTCAAATTGATTTAATTCGGGAAGGGGGCATTGCTTCCTTGTATCAAATGTAGTTTCGCTTTCTTCAGTGCCTCAGTAAATTTTGCTATGGTTAAAAGATTCTTATAAAGTTTCAATATGTGGCCATTTACCAACATTGGCACTTGATCTTCATCTATGGTTGATATCTCGACAGATCCATTGTCATAAATGATGTCAATTTTATAGTGTCCCATCCATCTAGTCATTATTTTTCCTTTAAAATATTTAAATATTGAATTATAGAGTCGGTCCTAGTCCCCTTCCTTGAAATCATTGGTCTTTATGAATTTTTCACGCCAGAGATTCCTTTGATGTTGGATTATCTCAGTGTGATGCAAGGAATGTTTCCTAAGTTCATCTATTTGGCTAAGTTGGAGTAATCTCTCATTTTGTGTTGTTGATAGATCCATGTAAACTACTAGTGTTGTTCTCAATGTCTTGAGTTCAAATTCAACAGGAAACATAATAATTTTTCTGGAGACTAGTTCAGAGGGTGTGAGCCCTGTGGTGTTGTATTCCCGTGCTACTTCATGAAGTTTGTTGGCCCAATCTCTTCAGTGTATTTGGTGTCTTTGTCAATATTTTCTCCATCTCCCGGTTGGTTACTTCCACTTGGCCGATTTCCTGTGGATGATAAGATGTTGACTTTCCGTGTTTCACTTTATTGAGTCTTAATATGTATTCTATCATATTTGAGGTAAATTGGGTACCCTTATTAGTGACAAGTTCTCTGGGGGATCCAAATCTTGTGAAGATCTCTTCTGTCAGGAATTTTTCTACTCACTCTTCATTTGCTAATCTAAATGCTTTTACCTCCACCCACTTTGTTAAATAGTTGGTGCAAATTAATATATGATGTTTCATGTTTGATGGGTAATCAATAGGTCCAATGAAGTCCATCCTCCATTTCTCAAAGGATTCTATTGTCGCTTATGGATGTAGAAGCATTTCATATCTTTTTGTTGGATTTTCCGTTCTCTGACAATAATCACATCTTGAAACATAATCTATTGCATCTTTGTGCAATGTTGTCCAATAGTATCTGGTTTGTATAACTTTGTATGTTGTCCTCTTGGCCACATAGTGTCCATCACAACGTTTATCATGACATGAATGAAGAATGTCATGGAATTCATATTCTCGAATGCATCTTCTTAGGATGTGGTCTGGTCTTTGTTTCAACAAGTACCCTTGGATCCATGAAAAGGTGGCACTTTTCATCACTATTTTGCAACATTATTTATAGGTGAGATGTGGAGGAAGCCTCCCTGTAGCTAGGTAGTTTTCTATATCAGCAAACCATGGGTTATGTGATGACATGGAAACGATTTGTTCATCTGGAAATGTGTCATCTACCATCTCTTTATCTGCAACATGGTTTATTATTGACAAGAAACCTGCTACCAAATTGTGTTTTCCAGACCTATCTAGGATCATTACGTCAAATTCTTGTAATAATAATAACTATCTAATTACCCTACAACCGACATCTGATTTGTTCATCAAATACTTAATTGTTGAGTGGTCAGTGTGGATAAATACCTGGTATCCCGTGATATAATGTCTAAATTTATTTATCGAATAGACAACTTCTATGAAATCCTTTTATGTGATGGTATAATTTAGATCTGCTCCTATGAGGTTTTTGCTTTTGTATTAGATTGCATAAGGGTTTTTGTCTTCCTCCTGTCTCAGATACACACCTATTTCTTTGTCAGATGCATCTAAATGGATGTGGAAAGGGAGTTCCCAGTTAGGTCCTTGCAATATAGGAGCTTCCATAATCTTTTCCTTGATGTGATCAAATGCTTTCTAGTAATCACTACTCCACTAAAATTATGCATTCTTGGTTAGTAACAAAAGCATAGGAGCATCTATTTTTCTATAATATTGAATGAATATTCTATAGTATATAGATTTTCCTATAAAGCTTCTAACATCTCTTTGCTTCTGTGGGGGAGGCAAGTTAACTATGACTTGTATTTTTGGAGGATCAAGTGTAATTCCCTTAGCAAAGACATAATGGCCCAAGACTACTCCATCCATCATTAGCTAATACTTCTCATTACTCATACAAAGGCTCATGTTACAAACATAAAATAATAAAATATCTAATAATAAATTACAATAATTACTAATAATAAATATCGTTTATAATTTATGAGGAGATGCGACTCCTCAATATAGGTTCCCAAGCCATAGTGTTAGCGTGATAATGTCCTCCTACCGGTCCATAGTGTGCCTCTGTAAGTATACTTTGTCATTCATGTTCGAGCAAACATCGTCATAATCTGTTGTCTATGCCAATTTTATAAAGGAATCTATTGATTAGAGTGTAAGGTGCAGCTTTCATTGCGATAATCTTCTTTTTCTTTTCCGACATTCCTTCTGGTGCATGTACATCCCCGAGGAATTGTGCAATCTATGCTAACTCCAAGGGGACAACTTCAATTCTAAACAAGTGTGCATCTGGTAGTTCATCTTCAATACCTGTCGGATCCTCTCCCATGTCGATTCGCGACAAGTGGTCGGGTCCAACATTTTCCTTTCCAGGTCGGACTATGACTTCAAATTCAAATTCCTGGAATAACAATAACCAATGACATAATATTTCATGGTGCAATGGCTTATTGAATAAGTATTTTAATGCTTGATGATCTGTAGAAAAGACGAAAGGATTAGCCAATAGATAATGTCGGTATTTCTGCAACGCAAATACCATACCCAGTGCCTCTCTTTCTGTCATGGAATAATTTATTTTTGCTTTGTTCAGCTTTCTGCTACCGAAGGAATTAGGGTAGTCCATTCCATCATCACCAGGTTGCGTTAAAATTTCACCAATTTCTATGCCCGATGCATCGATATGTACATGGAACTTGACCGACCAGTTCGGGAATCAGAGTATAGGAGCTTTGACAAGTTTTCTTTTTAGGAAGTCGAACGATGTATTACATTCGTTGGTCCACTTATACTCTTGATTTTATTTGAGTAATTCCTTCAAGGGATACGTCATGTCAGAATAATGTCAGATGAATGTTCGATAGTATCCCGTGTGGCCCAGCAGAATTCACACTTACTTAGAATTGACCAGAGGCTTTAGGTCGAGAATGATCTTGATTTTGGCATAGTCGACTTTTATGCCTTCCTTGCACACGACATGGCCCAGTAATATTCGGATAGGATTTGCGAAAATGCATTCCTTTATGTTCAAGGAGAGTTGGATTTGTCGACATCTTTCGAGCATCAGCCGGAGCCATTTGCAGTGATCCTTCAACATGGAGTATATTGTCCAATCATCAAATATACATCCATAGTTTTGTAGATGTATTCTTGAAAATCTTTGACGACAATTATAGAAAATACCATTGGAGCATTCTTAAGTCTGAATGGAATGACTTTATATGTGAATGATCCGAAATCACACATGAACGTGGTCTTCTTCTGATCTTCTTTGGCAATGGGCACTTGATTGTACCCGAAAAATCCATCTGTGAATGAATAGCACTCATGTCCTGCAACTTCATTAATGATTTAATCAACGAAAGGAGTAGGAAAAGGGTCAGTGAGTGTTACTTTATTAAGTTTGTGAAATTCGACACATATTCACAGTCGTGTCGGATCATGCTTCTTCAGTTGTACAACCATCGGAATCACCCACTCTCATTGATCAATAAGATAGATGATTCCTTCTACAAGCATACTATCGATCTCCTTTTTGACAATGTCTTTATATTTGTGAGCAAGTTTATATGGCATTTTATTTACTGGTTTGGCATCTGGCTTGATATCAATCTTCATTTCGCCCGTCTCCTGTACAAGTACTTTCAAGTCTTTATAATCTCGTGCGAATACATCTTGAAATTCTTTAAGGAGGCTAGTGATCTCTGCAGTTTGCTCTTCATTCTAGTAATCACCATTTTTCGCCATTTTTGGTCTGTCGTCGTTAGATATATCAACTTCTTTGATTTTGAATTTGGCATTCGTCCACACTGGTGCTCGACTATCATTGATTGGTATTTCCCCTTCTTTGATCTACGTGAATGATGGTGGAAAATATTTTTCTATTAATGTTTCAGGGTCCTCTTTCTCTGCGGCCTCCACATTGAAAGTTGTTCTCACTAGATTCAACATAGCTGGATGATATGCTTTCCATTGGAAAATCTTTCCGATCGTTTTCTATGTTTCTAGTTGCAATCTTGTTGAATGATGGACTTCTTTCGACTGAATATGATGGCAGACAAGGGTTTGTCAAACAAGTGGCTGCTTCTTTGCTAGTATTGCATTTTCCGTCGGTTGCAGAAACTGTTTGATTTGGTTACTCGCCTTAGATAGCTGCTCATTATTCGGAGAAAATTGGAAATATTTGATGACATTTTATTTTAGTTTTTTCCAAACGAAGGTCTCTCCTCTTGCCTCTTCCATCTTGTACCATTTATTTTGCAAGTCAGCAAGCGTGTTCGGAAAGAGATGCGGCCATGCTCTTTCAGCTTTATGTCCCAGTCTTCTCCACTCCTTTTTGCACTTGTTGATGTGAGCTTCAGGATTCTGTTTTTGTGTAAAAATTAGGATTTCATCCTGAGCCGTCGGTTTCTTATCTCCAAATATTTCAATAAAATATGTTGACACATTGGTCCATGTTTTGAGTTTTGACTGATGTGTGTCCCACCATCTCGTAGCTTGTCCTGTAAATGTCTCGACTAGACTCTACAATCTCGCTTGATCTCCGACATGATTTGAAACATCCTCGACATGTACTGATGGAGATTCTCGTTCTTTGTATCATAACAAAGGAGTATGTGTCGAGCCACTTTTCGCTGGTGCTAAAGTTGGAATTTCGCATTTTTTCTCTCGAATATCTTTGGAATGGTCGAGATAGAGAAGCATTTATTAGTTTTCTTCGTAGAGATGGCTTCAATTTTCCAGCACTCTTTCGCTTGAAGTTCATAATTCTCCATTTTCCACTTGTACAGTTCAGCATCGGAATTGTATCCAGCTACTATAGGGTCTCCAAGATAGAGTTCTCCTTGTGCATTTCGTTCAATATAATCTTCATTATTGTTTACTTGATATAGCTGTCATATATCATTTTCATCCTCCATACGTTCTGACCACGGTTCTCCTTGAGATGGGAAGATGGGAACTATCACCTTTTGGTCGTTTCCTTTGAGTTTAATATGACCTTTATCGAGAGATATCGATGCTTTCATTTGTCGGCCCCATGGTTGACCAACTAGGGCTGGAAATGAACTAGCTCCATCTTTTGGATTTATAATCTCAAAGTCAACTCTTGTCATTATTCCTTTTATGGAAGTTTCGACATTTCTCCACACACCAATTGGTTCAATCAAACCTTGATCAACAAGTTTCAAATAAATGCATGATTCTTGAAGCTGAGGTCGACCTAATTTTTCCCAAGTATCACGAGTCATGATATTAAATTACGAACCAAAATCGAGTACAACTTGTTGGACATGGTATCCATGTATTTCGAGGTCGACGAGAGGGTCAACATCGTTCTTATATTTTTGGTTTAGTCAACATATTTTTTTGGCTTATCTATGCTCGATAGATTTACTTTTAATATTATGAAACAAGTCAATTAAATTCCCGATAGCTTCTTCTTTAGTTATAAGATTGACCAATTCATTAATATCTTCCTGTCGAACTTCCTCGTTATCTTCTTGTGCTGCTAGTTCATGAAATATATCAGATGCATTTTTATACAAATATTTTTGCTTGTTATGGTTCGGATAATCCTCTTTATTTATTACTTTACTTATTTTTGGATTATCTTGGCCAATTCGAGTACCTTGTCTTGTTGCAATTTGCAAATTATTTGTTCTAAGCACATCACATTTGGGAACACACAACAAGACATTAACATTCTTTTTATTTGTAATTTTCTCAATCATAGTAGGGAAATCCTCCAAGAAGTGATCCCCTACTCCACATTTTGTACAAAATTTAAGATCTGTTCGATCTTTATAAGGACACTCTGCATGGCGATGTCCTTCACTAAGAAAAGTATAACATTGCCAAGGCTGGCGAGGTCAGAAACATCGAATTCCATTTCCACGACCTAGGCCTTGGTATCCTCCGCAATGGTTGTAGTTATCGTTCCGTCGATCGTATCTTCTTCTGTCATATCTTGGATATCTATTGTTTTTGTTATTTCAATCGTATCGATCATTCCTTTCGTTTCTATTGTTTTGGTTGTATCTTTCGTTTCTTTCATTTCTATCGTTTTGTTGTTCGACAGAGTTGGTCTAGTACAATGCAAGGTAATTTTGCTTATTCTTTAGATTTAGATGGCATTTTGCAATAGAATGAGTACTAACTTCACATATCTGGCACCATTTAGCTTTATTGTTCTTCATATTGTACAGGTAGTCATTTGTAGTATGTAAGTCATAATCTTGACAAATATCACAGAAGCATCTTGTTTGCACAAGTCAGACATCTTGTCGTTGGTCCTCCTGATGAAAAGAGTCTTTTGTGTGTCCTACAGTCTTACATTTGGTACACCATACTTCTGCTCCTCTGATGTTTATGTCCTGGATGGATTTCTACATATTGTTCAGTCGTTCTTCAATATGTCTATCGACAGATACCAGAGGATATTCGTCGTACATATCGATTTCTAGAGCCTTTGTCAGAGCGTCTTCATAGGATTTGACGTTCTTCCATCGGACGTGCACATTGATTTTTATTAAGAGTCCAATGATGAACCATTTGATCAAGAGTTTTTCCTTGATATCATAATAAATATGGATTAGGAGGTCTTCAAATCTCTTGTCATATTCTTTTACAGTCTCTGTCGGTATTTGGAATGTGGTATTTAACTTCTCAGTTGCCAGGTATTTTGCATCTAGGGTTTTGAATAAATATAAGAAGAGCTGCTTGATTTGTGCCTTTGTTGCATTTGGTGTCTTATCAATATAGACCATGTACCAAGTGAGTGCTCTTTTCAGAAAGAGCCAACAAACTGTTCCATCAGACAATCTTCGTTGGTAAGTGCGCTGGCTGCCCATATTGACTCACAAACAAACCAATGTCTTTGAGGATCTTCATCACCCTCGTAGAATGGAAGGTGTGTTGTGGTATGCGACATGTCTGCTATTACTTCGACCTGTGGGTATGCGACATGTGGGTTCAGTGGATTATTACTGGAGACAGAATTACTTACTTGGATAACCTCAACTGGTACTATTTCCAAATGTGTATTGAGAATGAGTTCTTCACCTTCACTACCAGTGTCTGGAACTTCAGTCAATTCATTCTTAGAAGCCTGCTTTCTTTGACTGCTTCTGTCTAAATCCACGTGAAATTCTATTCAATCGGGATTTCACCTCTTCTCGGTTATTCTGATGAGCTCAACGATTCACTCAATGCTGGTAGTGGCATGGGGGGTGCTTCTGCATGATCTGAATAGAGTATATGGAAACTTCTATTGGAAAAATCAGGATGGATGGTGACCTAGTTTCCTTCTTATGGTCGATGAATAAAAAGTATATCGACTTCATCACCTTCGTTACTTCATCGACTCCAAATGCCTAACTGGCCAACATGAAGTCCTAGATCTTCTTCGACAATATCCTACACTCGGGCACTCTGAGTTAAATGTAGTGGAGAAGGTGGCGTTATTACCTCGGGTATATTAACTTGGAGAGCACTACCACACTCTATCCACAAGTCTTCATCCATCAGTGACAGGTATTCGTCGACGCCGGTTTCATCTCGGGCTCGACTCCGACAGATTTCCTTCTGCATCTGTCACAACACCCGGTCCTCATTTCTTCTGGAGCGCACTAGCCTGCTCCTTCATCTTTTCTTTCCTTTTTCTCCTCTTCTCCTGCTCAATCTTCTGGATGTCTGGAGTGATTTTGTGGCTCATTACTCGATCTTTGTCAAATCTGTTGGATCTTTCAATGCTGGCCATGTTTCCTTTTCATTTATCGACCTTTGTCATGCATCTACTCCATCAAAAAATGTTTGGATACCCCCCAATTCCAGTCCAAAGTTATCTAGGCAACTGGGGAAGTACGGAACTTCATTTGCTCAAGAAATACTCCCACTCGCGCTCTTGTATGAATTTCTTCCACTGTCCTTATTTTTCTTCCCAATTTGAGTTTGGAAGTGGTGGAATCAACAAGGGTCGAGTCTCGACAATATGTGCAACACCTTTGTTGATCACGAACTTGAAAAAAAGTGTTGGCAAAGAAAACTGAAACTGCTTAGTTAGGTCGGTGTAAAACCTTTTCTGCACGTCGTCAACGGACACTCGCTCTTCAATCACACATTCTTCACAGAACTCGCTGGAAATCTTCTCGCACCATTCAGATAGATTCATACGAACTCCGTTAATCAACTTCTCGATTAATTTGTGCTCCTTCTCATCTGGTTGTATTTTCATCAAGGAGCTTCTTCAACGCAAGAGGAATGGACTCCATGAACTTCTCATGTGTCTTAGAAAGAATTTTTCTCTTTCTTGAGGAATTGTTAGCTTGTTTATTCTTGCATAATTTTGCAGGTAATTAGAAATCTTTCTCTCCCACCAATATTTAATCTCTTGCTCTGATATCATTGGTCATGCTCGCTATCAACTTATGTATGCATCACCGACAACGTAACCAATGTTGTAGTCGAGGGGGTTACATTGCTACCAGTGATACATATTATATATAAACAAGCAAATGCACATATATAGATACAAAGAAAATATATGGAGAAAAGCACAAGCCTTGTATTACTCAGCAAGATATGCAGAACAATACATATAAGAATAGATCCAAGTTAACCCTATGCGTCGGCTCACCAACCTATATATATTTTACATACAGTTATGTAACTGCTTGTCGGTTCAACCGACTGACCCGACATGTATTGGTCGATGCAACTGTCGACATGTTTTACAATAGGCTGGGTGGAGGGCCTAGTCAGGCCGACTTAGGTTCCTCCAACACTATTATTACTTATCCGAATGTGGGTTGTCGAATACCTGTGGGAATTTTATAATTATTACTGGCATTAAGAATCTTTTACGCTTCATAATCAACCAACATTTCAGCCAACATATGGACAACAACCTTTGATAAATTCTTATGGGAAACAACCTTATTATGCACCTAAATGGGAACCTAGTGGACAAACTCAATGCTGAAATCCGCAACCAATACCTCCCGCATATTGAAAAAATTTCCTTTCCATAGGATGGAGGACAAACCAACAACAACATGCTCGCATGCCTCCTCTATTGACTAATCACAATCAGCAATAGGCCCAACATTCTACTCAGTAAACACCCATGCCACCTATACTAATGCAACCAACTTCCAATCCCAACAATAGGAAATATAAACTAGTATACAACAATGAGGTGATGAACTATCCATCATGTTTAGTGAATATAGTAGAGGCAAATGAATTAAATCTACATTTTAGAAATATTGTGATGCATCCTCTTCCATATGCTACCATAGAACAACCAAAAATAGATATTTCCCCTACAATAGAGAAGCCTCCGTAAGAACAACCTATTGAAGAAGAAAGGGATATACGATACCCACCATCTCCTATTCCCCCTTTTCCCCAGAGATTGCAACCTAAATAAATAACCAAACCTGAAAACCCTCTCTTGGGGGAACTCAAAAATATGTGTGTCAGAATACCACTCGTCCAAGCCATTAAGGAGATGCCAATATACAATCAGTTCATAAAGGAGACATGTATAAAAAGGATAGGAAGGAAAAGGAAAGACCCTACCACCATCAATGCAGTAGGATAGTCATCCTACATGATGTTAGGAAAAATTTCTCAATCCAAAGTATGTTGATCCAGGTAGTCCCTTAGTAGATGCACACATTGGAGGAAACCTAACCCATAAAATTCTCATTTACTTAGGGTAAGAAATAAACATTATCACCAAGGACACTATGCTAAAATTGAACATTCAAGACCTTCTGAGTCATACTACTACAGTCCTACAACTAGCATATACCTCTACTATCTATCCTAAGGGCATGTTGGAGGATATAATGGTGTCCATAGAATCCTAGTAGTATCCTACTAATTTTGTTGTCCTACACACGAAATCTAAGCTCAGTGGATACTCACTCATACTTGGAAGGCCTTATTTAGCAACAACAGATGCACATATCATCTATAGATAGGGAGACATGACCATTTCCAATGGCCTAGAAAAGACGACATTGAACCTTTACTCCACAACTAAACCTTACCTAGATGCCATAGAACCTCTTTGGGAACCAGAAGAGGATAATTTTGACCAGCCTATCTATCCTATGCTAACTATTGACATTTCCATAGCGTTAAAACAACCTCAAGAAGATGTCATAGTTTCCATTTTTTTCCAGAACCTTTAAAACATCCCTATTCTTTTAGGAGAGCAATCCATGATTCAAGAATTAGATATCATAGGTGTGGAATAACCAATGTGGAAAAAAATATTCCTCGTGGAAGAAAAGGAAGTCTCAACTAAAATAATAGAATTTTCACCTAGAAGAACACTAAAAATAAAAAACCATTCACTCCCTGACCAAGAGGAAAAGTTGATTCATGTCCTTATCAAGTACCAAACAACTTTTGCATGGGACTATTCTAGTATGAAGGTAGTATCTCCAACTATCTACCAACATCATATCTACATTAAGGATGATGCAACCCCTATAATACAACCCTAGATAAGAATGAATATAGCTCTAAAGGACATTGTTAAGGCTGAACTACAAAAACTACTGGACGTTGGATTTATATATCCCATCTCAGATAGTGAATGGGTATCACCATTAGTGATTGTACCAAATAAAGGGGGGAAGTGGAGAGTCTACATAGACTACAAATAAATAAACAAGGCTACGAAAAAGTATCATTTTCCATTACCATTCATTGACCAGGTACTAGACACCTTAGAAGGGAAGAAAATTTTCTCCTTCTTGGATGGCTTCAGTGGGTATAATCATATACAAATGACCCAAGGGACCAAGATAAGACCACATTCACTTGTCCTTGAGGCATATTTTCCTACAGAGACCTCCATTTTGGACTTTGTAATTCCCCAAATACATTTCAGAGGGTGTTCTTGATCATTTTTACTAATTTTATCCATGGCAACATGGAGATATATATGGATGATTTTATCCCCTTTGGAAATGAATTCGAAGAATTCCTCACCAACTTAGAAAATTTCCTTTAGAAATGTATTTGAATGAGCTGAAGCGTAAAAGCTTCTTAACGCCAGTAATAATTCTAAAATGCCCACAGGTATTCGACAGTCCACATTTTGATAAGTAATAATAGTATATTGATAATAGATGATGTTTACATTACGATGAATGGACCGCTTAAATATAGCTTGGGAACCTTTATTGAGGAGTCGCATCTCCTCATAAATTATAAATGATCTTTATTATTAGTAATTATTATAATTTATTATTACAATAGATATTTTATTATTTTATGTTTGTAACATTGCCTTCCCCTTAAGGGAAGCTTTGTCCTCAAAGATTTGTTTAGTGAAGGACTTATCAGTTATTTTTGTTTGTAACATATTCTCATGTCCCTCTGAAACTGTAACTCCAATACTTGATGAAACATGGCGATCTAATTTTTGAATCCTTGAACTGAAAAGTCGCATTTACTTGGAAGTAATCCATCTGAGATTTACCTTAATTGGAGTTGAATATTGGTCTCCTTGTTGTTCTTGTTTTTGTTTAGGTTATAGATTTTGTGTTCCTTCGCATATGAAATCATAACTTATCTGTTTATGTTCATTTTGACCCCGTTGTTGGTCAAAATGAATTTTATAATTGCGGTGTCGATAAGGAGTTTTTATTGTTCGTTTTTCTGGTGGATTTAGTTCTTTTTGAATTGTGATGAGGACTAAATTTGTTTTTGTTTCTTCTTCCTCAACTTGAATTTGTTTTCTAGAGAGTCTAGATGCTTCCTTTTGGATTTGCGCACTATGAATATTCTCTAAGCTTTCGTCTTGCGACTTTTTTTCCTCTTTTAACTTCTTGATTTGTTCCTCTAGTTCTTGATTAAAATTTCTCGGGTGCTAGTTTTATTCCTCCTTATCCAGTAGTTTTCCTTCATTATCTTCGTTTGATTGTTATGTCCTCTTAGTACTTTTTAACTTCCTAATTTTTCCAATTAATGTCTTGTTATGGTTTCTTAACCGATATATTTCTTCCGTGTTATCTGATAACGTGCTTTTGACAACTGCAATCTCCAATTTGTGCATCTTTTTCATGTCGTTCTCTTTCTGCTGGAGTTCACTAATCTGTTGCTGAAGGCGGCAATTCTCGGCTTCTAGGCATCTTACCTTTGTCTGAATTTTCTTGAATTTGTCATATTTCTCCTTGATGATTTTGTTCAAATGTTTTATTTATTCTTCTAAATCATTATTGCTTCTATAGGGTGATTCCTCGATGTTTTTTGAGTTTCTGATTTTGTCTTCAAGGTTTTGATTGTGACTTTTTAGATGTGATATTTTATTATCCTTATCTAATAACATTTTATGGAGCTCTCGTTTTTTATCTTTTAAGCTACGATTCTCTTGTTCTGCTAAATTGTTACTTAATTCTTGCTTCATAATCTCGAATTGAAGATCTTTATTGGTCGCTTTATATTGCTCTAACTTGTCGAATGTTGTTTGCAATTGCGATTTCATTTCTGAATATGTAGGTGCCATTATTTGTGACTATGTCTTTACTTCTCTTTTGTCTTCTTTTATTTCAGTATGTTCCTTGGTAAAAATAAAATCTTCTTTGACCTTTGTCTTCTTCTCTAACTAGGTTAAATAACCCTTTTCTATTTTCTCCTTGTTTATGAGAAGAATTACTTGAATTTTATAGAAATTCAATTATTAATAATAATTAATCAGAACTATTATAAAATAATAGTATTATATTTATACTATTAATAATTAAGATATTGTAATAATGATTACAATAAAAATAATTATATATATATATATATTTGATTTAAAGGGATTTGCACCTTTTAAGAAAATATTATAATAATATGTATTATTTTGAATAATACTATTATAATGTTTATTTTTGTGTGAAATTGAGTGGAATTAGGTTTAGGGAAGCGTGGAATAGGGTATGCACATGGAGGCGTGTTGAAGGAGTGACAACGAAGAGGCAGAGGGAGAGATGGGAGCGTGGAGGGTTGCGGTGATGGACGAGCGAAGGTTTGCGTAGGAGGTGGAGTTGAGTTGAGACGGAGGAGAAGAGCAGTGGAGAGGGCGTACAGGGAAGAAGGAGTGGAGCAGAAGAAAGGAGGTATTGCAGGTGTGGATGGAGGTAGGAGGGGACAGGGGTAGTAGCAATAGAGAAGTTGTAGGGGGATGTGGGAGATGTGGGATAAAGGGAGAGGATTCGGGGGACATAAGTGTGGAGGAGCTATGTACATAGGGAGGGGGGAGAGTTGGATGGAAAGTGACGGAGGACAAGCACCGATGTGTATTGGGGAGTGTAGGGGTGGAAATAATGCGACAAGGGAGAAAAAGGGAGGTGTTGAATGGATGCGCGAAAGAGGAGAAAGCGTGGAAGGATAGGCACGAGGGTTGTAGTGGATGTTGTGCGTGATGAGGGATGTGGTATGTGGAGTGCGGATGATAGGTCACGAATTGGAAGGGGTGATGGAAGAAGGGAGGAGGAGTAAGGGACAATTGGAAGGGGATGACGCTGGAGCGAGGTAAGGAAACCGAGGTTGTAGTGGGTGTGTCACATGTAGAAGTTAGTAAGGGTGAAGGGAGGACTGGAATTTTGTTGGGATTGGAATGTTGGGGAGATGATAAGGGAATAGAGTGTTGGAAATGAGATGCGTGTTGGTTGTGGAGACTAATCTCCCAAATTCAGAGATATTATTATTCAGCTGTGTTTGTACCCCAGTTTTATATGATATGCAGGTGGACTATACACTCACCCTAGCAGGGGAGTGTGGGGGGTCATCGCCCCCCCATGAGGTTCGGGGGAAAAGGCCCCAAAGAAAATTTTTGGGCTTGTTTTACGGGCCCATGCTTTTGGGTAACCCGTGGTATTTTCCCATGGTATTCCCCTTTATAAGAAAGACACTGTAACCCGTGGTATTTTCCCATGGTATTCCCCTTTAGGTATTATGCATTGCAAAGATCTCTGAGATGGTGAAAGAGAGACTGTGAGATAGTGAAGAGGAAGTGCATTGGATGTGTTGCAGGTTGTATCCCTTCATTTGCTGGATGGTATAATAATAAGGACTAGCAATTTCAGTGTGGACATAGCCCATGTTGGGTGAACTACGATATATTGGTGTCCCTCTTGTAATGTGTTTGTGTAATTTGTATTTGCATCTTGTTTATTGTTATTGCTCCGTGATCCTGTTTTTCTAACAATGCGAACAGGAGGGGCCAATGTGGCATAGGAATGGGAGCTAAGTTGAGGGTAGCCACAGATGGCCACGAAAACTGCCAACGTTGAGTGAAGAATAGCCAAAGGCCTAAAATTAGTCACATACCAGAATCCAGAGAAACTCCAAAGTTGTGGCTAACAGTCGCGATATGGCCAGGGGCGGGGATCGAGCCCAAGAAGGGGCTCTGATACCAATGAAGCATAAAATATTCTCAACACCAGTAATAATTCTAAAATTCCCACACATATTCGGTATCCCACATTCTAATAAATAATAATAGTATATTGATAATAGATGATGTTTACATTACAATGAATGGCCCTCTTAAATATAGCTTGGGAACCTTTATTAAGGAGTTGCATCTCCTCATAAATTATGAACGATATTTATTATTAGTAATTATTGTAATTTATTATTAGATATTTTATTATTTTATGTTTGTAACAGATTGTAAGGTTGTTGATACGATGACTATCCATATGCCTGATAAGGTTGTGGATAGGGAGGATGTCCATAATTTTTTTGTTCAAAGGGCTACTGGAAAGGTCTTGATGGCCCTGGCCTCCCACGGTTCACATAGTAGACAAGTTCTGATGTTCCTTATAACTCATAAATACTTCCCTTAAGAGGGACCTAGTATGGACAGTTTTCAGTGGCATGCTCATCAAAGAATATTCCACAACATTCAACCTTCTTGGCACCAAATTGCATCAAGCCTAATGGGGATTCATTTTTATTATGTTTAGTTTTTCAAGTGGGGTAGAAAATTACTAGGGCGTTATCATATTCCTCATTATTCAAATTTGCTTGCATGGAGTCCATTTGTAGTGATAAGGAGTGTAGAATATTGGAATTCATATCATCCAATAAGTTCCCTATATCATATGTAGTGAGGGTGGAACTGGAGGGATTGGATGACTGAAAAGGGATGTTTATTCCTCTAGGTTACCCTCTTGTGGATGTAGAATGATTCCTAAATATCTTATTGATATATCACAGTCCATTTGATAAATTTCACCATTGGACAAGAGGTTCAAAGTTTCAAGAATTTCTTCCCTTACCCCTCTCAGGAGTACAATATTGAGATAGTTGTCATCCAAGGTGGATGTAGGATCTCTCTTGTAACTCGATTGAAATCTCTCTCTGTATTAGTCCAGGGATTCGTTCTCTCCTTGAGTCATTCTAAAAATATCATCCCTGGTTTCCCTAGATTTGCAGTAGTCTCTATAATTTTATATGAATGTATCCTTCATCTAATACCATGAAGTAATACTATTTGCTTCTAAGCTCATGAACCATCTCAAGGTAGAGTATTTCAACGTAGAGGGAAAATGTTTGATTTTTTGTGCATCCAAGGTGTAATCATAGGTTCTATAGACCACCTAAAATTCAAATAAGAAGGTGTTTGGATCTTCAAAGATAAAGCCACGGAAATTAGGTAGGGAAGCAGGGTTGATGTTTCTCATTCTTGCCTCCTTATCATTATCACCCCTAATGGGAAATTCAAAGATGATCGGTTGTTCTTTGTCTGCCATTTGTCTCTCATCCTCAGCTTACTGATCAGTGAATGAATCCTTGTTTTATTCACCCGAGGTAGAGCCAAGGAGACCAAATCCTCTTCTTATCATATGATGGAAAGGAAGGGAGTTAACCTTAGGATTCTCTCCAGTGCTCTCTTCCTCCTCGCTCCCATGGCTTGAAACTGCATTGGAATGGATGGATGTTCTTGGTAAAAATTATCCAAACTCATCCCTAGCTCTACGCATTCATTCTAGGTAGGGTATCTTTTTTTCTTTTTTTGAATTTTCTATTTTTATGGGGGTTTTGTGTGGATTAATTTTATACAACGTTTTAGGGTTTTTTATTAAATAAATAACTAAGCCTTCTACGATATGAAAATGAATAAAACTAGCTTTATAAAAACAAGGAGAAACTTACTTGTAATGAATATATGGCATGCTATCATTCTCCTTCTCCAATCATAACCTGTTAATATACAAACAAAAAGAAATTGGCTAATTAATATTTTCAGTTCCCCTTGTCGTTTGGAATACCTCCCTGGAAACGGTGCCAAAAAGTGATGGGATCTAATATCAATAATAGTACTATATCGAGATTAAACAAGATACCAACAAGAGTGTTGGATCTAAACTTGTACTCTTAATTGTCAACCCATAGATTTATGCAAACTTATGAGGGTCCAATATATGCAACTACAAAAGGAATTAAATGTCTAGTAGTATAACAATCCAAATTTAATCAATGGAACAATCATAAAATTCTGAAATAAATTCTATCTCGGGGTTGCAAGGGCATAAGACTCGACTTTCCTACTTGGCACTTAGTTCCTTATTAGCAGCATCAGATACAAACACTATGAGACTTCTCTTCTGGTTTACAACCTTTAGTGAAACCCCTTAATCACTCTATCATCATACTACAAAGTAGAAAAATTCAACAACTCGATATTTCATGCAAGTGGTCACAACGAGCAGAGCATTCTAGTTAAACCAAGTACTGATAACCAGATCTCATGAAAAAGGAAATAACATTTAACTTGAATTTTCATTTAATAAAATTAAACTACAATAACTTATATGCATAAACAAGTTGTAAATAATGATTTACATAGGAAATACAAATATTTGTACAAACTGCAAGTATTATACAATGATGACTCTATTTAACTAAAGAGCACACAAACAATGATCTAATCTAACAAAACAAGTTCCTATACTTTACCTTAGATGGGACCTGATCCAAAGAAATACAGGAACATAAGGTAACTCATATAAATACGATAATCAGAACGCTTTGCATTAATATGTAGAAAGTGTCAACACCATAAAATTTGTGTCAAATTATCATTGTTACAATAAAAAATAATGTCATATCCATATGGAGCTAGCCTCATCTAGCTGGTCCATCTGGTTTTAAATATAACAACTTTATACGAAACAAGAAACTCCTAGTCTACTCAAAGAGTGCACCATGTGCTGAGCTGAATGCTCATGCACAATAGATGATCATGCACAGTTTTGTAAATGGTGGCAGCTGCTAGGTGACATGTGGCCTCTGAGGACTATGCCATTGCATGTCATAGAATACCATTGTATGTCTACGCCGAGGTAGCTACAGCTAACTGAACTTGAGTTGAATTGTGATGTGAACTTGGAAAAAATGGGGCTTCTTCAATCATGAATAGAACTCGTCAAATTCGAAACTAGAAGTGATTCGCTGCAAATGGGACTTCATTGATCAGGTAGTGAATTGGAAAAATTAAAATGCTGAAAAATATATTAGATGAACTTGTGCCTTCAAAAGCTATCAATGGAAACCAATCGATCAATATTGTATATGCAACTTAGTCAAATAAAAGAAAGACTACGTCATATTAATAAATAATTGAAATCATTCTATAATTCTAACTAAAATGCATACATTACTCATCAACTTGTTCCTGTGATACTCTTTTAGGCCCTAAATGCTTAAAATAATGGTGAAAATATATGGCTTTCTTACCCAAAAGTGGGGGCCATTAAGGGGGTTAGAGGTAGAGAGAGAGGGGGGCAGGTGTTAAGCGGTTAGAGGTAGAGAGAGGGGGGTTAGGGTTAGGGGGAGTAGGAGAGAGATAAAGAGAGGGGGGTGTTTGAGAGAGATAGAGATAGGGGGAGATATTAGGGAGTGAGAGGTAGAGAGAGAGGGGGTGTTAGGGGTAAGATGTAAGAGGCGTAGAGGTGTTAGGGGGTTAGGGGTAGGGGGAGTAGGAGAGAGAGGGGGAAGGGGGTTATGAATAGGGGGAGTATGACTGAGATAGAGAGAGGGGAGGGTGTTAGGGGGTTAGAGGTAGAGAGGGCCCATGGGGTGTTATGGGTAGGGGGATTAGGAGAGAGATATAGAGACAGGGGGGTTAGGGGTAGGGGGAGTAGGATAGAGATAGAGAGAGGGGGGCTGTTAGGGAGTAATAGGTAAACAGAGAAGGGGGGTTATGGGAAGTGGGTTAGATATAGAGTGGTGTTAGGGGTTAAAGGTAGGGGGAGTAAGAGAGAGAGATAGAGAAGGGGTTAGTGGTAGGGAGATTATGAGAGAGATAGAGAGACATGGGGTTAGGGGTACGGGGAGTGTGAGAGAGATAGAGAGAGGGGGGGTATTATCTGGTTAGAAGTAGATACATAGGGTAAAGTGTTAAGGGGTTAGAGGTAAAGAGGGGAGGGGGTTAGGGGTAGTGGGATTTGGAGAGATATAGATAAAGGTGGGTTTAGGGGTAGGGCGAGTATGAGAGAGGTAGATAGAGGGGGGGTTGTTAGGGATTGAGAGGTAGAGAGAGAGGGGGGGGTTATGGGTATGGGTTATAGGTATATTGGTTTAATGTACCAATAAGATCTAATGATACACTAACTAACTCTCCTACAAGACTTAAGGAAAAACAATGAACTCTGGTGGCTTGTCTGACTATAGGAAGGGAAACTCAAACAATTCTGGAAGGGATGAGGATCATGACAGCTGATTGAAAATTTGCACAATGTATTGGGACCATTAATTTTTCAAACATAATCTAGGATGAATTCTACTCCAATGCTCCTGGGAACCCTAGCATATACAAACTAGAAATTCAAATGTGCACCACCTGAGAACCAATGGTAAAGGATTTTGACTTAGGAAAGATAGAAAACATTAAATGATAGTCAAATATCAGTATAGGTTCAATCCAAAAAGTTTGAGAAATTTTTGAGGAGGTTTCACAAACTAACAAGTAAAATTGTCTCTAAGGATTGCACAACTAATCTAACTTCAGGATTTTCCAAACAGTAGGAGAAGGATTCGAATTCTCATTTCAAGTCATGGAATTATTATATTGGTGTGTTAAATAACAACATAAATAAAAATAATTCAATTTTGATTTGTAGAAGTTCATTTATTAATTAAACTTTGAAAACTAGCTATTTTTCATTGCAATCTAGACTAGGTGCAAAAGATGGATATGAAAGGAAATATTTTTATTTATACAAACTGTAAAATGGACTTCATCGGTTAAAATTTACATCAGTAACATCCATTAGTAGCTGAAATACATCTCATAGGACTCTTAGGAAATAATTACATGAGAGGAGGATCTCTCCATCATAGAAAACTAGAAATCATGAGGATTTCGAATGGGAGGCTCTCCAATATTTGCAAACAAACTTGAAATTCACTGGATTAGACTTCAGAACCTGCAATCAACTCAATTATGAATACTTTATGTTATCATCCTCTCAAAAGAAGCAGGGGCACATATCCCAACTTGGACTAGGGGCACATCTCCCAGGTCACAGAGGAAAAATTACACTCAATCCAATTCACAAATTGTCTAAACACGGGAAAGTGGTGCACACTCCTTCCTTTATAGATTTGATGTGACTTTTGGAGCAAGTAATATAGGATAAAGTTCCTTCGTGGAGTGAATAAGGTCGGCTTGCTTTCTGCTTTAGCTTTTTCCTTTTCTTTCTGCTTTGCTTCGCTTTTTCTTTCTGCTTTTTCTTTTGCTTTTGATTTTTCTTTTTCTTTTTCTTTTTCTTTTTCTGTATCTTGCTTTTGATTTTTTGCCCTGCTTTTTCCTGCTTTTCTGATTTGTCCTATTTTTTCCTACTTTTCTGCCTTATCCCGCTTTTCAGCTTTGTCTTTCTTTTCTGCCTTATCCTGGTTTCTTCTTTTATCTGCTTTTCTGATTTATTTTTCTTTTCTTGAGCTTTGCTTCTTTTTTTCCTTGTTCCATCTTTTCTTTTCTTTTTCCTGCTTTCCTAGCTTTGACTTCTTTTATCTATTCTTCATTTGCAATCTATTCCTTGGTTAATTTTTATCCTCTAATGTTCCCTTGTGGATCATTATCCACTTTGTTTAATTAGGATAAATATTTATTAATGGAAAATAACTTTTTTCAAGTGCATCTCAAACTTAAGGAAGTAAAATTAAATACTTTGGAAATTAATGCCTCAAAACTTAACCCCTTATTAATTAATTAATTCCAAACTATCACTAGGATCCATTGGGTTTGAAGTGACATTGGCTACTTCATGGTGCTGACAAAATGGGAACATGACAATCCTCCCATCCCAAGTTTGCTTGTCCTCAATCAAGAAACCAACTCCAACCATCTATGAATCCTGTGAAATTCCACAGGGGTAGATCAGTGAGCTTGAACAAACCTCACAATGTCACACTGTTATTCTGAGAATAATTAGACAAAGACATGGATCAATTCACTCATAAAACTGAAACACACATGAAAAACTGTTGCTGATACATTAATCAGCTGTAAGCTGGAAATATAAAAGTGTTACAATATAATGAATTCGATACTCTTGGGAGGATTCGAATTCACCTCAATTATAGGCTTAGTTTGCATTGGAACCATCTCCCGATAAGGTTCAGTAACCATCAATGATGAATAATCAGTTAACTGAGCATAACTGAATCATGTGGGCACCAAAATAGGGGAAGAGAATCCAAAGGGGTGAAATATTGACTCGTAGTGGTCAAAATAGGTGCTCCTACACTCACTAGTAGTGACAATAGGTGTAACAGTAAGTTAACTAGGAAATCAAGGGGACAAGGTGCCCTAAATCATGGAAATGACTGTGCTAACTCCTAAAATCATGCATGAGGGATAATTTGGACTTCAATGATGTAACCAAGGCACTTTGAGTGGATAGGAGGGATAATGATGGCCAAAAACAAGCTCCAGAGGGGCCAAAGTAGGGCCTAGGTGCTAGGAGACTCAATCGCCAATGCATGGATGCATGCAAGACCAAAATAAGATGGCAAGAATATTCCAACACCCCCCCTTCAGCTGGACTATGAGGAAAAATAAATGAAAATTAGGGCCCTGGTTACTGAGACCAAAGGTCACCCCATACAACAATCTAAAAAAAGTGAGGAAAGAGGGAAAACCCAGTGGGAAAAAAACCCCTCAAGATACACTGAAACACACAAAAAAATGCTGCTCAAGACTCAAGTAGGTGTGATGCTTGATTCAATGTCTGGACGTATCTTCCTCTTGGGAAGAAGTGGATCATGCTCCAAAAACATGTGCTTGAATTATCCTTCAGTGGATGCAAGCGAATATGGAGGATTTCTGAACTTGCTCTTCTGACCAAACATGGTGAGAACAAATCCAAAAATATGGAGATCATCCTGGAACCTGTAATTAGAACCAACTGAAGTAGGATAAACTCCAATCAGATCTAATTTCTCTTGAAACTTAAACGTCTGATTAGTGGAAGTTAAATCAACTCCAAGAATTGATAGATGGTTTCTTGTAATCTCCCTTGAACCAACAGGGGTGAGATCAAAACCAAAATCACAAAAATGTGCCTGAGACTTGGACCCAAGCAAGTGGTAGTGTCCTCCATCTTCACTAAAACTCCGAGAGCATGTACCAATGATCAAATAGAAGTTCATAGGAAGCACGTGATCAAGGAGGGAGAATGCATCACCTCCAAACTCTGATTTAACCTCCAAAACATTCAGTAGATCACCATTCTGCACATCAGTAGCATCATGTGAAAGAGAGGATTTAAGAACCTCTTTAGATTCTACAGCATGAGCTAGCTTATCTTGCTCAGAATTCAAAATAGAAGATATTGAGAACATGAGTGATGAATGGATAATCTCTCCAAAAGGATCAACTTCATTAGTTGTATCACTTTCATCTGCATCAACTACATGGGAACAATACAATTTGAAACTTTCTTCAACTTCTAGAGAAACAGATAAAGGAATGTCTTCAACATGAGCCCTCTATTATGTGGAATGGTGGATATATGCATCGATCCAACAAAAACCGTATACACCGATCCATCCAATTCTCTTGGAATGGTGTATATATGCATCGCTCAATAGATATGTGGAGTATTTTTGTGTTTGGAATTCTCCCTATTTGGGGTTCTCTAAATAAGGAAAATGTATTCTCTTTGGTGATATTTAGTTTTTTATGTCATTATAACTCAACCCATTTGCATACTATTTCCTTTTTCATCTATACGATACAATTTCATATAAGGAAGCATTTGATCGAGTAATGGTGTTTATGATGTCATCTAGTGACTCTGCAAGACAACAGTGGAGTAGGTCTCCACCCCTCCATGCCCCCCCCTAATCTCTCTGATCCTCACTATTTCTCTCAGTATCTCTGCATCAAGATCCATGCTATCCACTACAATCATAAATACAAAAAAACATTAGAAACATATACATGGTATAATGACATCTCTTAGAAATAAAAAAAAATGAACAAAAAGTGTTACAAATAATGACATGAGTATTTATAATTAAGAATTGAACAATTGAACAATTGAACAATTACACTAGAGAATCAATGTAAAAAATTGCCATATTAATTTTTTGTTAAATTGGTCATGAACATGCATGCCTACACACTAAGATGTTCCTCAAATATGAAGAATTGTTACTACTATTGCAAACTAAGCCTTGTGAATCTAACCTAGAAGGTCTTTATATGCTTGTAGCTTTGTGGGAAAAGGTTTTGAGTTAATCTCATTGATACATGGTGAAGAAGCCAAGCGTAGAATAGATTATAAAATGCATGTGTTTTACAATTAAGTTACATTATAAAATACTTGATCAAGATGATTATTGTCTCCTTGAAAGTGGTCCCAACCCACCTTGGCTACTCATTTTTATTTGAGTGTGTTATGTTGGTTGAGTTACCACCACTTTATGTAAGGGATTATTGATAACCAAGTACACATTTTTAGTTAGTGTGTCTTCTATATGGTCCCTCTTGGTTACATGTTGGTGTTAACACAGTGCAATTTTTTGACTATCCAACCAATGCCAAAAATACTTGGCCTAACCATAGGAGTTATATCACGAATAAGCTTTGGAGCAATAATAAAAATGGAACTTGATGCAACTATAACATTAGATATCTTAGCACTTGAAAATAAAAGTTGGGGCAATGAGATTTTTTCATGTTCTAACACACCAAATTTTGTTAAGTTTCTAGCATGACAAACAAAGTTCTATCCTATTTTTTGTGAGGAGGAACAAAATATAATTTGGTTTTAAGTATTATATAAATATAATGTCATGCAATGTATGAATTCACCATTGGATTAAAAAAGAGATCAACCTCATTTTGAATAAATCGTAAAGGTCCTAAAGTGATTATCAAATACTTAGGAGCTTTGCATAATCATGGTAGGAAACAAGTGATTCTTTTCAAACCTAGAACCATTGATTAGGCTTGTGTACAATCACAATACCTTGAAGCAGATAAGAAGAAACTATTGTGCAATGGGATAAAATAGAAAATCTAAAAAACACACAAAAGGTGGAAAGAATAAGGGGAAATGTAAAGGAAAGAAACTAGCTACACTTGGAACAAAAAACTAAGATCCTAATAAGCATTGTAAGCACTATAATGTTGATGTCCACATAGAGTAGAGTTGTAAAAACACATCCTAAGCCAAAATAATTGGTCCAAACAACAACATAAGAAAAAAAGACTTTGTTAGTTGTAGAAGGATAGCATATTGTGGCCAGGAGTTTAGACATTGAAGGTAAGGTGTCTTATATCTTATTCCAAAGTGAGATAGATTTTAGCACCATTAATCCAAATGAGGAAAGATAAATGACTAAATTATTTAACTTCTTTGATCTTTTCTCATAGTCAATTTTGATTCAAACCATCTAATTGAGTAGCTTGGTTAGATGTGCATGACCATACTCAACCATACCCAATGGGTTGGGTGAGACAATATATGGATTTTTGACAGTCACAAAGTAGTGAAAATTTAGATTTATGATTAGAACAAACTCCATAATGAGGTAGAAGCATATGCCATTCCATTGGACGTCTATAGAGTAATATTGGGGAGTCATTATCTCTAAGTTGGGGATTCCATATTTAAAGGAATAACTAAACAATAAAAACTTGTGAGGGATGATAAGAGTTATATTGTGTGTGCAGATAAAACCAAATCAAATCTTCCATTGATAAGTACATACCATTTTTTTCTTTGAATGTGGAATTGTTTTGTTGGCATTATTTTGTTGGTTTGGGATTTTTTTTGGTTATTTTGTGAAAATTTAGGGTTCATTGTGTTAATTCATTTTATCTTTAATTAGGAAATGCAATAGTACTTGATATCAAATAACAATCATACACATAAGCAATCACATTCGACACATGAATTTACCCTGGGGAAACCCTCTATGACTTGAGGGAGAAAACCCCAACAAAACCTTCCATAGTATATTGATAGATAGCATAGAATGTATTTTACATCAAGCACCCCCAGTGCAATTACAAAGCGATAGAAATATAAATAAGAGAGACTCGGAATATTATTCTGCACAAAGAGAAGTGCCTTTCCTTCAAGGGAGAAGAGAATTCACTTCACACTGAATTCATCAATCCTGTATAACATATTTATACATTCTTCACATACATCAGCTTCTATTTTTATATTTTGACTTCATGATGAACTCACCCTCCATTTGGATGTATCAATCTTGCATGAATAAGAGTGCCCCACTTCTCATGCAATGCATTAACTCACTGAACTGAGTCTTAGGATGAACTCACCCCTTAACTGAAAGATTTCCCACTTAGTTAGGTGGCTAACTTAAGTGTTGTCTTTTAGTTTAACATAAATGGTGTCATGAAATAACACTTAGTTAACTAGATCTTCTTTGTTACCACTTAGTTAAATCTCTTTAACAAATTCTTTCTTCTTAACATCACTGTAGTGATCAATTCGAGTTCTCCTTTGATTTAATAAAGTCTTTACTGAAGTTTAACAATTTCAATTCTCTCTTAATTAATTATTTTATGTGCAATTCGAATTATCTCATATATTATCACATCTTATATTTATCTCTTGTCTTATCTGCATGGTCCACATGTTCCATCTTAATTATCATATCAAATATACTAAGGGGATTTTCCCAATGATGTGTTAATATTGTCCTACTATCATTCCAAGTGGTTATATGATAAATTAATTCACTCTAGGGGTGGCCAGTCCCTAGGGGAGGCTTAATATCTCAACCATGGTTAGAAGTACATCACACAATATACATGCTTCGATAGGAAAAGCATCACCTCAACACATGAGGCACCACCTCAAAACATGAGAATTTGTCTAGACACATAAGACCTTAGCCTTGACTAGCAAGACTGTACAACATCATCACTTTGATAAACAAAGCACTTTCCTCAACACATGAAGCTTAACCATTCTTGATTCCAACTCAAGATTCTTCTCCAAGTTTCTTGAGTCCAACTTAGGGTCCTATAAGGCACTACCTCAACACATGAGGCTCAATCTTGATACACAGTACTGACTTGGAGAATGAATCATGATGTTGTAAATTTAACACTCCCTCTAAGAGAGGGAGTCATTTTATACCATGCTAATATTGTCTCAGAAGTACCTATGCTTCGTCACGTACAAAGGCTTAGTCAACATATTTGCAATCTGCTCACTAGTAGCAATGTAATGAAGTCTTATAGAACCTCTTTGGACCTTGTCTCTGATTTAATGATACTTCATCTCAATGTGTTTCGATCTATCATGAAACACAAGGTTTTCTGAGAGCTTAATGCATATTTTCTTGTTAGAGAGAATAACTACAGTCTCAAGTTTATCACCGAGCAACCCAAAAAGTAGCTTCCTAAACCACATAGCTTCTCAGTAGGCAGTACTAGCGGAAATATACTCTTCTTCTGTAGTACTCTGGTCTATGAATCCATGCTTCCTGCTGGACAAACAGATCATAGTTTATCCTAAGCTAAAATAAAATCCAGATGTACTCTTTCGATCTACAATAATACCACCCCAGTCAGAGTTGGAATATCCAAGTAACATCACTCCACCATTGGAAGCATATATGAGTCCATAATAACTAGTACCTCAAAGGTATCTAAGCACATGCTTTGCAGCAACCCAATTCCTATGTCTCGGCTCGGACATGAAATGAATCAATATACTCACTACATAACATATGTCTAGTCTACTATGTATCAAATACATTAAGGAACCAATTAGTTTCGTATACATGGTAGGATCCACTAGATCCGATCCAGAATCTTACTCATGTAGCTTCTTTAGATTATACATCATTGGAGTAGACATGGAATTATAGTCCATCATACCAAATATCTGTAATACATCAACTGTGTACTTTCCTTGAGAAAGAAAGATCTCATCTATCATTTTCCAAACTTCTAGACCAAGAAAATAGAGCATAAGACCTAAGTCTTTCATTTCGAACTCAGAAGTGAGCTCCCTCTTGCAGTGAGCTATATGTTGCTCCTCTCCAGTAAGGAAGAAGTCATCAACATAAATAACTAATATCAATGGTTGGTTCTTTACAACCTTGAAGTATAGGTTGGGGTCAGCTTCGCTTTTGGAGAATCCCAAGCTCAAAATATAGATGTCAATCCTTGAATACCAATCCCTTGGGGATTGCTTAATCCCATACAAGGATTTATTAAGATTGAATACATGGGACTCCTTCTCATGAATTACAAACCCCTTAGGTTGTTGTATGTAATCCTCTTCCTCAACCTCACCATTGAGGAATGTAGTTTTCAAAACCATCTGGTGAAGTTTCCAACCCAAAATTGAACCAAGGGGAATTAAGGTTCGGATAGTAGTGTACTTGGCCACAGGAGTGAATGTCTCATCGTAGTCTATCCCTTCTTTCCGTGAGAAACCACAGGGCATAAATATTGCTTTATACTTTTCAATACTTCCATCAGCTACATGCTTGATTTTATAAATCCACTTGGAATTTACTATTGAATTCCCATCAGGTTTAGGAACCACTTGCCACACATCATTCTTCATGATAGATTTGTATTCTTCTATAATGGAATATTTCCATACTTGATGCTTTGAGGCTTCCTGATAGGTAGAGGGTTCTGAATCACTCATGTGACTCACCTGTGCTACATATCTTGAAAATAATTTAGGTCTCTTTCGCTCTCAAGATGAGCTTGGAGGTGCTCCATGATTTTCTGCCTATTGCAGAATATCTTGACACCATGCAGATATCCTCTTAGCATGAGGTTCATCAAGAGATATTTCTATCATATATTCTAGCTATTTAGGATCAAGCGGATCTACAAACTCATATGGATTCTCCCTTTCACCATCTGAAAGGGGAGAATCAGAAACTGGATCCTCCATCATAGGAGTATCATGCTCCTCCATATTTGAATCACACTGAAGTTCTTTGGAGCACTTGAAGGAAACCTCTTCATGAAATGTTACATCTGTGTGACTTCAATGTTTCTTTGTCCTGGAACATAGATTATGTAGGATTTGGAGGATTCACTATATCCAAAAAATGTTTCTTTCTTTCCGGATGAATCCATCTTTGTCCTCTTCTATTTTGGTATGTGAATTTAAATAGGACAACCGAAAATATTCAAGTGTCCTATATCTGTTTTTTCATGAGTGAAAACCTCTTCAAGAGTCTTTTCTCCCAAGATCGCCTGAGCGATTTTGTCCTGAATATAAAAAGCATTGATAGAGGCTTTTTCCCATAAGGATGTGCACCAATCTTGATCACACAACATGGATTTTGCAGCCTCACATATTGATTTGTTATTTCTTTCAACAACCCCATTTTGTTGGGGGTTGTAGCGTACAGTCAGCTATCTTTTTATTCCTTCTTCTTGACAAAATTCATTGAAGTCATGGGACTCAAATTATCCTCCATTATTATATATAAAAGCATGAATGTGCTTCCCAATTTGATTCTCAACCAATGCTTTAAACTCTTGAAACTTGTTGAAAGTTTCACTCTTTGCTTTCAGAAAATAAAACCGTGACTTGCAAGAGAAGTCATCTATGAAAAGCACATAATACAAATAACCACTCAAGGAGGGTGTAGACATAGGACCACATAGATCGAAATGAATCAAGTCAAGCATCCCCTTGGATATTTTGATACTACTTGGAAAAATCTTCTTAATTTTTTTTCCAAGAGCGCGACCTCTACAAACACTATCAAAATCAAATTTAAACATGGGCATACCTTTAACCATATTTTAAAATCTGGGTAGTGATTTGAAATGGAGATGACCAGGCCTTCGATGCCACAGCTCACAAGGAATGATTGTGTCATGGATCATGTATTGAATGAGTTTTCCAAGAAATTTGTGAGACCTCCCTCTCTAACTCCAATCACTGATGCAGAGTTCAAGTCTTTATGCTTAGGCCACAAGAGCACTTTGTTGTCCATAAAGATAACTCTGAATCCTTTATTTTCTAGAACTAAAACAGACACAAGTTTCTTCTTCAATTCGGGACAAACCGAATTTCATCCACATGTAGTACATCTCCTGAATCCAACTGAAAATAATTGGATCCAATGCCCTGGATCAAATAGGTGGTATTATCTCCAATATCCACCTTACAGTAAAACTTCTTTTCCTTCAAGTCAGTGATAGCACTCCTTTATCTAGTCATGTTCTTGGATGATCCATTGTATACCAGCCATGTCTCAGCACTAGTGGTAGTGGATCTAGAAAGGGATGAGAAAATATAGTACTCCTTCTTTGTCTTTTGATCAACAAATTCTTTCTTTCTTGTAGGTTCATATTTTGTAGTAGTAGAAGCATGAAACCTACCCTTGAACTTTCCTTGTTGCTTTGCATAACATTCTCTTGCATAATGGACCTTCTTATTACAATTGAAACCTTTAAATTTAGACTTATCAAAGTTCTTGAAATCATTCTCCTTTTGATGAGAAAATTTCTTGTGAGATTTCTTACATCTTTTCATCTGTGCTCCAAGAGCGAGGTTCTCTTATTTGAAGGAAGTATACTTGTTCTGGATTCACCCTTCTTCTTGTAGGCAATCATGTCACAGTCTCTCAAAGTTAGGTTTCACTTATCAACCATTTACTGCAACCAAGAATGTCTCCCATGAATATGGAATACCATTTACAATTCTTTGAATGAGATCATCATCATCGATCATCACACCAATCCTCATGAGTTGATCTCTTACTTGAGATATATTTGTGAAGAAAGAATCCACAGCTTCATGCTTTTCCATCTTCATATTTCGAAGCTTATTCTTCAATGCTCTCTTTTGAATGGCCACCTTCTTCTCATAAATATTTTTCAAAGTTTCAAAGCATTCCTTTGCGATCTTCAATGGAGTAATCATAGGCATCAAGTTGTCTTTCACTGAATCATAAAAAAATTTCTTTGCTTTATCTTGATTCTCATTGAAGGTAATGTGCCCTGTATTAGAAGTATGCTCTTCAATAAGACTGGATACACATCCATCCAAATAATGCTCTTCCAAGATATTCAGAATCCTAGCCTTCCAAGTATTGAAGTTCAAAGTTCCTTCAAGATGGTCTTCCAGTCTTACTGAGATTGAAGCCATAATTCTTCAAGTACTGTGCACACTAAGGATCTATGTAGGCTCAAGCTTGATTGTTGAACTTATCTCTTTCACGCCCTAATTTCTAATACCATGCTAATTTTTTATCTTTAATTTGGAAATGAAATAGTACTTGAAATCAAATAACAAGCATACACAACCAATTACATTCGACACATGAATTTACCTTAGGGAAACCCTAGATGACTTGAGGGATAAAAACCTAGCCAAACCTTCCTTAGTATATTGATAGATAGCATAGAATGTATTTTACATCAAGCACCCCAATGCAATTACAGAGCAAGAGAAAGATAAACAAGAGAGACTCAAAATAATATCATGCACAAAGAGAAGCGCATTTCCTTCAAGGGAGAAGAAAATTCGCTTCACATTGAATTCATCAATATTGTATAACATATTTATACATTCTTCACATGCATCGGCTTCTATTTTTATCTTTTGACTTCATGATGAACTCGCCCTCCATCTGGATGTATCAATATTTCATGAATAAGAGTGCCCCACTTCTCATGCAATGCATTAACTCACTGAACTAAGTCTTAGGTTGAAGTCGCCCCTTAAGTGAAAGCTTTCCCACTTAGTTAGGTGGATAACTTAAGTGTTGTCTTTTAGTTTAACATAAGTGTCATACTTTAGTTTAAAATAAGTATCATCACGCAATAACACTTATTTAACTAGATCTTATTTGTTATCACTTAGTTAACTCTCTTTAATTGATTCTTCTTGTTAACATCATTGTAGTCATCAATTCGAGTTCTCATTTGATTTACTAAAGTCTTTACTGAAGTTTAACAATTCTAATTCTCTCTTAATTAATTATTTTATGTGCAATTCGAACTCTCTCATATCTTATCACATAGTATCTGTATCTCTTGTCTTATCTACATGGTCCACTTGTGCCATCTTAATTATCATATCAAATATACTAAGGAGATTTTCCCAATGATGTGATCATATTGTCCTACTATCGTTCCAAGTGGTTATATGCTAAAGTAATTCACTCTAGGGGTGGCTAGTCCCTACATGAGACTTAATAGCCCAGCCATGGTTAGTATTACATCACACACCATACATGCTTTGACATGCAAAGCATCACCTCAACACATGAGGCACCACCTCAACACATGAGGATCCGTCTTGAGACACAAGACCTTAGCATTGACTAGCAAGACTGTACAACATCATCACTTTGACAAACAAAGCACTTACCTCAACACATGAAGCTTAACCATTCTTAAGTCCAACTCAAGATTCTTCTCCAAGTTTCCTAATTCCAACTCAGGCTCCTATAAGGAACTACCTTGACACATGAGGCTCAATCTTGACACACAAGATTGACTTGGAGAATGAATCATGATGTTGTAACTTTAACAAATTGTAGTGTTTTTTTTTTTTGAGCATGAAAAATGAATCAAAATAGAAAGTGGGAACAATAATTACATGTGATGGGAGAATAAAATCATTAAGGATGCCTCTACACACTAAAATTAAATCCACGATTCGCTCTAGTCGCCGGTCAGAACAAAAAGAGTAAAACATTGAGAATGGGGTCACGTGTTGATTTTAAGGCAATAAATTAGCATTCCAAAAATGTGCACATGTTTTTTCTATACAAAATGCACACACATTTTGGAGAAAAAAAATGAACACATGTTTTCTTCTCCTACCCTACATGGAATCATAGGTGGATGCCTCGGTCCTACATTTCCTAAAGCTACAAAACACATACTCGTTTTCAATTTCTATAACAGATGCATGTTTTGTAAGCCATGACTTGCATCTAAAAGGTCCCCCATATTCTTGTATTCACCCCATTATGTTTCTGTACTCCTGAATGCTTGAGAATCCATGAATTAGTGTTACAAGAAGTTCACCAACAACATGCAGTAGGATAGACTCTTTCTACACACATTGGTAAGCATTATAAGGTTTGGATTTCCTGAGGGAATTGTGGAACAACGAAGGAAAAATTCTTCCTTGTGTTGTGTGGGGGAGCATAAGGGAGTGCCATGGATGGGATGGCTAAGTGAGATCCTTGTAATTTCTTAGTGGTGAGCAATTTGGCTAAGAATGAGAGAAAATGGGTTGTGGGCTGAGAGAGAGAAACTTGTAGGTGCTTCCTTCACCATGGTGGCCTCATAACCCAGTTTGGGGATGGTAACTGCAACTGATACCTATGGTTGGGTGGAAAATGACTCTTACATATATATTTGCTTAGATATTCTTTATTAAAAGATAAGTATTCTCTTGTATAGAATGTAGAATTTTTTTTGTGTGTGATAAATATGTTTATTTATGCATGATGTATGTGTGGATAGAGTTTTAATTATGCAATGTTTTACATTTATGCAATTGCACATACATACCTTATTTATGAATTCATAAATACCCCCTCCAATGATCAGAATGATGGATAGCGACGTGACAATATGCAATTACAAATAATAATAATGGTCAATTTTATTTAATTATAATAATAAAACTGTTTAGCACGTATTTTTGTGTAATAGGATAATTCATTGTGTATTAAATTAAACATCTTTTGATTTATATTTATTTTAATGTTTATCAATTTGATTTAGTGTAAGTGGTTGTGTGATAGAGCATTATCCTCTTTATCCAACTTTTATTTTGTGGAATTGAGAAAACAAGAGTCCAAGGAAGTTTGGCCCATTATAAACCACTAGGGGGTTATTTTAGATGGCATGGTCTTACTTAAATAACAATAATGAAATGAATCCACTAACATTTACTAATAGCAATGTACTCACTATTATAATCTCTCACTTATGATAAATTTATATATATATATATATATATAACTTTTTAAAAATTTCCCTATAAATTTAAAAAAAATGGTGACTCATACAATCTTTGCAATTAGTTGGTGTACCTTCGTAGGAGATTGCCCTGGATAAATCACTCAAGCAAAGACTACAATCCTTTGAAACTATTATCATTCCAAGATAATTAAAACCTTAACAAAATAGGGAAACATAACATAATAAGTAAATACAGCCACAATAGTTATCAGAGGTAATATATGGTGGCATTATCTTGGACTAAGGAAAAGGTAGGATTCCGATGAGTAATGAGCAATATTCAGATTCAATTTGTCTTTAATGTGATGACAGGGCTTTTGAATGACTTAAATATTTGATATTGTTGATGATTTAGAACCTAAAATCATAAATTGTCAAGTCATATTTGCATAAAAACAATACATAGGATTATAAAGATGGTGCACAAAGAACCCTAGCTATGGAAATCTTTGGTTACACTATTTCGAAGAATGCTATTAGTCCTGGAAGCTTAGTTTTCTTGTTGGTTTAGCAGTTTAGTGGGTTGTGGAGTCCAATTCTCCTCTCTGAGAGCCTAGTACCAACCATGCTAAAAACGTGGGAAGGCATGTGGGTTTTCTTTATCATGGCATTTTTTGTCCTGTTGCTTTCACTCTATGGTTTTGACCTAGCATTTTTTGTCATGTTGGTTTCTAGTTCTTGGTTTTGCCCTCAGTTTTGCTGTGACCAGGGTTAGGATGTCTTTGGTTTTCATTCTTGATTAGTGCCTTTGTTAACGTTTGGTTATATGGAAAGGTCAAAATATTTTCCAAGGGTTAAGTCGCCCTTGGTGCTCCGACCTTTCGACACTTTGCTTGTAAATGGGTCTTCCCAATACGTCACTCTTTCGACAAGTGGTAAACAAGACGTTTCAAGCCTAGCTTCTCTAGGGATGCTAGGGTTTTTTGTCAAGGATTTTGGGTCTCCTCTTTCTCTAGTGAAGAGCCCTGTTAAGGAGCTAAAAGATAATCTTGTGTCCCGGTGGTGTCCCAGGGGCACCATCTCATTCAACATTCAACTGCTCCTATATCGTAGAATATCATTTCTAATTTCAGGGGTTCAATGCTTGCTTCCAAAGGGGTGGGTGTTGTGCATCCATTTCCAGATGTTGGGAATACTCCTCCTTTAGTTTCTCCATTGGAGGCTCCTGGGTATGCAAACTAGAAACTCAATGGCCCTAAGGCGAGAGCCCGTCGTCACTTGAAATATTTCAAGGTTAAAAGAGATCTTACTTCATATGTCCTTAGTAAAGACATCAACATGGATCACATTCTGAGTATTTCCATTTTTTCCCTAATTGGATGTCTGAAGTACATTCGACTGAATAGGGTCGAGATGATCAGGTGGGTGTTGCAAAATTTGTTGTTGGTCCTATACTACCTCCCAAAGGCCAACCTTATACCGAACGATTGGTTTTGTTTAGTTTTTTTTTCTGAAAGAAGAGGACCCTCCAAAATTACTTTTGCAGTATTGGGTCATTGACAATGGTTCTCTCGTCTTGAGTCATTGGTATTTTGGATTTGACCCTTGTAGGTAACACTTAAAAAGGAAACACCTCTAGATCCTAATGCTTGGCTTTCCTTTTCCTTTGTGTTATAACTAACTTTTTTGGGGGTTGGCCAATCATCTAGGGAATTTTATCACAATGAATGAAAAGATGTTGTCAAATGTTGATAAACGTATGGCCTCTATTATGGTGGATTTTGAAGTTTCAGATGGTGTCTTGTAGGAGGTGAATATAGAATGGGGTGACAAGGTTTTTTTCCAAATGTTGGACTACAAAAAATTCCCTTTCCATTGCTTCATTTGTTGGCAAATGGGTCATTTAGGAAGTAACTGCTCGAGTGTTTCAAAAGTAGTTTCTGAGGGTAATCCGGAAGGTGGTCTTGAAGATTATAAGGATCCTGGATGTGGTATTGAGGCTGATCGTGATCCCACTCTACCTCTTATTGTGAACTAGGCTAATCATCCCCAGTCTCCATCTATATAAGAAGGTATGTCCCCTGTTAAATCCCATACTCACTATGAAGGGGTTTCATCTGTTAAATTAAAATTTATCAAATATGTGGAAAAGGAATTGTTAGATTTTCAACTTTTAATCAATAGTTATCTAGGATCTTATTGAGAGAATAACAAGCATAGTGTAAACACAAGAGACACAAGAATTTTCCTCGGAGAAACCATAAAGGAGAAAACCCCGCAACTTACTCAGAGATAGAATGATCACAAATACAATGTCACAAAAGTAAAACCCAAAAATAGAGATGGTCTTCAACAACTTCTCTCTTCTCCACTTGTGCGAACTTCTCCTCTCTCTCACTAATGCGAAGTGAGTGAGTGAGTGAATGATCCAAAAGAGAGAGGCGCCCTCTCTATTTATACCCTATCTTTCACTTGACCTTTACCCAACTAGGTCAGCCCCTAGTTGTACTTCACTGGGACGACTTCTCTAGGAGAGTCTAATAACCCATTGACAACTTAACTCTGGGGTCTAATGCCTCGACATACAATGGAGGGTTAACCGAAATGACTTTACATGACCCAAATACAATAATGAATTCTCCGGCCAGAGGAATAAACATCTCCATCGGAGGTACAATAATAAAATACAAATACAACATAAAATATACAAGTGAATATCTTATGAAGTTACAATTACATTAACACTCCCTCTTAACTAGGAAGGTATTATCTTGACACAATCATCAGCACAAGTCTTTGTCTCTAGATCAATAATGATGGACCATGATCATCAACATTGGATCGTCATCGTCACTGCTACTACAATCCTCGTCATATCGACCATCGATTGGTGCTATCTCTCAGTTTGTCTCGTCATAGGAATTTATACAAAGCCATCCCTTTTTCATGTTGGATGTAGGCCTATCCTCCATGTATATCTTCATCATCTCTGCAAGAAAACCATCAAGTAGGTACAGCCCAGGACTTATTACATTTCCTCTACAAAAACCTATGTACATCCCAGTACTGATTATATTTCCTCTGCAAAAACTTGTGTACATCCCAGGACTGATTATATTGCCTTTGTAAAAACCTGTGTACATCCCAGGACTGATTATATTGCCTCTGCAAAAACCTATGTACATCTCAGGACTGATTATATTTCCTCCGCAAAAACGTGTGTACCCTATGGTCTCCTCATAGTGTCCATATCATCTCAATGTCAAGGGAGCACAACCCAGATGCACATCACACAACACTCAGATCAACCGACATGGGAGAACAAATTGTTAAATTTTCTGAATTTACTTCAATCTGATCTAGGATCTTAACTGAGATAACAACATGTACAACATATCTACAGCATATCAATCATGGAGACAATAATGCAAGCACACAAGAGACACAAAGATTTACTTGGGGAAAACCATAAAGGTGAAAAACCCCAATAACTTCCTCAGAGATAGATAGAGCAATGATACAACCAACCAAGAGAGATAGCCATAACCTAGCAGCAGATCCTCCTCCTCCATAAGTGCGCCACTCCTCCTTGAGTGCAAGTGTGAGAAGTGAGTGAGAAAATAGAATGCCTCCCGCACTCTATTTATACTTGACTTTACTTTCCTTTTTACCTAACTCATGTAGGGTCGAACTTAACCACATAACATAATGCTGAGTGGGCCGACCCCCAATAGGGTGGTCTAATAACCCTTTGACCCACATGGCTGACCCCCAATAGGGTGGTCTAATAACCCTTTGACGCACATGACTTATACAGGGCCGACCCCAAACAAGGTGGTCTAATAACCCATCAAGTATAAGTTACGACACTTACAATATAAATAACGACACTTCCGTATAGAGGAATAATAACATCTCTATAGGAATACAATATACATATATGTGAAATACATTCCGAAGTTACATATACATCAACACTCCCTCTTAACTAGGAAGGTATTTCTCAGCACAGTTCTTCTAGCACAAGTCATCTTCTCTGGATCATCATCACTGGATAATCGTCATCGAGTCATCATAATCGTCACTGCTGCTGCTATCTCAATCAATCTCTGAATCTACTCGTCATAGGAAGTTCTACAGAGCTAGTCCTTTTTCATACTGGATGTAGGCCCACCACCTGCAGGTCTTCGTCATCACTGGCCATACTGTGGAATCCTCAGGACTTATTACGTGTGTCACAAAACCTCGAAAGAGCATCCCAGGATGTTACGGGTACACAACTCCGACCTGTAGGATCTCCCAGGGCGCTATTACATGTGACCCCACCACAAAACCTCGAAAGAGCATCTCAGGATGTTACTGGTACACAACTCCGACCTAAAATCTCCCAAGGCAGAAATTACATGTGGTCCATCACAAAACCTAGCAAGAGCATCTCAGGATGTTACGGGTACACAACTCCGACCTGAAATCTCCCAGGGCACAAATTACATGTGGTCATGGTAAAACCTCGAAAGAGCATCTCAGGATGTTACGGGTACACAACTCCCACCTGAAATCTCCCAGGGCCCAAATTACATGCCATAGGACAAAACCTCGCAAGAGCATCTCAGGATGTTATGGGTACACAACTCCGACCTGAAATCTCCCAGGGCACAAATTACATGTCCTCCCAGAGCAATGTCTCGAAAGAGCATCCCAGGCTGTTACGGGTACACAACTCTGACCTATAGGATCTCCCAGATATGCTCATCTGCACAACTTGATCCACGGCCACAGAGTATCAACCTGATACTCACCATACATCATCCTGATGTACTCATGATCATCCTGATCATCATCACTGCAACGTCCTGCTGCATGTCATCTGGAGCAACATCCTGAAGCTCATCATCCATGATCATCCTGATCATCACTGCAACATCCTGCTGCATGATCCACCTGATCATCAATGCATCCACCTGATGCATACCAAGTATCTACCTGATACATATCATCATACATGATCCTCCTAATCATACAATGTATCCACCTGATACATGATACATATCACCATACATGATCCACCTGATCATACAATGTATCCACCTGATACATATACAGATACATGGTCCAAGCATCCAACATGATGCATATACAAAATACATACACATGATCCAACTGATCATATCCAGCATCCAACATGATGCATACATACATAAATGATCCAACTGATCATATCCAACATCCAACATGATGCATACATACATAAATGATCCAACTGATCATATCCAGCATCCAACATGATGCATACATACATAAATGATCCAACTGATCATATCCAAGCAGAAACCAGAACATCATCCTGATGCCCATCATCCAGCGCTTACTTCCACAGTCATGTGAAGGATCCTCCTTCCAACATGCTTGGAATGGCTTCAGCAAATGTGTCCATCACTTCTTCCTCGAAGTGTCCTCGATCTGAAGAACGCCAAGCCTCTCTTTGAAGTACTCAAACTTCACTCTGTCTAGTGGCTTCGTCAGCACATCTGCAATCTGCTCGTCCGTCGCAACATACAGAAGCTTCACATCTCCTCTCTGCACCATATCCCTGATATAGTGATATTTGATCTCTATGTGTTTCGACCTGTCATGAAACACTGGGTTCTCGGACAGCTTCACACAACTCTGGTTATCATAGAAGATACCAGTAGCCTCCAACGGGAGATCAAATAACTCAGATAGTAGCTTCCATAGCCATACTGCCTCACAACTAGCTGAATAGGCTGCAACATACTCTGCCTCAGTTGTACTTAGTGCTACGTAGGACTGCTTCTTGCTAAACCAAGAGATCACACCTGATCCCATACTGAAGCAACACCCAGATGTTCTCTTCCTGTCTGCAGCACTGCCAGCCCAATCTGAATCAACATAACCCTGTAGGTTAAACTTTTGATTCGCTTCATACTTGAGCCCATAATCCACTGTACCCTTCAGGTACCTCATAATATGCTTTACAACAACTAGGTGAACACTCCTCGGATCCGTCAGGAACTGGCTCAATGTGTTCATAGCAAAGCAAATGTCTGGTCTCGTGTTCGTCAGGTACATCAAGGACCCAATCATCTGACGATTCATAGTGATATCAATCGGCTCAGATGAAGCATCACATAGAAGCTTCAGATTCAATGCCATAGGTGTGGCCATATCCTTGCAGTCCATCATCCCGAACCTCTTCAGGATCTCTACTACATAATTCCCTTGTCCAAGGAAGATTCCATCTGCACTCTGCCACACCTCCATGCCAAAAACAAATAGTGCATCATCCCCAAGTTCTTCATCTCGAACTCGGCAGAAAGCTTCCGCTGCGTGTCGGAAATCAATCTATCTTCACCTGTAACAAACAGGTTATCTGCATACAAAAGTAGTATCACTGGATTTCCTTCCTCAACCTTGTAGAAAAGGTTGGAATCTGCTTTACTCTTGGTAACGCCCAAACTGGATAGAAAGCTGTCTATCCTACCATACCAAGTTCTGCACACATATATGACTACACCATGCTGTCTTGAAATCCATCTGGTGCATCTTCTATTTCATCACTTTTATATTTCTCAATGCTGCCATATGCAACATGCTTGATCTGATAGTTCCATATGGAAGTCATAACAAACTTCCCTTCAGGTCTTGGGACTACATCCCAAACATCATTCTTCATGATCGACGGATCATGGCATTCCATTTCTTCATCCCAGATCCTGGGAACTTCAATATCTTCAATAGATATCTTTGTTGCTGGAACAAATGTTGTAGTCCTTTTGTAGGGGAAGATATACGGTCTTTCCTACAAAACAGGTTAAATTGCATGATTAGAAACATCTCATAATTTTCAGAACAAATTCTTACACATAAAGAAATATGTCATACAGTCATGCAATTATCTTAGCCAATGCTTCAATACAACATTTATCCATATCCCGTAACTTTCTAGATGCCTTCCAATCTCTACCAGAACATTGTTAAGAGTGTGCACAACTCCCAACATGTCAGCAAAGAGGTTTCATTCTAGATAAGTAGCAATGGAATGTTGTACAGTGCCATAGGCCACTTACCCATGTATATTAGTAGTATACTGTTCATCAATGCAACTATTCTAATATGCACAATACATATCCTAAGTCTAGGAACATGAGCATATACATCTTTGAACAATTTTATTTAAACAAACACATATACAAGAAATGATAATTAAAATACTTATCTTTGTTTGTTCGTTGGGTGGACTCCCTCTGAGTCTTCGCTTTCTTGCAGGAGCTGCTGGAGTCCTAATCTGCAGTAGCTTCTTCTACACCTTTCTGTTGTGGAATGTAGAGAGATGGTCAACTCCCTCTGAATATCTGCATCCTTTCATAAACCACTGGAGTGTACTCCCTCTTGATCTTTGCTCCCTGGATTACCTGTCCTTGAACTTATATACATTCTCGATCCCTATGCATGCTTGTTAGTATCATCATTGTGTTATCCTCTAGGTCTAATATAAAATCATACATTCATTAGCATACTATTAAAACACAATAATCTCAAGCATGTATAGTCATGACCATTTCAAACAGAAATAATAAGCATTAGCATTCAAGGTTTATGTAGTATTCTTATGGTTAGTCAAATCATAAGAAGCATAACATGTCTAAACCTATAATTATTCAAACCTATGACTCTTTAGTTGAATCATCAATCAAGATAAGAGATACAATATGCATAAAACCTGTGATTATTCGAACCTATACCTTCATGATTCTTCTGGTTAGTCATATCATCAATTATGGTAAGAAACATAATATGCATACAACCATGATTATTCAAACCTATGACTTCATGAATAATCATTATCAACAATAGTATAAAATCCTAACACAAGGTAGGATTCTGTCTTGATATAGGAAAAACATACCTGGATTAGCATGCTAGCTATTTATGTCTAACATACTCACATGATGTCTTCTTGTTCTTCTTCAATGACTTGTGCTAGTAACCTGTATATCTCATAGGTTAGCCATTATAAAACCAAGTTATACATACCTCGTAAATGGATCTTCTATGAGATCCATGACAATGGATGAGTCTTTATCCTCATGTCATCATGATCATATGTTCTTGAACTGGAACATGATTTGTCTTTCTTGGTGTACCTTTCATGTTAGTAGACAACATAAACCTCATACAACACCATAATGCTGTTAGAAAAACAGGATCGCAGAGCAATAACAATAAACAGAAATGCAAATATAATCACACATACACATTACAAGAGAGACACAGATATATCGTGGTTCACCCAACTTGGGCTACGTCCACACTGAATTTGCCAGTCCTTATTATTATTACCGTCCAGCAAGTCGAACGGATACAACCTGCAGCACAACCGCTGCACTTCCTCTTCTCTGTTTTACAGTCTCTCTCCAGATCTCAAAGATCTTTACAATGCATAAAACCTAATACATCAACCCTATCTGTATTACAATGTCTTTCTTTTATAAGGGAAATACAATGGGAAAATACCACGGGATACCCAAAACCATGGGCCCGCAAAACAACTGGCGAAAACAACCCCAAAAATTTTCTTTGGGGGCGCTGCCCCCGGACCCCCCAACCAGGGGGGATGGGCCCCCTTGGAACCCCGTGGGGGGGCGATGCCCCCCCACACCTCCCCGCTGGGGTGAGTGTACAGTCCACCTACACATCATATAGAACTGGGGTACAAACACGACTAATACAATATCATCTATGAGACTAGAAGATCTGGCTCCACAACCAACAATCTCCCACTTGGAGACTAATCACAACAACTCCACCACTGCTGCACTTGCTGGACTTGGACTTGGAAAATTTCTCCTCTTCACCTTCATGCTAGAAGGCCAACTGAAACCGAGCATGAACTCAGTTTCTCTATGGTCACTACCTTTGTGAACATGTCTGCAGGATTCTGGCTAGTATGTATCTTTTCCAACTTTAACAGTTCATCTTCCAGAACAGAGCGTATGAAATGGTACTTGAGCTGTATATGTTTAGTCCTGGAATGGAATGCTGAGTTCTTTGCAAGATGAATGGCACTCTAGCTGTCACTATACAGTCTGCTATCCTTCTGCTTCTTACCCACTTCCTCCATAAACCTCTGCAACCAAATCATCTCTTTACTAGCCTCTGTAATGGCCACATACTCTGCTTCTGTTGTTGAAAGTGCAACAAACTTCTGTAGTTTCGAAATCCAGCTTACTGCTGTTCCACCTACAGTAAACACATACCCTGTGGTACTCCTCCTTCTATCCTTGTCACCTACCATATCTGCATCAACATATCCCTGTAGAACAGTGTCTGAACCTCCAAAACATAATGCCTCAGTGGTAGTGCCTCTCAAATACCTGAGAATCCACTGTACTGCCTTCCAATGTTCTTTACCTGGATTGTTCATATATCTGCTCACAACTCCCACTGCATGTGCAATATCTGGTCTTGTGCACACCATGGCATACATCAAGCTGCCAACTGCTGATTGATAGGGAACCTTGGACATGTAATCTATCTCTTCTTGTGTCTTGGGACACATTTCCTTACTTAGACTGAAATGGCTATCCAAAGGTGTACTTACAGATTTTGCATTCTGCATTCTGAACCTCTCCAACACCTTTTGTATGTACTCACTTTGAGACAATGTCAATTTGCGATTTTTCCGGTCTCTCATTATTCTCATACCAAGGATTTGCTTTGCAGCACCCAAATCCTTCATCGCAAATGAATTAGCTAGCTTCCTTTTGAGTACATTTATATCCTGCATGTCAGACCCTGCAACAAGCATGTCATCCACATACAATAACAAGATAATATATCTTCCATTGTCTAGCTTCTCGAAATAAACACAGTGGTCAGAATGACATCTACTATAACCTTGTTCTGTCATAAACCTGTCAAACTTTAGATACCATTGCCTTGGAGCTTGCTTCAAGCCATACAAGCTCTTTTTCAACCTGCATACCAGATCCTCCTTACCTTTGACTTCATACCCTTGTGGCTGCTGCATATATATTTCTTCCTCCAAATCCCCATGAAGGAAAGCTGTTTTTACATCTAATTGTTCAAGATGCAAATCTTCTACCGCCACTAGACTTAAGATAGTCCTAATTGAAGTCATCTTTACAACAGGAGAAAATATTTCATCAAAATCTATACCTTTCTTCTGTGCAAACCCTTTTACAACAAGTCTGGCCTTGTACCGCTTCTTACCTCCTTCTTCTTCCTTCAACCTGTAAATCCATTTGTTTTGCAATGCTCTTTTACCAGCAGGCAATTTAACCAAATCCCAAGTCTGGTTTCCTACCAATGAGTCCATCTCCTCATTCATGCCTTGCTCCCACTTCTTTCTAGTTTCCACCTGCATTGCTTCTTCATAACATTCTGGTTCACCAGAATCAGTCATCAATAAATAATACATTGAAGGAGAGTATCATTCAGGGAGTCTACTTAACCTGGTATATCTTCTTACAGTTGCAGGAGTTTCGGGTACTTGCTGCTGCTCTTGATTTTCTGGCACCTTCGGAACTTCATTTTCTTTAACTTCATCAAGCACTATGTACTATGTGCTTTCCTTTTTCTGTTTCTTTCTCTGCAACTGATCTTTATACATGACCTTTTCATTGAATATCACATCTCTACTCCTGATGATTTTGTTATTTTCATAATCCCATAAACGATAACCAAATTCATCAACCCCATATCCAATAAAGGTACATTTCTTGGATTTTGCTTCAAGCTTTGTTCTATTTTCTTTATCAATATGGACAAATGCTTCACAACCAAACGTTCTCAGAAATGAGTAGTTTACCTTTTTATCTGTCCATGCTTCCTCTGGAATACCACCATCCAAAGCACTTGAAGGTCCTCTGTTTATTAAATAAACAATAGTATTTACAGCATCCGCCCAAAACTGTAAGGGCAACCCTGCATGTAGTCGCATACACCTTGCACGCTCCATGATCGTTCTGTTCATCCTTTCTGACACACCATTTTCCTGTGGTGTTCCTGGGACTGTCTTCTCTCTACGAATCCCATGGTATGAACAGTAACTATCAAACTCCTTGCCGCAGTACTCACCTCCATTATCAGATCTGAGACACTTCAACCTTTTTCCTGTCTCATTCTCAACCAAAGCTTTCCACTTCTTAAAAGTAGCAAACACATCATATTTCTGTCTAATGCAATAAACCCAAGTTTTTCTAGTTGCATCATCAATAAATGTAACATAATAATGAGATCCACCAAGAGATTGTACCTGAGCCGGTCCCCATACATCTGTATGCACAAGCTCTACTTTTTCATTCTTCTTCTGTTTCCCAACCCTGAGAAATCTGACTCTCTTCTGTTTTCCATAAACATAGTTTTCACAAAATTCCAAACTTACCTGCTTCAAATCCGGCAGCAACTTCCTTGAGTGGAGAATCTGCATCCCCTTCTCACTCATGTGGCCAAGCCTATGATGCCACAATTCTGTATCTGTTCCTGTGGAAGCTAAAGAGATAGAATGGTCAGTATTATGAAGACATAAATACAACGTACCTACTCTGTCTCCTTTTGCTATCACCATTGATCCTTTAGTGATCTTCCACCACTTTTCTCCGAACGTAGATAGACAGCCGCCATCTCCCAACTGCCCTGTTGAGATCAGATTTCTTTTCATAGCAGGAATATGCCTAACATCTTTCAACAACCAATCAGTTCCATTCTTAACTTTTATCCATACCTTACCCATTCCAACAATTTTACATGGCTCATCATCACCCAATAAAACATGTCCAAAATCGCCAGGAACATACTCATGAAAGTATTTCCTATGGGGTGTAGCATGACATGAAGCTCCTGAATCTACTACCCAATAATCACTAGTATTATCTAATGCAAGAATCAAAGCATCTTGTAACACATCACCTGCTACATTTGCTTCCTGGGTAGTTTCCTTCTGTGCATCTCCTTTCTTCTTTAGAGATTTGCAGTCTTTCTTCAGATGTCCTTTCTTTCCACAGTTCCAGCACTCTATCTTTCCTAGTCTGGACTTAGATCTGCCCGTTTTAGACTTTCCACGATTACCTTGGCTCTTTCCTCTCTCCTTTTGTCTTCCTCTGCTCTCCATGGTCAATGCATTACCTGATGTCTCACTTGTGCTTTTTCTTCGCATTTCCTCGCTAAGAATAACACCAATAACATCATCAAATTTCAAGGTGTTTGAACCAGAGACAGAGTTACTTACAGCCATGACCAAGCTATTCCAGCTTTCTGGCAATGAACACAAGATTAGAAGAGCCCTAACCTCATCATCAAAGTTCACACTTACAGAACTTAGCTGATTTGTAACCGTATTAAACTCATTTAAATGATCAGTAACAGATCCACCTTCAGACATCTTCATATTAAATAAACGCTTCATTAGAAATACCTTGTTGGAAGCCGAGGGTTTTTCATACAGCTTACCCAATGCTTTCATCAAACCCTCTATTGTCGTTTCTTTTGAGATATTGAAAGCCACCGACGAAGCTAGGCTCAACCGTATTGTTCCCAGAGCCTTTCTGTCAAGAACCACCCATTCTTCGTCCTTCATAGTCGTCGGCTGCTTTGCTTTTCCTCCCAACGGTAGGTATAGATCCTTCTGGTACAGATAGTCCTCCATTTGCATCTTCCATAACCCGAATTTTTGGCCGTTAAACTTTTCGACCTTAAACTTTCCTTCTTCTGCCATTGCTCCCACTCGAACCAGAAACCCTAGCTTCCTGCGGGTTTAACTGCTAAATAGACCTTTGGCTCTGATACCAATTGTTAGAAAAACAGGATCGCAGAGCAATAACAATAAACAAAAATGCAAATATAATCACACATACACATTACAAGAGAGACATAGATATATCGTGGTTCACCCAACTTGGGCTACATCCACACTGAATTTGCTAGTCCTTATTATTATTACCGTCCAGCAAGTCGAAGGGATACAACCTGCAGCACAACCGCTGCACTTCCTCTTCTCTGTTTTACAGTCTCTCTCCAGATCTCAAAGATCTTTACAATGCATAAAACCTAATACATCAACCCTAGCCGTATTACAATGTCTTTCTTTTATAAGGGAAATACAATGGGAAAATACCACGGGATACCCAAAACCATGGGCCTGCAAAACAGCCCCAAAAATTTTCTTCGGGGGCGTTGCCCCCGAACCCCCATTTCTCAAGGGCGCTGCCCCCGGACCCCCCATCCAGGGGGGATGGGCCCCCTTGGAACCCCGTGGGGGGGCGATGCCCCCCCACACCTCCCCGCTGGGGTGAGTGTACAGTCCACCTACACATCATATAGAACTGGGGTACAAACACGACTAATACAATATCATCTATGAGACTAGAAGATCTGGCTCCACAACCAACAAATGCATTAGTACAATCATAAGTGTCAACACCCTAATCAATGAATATCTTCTATCATGCATTCATAATTTTGTTAAGGTGATACGACAAATATAAAATCAAGATTGTACTAACCGTAATAACATGAAGACAAACATACCATAAACTTAATCATGAACAAATCTCAAAACATACCTCGATGAGTCATATCTGTCGAGATCGCTTGTAATCTCCTTACGTAAAGCCTTAGCCTCATCTCCCTCTGAAACAGGAACTCCTTCACTTATGTAGATGACCAATCCATCTTCTTCTAGGATTAACCCAATCCACTTGATTTGCAAGAACTGGACTTCGAGCTGGATATGGGTTTGTCAGAGAAACCCCAAAAATTCAAATTTTGAATTTCAAACTTCTGACAGGATAGAAATATGTGCCTTGATGAGCTGATCAAGCTGGTATATTCAGAATTTGAAAACTGCAACGTTTCACTCCTTAATTTTGCCTTTGAAACTTCCGGATTCACTGGACGTGACCCTGAACTGGGGTTTGATGAATCCCACTCTTCTTCCCAATCAAAATGTTTGATCCAAAGCTCTAAGCTTCTATTTTTCTGAGGAGCTTCCAGTCGTGGTCACATATTTCAAAAATTCCCATTTTTACAGAAGCCCTAATTTTCCACTTTTGTGATCAAAGTCCCGAACTAGGGTCTAATCAAGCCCGGCCTTCTGCCCAACCAAAAATTCTGATCTTGGTCTCTAAATTTCTATTTTGATGAGTAGCATCCAGCCGTGGTCTCCTATTACAAAAATTCCAAATTTCTCCGAAGCCCTAAATTCCGGAAGCCATGAATGAAGGTACTAAAAAATAATTCTGTTTTGACATAAATATGTACCTAATTGTTTCTGGTGTAACTCCAAACTTTTTGATCCACAGCGTCTGAAAACGTTTCCTGAGATAGCCTGACCTGTTATCTTTCCATCCTAATAGATCTGACCTCAATTGGATTCTCTGAGAGAGAGTTATGCCAAGTGTCGCAATGTGACCTGTTTTGGGATAATTCAGGAGAGCAAAGTTGTACGGCGTGCCACGTGTCACTGTTTGAACTTCGGCCTCTGAAAAATTTTCTTGAGATAGCTCGGCCTGTTCTCTTTCCATCCTAATAGGTCTGACCTCAATTGGATTCTTTGAGAGAGAGTTATGCCAAGTGTCGCAACGTGACCTGTTTTGGGATAATTCAGGAGAGCGAACTTGTACGGCATGCCACGTGTCACTGTTTCCGCTTCGGAATCTGAAAACGTTTTCTGAGATAGTAAAGTCTATGTAATACCTATCACTTTTCATGAAATTTAATTTGGAGCTTCCTAGCCCAAGTTATGACCTTTTTCCCAAGGTCACCTGATTTTGACTCAGATCTGGAAGAGGCAGAAACCCTATATTGTACAGATCATAAATCACAAAGTACAACGAATTAGAGGTTTTCCTTTGGACACAAGTTACCTGGAGATTTCATCTTTGTCCTGTAACACTTTCAGATCCGAAACATTTGCCAAAACGGATTTATAGCGAAAGTGCTACGATGACTGGTTTTTGCTATATCAAGCCCTAGCATCGTAAGTGCAATAAGTGTCATACATGCCATATCATGCCTTCTTTCAGGCTAGCTCTGATACCATGTTAAATTTTCTGAATTTAATTCAATCTGATCTAGGATCTTAACTGAGAGAACAACATGTACAACATATCTACAGCATATCAATCATGGAGACAATAATGCAAGCACACAAGAGACACAAAGATTTACTTGGGAAAAACCATAAAGGTGAAAAACCCCAATAACTTCCTCAGAGATAGATAGATCAATGATACAACCAACCAAGAGAGATAGCCATAACCTAGCAGCAGATCCTCCTCCTCCATAAGTGTGCCACTCCTCCTTGAGTGCAAGTGTGAGAAGTGAGTGAGCAAATAGAATGCCTCCCGCACTCTATTTATACTTGACTTTACTTGCCTTTTTACCTAACTCATGTAGGGTCGAACTTAACCACATAACATAATGCTGAGTGGGCCGACCCCCAATAGGGTGGTCTAATAACCCTTTGACCCACATGGCTGACCCCCAATAGGGTGGTCTAATAACCCTTTGACCCACATGACTTATACAGGGCCGACCCCAAACAAGGTGGTCTAATAACCCATCAAGTATAAGTTACAACACTTACAATATAAATAACGACACTTCCGTATAGAGGAATAATAACATCTCTATAGGAATACAATATACATATATGTGAAATACATTCCGAAGTTACATATACATCAACACAAATCTACCACCATTTGGGAAAGGCTCAGCACTTACATCAATGCACATGGGAGGACCAACCTACCACAATGTCGGAACGGCTCTGCACTTACATCAATGCACATGGGAGGACCAGCATGTCACCATGTCGGAAAGGCACTGCACTTACATCAATGCACATGGGAGGACCATCCTACCACCATGTCGAAAATGTATAGCACTTAAATCAATGCACATGGGAGGACCATCCTGCCACCATGTCGTAAAGGCTCATGTGCATCTGTGTCTTCCAGACTCATCACTTCCCCTTTCAAGGAAAATCGATCTGGAGTACGCCAATCTTCTCTCTGAAGTACTCAAACTTCACTCTGGCTAGTGGCTTGGTCAACACATCGGCTATCTGCTCCTCCGTCGCAATATACTGGAGCTTCACTTCTCCTCTCTTCACCATATCCCTAATATAGTGGTACTTGATCTCAATGTGCTTCGACTTGTCATGGAACACCGGGTTCTCAGAAAACTTCACACAACTCTAGTTGTCACAAAATATACAAGTCGCATCCAGCTGGATATCAAACAAATCAGATAGTAGCTTCCTAAGCCATACTGGCTCACAACTAGCCGAACAAGATGAGACATACTCTGCTTCGGATATACTCAGTGCCATGCAGGACTGCTTCCTTCTAAACCAAGAGATCACACCTAATCCCATACTGAAGCAACACCCCGAAGTGCTCTTGCTATCAGTGGAACTTCCTGCCCAATCCCAATCAACATAACCCTCCAGGTTAATCTTCTAATTTGCATCATATTTAATCCCATAATCAACCGTACCCTTCAGGTATCTCAAAATATGCTTTGCAACAATCAAGTGAACATGTCTCAGATCTATCAAGAACTGGCTCAATGTGTTCACGGAAAAGAAAATACATGGTCTTGTATTCGTCAGGTACATCAAAAATACAATCATCTGACGATACATCGTCACGTCCCCTTCCATCAATCCAGTGCAAGGGAGGAAACATGACCAAACATACCAGGCTTATTTGACAATCTCAGCCCCATACATTACTAAGAAATTTATGGATAATTAAAAACTTATGTATACATATTCACACTCAACAAACACAATGGAATTAAACACTATATACACACACAGTTTCATTATGCATATAACAGTCATCAATTATCACATTGCATAAAACAGGATGCCTTTCATTTCATCAACGTGAACAATTATCATTCAGAATTAACACATTGTAGAACACGTAATTAACATAAATAAACCACAAAGAATACTTATCTTGAAATGAAACTGTCCAACAACTGGCTATGTGAAAGAAACATTCCACCCAACCATAGATCTCTGTCCAGCCTATATTCTTTCAGCTAAGAGACCACCCCCAAGCTGGGTTGTGTATCCACTAAGGAGGAACTAGATGGGCTCACTCACAGCTATGGTTTCACTCAAACAATCATGCTAAGCCAACACCTAGTTGGTTTATCAAGCATACAAAAGAAAAAGGAGGGAAATTCTAAGCCAGTGAGCTCAACCACAAAGCTATAGGCATCTCAAGATATTTCAAACAGTCAAGGCACCCACAGTACCTACCACACCCAACACAAGGAAGGTCCCCTTCTCTGTTGCACAGTCCCTCAGGGGTCCCTTCCCTCCAGTGCTATTCAGGGTGGGCATAGAAAGGTCCAAGCTACTAAATCCTTGAGATTCCAACCTTCACTGGGTTTATCAAGCATTCCCAATCTCTGTTCTAGAATTCACACTTGGAATTTCTCACAATTCTGTCATCAAATAACTCAATCCTGTCATTAGATTTATGGGCTATAAAAACTGAATTTTCCAATGGATTTTGGGGTATCTAATACTCTCAATTTCACCCCAAGGTTCATATCTATGGATCCCCCATTGGATTTCAATGTCAATACCAAATTCTGGGTGTTTATGGCACTTTAAAACATGGGTTCTTTCATAGTTGCGATTTCTGGTTTTTCTCATTGTTGGGCATGTGTAATGGATGAAAACTGATGCTGGGATGTTCAACAATGGAATGGGAATGAGGAAGAACCAATTCCCATGAGGTAGAGTCACTTGTGGTACAAGAAAAACAGAGCCCATACCTATCATACGAATTTTTGGGCTGCCCATGCTCCATTGAAGCCATGGATTGATTTCTCAACAACTTTCTTACAACTGAATTAATTGTCAGCAAGGAAAGTCAAAAGGGTTCTCAAGATCACATTTGGAAGCATATGGTTCAATCCCACAACCCCCTCACCACTCTCTAGTGGAATACACATGGCCCCTTCTCATTCGTTGCTTCCATAGCCAGTTTTGGTATTTTATTGAAATATTAAATATTTACATCATTTACAATGTTCCATGGCTTAATAGCACATGGATGGAAAAATGTCAAATACTTGTCCATTTTAAATAAAATACGAACATACACTAGCGGGGCCTTGGCCTTGAGCTCCACGCTAGGGAAACATACATTGCATGCACACAATATTTGCATAAAAGCCCATATATCACAAGGGTCAAAATTGGGGTATTACAGGCATCAATCGACTCTGATGAATCATCACTCAATAGCTTCAAGTTCAAAGCCACAAGTGTGGCCATGGCCTTGCAGTCCATCATCCTGAACCTCTTTAGGATCTCTACTGCATACTTCCCTTGTCCAAGGAAGATTCCATTCGCACTCTGCCACACCTCCATACCTATAAAATAGTGCATCATACCCAATTCCTTCATATTGAACTCGACAGCAAGCTTCCTCTTCATGTCTACAATAAGCCCATCCTCAACTGTCACAAATAGGTCATCTACATAAAGTAGAAGTATCATTGGGTTCCCTTCCTCAACCTTATAGTAAAAGTTTGAATCCGCTTTACTCTTGGTAAAGCCCAAACTAGTCAGGAAGCTATTTATCCTCTTGTACCACGTCCTGGGTGCCTGTTTCAATCCATACAAGGCCTTCTTCAATTTTCACACATGAGTCTCCCTGTCATGTGTCTCAAATCTGAGTGGCTGCTCCACATACACTTCCTCTTCCACTACACCATTCAAGAAATTTGTCTTGAAATCTATTTGGTGTACCTTCCATTTCATCACTGCAGCGAGAGCAAGTATTGATCTGATGGAAGTGTATCTGGCTACAGGTGCAAATGTCTCCTCGTAATATATCTCTTCCTTCTAGGAGAAGCCACATGCCACGAATCTTGCCTTGTGTTTCTCTATGCTGCCATCTGCAACATGCTTGATCTTGTAGATCCACTTGGAAGTCACAACAGACTTTCCTACTGTTCTCGTGACCACATCCCAGACATCATTCTTCATGATTGACTGATACTCCTCAATCATGGAATCCTTCCATTCCTTGCTTTCTGTCGCTTCTTCATAGTTGGAAGGTTTCTTGTCAATGATGTCGCACAGCAGGGATACATAACTGGAGTATGGCCTCGATCTCTTTCTTTCTCTGTGCATTCCTTCTAAAGCACCATATCTCTCTGCATCTTGAATTGCCTCTCGTACCCATGCTGGTTTCCTCTTGTGAGAATTCTTCTCAGGGGGTGGATCTATAGGTTCCTGTGGGTCTTCCATCTTGCGGTATTCATATTCTTCTAGGGTTGCTTCATTCATTGTTGTATCTCAGATCCTGGGAACTTCAGGTTCTTCCATATATTCAATAGGTAGTTTTCTTGATCTTTGTCTCTTGTTCTTCGAAACAAGTCTATCTTGTAGGTGATGGTACATGATCTTTCCTACAAGTCAAGTTCAATTGCATGATTAGAAACTTATCATAGTTTTCAGAAAAAAAAATTATTACGCATAAAGACATAGGTCATGCAGTCATGTAATTATCTTAGCCAATGATCCAACACAACATTCATCTATATCCCATATTTATACGATAACTTCCTAGATGCCTTCCATCTCTACCATAACATTGCTAAGAGTGTGCACTACTCCCAACATTTCAGAAAAGAGGTTTCATTCTAGATAAGTAGCAATGGAATGTTGTACAGTACCATAGGCCACTTACCCATTACTTGCATATTAGTAGTATCTTGTTCATTAATGTAACTTTTCTACCATGCATAATACACATCCTAAATCTAGGAACATAAGTATGTACATGACTGAACAATATCATTTAAGTAGTTAGATATACAAGAAATGACAATTCAAATACTTATCTTTGTTTGGTTGTTGGGTGGACTCCCTCTCAATCTTTGCTTCTTTGCAGGAACTATTGGAGTGTGCTCCCTCTTTATCTTTTGCTTCCTTAACCAATGCTAAAAAATGGATGAGATATTTTTCCATAGATTATTGATCTTTATTTGTTTTCCGGAGTCCAACTCTGTAGTAGCTTCTTCTACTCCTTTCATGTAATACTGAAAGTCATCTCTAGTTTCACCTTATGAGGTGGAACCTTCTGAATGAACCCATGTAACTGGTTACCTTCATTACAATACATATTCTTCATCACTTGAATATTATTCACTTTCTTCTCTGGTTCTCTTTCTTGCAAGTTCATCATCTTCCACGATGTGAGCATGGTGTCTTTTCTTGTTGGTCTTCTTCTTGTTGGAGCCACTTCTATTTCTGGGACAATCTCTAGAGTAGTGTCCCTTCTCATCACATGTATAACATCTAATGTTAGATAGATATTTTCTAGATCTTTTAGAGTTCTCCCTCTGAGTTTTGTGGTGGTGATTCTCTTTCTTACTATGATGATGTTCTCCCTCTTGTTGTTATTCCTCCTAGAGTGTGTTGTGAGAGCTTGATCGTCGTTTTCTCCCATCTTCTCTTCTCGAGCTACAAGTCGAGCTTCTTCTTGTGAGCATTCCTCCCACAGCTTACTGAATGTGATTAACTTCCTTCTAGCACAAATTCCTTGAATGAAAGAGTCCCATGATCTAGGGAGACTATTCAAGGTGGTCATCACAATTTCTCCATTTTCTACATCTTCTCCCACAGCTTCAAGTTGCTCCTTGATTTGAGAGACCCTTGTAAAATAGGACTGCATGGTCTCTGTACTTTGTATCTTCACATTCTTCAACTGGTTTCGCAAGGTCATCATCTGATTTATATTCTTTCCTTCAAATAACTTGGTCAAGGAATCAAAAATCTCTTTGGGTGTCTTTAAGGAAGACACGTGGGATGAGGTGATCCTTAATAGAATCGGCAATTATCCTCTTGGCATTAACCAAGTTCTTCTTATGTAAAGCTTTAGATTCATCTCCCTTTGGAACTGGAACCTCTTCATTCACATAGGTGTCAATTCATTCTCTTCTAGGACAATCCCAATCCTATACTTCCATGCTCGGAAGTTATCATCCCCTTCAATATTTATCCTCAAGCTTGGTGTGGTGAGACATCTTTAATGAGAATTTCAAATGGAAATAGAAAAACTTTTAGGTCTTACCACTTTGATTTGCTGAAACCGATTCTGGACCTGGCTAGGGTTTGTCAAAGAAAACCTAACTTTCCAAAGTTGAAATTTGGAGCTTCTGAATGGAAAGATATACACACCTCCTCAAGGTGAGTTGTCCAATGTACTCATTTTCCTAAATCAGTGAACAAAAACCCAAAAAATTTGATGCCCTAGTTTTCCTCCAACAGTAGTGATGGGATGAAAAATGAAAATCCTTTGAATTGAATTCTGTTTTCACAACAAGATGCACCTGGATGGGGAAAGTATGATGGTACACTTGGTTTCTGAAGATTCCAAAAATTCACCCTTGAAAATTGACTTGCGAATTTCGGATCTGCAGTTTCTCGCTTTTTCTGGTCTAGAGTCAAATTAGGGTTTGAATTTCCGGTAGTTTCACCCAACCAAAAACTTCGATCTTAGTCTCTAAATTTCGATTTTGAGGAGGAACACTTCCCTATGTTGATTGCACTCCAAAATTCCACTTCTCTGAAAAGCCCTAATTTTTGGCAGTAGTGACGGGCCAAAAAATGAAAATGCCCAGAATCAATTTTTGCTTCACCGGAAATATGCGCCCTCCTAAGGCGAGTTAGCCTAGCCTCTTTTTTCGATGATCTGTGGAGATAATTCTAAAAAATAAGAAGCCCTAGCTTTTGCAGTTGCACAATGTCTTCTTCTTAGGTTAGCTCTGATACCATGTTATATTTTCAACTTTTAATCAATAGTTATCTAGGATCTTACTGAGAGAATAACAAGCACAACATAAACACAAGAGACACAAGAAATTTCCTCGGGGAAATCATAAAGGAGAAAACCCCACAACTTCCTCAGAGATAAAATGAACACCAATACAATGTCACAAAAGTAAAACCAAAAAATAGAGATGGCCTTCAGCAGCTTCTCTCTTCTCCACTTGTGCGAAGTTCTCCTCTCTCTCACTAATGTGAAGTGAGTGAGTGAATGAACCAAATGAGAGAGGCACCCTCTCTATTTATACTTTATCTTTCACTTGACCTTTACCCAACTAGGTCAGCCCTTAGTTGTACTTGACTGGGCCGACTTCTCTAGGAGAATCTAATAACCCATGACAAATTAACTCTGGGGTCTAATGCCACGACATACAATGGAGGGTTAACCTCAATGACTTTACATGACCCAAATACAATAATGACTTCTCCGACCAGAGGAATAAACATCTATGTCATAGGTACAATAATAAAATACAAATACAACAAAAAATATGCAAGTGAATATCTTTCGAAGTTATAATTACATTAACAGGAATATGGTAGAGTGTTTGGGTCTGGAATTGCATATGTTTTGAAAAACCCTCCTGCTACCCCAAAGGATTCTTTGGAGTCACCATTTTTTTACAATAATGACTTCTCCGACCGGAGGAATAAACATCTATGTCATAGGTACAATAATAAAATACAAATACAACAAAAAATATGCAAGTGAATATCTTCCGAAGTTATAATTACATTAACAGGAATATGGTAGAGTGTTTGGGTCTGGAATTGCATATGTTTTGAAAAACCCTCCTGCTACCCCAAAGGATTCTTTGGAGTCACCATTTTTTTTTTGGTTCCCTCTCGAATATATTTTCCCCTTTGGTTGTTGATGAAGATCATCTTCCTTATCCTGGGGATAACCCTCATGATGTATCCATTAATGTATCTCCTGGTTCCTTCATGGGGAAAGAGGTAGAGTTTCCACCCTTATGTGATACCTAAAACCAAAATTTTGTGACTGGTGTGACTTGCAATGGGGGATATTCCCCCTCAAATCCCTCTAGTTCTCCCCTTCCTTTAAATAAGCGGCATTATCTCCTATCCTGATTTTAGTACTTCGTGAAACCTTCAGTAAGACTGACCACTTTCCCAATTAATTTGATCAGGCATCAAAATGTCACAATTCGGGCTAAAAATAAGAAGGGTCCTACTAAAATATACGGACCTTCTGAGAATTATATCCCTCTCTCTACTAGATTAGAAATTTATTCCAAAGCTTCAATGAATCCTTCTATTCCTTCTCCTTCTATCGAAACTCGGGCCCGTAGAGACTTTAGCCATTGTAGAAGGGTTCCTTATGTTAATTTTATCCTTTAATATCTGGGGATTAGGGAGCACCCAAAAGTTACGAGCCCTCAGGATATTGTTCCTCTCAATTAATCCTAACATTATTTTAATCCAAGAAACCATGTAAACAACCTTGAAATCTTGGGAATTCTTTCTTAAAATATTTCCTGGATGGGAAGTTTCCACCCTGGATTCCTCTGGGAAGTATGGGGGTATTCTGTCTATGTCGAATAATAAGATGGCATTGTTTAATTCTTTCAAATCCTCTATAGGTATGTCATTTCTGGGGAGGTGCAAGGGTTTGGCCCAAGATGTGAACATCGTAAATTGTTATGGCCCTTACAAGGAAAGGAACACCTTTTGGGATTCATTAGCTTCGAGCATAATTTTAAGTAAGCCTAACCTTATTCTAGTTGGGGACCTCAATCTTACTTTAGATGCTTTTCAGATTTGGCCGCCCTCCTCTAAACTGGATTCTCTCTCTAATTTTTTCAAGCATTTGTTCAAGGATCATAATATGGTGGATGTAGTTTCCTCTAATCTTGTCCATACCTGGAAAAATGGCAAATCGGGTTCATATAGTACAAGTAAAAGAATTGATAGATTCTTGATGTCTGAGGTGCTTGTTGGGGTTGTGTCTAGATTCAGGTCTTGGGCCGCTCCTTCTTCCGTTTCATATCATGATCCTATCTACCTATAGTGGGATGAGGAGTTTTCGGCCTCTCAGTTCCCATTCAAATTCAATCACATGTGGATTAAGGATGAGGACTTTTATCAACTGGTGAGAAGCAATTGGGATGATATTTTTACTCTTAGTAGAGAAGGCTAATGTTATGGATAGGTTATGCTTAAAGATTAAGGTTATGAAGGATCTTATTTGTAGTTGGGTGAAGGGAAAGAAAGCTCAATCCAATCAAGAATAAGTTGAAATTGAAAGGATTTTAGCCAGGTCTTATGAGGACAACCTGGTGGGGTGTTTCTCGAATGAAGAAAAATTAATCAGTTCAAAATTGGAGGAGAGTAAAGCTAATTTTCTAAAGAAGGGAGAGGAAGAGTGGAGACTAAAAAGCAGGGCAATTTGGATCACCCAGGGTGATAATAACACCAATTTCTTCCACATACATGCTACCTATAGGAAAAACCTATATGCCATATGGGACTTGAAAAATGACAAAGGTCAGTGGGTGACATCCCATGATGATTTAAAAAAGCATGCATATAGCTTCTTCTCTAATTTGTTCAAAGATCTTGTGAACTCTAACATTGTTTCCCAGCTGGCTGTTGTTAAGATTTTCCCCTCTTTCTTCTCTATTGAGGAAGGTAGGCAAATTGATAAGTCTATCTCTCTAGCTGAAGTTGAAAGAGTAATCAAGAAATTGGAAAGAGACAAAAGCCCTGGCCCCGATGGGTGGCCTGTGGATTTCTTTAGTGCTCTTTTTGACCTAGTAGGCAAGGAGCTTCTTGAAGTAGTTGAATTTTCTAGGATAGAGGGGTATATGTCTGGAGTTTTGAACTCTACTTTCATCACTTAGATTCCAAAAAGTGACAAGGATGATTCTTTCAAAGACTTTAGGCCTATCTCCCTCAGTAATTTGGTCTATAAAGTCATCTAAACAAATATTTGAAATAGGATTAGACCCAAGCTTTCCGACATGGTTACCAAGGAGTAGTTTTGGATTTTGGGCCCAACAGGAAAATAATGGATACTATCGGAGTTACTCAAGAATGTATGCATTCTATCAAGGTGAAGAAGATGAATGCCTTGATCCTCAAAATGGATCTAGAAAAATATTATGATAAAGTAAATTGGGGTCTATTAAGGCTAATTCTTCTTCATATTGGAATTTCTTTTGAGGTCTACAATTGGATTATGGCTTGTGTCTCAACTGCTACTTTTTCTATTTTGGTTAATGGTTCTCCCTCCAGTTTTTTTAAGAGCTCTAGGGAGCTAAGATAAGGTTTCTCCCTCTCTCCCTTATTATTTGTATTAGTGATTGATGGTCTTAGTATAATGTTGATTGTTTCTAGAAAATAAGGGAAACTTTCAGGCATTAAATTTTCTTCTATTCTGCATATTACTCACTTACCTTTTGTGGATGATGTGGTTTTTTTATGGAAAAGGGTCTATTGAGGAGTGGAACTCTTTTTATGATATTATTTCCTATTTTTTTGCAACTTCAAGAACGGAGGTGAGCACTGAAAAATATTTCTTCTATGAGAATACAGGCTCCGAAGAGTTAATCTCTCATATGGCCAATATCTTTCCTTATAAGGTAGTTGAGCTAGATTCTGGTATGAAATACTTGGGCTATATGCTCAAGCCTAATAATTATTCTCCAAAAGATTGGTTATGGATTGTTGAAAAAGTTGAGAAGAGAATAGGGAATTGGTCCTGCAGATATCTGTCTCTGGGAGGAAGGCATACCTTAATCAGATCACTCTTAGTCGCAATTCGTGTTTACTGGTTTTCATTGATTTTAGTGCCCTAGTCCATCTTCAAGGTTTTAAGAGAGAAAATTTTGAACTTCTTATTGGTAGGTACTGATAAAGGGGGTAAAATTCATTTGGTAAGCTGACTCAGACTCTCTCATCCAAAAGCAATGGGGTGCTGTGACATTAAAAATATCAATTGGTTAATAAGGATCTCTACTTGAAGAATTCTTGGAGAGTATTGTTTGGAGATAGTCTATGGCATGAGATGATTAAGATGAAGTATCTTAAAGGTAAACCTATTTTAAAATAGATCCGAAATCCCCATAAATGCAAAGTCTTTCCTTTGATTAATGAGAAGCTTTCCTGGAAAGTTGGAAATGGCTCCAACATTTTAATTGGAATTGACCCAATTGTTGGTTGTGAAGGGAATTATCTTCTTGGCAATTACCTTCTTGATTTTTTAGCACAATTTGGATTTCACGCCCTTGCTCAAATTAAAAGGCCTGGTTGGTTACCTTACAATGGGAAGTATTGGTTTCAAGCAGAAGACTTGGGCCTTCTGTAGGGTCAGTGGGCCTTAGATTGGTCTAATTATATTAATCTTCTATATAATGCAGGTATTAGGCTTTCTAACTTGGAAGATTCCTTGGTGTGGGATTGGCATAATTCTAATGGACATTGAAGCTAAAAATGCTTATGATGATATTCCTCATAATAAGAGTTCCTTGGTCTCAAAAGTTTGGAACATGGTATTTTTTAAGGATTCTGATATTATACTTAAGTATAGTATCCTAGGCAATTATTTTGGATTGAAAAAAACATGTATAAAGGTAGGTAGGCGAATATTAAATGTGAAACATGCAATTTACTACTGAAACATGTAAATTTTGGCGAATACTATGATTAAAAAACATATTTTATGTAAATATACGAGATAATGGAGACTAAAAATGATCAAATAACGAATTTATTTTTTGAAAATAAACCCACAAAGTAGCCAATTGACAAAATTTCGCCCCTAAAAATTACCCTAGTTTGGAAGTGGAAAATTTCAATAAAACTAAAATGATTCTTTTGGTTCTGTATGGAGAATCATATATTAACTTGAGATAATTTATTGAGAAGGAATTGGATTGGTCCAAACCTATGCTGCCTTTGCAAAAGAAAGAGTGAATCCATCAAGCATCTTGTGCTCTTTCAATCATCATGTCTAGCAGGAATCTCTTCTCCTCCTTTCCTTTAGGTGATGGAGGAATGGGGTTCTGATCCCTTTGAAGTCAATGTTGAATTTTGGTTTTAGAAGGTCAAAAGGCACAGATTCATGCGTCAAGGAACAAGGCCATTTTCAAAGATTGCGGACCTAATGTTTACCAATGTCACATGGAGTGCCTTGGTATTTATAAGGACTTCTTCTAGTACCGTCTACCAAAGAAAATAATATTTTGTGGAAGGTAAAGTAACTGGTTTTTTTTATGGGGTTGTGCAATGTGGTACAGGTGGTTGTGGTATGGTATCGAAGATCAATGAGGATCATCATTTTCAGCTCCATTCTAGTACCGTCTACCAAAGAAAATAATATTTTGTGGAAGGTAAAGCAACTGATTTTTTTTATGGGGTTGTGCAATGTGGTACAGGTGGTTGTGGTATGGTATTGAAGATCAATGACGATCATCATTTTCAGCTCCATTTGGAATGTGGAAGGGTATTGAAGATCAATGAGGATCATCATTTTCAGCTTCAGTTGGAATGTGGAAGGGTATTGAAGATCAATGAGGATCATCATTTTCAGCTTCAGTTGGAATGTGGAATGTGGAAGGGTATTGAAGATCAATAAGGATCATCGTTTTCAGCTTTAGTTGGAATGTGGAAGGACATCCAACACAAAAGCAGAACTTATGGCATTGTGGTGCCTACTTCAATTTTCCTTGATCAATGGGATAATTTCCCTGCAGGCTTATCGTGAATCCCAGTCCATAGTCAACTGGTTTAAAGCTATTTATAAGTTACTGGTTTTAGCCCTGGATCAGTGATTCCTTCAAATCCGGAAGATGCTGTCAAGTTTTGTGGATATGGATGTCAATCATATTAATCGAGAATTCAACTTGGAGGCAGATGGTCATTCCAAAAGAGTTATTTCTGTTTCAGAAGGTTTTTTACATTTCTCAGAATTCATAGAAGGCTCTTTAATTAATGATTGGGTGGTTCATTTTCTTGGCTAACCTATGGGGTTTTTTCTGCTGGTTGTCTGAACTATGATAGTTTCTGTTAAAATCTTCAGCAATGGAGTTTGTTTTGGGACTGTTTTGGCTGAAGGAAGAATTTTGCAAGATCTGTAGGGACTTTTGATCTCAGATTGTATATCCGTTCACATCTCTACCCTGAATATCCGTTGACATCTCTACCTTGGAGATGAATTGTCATGTAATGACTCTCTTTTTCTTTGATTCAGAATGAATAACCAGAAAAAGTGTTTTTTTAGGTTGAAAAAAAATATCAATACATGCGTTGAATCATGAAACTGAAGTTCCATAAACATGGAAGTAATAAAACTTTGGAACTATAAAGCAAACATCAATTGTCATACTATGTTACGATTAGCAGCACTTTAGTTTCTAAGATGATGAAGACCCTACTTACAATACTTACAATTCTGGTGCGTCTCTACTAGGGGTTTGATGCGCCAAATCTGAAATTTTAAGGCTGTTACCTAAAATTTTAGCTTTACCCTCTGCTTGGTTTGTTTCAACGAAGAGGCGGAGCAAAGTGAGAGAGATAACCCAACAACATCTTGTGCATTACTCAGCTGGCGTTTTCGAGGAACTGTGTGCTTTGGGGATTCATTACAGAAGAAGTTTATCACATTTGGTATCTCTGGCCGAATGTTAATACCAGAAAGCTGGGAAATATCATGTGACAAGTTTTTGTTGCTTCTTTCTTCTGCCCATTGAAAACCAAAGCACTGAGAACCCAGTTTGTTTGGATCAGTCACGACCGTCGACTTTGAGTTCTGCTCTCCGTATGGTATGTATAGATTTGTCTGTGCATTAATCGCTTCAGGACTGGACGAGACGGCCGCCTCTGGTTCCTCAGGAATTAGAGGCCGTAAGCCTGGTCCTCCTAAATATTCAACATGCTCATAACAATACTCTAGACGTTGCAGCGCTCGATCTACCAGGTTTCGATCACGACTGTCAGTTATAACTGATACTTTAACTTTAACATCGTTTCCGCTGACCATCTCCAAAGAATTGGCAGATTTGTAATGGAGAGATTCGGACGTGGAAGAGCCATGTGACGGATATTTGTTACTCAGCATTAGCCCGAGAGCAGTTTCCTTGTGATTTTGGTTTTCATTGTTTTTCAGGCAACTCTTATACCCATACTCACAAGATTTCTCTGGCGAAAACTCGGACTGGCTGGTTGGGATATTATTGCTAGTTATGACAGAGCAAGCTGTGTTGTTGCCTTTCTCAGCGCAGTTGCTCGAAGTGATGACTCCCCCAATAGATGACATAGTTACAAACGTAAGGCCTTTCTTTTCAGCGGGATCCTGTGAAAAACAGATAATAATAAAAATTGTCATGCTTGAAGCAACTCTTCTTTAAAGCTCAAAACTTAGATCTTGCACCAAATTTTTGTATGGAGAGCTTGCGAAATTAAAATTCCTGGAACATGTAGATTCAAGGACTCAAGGCACAAGTGCGTTAAAAATTGAACTTACTCTAGTTTGTTGAAGTTCAAAGTGAAGTCAATGACAAGTTAAGTGAGTGAAAGTCTAGTTTGTCAAGTTTATAGTATGTAAAATCATGGTATTGGTACCATTTAAGTTTGCGAAGCCAAGGTCATATGTCTCTTGTTGGACCTTGATCAAATCCAACAAGAAAACAAATGTTATTGAAGAATGACACTGAAAGCAAACAAGAAGTGAAAGACCGACTTTGCACAAGACAAAGGTTGATAGAAGACTATGGTGTATGGTGAAAGATAAAGCAAGAAGACTCCAGTTGAAAAGCAAAATGTATGCTTAGTGCTGATAAGTAAATGGGCATATGTAATGGGCTTGTAATATTTTGGGCTTATGATTGGTACCATAAAGTGATGGTAACTTTGATATTGTTGTAAGGCATGCTTATCGTACCTGAGATGAAGTGTTGTAATTATGCAAGGGGTGCATGATCGGTTGTACCCGACACCCCATATTTGTTGGTCCAAGTTGTAAAGCTTAGGCATAGGTAAGCTGAATTCCCCAGGTTGTTGTAAGACCTGTTCGTGATGTTCAGGCATACATGTTGTGGTGCAAAATGCACAAAGTTATCCTCTTCTGCAGATAGAGGATGTGGCATCAAGTTGTGGAATTAACCACTATGAGAGATACGCAGGTGACAGGTGTACCCGTATGCTAGCTTGATGTTAGATTGAAGGTGAATCTTCGATTAAAAGGGGAAGCGTGAGTTAATCTCAGAGTGTTCAGATGTTTGGACCAAGTTATGTTTAAGAGAAAGCTTAGCATGTTGATGAACCATGTAGGTGAAAAGCATTCCTAGAGAACTGGAGAGTATAGCAGATGGCACCCATGTATCTCGGTAGATGGATTGTTTTTTATATGGACTCAATGATCGATTTTATGCAGGTACAAAAGAAGAAGAAGAAGCACGAAGTTCAAGGATAGAACCCATAGTGAAGAAATCCCAAGCATGTGTGTGCAATGAAAATTTGTTTCCCCATCACAAGGTTCGTGGTGATCCGAAACCACTTGTATGTGAGGTTCGTGGTCAACCAAAACCAATTGTTGTGACAGATGAAAGTCTGTGGTCAACTAGAAACCATATGATGTGATGCATGGTTCATGGTAATTCGAAACCACTAGAGAATTGTAATGGTTAGGGGTAAGCCGCAAAATCCCAAGATGATTTTTGATAAGGAAAAGCCCATATAATGTTCAACAACACATTAAATCCAAGTGAAGACAACCAGATGTGGACATGACCCATATAAGGACCAAGACAACCAAAAACAAGCAGAATGAACAAGCACAAGCAAAAGAGGTGAAGATAGGAACAACAAGTATTCATTAAGGGGGAGTATTGGAGTATGTAACTCATACTTGTTGTATGATGACGTATTGAACAAATAATAAAGGAAGATGACTTAGAAAAATAGCTTAATTTCTAGATACTTGAGTAGTTGATAGAGATATGGTTGTAATAAATGAGATGTCGACTAAGTGAAGAGAAGAGTCTAGAAGAAACAATTAGAGCCCTAGATCTTGATCTAGATCAATAGCTAATATCAATTCAGCATTGTATAAATATGTGTGTTGTTAACAATGAACTATGAAGCAAGTTTCAGTTTATCCTCTCTCATTTTGTGTTCATCATAGTTAGGATAGAGTGCCTCCATACCCATATCGCTAGAACAACAACCTGACCAACACATTTACTCATTGTTTATGGAAACCTAACAAGATAAAATTCAAAAAACTGCATACCCATATCGCTAGAACAACAACCTGACCTACACATTTACCATTTGTTTATGGAAAACTAACAAGATAAAATTGAAAAAAAATGCACCTTCCTGTATATGGTTCCGTCTTCTTGCACATGCCAACCAGCTTCATTGCAAAGAGCTTTAAGCACTTCGTTTTGATCAGCATGTTTAGGCAGCCGGTAGTTACCCTGAGCACGTAGACCAGCAAAGATTTTTGCGGCCACGGACCGCCTCATCCTCTCCCGCCTACTATTATTTTCCCTTTCTTTTGCTGATGGAGTTCGTAACAGTAGAGTCTCGCAAGCCCCTTTCGCTGATGTCCTTCTCACAATCCAGGGCCCCGACGTTTTCTTGATGCACCCACGACCAACAACTCCATTGCTGTTGCTGCTGCTACGCCTTGACTCATCTTCCACTCGCTGCCGATCCATCGATCGTCGCCCTGTTCGTTAAAGATATCTCAACTTCAACGAAATCGTGCGGCTTCTCTTACTTGAAAACGGAATATGGAAAGCAAAAAACCTATTTACTCATATAGAATCAGTGCATTTCGAATCCTGGGTTCTGACCTATAATATGCTTCGCTCAAAAGTCCAGTTGAAGAAAAGCAGAATTGGGGAAATTAGAATTGGTCCAACCTTCATTCATACTCCAAAAGTTTCAATCGTTACTTCATGCGTTTGTGTTTGAAGCAAAGGACAACAGTTGAATTGAGATTGATCTTGATTGGAATCCGATATACACGAATGAGTGGAGAGCCCGCGAAGTGCCGAACGGCCACCTTATCTTCCTCCATTACCGCGGGGCCGGCGCTGGCAATGAATGATTCCTTTAATTAGCATTCATCTCATCCTACTCTCCCTTTCTGTTGACTGCTAATGCATATGCAGGATCCTCATTTGGTACAGCACGGTCAACACGCCAAGAATGTTTGTGTTCTCAGCTAGGGAGGGGCTGTTCCACTTCCCATCCCTTCCTTTCAACCGACAACTTCATGGCTTATCTCTAAAATGGTTTCATGGCCTTTTTTCATTTCTCCTTTCTCGTGACTAGTCTCGGTTGGTCTTTTTTATACACCATTGGCATATGGTTTAGCTTACAGAGAAATAAGTTGGGGATGTGCATTGTGAGTATAGGCATGGATCGCGTGATAAGGAAGGGAAAGACTGCGTGAGAATATTTTATTCGAAAGGTGGGTAAACAGGGCGGCCCGCAAGAGAGACCTAACGGCATTTAATGAAGTTATGACTGCTACTATCATCACAAATACATATGTAGCAACTAAAACTTCAGGCGTGTGATAACTGCCACTCAAATCGCCCTGGTATTTTTGGTGACTGGCTATGGAAAATTTTCTGGGAGGCATAGTTCCATATTTTTTGGTTATTTTTTTGGAATTTCGAGGATTTGGGTCGTCTTAAAATGGGCCAAAACCTTTAGGGGCACAGTTCCATGTCATAGTTTCACAGTAAATGGGGTGGAACTACGATTCTGCCCGAAATCTGGAGAACAAAACGCCGAAAAAGTGAGACGATTTGAGTGCCAGTTATCCCACGACCCTCCAGTTTCCAGTCCATTTCATTATGTGGAGTTGTCTAAACCTTCGACTATTTTGTTGTCTATATCTAATTATTAATAATGATAAGATACTATGAGATTTTAGTGGGGATAGAACAATTAATAATGAGTAATAAATTGAAGATTATAAATTCAAATCCCCGTAAATATTAGCTTTAGGACTCCTCTTTAAGACTCCAATTTTCAAGTGCTACTTGATTCCCACTCTGTCTCAATAAAAGGTTTTCTCAAACTCCTCTTTTGCATCACCTATTCGTCATCTTTTGACTTATATTCATGACCAAGAATCAATATTGAATTCAGTCTCATTCTAAAATAAATTTGATCTTTAAGTGTTTGATAAATCTAAATTTAAAATGAATATCAAATATATATTAATTTTAATTTTTAATAAATTTAAGATTAAATCAATTTATATTTTAATTATCTTTAATTTTTTATTATTACCTAAATATCTTACTAAATTATAATGTGCTTGGAATAATTTATATAAAACTAATTAATTTTTATAAAAGAAAACTTCAATAATTATTTTTTAAAATCTATTTTATCTTATTGATATATTTTTATTTTTTAATTTATTATATTGATATAATTTTTATTTTTTACTATAATTTTTTATAGTTTTTTATTTTGTTTTAATTTTTCAATAATCAATCTTTTGTTATTAATAACTACACTTTTATTTATATAAACATCTTATACATATAAAACTTTTATCATTAATTTTCTTTTTATATTAATTCTTTTATTTTTAATAACAATTATATAATTATTAACTTTTTAGAATGATTATAGCCAATAACCTATGGGTTTACCAAGTTCCAAATATCTATAAAAATTTTGGGATTCCCAAAATGATAACTATGTATATTTTAAAAGAGAATAGAGAAACCATATTTATATTGTCATGCATTGTTTAGAAAACCCATATCTATAGTGTCATAGCTCATGAATGAATTGAGTTTCAATTATGTTATAAATGGTTTTGGTTATAGTAAATAAGTAAATTATCTATTCCAATTTGTTTTCATTACACTAATGATAAAATTGGTATTATGACAATTTTCAAGTATGCTCTAAATTGCTTAGAAAAACCATATTTATAGTGTCATAGCTCATGAATGAATTGAGTTTCAATTATGTTATAAATGGTTTTGGTTATAGTATTTAAGTAACTAAGTAAATTATCTATTCTAATTTGTTTTCATTAGACTAAGTGGGTATTATAATAATTTTAAAGTAATTTTAAGAAATCTAAAGGATTTCTTAAATATGTCAACATGATGATAAAATGGGTATTATAACAATTTTCAAGTAATTTTAAGAAATCTCAAAGATTTCTTAAATATGTCAACAAGATAAGGGTATTCCAATAATATATGAATTGCTTCATTTTCCAATTTATATTTAAATTATTAATATTTTATATGTATCTTATAAATAATATGTAATTGATTAAATTTAATTTATATTATTAAGATAAATGTTTAATTTGGATGGTTCATCTTCCTTGATTTTTTATTTTTATGATTTAATTATTCACTCTTAATTCTTTTGTTAACTCTTTTGTTATTAGGAAAAGAGTTAGATGAATGTATCAATGGAATTAGAATCTTACAATATTGTCATAATGGTTATAGTAATTAGTCATTATGGGGCACATTGAGTTGTTTGAATCTAAGTTTTAGAAAGTTGTTTAAAATTTAGTTGGATGTAAGAGTGTCTTTAATTAATTTTTCTATCTTAATGCGTAATAAAGATATCCTCTTAGTTAATTAAGATTGTGTGTTTATCTTAATATATATATAATAATAATAATTTCATTGATTATTCATAAAACAGTTTTGGTTTGTGCACTTTCCCCTTTCTCTACACATTGAAGTCTTCAATTCTTACAGCCATTAACTAAAAATTCCATTAAAAGTAGTACACGAAATACATAAAAATAAGGAAATGCCAAAAATAAAGCATCCATATGTGAAACAAGGTTAACTCATACAATCTCTCTTCCTCACATTAAAATCAAAACCTAAAATTTCAATTTGAAGGCTAACTCATACCGTCTCTCTTCCCCACAATAAAATCAAAACCTGCAATTTCAATACTATCATACAGACTTGCAATCTAGAGAGTACAACAGAATCTTTGATCAATTTAAATGATTGAAACAGTTTTGCTCAAATCCATCAAATATCGCATAAGGTCACTGGAAAGGAGACGATATGAACAAACTTTATATGGCCCCTGTGAATTGGGTGAAAAGATTCCTCTCGTCGACCGGCTTGTTAACCGTCCACGGCTTACGAAGAGGAAGAGGATTGCCCCTTTACTGCAGAAGAAGAGGAAGAAAAAAATCGAAATGAATGGGCTGAGTCATTAGACAACATGGAATCTGTTGGTGTAAAGAAATCCCCTTGAGAAAGCATTTCGACGGCCTCTCTCATAGAAGGTCTCACATCCTTTTCTTGCTCAACACAGAGCAGTGATGTTTTTAGGACTCTCTCCACCTCCTGCGAATCAAAATTTCCATGCAACTTGGGATCCACCGCTTCCTCAATCCCTCTCCCTTCCTTCATCTTTGCAGACACCCACTGCACCAAATGGCCAGAATTTTGGACTGTCAAACTGGATAACGAGCTGCTGCTCTTCTATTCACATGAAAGTTCATACATACAATGGACCCCAAAAGTCTGAATATATATATATAGATGTATCACATGCTAAACTTAGACTCTCTAACTTAGACTTAACTAACTGTTGCATGCGACTACATGTAACTATGTTTTAATTCTAACTAAGACTCATCTAAGTGCTTGTTAGGAATTGAGCATATAACTGATGTCATGAGGGAGTAATTATCTCTAACACTCCCCCTTAATTACGGCCACTAAACATATGATCTAATTGTTTCTAAAACATATGCCTCTAAAGGATTTCAACAAAAAAAGAATTCCCGCTCGTCTATGTCTTAGCTAGGCTTACAAAACATCTTCATTTTGACCTTCTTTGTTGCTATGTGTTGATGTAGCTTCTTCTTGTACTTTCTACTCCAAACTTTGAAGCTTTCAATGCTTTTCTTCTTCTTTGTGCTCCATACTTTAAACTATGGATATCTCTTCTTCTTGTTATTGTATAGCTTTTGCCATTTTTTCTTCTTGTATCTAGGATGTGCAAAAGTGCACTACTCTTTTCCATGACTCTGGTTGTAAAACCAGTGATTTAGAGCATCTTCAATGCTTCCTTTAACACCTGCAAAATACTTGTTACAGATTTCTTCCTCCCGCTTTTCAATTGGGTACATAGCTTCTCCTGCTTCTTCTTTAGATTCTGCTACTACATAATGTAAGTTGTCATCTACAACTTCTTTTGGCTTTGCAAGCCAATCCTCAATGAACGCCAAATCTTCTTCAAAATTTGTTTCTTTAGCTTGGTCTTCCTCAGCTGTTGTTGTTGTAAAGACATCATCCACTTGATCTTGCTGCTCACCGCAGGCCTTGCCGCTCACCGCAGGCCTTGCCTTCTCTCGGATTGGATTCAACACGGGTTGCTTCCCTTCAAATGAACTGTCTCTCGCAGATTTCTTCACATGGACAAGTTCTCTGACACTGCAATCATCTTCCTAATGCAAATTCTCTAGAAGCATTTTCAACTCTGGTGGACTGGGACGGATCCTCTAGGCAGCTGTCTAGGTTTCTATTTTCATCGATTTTGACCCCATTGCATTAAAATGTAAATGATGTAAACTTGTTATAAAATCGTGGTGAGGAGCTCAAGGCCAAGGCCCCACCACCGATTTATTGATGCATATGGTTTACGTGCTAGCCATGCACATTGAAATTGTAAATATGCATGTTGAATATAAATACCCACAACTAGCGATGCAATGCAATAAGATATGGGGGCATGATATTACAAGGAATTGGGAGGAAAATATTCAAACCCTTGAGCCAATGAAGTCAAGCCAAGTGTCAATGAGAGAACCCATCAACCATCAACTACCCATGTTGACCTTGGTGCCCAATCATTCATTTCTCCCAAGAGTTGGGTTAATTAGTTAATGCCTTGGGGATTGGGGAGGCATGGCTGTCCAAATTCGAGTATGGGCAAGCCACCCTCATGGAAAATCATGTTTTTGCTTCTTGGGAAAGAAAACAACCATGATTTGCTCGCTAAGCCATTACCCATGGAAGAGTTTGGTCTCTCTCACGTTTTGGGAACCGCCTGGGCATTTTCCAACCACGTTTTTCTGGTTTCTCTGAGTCTTCTAGCTGGGAAGAGGGCATTTTTGTGTTGCAGACCTGTTGGGAGCTTCCTGGGCGTCTTTCTCCACTAATTTCTAGTGTTTTCCTCCCTTTTGGGCATTGCTCAGAACTCGTTTTGTATTACATACCTGTTGGGAAGGAGAGAGCATGATTTGGGGGTTTGTAGAGACCATTGCAGCTCTTTGAATGCCCATGGACGTTTTCTGAAAATGAAATTGCCTTCCCAGGGTTGTTTTCCCCATTTCTCACTTCGTTTTGGTTTCCCACATTTTCCATTCATACCCAACACTTGGGATTTTGTTGTTATGTGTATCCATGCCCAGTTTATGAGTTTTCTGTGTGTAGGAGATTGTTGTGGTTGAAATGGGTTTCCATTGTTTTGGCTTGAGCTTGAGTGGAAGCATCCACAAATAAAGAGGGTTCAGATTTAGCCTGATAAACCCAGCTGTGGACTGGCTTGGCTTAAATGCAAATGAATATTTGGCTGTGTATGAGCTTGAGAGTCCCCTTTTCCTTGTAGATATCATGCCCAGCTCAGGGGTGGTCTCTAAGTGCTGAAATAATATGTAGGCTAGGCAGAGACCTACGGTTGGGAGGAACGTTGCAACGACATAGCTAGTTGTTGGGGACAACATTACAATGAGATAAGTATACTCTCTGTTTGTATTTAATTCTGCAAAGTGTTAAATTGAATGGAAATTGTAAATTGTGTGGGGATGGTATTTATTCTGCTGTGCATGTTAAATTGATTTGCATCTGCACACCTTTGAATTTTATGACTATGAATCTAATGAATGGGCTGAGTTTTTATGAAAAAACTCCATTGATTGGCATCATGTTCCCTCCCTTGCCTTGGATGGATGGGTGGGTACGTGACAGTTGGTATCAGATCCTATGGTTCAACACTATGACTGTTGGGCCCTTCATAGAAATAGAAATCATTGTGTGTACATGTGTTTTGTATTTGGAATTAAAATGAATTAAAGAAACCTGAAGGTCCCATGGATTCTAATTGATTAGGATGAGAAGTCATTTCCATGACTGTTTTGGGGATTCTTGCAAAATTGCTTGCATTGATTTCATGCTATGAAAGTGAGGAAGGAGGAGAGAAAGGAGGCGCAACCCCTTGCTATCTGTATATTATTCTGTTGTTTTATTTTGACAAGAAGAGATGCAATTTATTACATCATTTTATTATTCTGTTATATGCGAAGTATGATCTCTAATTATGCTTCCTGTTGAGCAATGATCATCACAGAAAAAAGAAGGAAAAGTTTTAAATTTTTCTAACTGTTTTTGAAAATTTGAAAATTTTCTAAGTGTCTGCTGCTAAGGCTGTGGTGACGAAATTAACAATAAGTTTTGCGCGCGGCGGTAGCAATTTTAACTTTAAAATCTGCGATGCGCGCGGCGCGCATGGTGAAAGTAATGTTAAAAGTTGCGATGGAGGCTTGTGTGCAGCGGCGAAAGTTAAGCCAACTTTCTATGCACACGACGACGAAAGTTAGGCTAACTTTCTGCGCGCACGGCGGCGAAAGTTAGAATAATTTTCTGCACGCATGGCAGCGAAAGTTGGGCGAACTCTTGCAACTTTGTCGGCAAAGAAAATCCCAAAAGCGCCGCAACAGTCGATGAAATAGTTGCTAACTCTACGCCGAAGGGAAGCGGTCGGCACTCGCAAGGTTAGCTATCGGAGCCGAAAGGAAGAAAAAATCTCAAAAATTTTGAAATTCTGCCTAAGGGCTACGGCGGCAGAAGTTACGCTAACTTTCTGTGCGCGCGCGACGAAATTAAGATTAATTTTGCGACGCGACGGCAGGAGTTATGCTAACTTTCTGCGCACAATGGCAAAGTTATGTTGAATGATTGCGCGATGCGCACGACGAAAATAACCTTAAGGGCAGCGAATTTTAGCTTTAAATTTCGCGACACGGGTGACACTTTTAAGCTAAATTTCCGCAATAATGGCAGCCATTTTAACCTTAATAATTGTGCCCAAACGAGATTTTGCAGAATTATAGCCACATCAAGGCAACATTCCAGACAAGTGCAGTTGGAAAATTCTGGTCTTGGTTAGGCCAAGAATATCAACATCATGAATGATGCACAGGATCCCTATGAGCCTGAGACAGATGCCATGGGGGAAAACATACATGTTGAGAATGCTAAAACAGATTCTAATGGGAGCAGTAAGGCAATATTGATAAGAGGGAAATTCCTCACCTTAAACTATTGCATGTTTGGAAAATATCAAGTGTGAATTATTACATGTATATATATGTTGAATTGCTAATTCATGAGAAGATCATCGCTAATGGTTGCTCGTATTCTTGGTAGGAAAGCCAAGAAAAGGATCAGCTATGATGTGGAGGAGGAACTCCATGTTATGATGAGGAATTGGAAGGGAGAATTCCTCCACTACCCTCTTGATATTGTATTTATAATTCTTAAGTGGTCGTGCATATAAATTATGGCATAGGAATGTTGAAATGCAAGAGATTAGATAGATGACATGACTATGCACTAGTAGGCATATTAAGAAACATTGCACAGTGCATGTGAAATGTTTGTGCATAAATAGGACGTTGCATATTGGTAAAATAGTGAGGTTTCACATATGCAATGAGCCAATTGAGATAATGATTGTGATTTCTAATAATTAGTTGTGTTCGCATTGGTTATAGGACCAAAGGAAACTGAAGCATGGCTAAAAATGAGGATGATGTTGTTGCACGTGATAAACGACCTTATGAAGAGAGGATGGTGCAACAAGTCCGTGATCATGATGTTGGAAAAAGGACTGAGTAGCCTTGGTAAGAGGCCAACCGATCAGGTAACATCAAGCGATGTTAATAATAGCCATGCAGGTAATGGTTATTTGTGCTTAATTGCATGAATGTTGAAAGAGGATTTGCTGAGATTCCTTCAACTCTAATTAAACTATGTTGATTTAGTTACATATGGTATTGAGTGCCGAATGGGAATGTTAACCTACTGAGTATGGTGAGGTATGGGTAAGTGAAGGCAATGATCCTTACACCCTATAATTGCTTAGAAATCTCAATGCATTCATATGAATTTATGTCATGCCATGACGGTTGTGAACCAAAGCAAGTGAGAACTTATGGCGCTGTCATGGTAGTACATGGTTAGGCCATAATATGTTTGAATGCCTAGTTGTCAAAACCCGAAAATTTCCGAAAATTTTAAAATTTTTATGATAGCAATAAATGTTGTATATAAGCAGTCTTTTAACTGTCTGTTTAACTTACTTGGTTGTAAGTATGTATGAAGGATCTTTGTTGTACTTAAGTGTTATTATGGTTATCTCTTTTCTGTTAATAGTTGTTTTATTGTGTCGTAACCTCCAGGGGAACTTGCCATAACAGGATGGGCTTACTTAGCTTACGAGCTAATGCATCGAATTGTTTTCCTCTTTACAGATCTACAGGGTCGCGACAATTATAATTTAAAATGCTATACTCCAATTAGATGTAAAAAAAGTCATTCAAATAAAAGGTCCTTGCTCACTCAGTTTTCAAGTGTTTGAAGGTAGCATTCTGCCTACCAACTTCTTGATTCTTTCTATTGTTGAATTTGTACTTCTAGTGACGAGGATAGCTGTATTTCTGAAGTGTCCAAGAATTAAGCCAATCTGTAGAAATAATTGTCATTGATGATGATTCTGTACTGTAGATGCGCCTCATATTTAGCATAGTAAAATAAATCTCTTACCTGTTGTCAGCATTAACTAGATATTCTACAAGTCTCCGTCTAACCATCACAGGCTTGTATAAATTGAACAAATTATCTTTATATCAATGATTCTAAATTTTATAAGCTTATCCGGAGTAATTTGTTTAAATGTTTATAAGGAAATTGAAGTAGTTGAAAACTTGTTGTGATAAATTTGGAATTGTCGATGCATCCCTAACTTTATTGATATATCTCCATTATGTGTAGACTACTTCCAAGATTGGGTTTTTCAAATGATATTTATAATTCAATTTTATGAGCAAACTATGCAATTTGTATATAGCAATATCACCGAGCAATAATTCATTTTATACTTACTATGATTTGTTTGGTATCAAGGTGATATTCTCATGGAAATGTTAAATGTTAAAACAATTGTTTTGAATTATGGGTCGTAGGCAAAGTGGTGTTGTTCATTATACAATGTTTGATTGCAATATTCAAATCATGGATTCAATCATATGGTAAGGCGACCCTATGGAATATCCATATCATCCTTTTTAATTGGCACAATGATCGTATTGTCGTCGTAAACAAACTATGTAAAAGTGACCCAATGCATGGGAATAATTTAAGGGATACGTGGCTAACTCACAACCGAGTACTCATCTCATAAGAGGTTGACAAACCCTACCACTCACCATTTCTTCCCTCCCCTTCGGGCTCGACCGCTCTGTGGGTTTTTCTTGTCCAAAACTTGCCGAAACCATGGTGGATTCTACTTCCCACACTGTTGTAGCTCTTGTTGCGCTAGTCCCTTGCTAAGGTTTAGGAGTTGTATATATTTTGTTTACTTTTTAACAGTTGTAGTATTTTTGTGAGAACCCTAGGGTTCTATCCTTTCTGTTACAAGCTTCATACCAGTCATGGCTTCCATTGTTGCCTTCCTTTGACCTATTTCTGTAACCACCTTCATCGTGGAATGCATTTTTGAATTCGCCATTTAGTCTTTGGTGGCCAAGGTTAGGGTTCACACTCCATCGTTCGTGGTTTCAAGACCTGTCACTGTGTGGTCGCTTCATTCCAATTTATGGTGAGTTAATCCTGTGGGTTTCGTAGTGTTATTTCGATAATAAAATTAAAAGCTTGTTGTTTTCATTTGTTGAGAATATAAATGGTAATTGATTTGTGGTTTCCTGTTCTAAGAAGGTATTGAACACTCCATAAGAGGTACAGGACGCAGCTCTCGGCATATGGCTCCTCCGGGTAAGCCTGGTCCTTACCATGGCATTTTCTCCTTGGGGTTTTTGTGTGGACGAATAGGGTTTGGTCTTCAAAGGGCATGAATCTACGGCTATCGTTGTTCTGTTGAGTCTTTTAATAGCTTGACCCTGCAAGACCTTGACAGGTGTTATCCCTGTCATAGGATAGAGGCATTGTGGCTTCGGTTGACTGTAAATCAATGGTCTTCCTTAGGCGTTGTATGGTTCTCACCAACGTGTTGTTATTTGTTAAGGCATAGGGAACAAGGCTAGAAGCCAGTTTTGAATATGGGGTTACGACCCTATGGGTTTGCCTTCATTACTGTACTCATGAAGGGTTTTGGGGTGTACTACCCAGTTTTTTTTATTATTTGAATTTAACTCAATATAAGTTGCTAGTTGAATTGGCTTGTTTAAAGGCATTTGTTACTCCGTTGTTCTGTACTATGTTTTATTTTTACAACCACTTCTACAGGAGTTGTGCACTCGGCTGTTAGTAAAACAATGTATCAGTTAAATGGTTTATTCCTACGTCTTTCCTGTGTAATTTAAGGTTTAGAAATGTATTTCTACAGTCATTCCGTATGACGAGCTATTGTATGTTATGCTTTGATATTCTATAACAAGTTTTTGTTAATTGACGAGGCTACGACCATCGATAATTTTGTTGTAAGGATTTGATAATTTGCAAAATGTCTGCGTTTCCCTTTGGTATTCGATACTGTGTATTATAATAACTAAATCTTTGTTTTAAAAAGGTTTTGAGAACTCAGTCGTAGGTTGGATACAGTAATATCAAGGTTTTGCTCCTGCGTTTCCTGTTTAATTTTTAACTTAAAAAAAATGACTTGTTACAGCCCTTCCATAGGATGAGGTCGTTGTATGACGAGTGTTTCAGGTTCGATTTTTATGTAGAACGCTTCTATAAATAAAAAGACTACGACTATAGGCAAAAATTATTGTATGAATTTAATGTTAGGATGCTACGTCTAAATGTATTCTGTACGTTTCAAATTGATGGGTGTGGCATATAATTTAATTGTAGGACAGAAGTCCATTATGAATTTACAGTGTTGTTTTGTTGAATGATTTATGCATTCTTAGGGTAGGACTCTGTCGATTCTGTACATTCACATGAAAATAATAACTAGAGGGGTTAGAGCTCGATAATGAGCTAGCAATACAGTTCTGTTATAATGACTTTGACCATAAGAAATTAATGGAAGTCTAAGGGAATATAATACTACCTGAAGAAGCTCGGCCTCGAGTTAATTTTTGTCCTGTCATAGATTTCTTTTTGTTCAAAAGTTAATAACTAAATCAAAGTGCTGCCGAATGTTTTCTTGTTGTAGAAATCTGGAGAGATAGGTTTTTGGTTCGAACTCCATGACCAAACTTACTGTTTAGTAAACTGTTTGGTTTGTTTTAACTAAGACTCTGTCTAAAAATAGTTAAACAAATGAATGACATTACTATACTTGTTGTTTTAGTTCAAGGTTGAGTCAAAATAAGTTCTGCTAATCCTTTTGTATAATTAGTCAATGACTAAATAAACTTTCTATTGAAATTTTGGCTCGTTCATTTATGTGACAGATAAGGACCTACACACCTGCTAGCTAGGGTTTTTATCTGCTATATTATCTATGATAATAAATGTATTGTGGTTATATGGTTACCTATATGTTTCTGTTCCTATAATTGTTTTAATGAATTTATTTTCTAAGAAATATTTACTGTATAAAGAGCCCCTACTTATCTATTTAACTATTGTAATAACCAAGTACAAAATAACAATAACATCCTATACCTTATAATAATATCAAAGCGTATTATGCATAAAATAATTACTTGAACTGTATGATAATAGTGATATTAGGAAATCTCTAAGACAAAAATTCTGCAGAATCTATCTACTAACAGTTCAGAAATACTAACTTTTACTGAAGTAAAATACTGTTCAGACATAGAAGAGATAATCATAAACTACATTCCTATTACTCAATAAACAGCAGGAAATATGTGGCAGAACCTGTATCAACTGTAGACAACAACAACGATGGGAGACTGTTCCTCCCTACCAATTCCTGGAGAGTGCCCAGACAGCACTTCTCAGGACCCTCGAGCTTGCTCTGGTCTCCCTAGCTGGAACTAGGTGCAGCAAAACAATTCACTCAGCCAAACAGCTACACTGGAACCAAGTTACTGCAGCTTCCTATCTCAAAACACTTCCTTATTGTTTTTCCCTCTTCCTCAATGGGACTCCTGAATAGTATTCACCTGAATGTATTCTCCCTCCATAACAATGTTGAACCCCCAGCTTAGTTCATTGAGTATTATTTAAAAGATTGCCTAGGTCTAAGTTGGGTTAACTGTCATTAATGAGCCACCTGCTCAGATTCCACTTTCTTGGGGAATCATGACCCCAAAATATAGCTAAGTTGCCACCTGCAACTTAGGAAGTGTTTGAGGATGCTGCCACTTGTCTTTTGCCTTTCCACCTAGTTCCATCCACCAGTTAGACCAGTAACCTCTTTTAACAACTCTCCCATGCTGTTGTCTCCATAATTTATTTATTAATAATAAAATATTCAGAATTTACATTCCATTTCTGGTGACTCTGCTGAGTCATCATTTCCCACTTAGCATTAAATTTAACATAATGTCTCAGGAATATTAATAAATAATTACATTATTTTTGCAAAATTGGGGTATGTGACATACACACCCCCTTAAAATGTAACATCGTCCTCTATGTTACTTATTCTTCATCCTCAGCCACCTGCTGGAATAGATTTGGGTATGCTTCCCGCATCTTACTTTCCAGTTCCCAGGTAGCTTCTTCAGGACTAAGGTGCTTCCATTGCACCTTCAGCTGGCCAATGGTGCGGTTCCGCAGAGTAATTTCCCTCCTAACGAGGATACAATACGGTTCCACCAGAAATTCCCCTTCTGGTTCTACCTGTACAATGTTCCAGTCAATAACATGAGTAGTATCATGAACATACTTTTTCAGAACAGAAATATGAAAAAAATTGTGTACTTTTAAATTAGGTGGTAGGGCTAACTGATAAGCAACTTGACCAACCCTAGATAAAATTTCAAATGGACCACAGTAACGTGGCGCTAATTTTGCACAACTTCCCAGTCTTAGGGAGCTATTATTTGGCCTTACCTTGATGAACACATGTTCACCTACCTGGAACTCTTTAGGAGTTATTTTCAAATCTGCTTGACTTTTTTGCCGATCCTGGGCAATCTTCAAATTTACCTGCACTTGTTTCACAATCTGTTCCATCTCTTTTAATAAATCAGGTCCTAACACTAATCTATCTACTGGATTACTCCAAGAGATAGGAGTGTTACATTTACGTCCATACAGAATTTCAAAAGGACTGAAATTAGCTGACGATTGATAGCTGTTATTGTATGCAAATTCTGCTAAATGTAAATAATCCTCCCACTTACCTGGTTGATCTTTAACATACATCCTTAGCAGATCTTCTAATACCTGATTAACTCTTTCAGTTTGTCCATCCGTCTGAGGATGGAAAGAAGTGTTGAAATTTAGTGAGGTGTTTAATCCTTTAGACAAGGATTTCCAGAAATTCCCTGTAAATTTAGGATCCCTGTCTGAAATAATAATTTTTGGAACACCATGTAAACGAAAAATCTGTTTCAGAAAAATATAAGCTATGTTTGCAGCCTTGTAAGTTGTTTTAACAGGAATAAAGTGTGCTGATTTACTTAATTCATCTACCACTACCATAATTGAATCATTCTGGTCCTGATTTTTGGGTAATCTCGTAATGAAATCTAAACTAATTATCGCCCACTTCCAGTTGGGAATAGGTAAAGGTTGCAGCAACCTAGCTGGATGTTGGTGTTCTGTTTTCACTTGTTGGCAGTCCAAACATCTAGCTATATACTTAGCTGTTTCAGATTTCCTGTTAGGCCAAAAATATTATTTTCTCAACATGGTGACAGCCTTCTGGTAGGCTGGATGCCCTGAGTATGGGGTTTTATGAACTTCGTCCAGAATTAACAATTTAACTTTAGGTACATTTGGAATATACAACCTGTTCTTAAATAACAAAAATCCTTCTTTGTTTAGGCTATAACCCTTTATTAAACTTTCTGTAGGTTCATCTTTAGCTGTAACTTGTAACTTTTGATAATTTTCATCTGATTTTATCCCTTCAGCCAACTCTTCATTCAAATCGGTGGTATAAGTGCTGCTAGCTGATACAAAATTCAGCCTTGCATTTCTGCTCAAAGCATCAGCCACCTTATTTTCCTTTCCTTTTATGTGCTAAATTTCGAAATCATATTCACTTAAGAAGGCCAACCATCATGCTTGCCTTGCATTTAAGTTAGGCTGATCCAAAAGGTATTTCAGACCCTTATTATCAGTCAGTAAAGTAAATTTTCTGCCTATTAAGTGGTGTCGCCACATCTTTAAAGCATGAATAACAGCAGCCAGTTCCAAATCATAAGTGGCATAATTCTTTTCATGAATTTTCAGCTTCCTAGATTCGTAGGCAATGACATGTCCATCCTGCATCAACACTCCGCCTAGACCGTCATTACAAGCATCGATGCAAACCACGAAATCTTTATTAGGGTCCGCTATTCTGAGAGTAGGCGCAGTTGTCAATAAAATCTTAAGTTTATTAAAGCTTTCTTCACACTTCACATTCCAATCAAACTTCTTTCCTTTCTTTTGCAAGGAAGTGATTGGGTTGGCTATTTTTGAAAAGCCTTCAATGAATCTCCAGTAGTAACCGGTAATTCCCATGAAGGATCCGACATCTGTTACGTCTTTTGGTACTGGCCACTCTTCAATTGCCCGGATCTTTTCAGGATCAACTGAAATCCCTTCCTTCGTGACTACATGTCCTAAGTACTGGATTTGATCTTTGAAGAAGCACATTTACTGAACTTCGCAAAGAGCTGTTGCTCTCGTAGTTCTTGTAGGACTATCCGTAAATGTTCTTTATGCTCCTCTTCATTCTTAGAATAAACTAAAATGTCATCGATGAATAGGACAACAAATTTATCTAAGTACTTGTGCATTATGTTATTCACCAGCCACATAAAAACGGTTGGGGCGTTAGTAAGCCCAAATGGCATTACGACAAATTCGTAATGTCCATACCTTGTTCTGAAAGCTGTTTTGAAAATGTCTTCTTCTTTAATCCTCACCTGATGATAACCTGATCTCAGGTCTATCTTAGAGAACACCGTAGCTCCACGTAGCTGATCAAACAGATCATCTATGCGAGGCAACGGATATCTGTTTTTTATCGTCATCTTGTTTAGTTGACGGTAATCTATGCAAAGTCGCATAGTTCTGTCCTTCTTTTTAACAAAAATTACTGGTGCTCCCCAAGGGGATACACTGGGTCGAATGTAATTCTTGTCTATTAACTCCTTTAACTGAGTTTTCAATTCGTTAAGCTCCAAAATATTCATACGATACGGGGCTTTTGAACTGGGTACAACACCTGGTATCAGCTCAATTGTAAAGTCCAGCTCCCTCTTGGGAGGTAATTCTGGGATTTCCTTAGGAAAAACATCCATAAATTCATTGACTACAGGGATGTTCTCTACTGTTATCTTGCTGCTTTCAGACTTATTTGTCTCATTTGTAATAGTTACAGCATAGGATTTGCACCCTTTTCTGACTGCCCTTTTAAGTTGTAAAGCAGAAATCTGCCTCACTACTGTTTTCCTAGGAACACCCCTAACAGTTACAGGCTGTCCATTACTGTTTACACATCTAAAAGTTTTGTCAAAACAGTTTAAAACTACCCTATGCTGTTCTAACCACTTCATCCCTATAAGTATGTCATAAGAGCCAAGTGGCAAAACATTTAATTTAACTGTAGTCTTAAAATCATTCATATCTAAGACACATTCCTTAACATAACAATTTACCTTCCTTTTAGCCCCAGTAGCTAGTTGTATAGACCAAGAATTATCAAACCTTTCAACAGTCAGATTACATTTTTCTACCAGTTGGGGTGAAATATAACTAAGACTAGCACCCGGATCTATTAAAATAGTTACAGGGATTTTGTTAATCGTGCCTCCTACTTCCACCATGGAAGTTTGATAGTCAGCTTGGCGGTTTTCCAACGCTGCATTGATTTTGGGCGTAGTCCCTGCAAAGTCTCCAACAGTCATTTCATCTTGTATAGTATGAATATTGCTGATTGGTTTCTTTCGATTTGGGCACACTGAAGCATAGTGTGGGCCATTGCATTCCCAGCTCTTAATAGGTTCCTTTCGCTCAAAATTCTTAGTGTAGTTTCCATGATTGTTAGGAGCCTCCTTGCTGCTTTTGAAATTGTTGGAATGATTAGCAGCTCCATTTTTGTTTCCTTGGAAGCTTTTACCATTAAAATGGTTTCCGTTCTTGTTATTCTTGAAACCTTTATGGGGGACAAACTCCTTTTTCCTGTACTCAAGCTGATTATTGTTCTTTTTGGCTTTCCAGCTGGCTATCCCTTCTTTCTTTTTATTCTGTTCATAACAGAAATTAGCCTTTCGCATAGCTTCTTCCAGTGTTTTGGGGTTGTCATATTCAATTCTATCCTTGATATGATATGGCAGACAGCTAAGAAACCGCTGTATTTTTGGTTTCTCTTCGACAAAATACGGTACATACCTTAACAGACTTAAGAATTTACTGTTTAAGTCTTTCATCGTCATAGATCCTAGCTTCAGTTCATAAAATTCCTTGGCCCTCTCTTCATAGTATTGTTCAGACATAAATTTCTTCTTGAAGTATCTTTTAAAGGTACTCCAATTAACTTCTTTTTCTTTAATCCCCTTGACCCTTTTAAGATCTTGCCACCATATGTCCGCCTTTCCAGAAAGGTTGTAGATGGCCATTCGTGCCTTCAGCTGATTTGAATAGTTATAAATCTGGAAATATTTTCTCATCCCGGATAACCAGGATTTTGCTTCTTCTCCTATTTCAGATTCTCCATTGAAAGTTGGGGGTTTTATTTTCTTAAACTCCCCAGAAATCTCTTCGTAAGGCCTGTACTTTTTCTTTCGGTGATACAACTCAGCCTCACTGCTGTCACTAGTAGTGCGATAGCTGTGTTGTTTCTTTCTTTCTTCAGATGATTAACTGCTGTCAGATTTAGCTGGTTTCATCCTTTTAGACCCTCTTTGATGACTAGCTTCTTCTGAGTCAGCTCTTTTGCTTCTTCCTTCTGTCTGAAATTTTTCTAATAATAGTTGATTTAACTGCTCTTGAGTTTTCAGAATTCTTTCGTTATCCTTCTTGACTGTTTCGATCTCAGTCTTTAAACCTTTTATGGTCTGCATCAGTTCAGTGGAGTGAGCAATTACCTCCTTTGTCTCAGGTTCTCTCGACATCTGTCTTGTTGCAGTGTTTGGAGATTCTTGCTCAGCATATTCTCCTAGCTTTTCCATACCTGCCTGTTAATTTCAAAAAAAGGAGATTTTTCTGCTCTGCTTCATGAAACAGAAATATAAGTTAGTACATTATATATTTAAATTTTTCTTTCATGGTCACTGTTTTGCGGAAACTAGTGGAGTCACATCCAAGCCCAGTGTCTGAACCATGCTCTGATACCACATATCAAAACCCGAAAATTTCCAAAAATTTTAAAATTTTTATGATAGCAATAAATGTTTTATATAAGCAGTCTTTTAACTGTCTGTTTAACTTACTTGGTTGTAAGTATGTATGAAGGATCTTTGTTGTACTTAAGTGTTATTATGGTTATCTCTTTTCTGTTAATAGTTGTTTTATTGTGTCGTAACCTCCAGGGGAACTTGCCATAACAGGATGGGCTTACTTAGCTTACGAGCTAATGCATCGAATTGTTTTCCTTTTTACAGATCTACAGGGTCGCGACAATTATAATTTAAAATGTTATACTCCAATTAGCTGTAAAAAAAGTCATTCAAATAAAAGGTCTTTGCTCACTCAGTTTTCAAGTGTTTGAAGGTAGCATTCTGCCTACCAACTTCTTGATTCTTTCTATTGCTGAATTTGTACTTCTAGTGACGAGGATAGCTGTATTTCTTAAGTGTCCAAGAATTAAACAAGTCTATAGAAATAATTGTCATTGATGATGATTCTGTACTGTAGATGCGCCTCATATTTAGCATAGTAAAATAAATCTCTTACCTGTTGTCAGCATTAACTAGATATTCTACAAGTCTCCGTCTAACCATCACAGGCTTGTATAAATTGAACAAATTATCTTTATATCAATGATTCTAAATTTTATAAGCTTATCCGGAGTAATTTGTTTAAATGTTTATAAGGAAATTGAAGTAGTTGAAAACTTGTTGTGATAAATTTGGAATTGTCGATGCATCCCTAACTTTATTGATATATCTCCATTATGTGTAGACTACTTCCAAGATTGGGTTTTTCAAATGATATTTATAATTCAATTTTATGAGCAAACTATGCAATTTGTATATAGCAATATCACCGAGCAATAATTCATTTTATACTTACTATGATTTGTTTGGTATCAAGGTGATATTCTCATGGAAATGTTAAATGTTAAAACAATTGTTTTGAATTATGGGTCGTAGACAAAGTGTTGTTGTTCATTATACAACGTTTGATTGCAATATTCAAATCATGGATTCAATCATATGGTAAGGCGACCCTATGGAATATCCATATCATCCTTTTTAATTGGCACAATGATGGTATTGTCGTCGTAAACAAACTATGTAAAAGTGACCCAATGCATGGGAATAATTTAAGGGATACGTGGCTAACTCACAACCGAGTACTCATCTCATAAGAGGTTGACAAAACCTACCACTCACCATTTCTTCCCTCGCCTTCGGGCTCGACCGCTCTGTGGGTTTTTCTGTCCAAAACTTGCCGAAACCATGGTGGATTCTACTTCCCACACTGTTGTAGCTCTTGCTGCGCTAGTCCCTTGCTAAGGTTTAGGAGTTGTATATATTTTGTTTACTTTTTAACAGTTGTAGTATTTTTGTGAGAACCCTAGGGTTCTATCCTTTCTGTTACAAGCTTCATACCAGTCACGGCTTCCATTGTTGCCTTCCTTTGACCTATTTCTGTAACCACCTTCATCGTGGAATGCATTTTTTAATTCGCCATTTCTTCTTTGGTGGCCAAGGTTAGGGTTCACACTCCATCGTTCGTGGTTTCAAGACCTGTCACTGTGTGGTCGCTTCATTCCAATTTCTGGTGAGTTAATCCTGTGTGTTTCTTAGTGTTATTTCGATAATAAAATTCAAAGCTTGTTGTTTTCGTTTGTTGAGAATATAAATGGTAATTGATTTGTGGTTTCCTGTTCTAAGCAGGTATTGAACACTCCATAAGAAGTACAGGACGCAGCTCTCGGCATCTGGCTCCTCCGGGTAAGCCTGGTCCTTACCATGGCATTTTCTCCTTGGGGTTTTTGTGTGGATGAATAGGTTTGGTCTTCAAAGGGCATGAATCTACGACTATCGTCGTTCTGTTGAGTGTTTTAATAGCTTGACCCTGCAAGACCTTGACAGGTGTTATCCTTGTCATAGGATAGAGGCATTGTGGCTTTGGCTGACTGTAAATTAATGGTCTTCCTTAGGGTGTTGTATGGTTCTCACCAACGTTTTGTTATTTGTTAAGGCGTAGGGAACAAGGCTAGAAGCCGGTTTTGAATATGGGGTTACAACCCTATGGGTTTTCCTTCATTACTGTACTCATGAAGGGTTTTGGGGTGTACTACCTAGGTTTTTTTTTTATTTGAATTTAACTCAATATAAGTTGCTAGTTGAATTGGCTTGTTTAAAGGCATTTGTTACTCCGTTGTTCTGTACTATGTTTTATTTTTACAACCACTTCTACAGGAGTTGTGCACTCGGCTGTTAGTAAAACAATGTATCAGTTAAATGGTTTATTCCTACGTCTTTCCTGTGTAATTTAATGTTTAGAAATGTATTGCTACAGTCATTCCGTATGACGAGCTATTGTATGCTGTGCTTTGATCTTCTATAACAAGTTTTTGTTAATTGACGAGGCTACGACCATCGATAATTTTGTTGTAAGGATTTGATAATTTGCAAAATGTCTGCGTTTCCTTTTGGTATTCGATACTGTGTATTATAATAACTAAATCTTTGTTTTAAAAAGGTTTTGAGAACTCAGTCGTAGGTTGGATACAGTAATATCAAGGTTTTGCTCCTGCGTTTCCTGTTTAATTTTTAACTTAAAAAAATGACTTGTTACAGCCCTTCCATAGGATGAGGTCGCTGTATGACGAGTGTTTCAGGTTCGAGTTTTATGTAGAACGCTTCTATAAATAAAAAGACTAGGACCGTAGGAAAAAATTATTGTATGAATTTAATGTTAGGATGCTACGTCTAAATGTTTTCTGTAGGTTTCAAATTGATGGGTGTGGCATATAATTTAATTGTAGGACAGAAGTCCATTCTGAATTTACAGTGTTGTTTTGTTGAATGATTTATGTATTCTTAGGGTAGGACTCTGTCGATTCTGTACATTCACATTAAAATAATAACTAAAGGGGTTAGAGCTCGATAATGAGCTAGCAATACAGTTCTGTTATAATGACTTTGACCATAAGAAATTAATGGAAGTCTAAGGGAATATAATACTACCTGAAGAAGCTCGGCCTCAAGTTAATTTTTGTCCTGTCATAGATTTCTTTTTTTTCAAAAGTTAATAACTAAATCAAAGTGCTGCCGAATGTTTTCTTGTTGTAGAAATCTGGAGAGATAGGTTTTTGGTTCGAATTCCATGACCAAACTTATTGTTTAGTAAACTGTTTGGTTTGTTTTAACTAAGACTCTGTCTAAAAATAGTTAAACAAATGAATGACATTACTATACTTGTTGTTTTAGTTCAAGGTTGACTCAAAATAAGTTCTGCTAATCCTTTTGTATAATCAGTCAATGACTAAATAAACTTTCTATTGAAATTTTGGCTCGTTCATTTATGTGACAGATAATGACCTGCACACCTGCTAGCTAGGGTTTGTATCTGTTATATTATCTATGATAATAAATGTATTGTGGTTATATGGTTACCTATATGTTTCTGTTCCTATAATTGTTTTAATGAATTTATTTTCTAAGAAATATTGACTGTATAAAGAGCCCCTACTTATCTATTTAACTATTGTAATAACCAAATACAAAATCACAATAACATCCTATACCTTATAATAATATCAAAGCGTATTATGCATAAAATAATTACTTGAACTGTATGATAATAGTGATATTAGGAAATCTCTAAGACAAAAATTCTGCAGAATCTATCCAGGGAAATTTTTAGGGGCGAAATTTAGCCAATTGGCTATTTTTTGGACTTTTTTTCAAAAAATAAATTCGTTATTTGGTCATTTTTAGCCTCTAATATCGCCTATATTTATATAAAATATGATTTTTTAGCCTAATATTCGCCAAAATTTACAAGTTTCACTTGTAAATCGTATGTTTCATTTTTAATATTCGCCTACCAATCTATATATATGTTTTTTTCAATCCAAAATAATCGCCTAGAATTCTATACTTAGGTATACTTTTATAATCCTTAAAAAATACCCTGAATCTATCTACTAACAGTTCAGAAATACTAACTTTTACTGAAGTAAAATACAGTTCAGACATAAAAGAGATAATCATAAACTACATTCCTATTACTCAATAAACAGCAGGAAATATGTGGCAGAACCTGTATCAACTGTAGACAACAACAGCAATGGGAGACTGTTCCTCCCTTCCAATTCCTGGAGAGTGCCCAGACAACACTTCTCAGGACCCCCGAGCTTGCTCTGGTCTCCCTGGCTGGAACTATGTGCAGCAAAACAATTCACTCAGCCAAACAGCTACACTGGAACCAAGTTACTGCAGCTTCCTATCTCAAAACACTTCCTTACTATTTTTCCCTCTTCCTCAATGGGACTCCTGAATAGCATTCACCTGAATGTATTCTCCCTCCAGAACAATGCTGAACCCCCAGCTTAGTTCATTGAGTACTATTTAAAAGATTGCTAGGTCTTAGTTGGGTTAACTGTCATTAATGAGCCACCTGCTCAAATTCCACTTTCTTGGGGAATCATGACCCCAAAATATAGGGAAGTTGCCACCTACAACTTAGGAAGTGTTTGAGGATGCTGCCACTTGTCTTTTGCCTTTCCACCTAGTTCCATCCACCAGTTAGACCAGTAACCTCTTTTAACAGCTCTCCCATGCTGTTGTCTCCATAATTTATTTATTAATAATAAAATATTCAGAATTTACATTCCATTTCTGGTGACTCTGCTGAGTCATCATTTCCCACTTAGCATTAAATTTAACATAATGTCTCAGGAATATTAATAAATAATTACATTATTTTTGCAAAATTGGGGTATGTGACATACACACCCCCTTAAAATGTAACATCGTCCTCGATGTTACTTATTCTTCATCCTCAACCACCTGTTGGAATAGATTTGGGTATGCTTCCCGCATCTTACTTTCCAGTTCCTAGGTAGCTTCTTCAGGACTAAGGTGCTTCCATTGAACCTTCAGCTGTCCAATGGTGCGGTTTCGCGGAGTAATTTCCCTCCTCCCGAGGATACAATCCGGTTCCACCGGAACTTCCCCTTCTGGTTCTACCTGTACAATGTTCCAGTCAATAACATGAGTAGTATCATGAACATACTTTTTCAGAACAGAAATATGAAAAACATTGTGTACTTTTAAATTAGGTGGTAGGGCTAACTGATAAGCAACTTGACCAACCCTAGATAAAATTTCAAATGGACCACAATAACGTGGCGCTAATTTTGCACAACTTCCCAGTCTTAGGGAGCTCTTCTTTGGCCTTACCTTGATGAACACATGTTCACCTACCTGGAACTCTTTAGGAGTTCTTTTCAAATCTGCTTGACTTTTTTGCCGATCCTGGGCAATCTTCAAATTTACCTGCACTTGTTTCACAATCTGTTCCTTCTCTTTTAATAAATCAGGTCCTAACACTAATCTATCTATTCGATTACTCCAAGAGATAGGAGTGTTACATTTATGTCCATACAGAATTTCAAAAGGACTAAACTTAGCTGACGATTGATAGCTGTTATTGTATGCAAATTCTGCTAAATGTAAATAATCCTCCCACTTACCTGGTTGATCTTTAACATACATCCTTAGCAGATCTTCTAATACCTGATTAACTCTTTCAGTTTGTCCATCCGTCTGAGGATGGAAAGAAGTGCTGAAATTTAGTGTGGTGTTTAATCCTTTAAACAAGGATTTCTAGAAATTCCCTGTAAATTTAGGATCCCTGTCTGAAATAATAATTTTTGGAACACCATGTAACCGAAAAATCTGTTTCAGAAAAATATCAACTATGTTTGCAGCCTTGTAAGTTGTTTTAACAGGAATAAAGTGTGCTGATTTAATTAATTTATCTACCACTACCATAATTGAATCATTCTGGTGCTGATTTTTTGGGTAATCCGGTAATGAAATCTAAACTAATTATCTCCCACTTCCAGTTGGGAATAGGTAAAGGTTGCAGCAACCCAGCTAGATGTTGGTGTTTTGTTTTCACTTGTTCGCAGTCCAAACATCTAGCTATATACTTAGCTGTTTCAGATTTCGTGTTAGGCCAAAAATATTCTTTTCTCAACATGGTGACAGTCTTCTGGTAGCCTGGATGCCCTGAGTATGGGGTTTTATGAACTTCGTCCAGAATTAACAATTTAACTTTAGGTACATTTGGAATATACAGCCTGTTCTTAAACAACAAAAATCCTTCTTTGTTTAGGCTATAACCCTTTATTAAACTTTCTATAGGTTCATCTTTAGTTGTAACTTGTAACTTTTGATAATTTTCATCTGATTTTATCCCTTCAGCCAACTCTTCATTCAAATCGGTGGTATAAGTGCTGCTAGCTGATACAAAATTCAGCCTTGCATTTCTGCTCAAAGCATCAGCCACCTTATTTTCCTTTCCTTTTATGTGCTGAATTTCGAAATCATATTCACTTAAGAAGGCCAACCATCATGCTTGCCTTGCATTTAAGTTAGGCTGATCCAAAAGGTATTTCAGACCCTTATTATCAGTCAGTAAAGTAAATTTTCTGCCTATTAAGTGGTGTTGCCACATCTTTAAAGCATGAATAACAGCAGCCAGTTCCAAATCATAAGTGGCATAATTCTTTTCATGAATTTTCAGCTTCCTAGATTCGTAGGCAATGACATGTCCATCCTGCGTCAACACTCCGCCTAGACCGTCATTACAAGCATCAGTGCAAACCACGAAATCTTTATTAGGGTCCGCTATTCTGAGAATAGGCGCAGTTGTCAATAAAATCTTAAGTTTCTTAAAGCTTTCTTCACACTTCACGTTCCAATCAAACTTCTTGCCTTTCTTTTGCAAGGAAGTGATTGGGTTGGCTATTTTTGAAAAGCCTTCAATGAATCTCCGGTAGTAACCGGTAATTCCCATGAAGGATCTGACATCTGTTACGTCTTTTGGTACTGGCCACTCTTCAATTGCCCGGATATTTTCAGGATCAACTGAAATCCCTTCCTTCGTGACTACATGTCCTAAGTACTAGAATTCATCTTTGAAGAAGTCACATTTACTGAACTTCGCAAAGAGCTGTTGCTCTCGTAGTTCTTGTAGGACTATCCGTAAATGTTCTTTATGCTCCTCTTCATTCTTAGAATAAACTAAAATGTCATCGATGAATATGACAACAAATTTATCTAAGTACTTGTGCATTATGTTATTCACCAGCCACATAAAAACGGCTGGGGCGTTAGTAAGCCCAAATGGCATTACGACAAATTCGTAATGTCCATACCTTGTTCTGAAAGTTGTTTTGAAAATGTCTTCTTCTTTAATCCTCACCTGATGATAACCTGATCTCAGGTCTATCTTAGAGAACACCGTAGCTCCATGTAGCTGATCAAACAGATCATCTATGCGAGGCAACGGATATCTGTTTTTTATCGTCATCTTGTTTAGTTGACGGTAATCTATGCAAAGTCGCATAGTTCCGTCCTTCTTTTTAACAAAAATTACTGGTGCTCCCCAAGGGGATACACTGTGTCGAATGTAATTCTTGTCTATTAACTCCTTTAACTGAGTTTTCAATTCGTTAAGCACCAAAATATTCATACGATACGGGGCTTTTGAACTGGGTACAGCACCTGGTATCAGCTCAATTGTAAAGTCCAGCTCCCTCTTGGGAGGTAATTCTTGGATTTCCTCAGGAAAAACATCCATAAATTCATTGACTACAGGGATGTTCTCTACTGTTATCTTGCTTCTTTCAGACTTATTTGCCTCATCTGTAATAGTTACAGCATAGGCTTTGCACCCTTTTCTGACTGCCCTTTTAAGTTGTAAAGCAGAAATCTGCCTCACTACTGTTTTCCTAGGAACACCCCTAACAGTTACAGGCTGTCCATTACTGTTTACACATCTAAAAGTTTTGTCAAAACAGTTTAAAACTACCTTATGCTGTTCTAACCACTCCATCCCTATAAGTATGTCATAAGAGCCAAGTGGCAAAACATTTAATTTAACTGTAGTCTTAAAATCATTCATATCTAAGACACATTCCTTAACATAACAATTTACCTTCCTTTTAGCCCCAGTAGCTAGTTGTACAGACCAAGAATTATCAAACCTTTCAACAGTCAGATTACATTTTTCTACCAGTTGGGGTGAAATATAACTAAGACTAGGACCCGGATCTATTAAAATAGTTACAGGGATTTTGTTAATCATGCCTCCTACTTCCACCATGGAAGTTTGATAGTCAGCTTGGCGGTTTTCCAACGCTGCATTGATTCTGGGCGTAGTCCTTGCAAAGTCTCCAACAGTCATTTCATCTTGTATAGTATGAATATTGCTGATTGGTTTCTTTCGATTTGGGCACACTGAAGCATAGTGTGGGCCATTGCATTCCCAGCACTTAACAGGTTCCTTTCGCTCAAAATTCTTAGTGTAGTTTCCATGATTGTTAGGAGCCTCCTTACTGCTTTTGAAATTGTTGGAATGATTAGCAGCTCCATTTTTGTTTCCCTGGAAGCTTTTACAATTAAAATGGTTTTCGTTCTTGTTATTCTTGAAACCTTTATGGGGGACAAACTCCTTTTTCCTGTACTCAAGCTGATTATTGTTCTTTTTGGCTTTCCAGCTGGCTATCCCTTCTTTCTTTTTATTCTGTTCATAACAGAAATTAGCCTTTCGCATAGCTTCTTCCAATGTTTTGGGGTTGTCATATTCAATTCTGTCCTTGATATGATATGGCAGACAGCTAAGAAACCGCTATATTTTTGGTTTCTCTTCGACAAAATACGGCACATACCTTAACAGACTTAAGAATTTACTGTTTAAGTCCTTCATCGTCATAGATCCTAGCTTCAGTTCATCAAATTCCTTGGCCCTCTCTTCATAGTACTGTTCAGACAGAAATTTCTTCTTGAAGTATCTTTTAAAGGTACTCCAATTAACTTCTTTTTCTTTAATCCCCTTGACCCTTTTCAGATCTTGCCACCATATGTCCGCCTTTCCAGAAAGGTTGTAGATGGCCATTCGTGCCTTCAGCTGATTTGAATAGTTATAAATCTGGAAATATTTTCTCATCCCGGATAACCAGGATTTTGCTTCTTCTCCTGTTTCAGATTCTCCATTGAAAGTTGGGGGTTTTATTTTCTTAAACTCCCCGAAAATCTCTTCGTAAGGCCTGTACTTTTTCTTTCGGTGATACAACTCAGCCTCATTGCTGTCACTAGTAGTGCGATAGCTGTGTTGTTTCTTTCTTTCTTCAGATGATGAATTGCTGTCAGATTTAGCTGGTTTCATCCTTTTAGACCCTCTTTGATGACTAGCTTCTTCTGAGTCAGCTCTTTTGCTTCTTCCTTCTGTCTGAAATTTTTCTAATAATAGTTGATTTAACTGCTCTTGAGTTTTCAGAATTCTTTCGTTATCCTTCTTGACTGTTTCGATCTCAGTCTTTAAACCTTTTATGGTCTGCATCAGTTCAGTGGAGTGAGAAATTACCTCCTCTGTCTCAGGTTCTCTCGACATCTGTCTTGTTGCAGTGTTTGGAGATTCTTGCTCAGCATATTCTCCTAGCTTTTCCATACCTACCTGTTAATTTCAGAAAAAGGAGATTTTTCTGCTCTGCTTCATGAAACAGAAATATAAGTTAGTACATTATATATTTAAATTTTTCTTTCATGGTCACTGTTTTGCGGAAACTAGTGGAGTCACATCCAAGCCCAGTGTCTGAACCATGCTCTGATACCACATGTCAAAACCCGAAAATTTCTGAAAATTTTAAAATTTTTATGATAGCAATAAATGTTGTATATAAGCAGTCTTTTAACTGTCTGTTTAACTTACTTGGTTGTAAGTATGTATGAAGGATCTTTGTTGTACTTAAGTGTTATTATGGTTATCTCTTTTCTTTTAATAGTTGTTTTATTGTGTCGTAACCTCCAGGGGAACTTGCCATAACAAGCTGGGCTTAATTAGCTTACGAGCTAATGCATCGAATTGTTTTCCTCTTTACAGATCTACAGGTAAGGTGCGGTCGCGACAATTATAATTTAAAATGTTATACTCCAATTAGCTGTACAAAAAGTCATTCAAATAAAAGGTCTTTGCTCACTCAGTTTTCAAGTGTTTGAAGGTAGCATTCTGCCTACCAACTTCTTGATTCTTTCTATTGTTGAATTTGTACTTCTAGCGACGAGGATAGCTGTATTTCTGAAGTGTCCAAGAATTAAATCAGTCTGTAGAAATAATTGTCATTGATGATGATTTTGTACTGTAGATGCGCCTCATATTTAGCATAGTAAAATAAATCTCTTACCTATTGTCAGCATTAACTAGATATTCTACAAGTCTCCGTCTAACCATCACAGGCTTGTATAAATTGAACAAATTATCTTTATATCAATGATTCGAAATTTTATAAGCTTATCCGGAGTAATTTGTTTAAATGTTTATAAGGAAATTGAAGTAGTTGAAAACTTGTTGTGATAAATTTGGAATTGTCGATGCATCCCTAACTTTATTGATATATCTCCATTATGAGTAGACTACTTCCAAGATTGGGTTTTTCAAATGATATTTATAATTCAATTTTATGAGCAAACTATGCAATTTGTATATAGCAATATCACCGAGCAATAATTCATTTTATACTTACTATGATTTGTTTGGTATCAAGGTGATATTTTCATGGAAATGTTAAATGTTAAAACAATTGTTTTGAATTATGGGTCGTAGACAAAGTGTTGTTGTTCATTATACAACGTTTGATTGCAATATTCAAATCATGGATTCAATCATATGGTAAGGCAACCCTATGGAATATCCATATCATCCTTTTTAATTGGCACAATGATGGTATTGTCGTCGTAAACAAACTATGTAAAAGTGACCCAATGCATGGGAATAATTTAAGGGATACGTGGCTAACTCACAACCGAGTACTCATCTCATAAGAGGTTGACAAAACCTACCACTCACCATTTCTTCCCTCGCCTTCGGGCTCGACCGCTCTGTGGGTTTTTCTGTCCAAAACCTGTCGAAACCATGGTGGATTCTACTTCCCACACTGTTGTAGCTCTTGCTGCGCTAGTCCCTTGCTAAGGTTTAGGAGTTGTATATATTTTGTTTACTTTTTAACAGTTGTAGTATTTTTGTGAGAACCCTAGGGTTCTATCCTTTCTGTTACAAGCTTCATACCAGTCACGGCTTCCATTGTTGCCTTCCTTTGATCTATTTCTGTAACCACCTTCATCGTGGAATGCATTTTTTAATTCGCCATTTCTTCTTTGGTGGCCAAGGTTAGGGTTCACACTCCATCGTTCGTGGTTTCAAGACCTGTCACTGTGTGGTCGCTTCATTCCAATTTCTGGTGAGTTAATCCTGTGGGTTTCTTAGTGTTATTTCGATAATAAAATTCAAAGCTTGTTGTTTTCGTTTGTTGAGAATATAAATGGTAATTGATTTGTGGTTTCCTGTTCTAAGCAGGTATTGAACACTCTATAAGACGTACAGGACGCAGCTCTCGACATTTGGCTCCTCCGGGTAAGCCTGGTCCTTACCATGGCATTTTCTCCTTGGGGTTTTTGTGTGGATGAATAGGGTTTGGTCTTCAAAGGGCATGAATCTACGGCTATCGTCGTTCTGTTGAGTCTTTTAATAGCTTGACCCTGCAAGACCTTGACAGGTGTTATCCCTGTCAAAGGATAGAGGCATTGTGGCTTCGGATGACTGTAAATTAATGGTCTTCCTTAGGGTGTTGTATGGTTCTCACCAACGTTTTGTTATTTGTTAAGGCGTAGGGAACAAGGCTAGAAGCCGGTTTTGAATATGGGGTTACAACCCTATGGGTTTGCCTTCGTTACTGTACTCATGAAGGGTTTTGGGGTGTACTACCCAGTTTTTTTTTTTTATTTGAATTTAACTCAATATAAGTTGCCAGTTGAATTGGCTTGTTTAAAGGCATTTGTTACTCCGTTGTTCTGTACTATGTTTTATTTTTACAACCACTTCTACAGGAGTTGTGCACTCGGCTGTTAGTAAAACAATGTATCAGTTAAATGGTTTATTCCTACGTCTTTCTTGTGTAATTTAAGGTTTAGAAATGTATTGCTACAGTCATTCCGTATGACGAGCTATTGTATGTTGTGCTTTGATCTTCTATAACAAGTTTTTGTTAATTGACGAGGCTACGACCATCGATAATTTTGTTGTAAGGATTTGATAATTTGCAAAATGTCTGCGTTTCCTTTTGGTATTCGATACTGTGTATTATAATAACTAAATCTTTGTTTTAAAAAGGTTTTGACAACTCAGTCGTAGGTTGGATACAGTAATATCAAGGTTTTGCTCCTGCGTTTCCTGTTTAATTTTTAACTTAAAAAAGATGACTTGTTACAGCCCTTCCATAGGATGAGGTCGCTGTATGACGAGTGTTTCAGGTTCAAGTTTTATGTAGAACGCTTCTATAAATAAAAAGACTATGACCATAGGCAAAAATTATTGTATGAATTTAATGTTAGGATGCTACGTCTAAATGTTTTCTGTAGGTTTCAAATTGATGGGTGTGGCATATAATTTAATTGTAGGACAGAAGTCCATTCTGAATTGACAGTGTTGTTTTGTTGAATGATTTATGTATTCTTAGGGTAGGACTCTGTCGATTCTGTACATTCACATTAAAATAATAACTAAAGGGGTTAGAGCTCGATAATGAGCTAGCAATACAGTTCTGTTATAATGACTTTGACCATAAGAAATTAATGGAAGTCTAAGGGAATATAATACTACCTGAAGAAGCTCGGCCTCGAGTTAATTTTTGTCCTGTCATAGATTTCCTTTTGTTCAAAAGTTAATAACTAAATCAAAGTGTTGCCGAATGTTTTCTTGTTGTAGAAATCTGGAGAGATAGGTTTTTGGTTCGAACTCCATGACCAAACTTACTGTTTAGTAAACTGTTTGGTTTGTTTTAACTAAGACTCTGTCTAAAAATAGTTAAACAAATGAATGACATTACTATACTTGTTGTTTTAGTTCAAGGTTGAGTCAAAATAAGTTCTGCTAATCCTTTTATATAATCAGTCAATGACTAAATAAACTTTCTATTGAAATTTTGGCTCGTTCATTTATGTGACAGATAATGACCTGCACACCTGCTAGCTAGGGTTTGTATCTGCTATATTATCTATGATAATAAATGTATTGTGGTTATATGGTTACCTATATGTTTCTGTTCCTATAATTGTTTTAATGAATTTATTTTCTAAGAAATATTTATTGTATAAAGAGCCCCTACTTATCTATTTAACTATTGTAATAACCAAATACAAAATCACAATAACATCCTATACCTTATAATAATATCAAAGCGTATTATGCATAAAATAATTACTTGAACTGTATGATAATAGTGATATTAGGAAATCTCTAAGACAAAAATTCTACAGAATCTATCTACTAACAGTTCAGAAATACTAACTTTTACTGAAGTAAAATACTGTTCAGACATAAAAGAGATAATCATAAACTACATTCCTATTACTCAATAAACAGCAGGAAATATGTGGCAGAACCTGTATCAACTGTAGACAACAACAGCAATGGGAGACTGTTCCTCCCTACCAATTCCTGGAGAGTGCCCAGACAACACTTCTCAGGACCCCCGAGCTTGCTCTGGTCTCCCTGGCTGGAACTAGGTGCAGCAAAACAATTCACTCAGCCAAACAGCTACACTGGAACCAAGTTACTGCAGCTTCCTATCTCAAAACACTTCCTTACTGTTTTTCCCTCTTCCTCAATGGGACTCCTGAATAGCATTCACCTGAATGTATTCTCCCTCCAGAACAATGCTGAACCCCCAGCTTAGTTCATTGAGTACTATTTAAAATATTGCCTAGGTCTTAGTTGGGTTAACTGTCATTAATGAGCCACCTGCTCAGATTCCACTTTCTTGGGGAATCATGACCCCAAAATATAGGGAAGTTGCCACCTGCAACTTAGGAAGTGTTTGAGGATGCTGCCACTTGTCTTTTGCCTTTCCACCTAGTTCCATCCACCAGTTAGACCAGTAACCTCTTTTAACAGCTCTCCCATGCTGTTGTCTCCATAATTTATTTATTAATAATAAAATATTCAGAATTTACATTCCATTTCTGGTGACTCTGCTGAGTCATCATTTCCCACTTAGCATTAAATTTAACATAATGTCTCAGGAATATTAATAAATAATTACATTATTTTTGCAAAATTGGGGTATGTGACACTAGTACTCATAAATTAATGCAGGGTTTCATTGAGGATATGTGCATTAAAATATTATGTACAATCTTGTGGTTATACATTGAGTGATTGCACACTAAAAGATTATGTGAGTGATGTAAAAGTGCATGCATATGTATAGGTGCACATGTTGAGATGCATTGTGTGAATGCATGGTTGTGACATATATATATGATTCAATGCAGTTAGATAATAGATGAAATGGTGGACTATTGTTAATCCTGATACCATTTCATGAGATGCTATGAATGCAGGAGAAAGACTGCATGAAGAAGATGGACATGTGATGGGCTACCAGAGCACTATGTTGGAAGGACAGAATTGCATGGAATGTGAAGTAATGAGTATTTATAGTTTATTTAAATTGCATAGATAGTGTGACTGTGTCTTGCAATTTTATTGTGATAATGATTCATATATAGAAATGTATATATTTCATTGCATTTCAAATGTTAACAGTTGAAGATGTTTGAATTATTGAGTGTTATAATTTCGAGATCACTTCAGTGACTGTTGTGGTAATGAAAGGATTATATGCATAGATACTCACAACGTGTTTGGCTGATTGAAGTTTCAATTTTCAGGTAGAAAAGTCTTACGTATGGCAATGAGGATAAGTCCATAGTAAAGACCGGGATCTACCATGTGCAGAAGCCAAAGGCTATGAGAAGGTTCTCATGGTTGTAAAGTATGCATGAAACAAATCTGAAAATTTTATGGTTTAAATTTATGAGAATAATCTCATGATTGCAAATCTAATTTTTGTAGGAAAACAGATTTATAGATTTCAGATTTGAGAATTTGCTTATAATTGCTAATCACTGTTTGGATTATATAAATTGCGTCAGGAGGACATGTTGTAGGCGGATGTTCATGTATGGTAGCAAGTGTAAAACCATAATGGATAGAGTGATACCACTTACGAGAGCCAAACAATATGAGGATGGCCTCATGGTTAAACCAATCAATTTATGTAGGAGACAGAGTTGCAAATTCATGTTGAATTAATTCTTAATGTTAATGATTGGTTATGGAACAATCATACTTGAAGCTTATTGCTAAATGTTGCTAACTGTTTGGCTATTTGATAAATGTGCCAGGAAGACACATTGCAGGAAGACCAGGAGCGATGGCCTGCAAAAGCCAAACTAGATGGGAAAGACCCCATGCTTTGGAAATGGGTTTCGGGTGAAATGCCATTGACAATATCTCAGCTAAACTGCATGTTGGTAAACCATGAGAGTGAGATGGTAAATCTATGCCCAGAAGGCATGTGAGATACATCTGCAAAATGAATGAGTATTCTGTGACCCTAGACAAGAACATGCATGTCTAAATTATTAGGGTTAATATGCAGAGCCTGTTTTATTATTATTCCAGACTACTTGAGTATGATTAGGGTCTACATGACTCACATCAGAAAGGGATGCATACCTTTCGAGTGCTGGGTTTTGTTGAGGTTGACAATATTGACTACACCCTAAGGGAATGGATGCATTCCTGGTGTTTCAATACTTGATAGTGAATGTTATGAAATATGATTACAATTTTTGAGCAGCAATATTGATGAGCCTGCTTATCCTTCTTGTGTTGACAACTTATACGAATGCAATTTGGTTTTGCATGTTAAGGGGAAATGTGAAGAGAAAGTACTCAAGAGGACTGTATGGGAAATGGTAACCTTTCTACGCTCACACTAAAGGACACTAGAAGAGATGGATAGGCCCGAGGAGCTGTGTAGCAGAAAAGGGGTATCATCCTTGTGTAGTGTGAGTGGGTAATGTGGGGGCCATACTAGGTTGCAGTCAAGTGAGTCACCTATGGATTTATTGGAGGGAACCACTGGTTGCATAAGAGAAGGAGCTACGTAATCATATTATGTTGTTCTTATTTCCTGATAAACCCAGTCGGTGAACTGGCTTGGAAATGGCTGTTTTATGCCTGATAAACCCAGTTGGTGTACTGGTTGGCATTGGATATGTGGATGTTGTGGTGAATGGTTGTTGGATGCCTGAAAAACCTAGTCGATGTACTGGCTTGGCAATTGTTATTTGCATGTTGCGGAGGTATTAGTGAAGGGTGTTATATCCTGACAAACCTAGTCGAAGAACTGGCTTGGAAATGGTCATTGTATGCTTGATAAACCCAGTCGGCGTACTGGCTTAGCATACTGATTTTTGAAATGCTTGATAAACCTAGTCGACATACTGGCTTAGTATACTGATTTTTGAAATGCTTGATAAACCTAGTCGGTGTACTAGATTAGCATACTGATTTTTGGGATGCCTGATAAACCCATTCGACGTACTGGCTTAGCATTGCCTATTCGGATGATGTGTGGAACAGCATGTGTGCTGGCCAAGCATCCACCCCATAGGTGATCCAAGGCTTGTAAAGCAGAGAAGGAAACCTATGGAGTAGTGAGGAAATGCACAATACAGATAAGTATTCATTTTCATTTATTTCTTGCTTGGAATAATGAAGATTTAAGGTATAAGTTTTCTAACAACTAAGTTGATACACTATGGTTTATTTGTTGGAAACCTTGGTCATTGCAGGAAGCACAGACCCTAAAAGAACTATAAATTCTTGGTAAACCAGAGTTGTTGGAGCCTAGGCCGCAACTATGGTAAAGCTGCGAATTTTGAAGAAAAAGCATAAGTGTTGAAGGGAAAGTGCTAATTTTGAATAAGCACTAATTTTTGGGCAGAAGTAAACGGTGTGCAGGAGGGTGCTAGATGGATGAGCTCAGTGCAGATTACGGACCGGAAATCGCGGAGCTCGCGTGCACATGTCATAGGAGAATGAATGTGGCCGAGTGGAAAGCTCAGCTACCACAATAAATGAAGCGACGGAAGAGAGGGCTCAGCTACCCTCATTAAGGCTAAGTACAGAAGTTATGGTTGATTTGATTAAGGAAGAGCAACGGACCAAATCATTGAAGGCGAAGGACAAAGAGCAGTGAATGATGAAGCGGCGCCCATACCCGCAATCTGTGCCGAAAGTCACGGAACCTGCAGGAAACGGCGACGTGACTGCAAGCGGCGCCTACAGTACACTTAGCCATGTCCGTGGTTAGGGTTTTTGGGGAATACTACTGGGAAAGGCCCACAGTTTTGTAAAGGTGTGATCGTCATGGCCACCTATATATATGTGTAATTGTAAGGGAAAAAGGTTGGTTGTTGATTGTTTTCTATTGTGTGGTAGAAGACAAGAGTTAGACGTAGGCTAGCTGTTTGAGATATGTTAGCTAGTCATTGAGTTGCAGACAGTCTGAGTCGATGTCTGAACTATTGTAATCTCTGTAGAGGAAGAGACTAGGTCTAAGAGAAGGGCTCCCAGCTGTGTGCGTGGAGTTTCCTGGAAAGATCTAAGGCTACAGCTGTGTGCGCAGCATATTGTGTAATTCCATTTCAGATTAATATAAGATATACTTCCCGTGGACATGGTTTCCTCGTGGAGGTGAACTACATAAGTCTTGTTGTTATGATGCTGTGTTGCATGAATGCATGTTTTAGTTCACTATCTGTGTATACATGAACGTTGCGTTATCTTTATGAATATGTTAAGTAAGTTCTCAAAGCTTCCTTGGTAGTTATAATCGTTAAGTGTCAAAGAAGTCTGTAGAACACCGTCGCTGCGGCGAGTGAGGAATGTGTTATTGCGCCGGGCGCGCAAGCATAAACGATACATTGAGTATCATAGTTGAGGATAATTGCCTAGTGCGCAGGAGCGGAGATACCGCGCAGCTAGGCTGGTAAGTGCAAACTTCAGCGATGTTGCACTGCGAAGTCTGCGGAAGAGTAAGACGTTCCGCTTTGAGGAATCCTCTCGGGAGAGAGGAGAAAGGGAGAAGAATGCAGTCTCCGCGTCGCCCAGGTTAAGGAAGCCTGATTCCTTAGCCCCCCCATAGCCACTTCGGGTGAGACCTCGAGCTGCTGCGCAGCTCGTTGCCGAGAGGGCCAGTGCGCCAAGGGTTTTTGTTGCTGCACCTCACTTAAACCCGGGTCTGTCCAAAAAGAAGCCAACAAATGGTTCCATTTCCTTATGACTTGTGGATCCAACAAATGGTTCCGTTTCCTTATGACTTGTGGAGCCAACAAATGGTTCCATTTCCCCGTGACTTGTGGATCCAACAAATGGTTCCGTTGCCTTATGACTTGTGGAGCCAACAAATGGTTCCGTTGCCTCGTGACTTGTTACTGTGAGACTTGTTATTCCGGCGACGTGTGAGATACTGCTGGAGCCAACAAAGGGTTCTGTTTCCTTGAGACTTGCTCAGCCAACAAATGTGTTACTGGAATCCTACAACCAAAGAGATTCAAGACTGGTTTGATTTAAAGGCTAGAGAGTTCGCCGAATGAGAAAATAGAAGGTCTAGACTTCAGACAGAAGACTGTTTGCAGAAGTATATCTATACTGACCTTCACGAGATTTTCTTTGTCACATTTGCACTTGAGTTGCATACATGGATAGACAAGTTAGCAGATACTAGACCCACTGTGCATGTTGATCGACCCGTCGCTTGGACGCCTGAGCTAGTCAGTATTTTGAAGCGGGTAGATAATTCTGTGTCCCGCGCAGTAGACTTTTGGTTGAATAGTCTGCTGGAAGGCTTCACCACCGAGGTTGCAGTAGATATGAGAAAGAGTTTCAGCGAAGCTGAGAGGAGATTCTTCCAAGCACACAGAGGTAAGTTCTTAAATTCTCTGAACTTATGGATTAAAATGCTTCTGTATGAAAAAGGAAAACTATGCATAGCTTCCGATGAATAACATAGACAAGTAATGTTCGCAGATTCTGATAGTGATCCTAAACTTATTGGTTGCACTCGTAGTGGAAAATGGTATAAAGTAGGCATTGACCAGCATTCTTTTGAGTCTAGCCCAGAAGACAGTCAAGTTCCTAGAGCGAGCCATATAGAGAGACAAGGGAGTGCTCATATCCCTTATCACCCTTTTACACCGCAAAAGCCAGACGGGGCTCAGTATAACCCCGCAGTAACACCTTCTAGTAGCCCGCACGGTACTTCTAGTACCTCAGCACCACCATTGTCTAACCATTACGGAGGTAGTGCTACAACACCTCCACCTCAACCTAGCGCAAGAAGGATGGGTGATGACATGAAGCTACCAACTTTTAGAGGAACAGGGATAGAAGACCCTGAGCAGCACTGGTTCCTATGTGAAGCCATTTGGACAATTAAGCAAATTAATGATGATGCTGTTAAACTGGTTCAGTTAGCAACCACACTAAGAGAAAGAGCCTTAACTTGGTTCATGAAATACTCAGCAGCACAGAATAGGACGCTTGCTGATGTAAGAAATGCTATGATTAGAGAATTCAAGAAACCTAAATCAGAATCACAGTGTATAACAGAGCTCAAAGACATAAAACAGTTACCTACAGAGTCAGTATGGGACTTTGACCAGAAGTTCAAAGCCTTGATAGATCAAGTAAGCTTTGAGTTTGCACCGCATCAGCATAAGGAATGGTTCATTGCTGCACTGCTTCCACACATTAGACTTCCTTTGATGCAACAGAATCTCACTACTCAGGAACAAGCTCTAGAGATGGCTATGAAACTAGAAGCTTCACCAATTGCTGGAACAAGCAACGATGTTGCGCAGTTGCAGAACCAATTAGAAAACCTAACCTTGCAAGTGCATGATATTAAGAAAGGCAAGGAAGTTAAAGAAGAAATTTGGTGTACAAAATGTAAAGCGCAAGGTCATTCAAAGGACCATTGTCCCGTTTTCATAGAGTATATTGCAACTGGAGCACCTAACCCTTTACCACAGGCCCAGGGGCCTTGGTGCGAAATCTGTAGAACTAGAGGTCACAGACCACAAGAATGTCACTTGTTACAGAAATACGTACAAACTCCAAAGAATCTATATTGCAATTTCTGTAAATCAGTAGGCCATGATGAGAACAATTGCAGAGCATATGATCTTATGAAGGAAAGAAAACATGATGTTTATAGAGTATAGTCAGAGGTACAAGGACCCACAGCAGGTCCACAGTATGACCAAACTCGCGACGGCCGAGCAGGAAATTATAGGGGTCGCGGACGCGCACCAAACTTTGGTCGAGGAAGAGGACAGATCACTTGTTATAATTGTGGAGCCCAAGGTCATTTTGCAAGGGATTGCCAAAATCCTACAACCATCTGCAGATACTGTAAATCTTATGATCATGTCATTGAATAATGCCCTCAGTTGATGGCTAAGATGCAAGCAAAGACGCCACAGGTCAATTAGAATATTCAGCTGATTGGAGCAGAAAAAAGAGAACCAGATCCTACAGTTAATATAGTAACGCACAGTGGAGAAACCACTGGTGTGCCAGAGTTGGGAACTGGAAAGCAAGCGACGCAATGGGTGCGCTGCGCTAATATTAAACCGGCCCCACTTGACCTGCAGAAGCAAAAAGAAGCATTCAAGCAAGCTCAAGAGTATTTCTCAAATCCGAGAGCTTCAAGTTCTGTTGCAATTCTGCATAATGATATCAGATCACAAGTGCTAAGACAAGACAACCTGGCGCAAGAACAAGCCACTACATCTGGAAGGCCTGATGAAGAGGATGCACTAGGCAGTGTCCATACTTTTCTGAGGAACTGCTTAAAGTTGTTTCGCAATGAAAAAGCAACCATGGAACTTCAACACCTATTGGATAAGTGTCAACAATCTGCTTCGACGAACACACCGCAGCGTGCTGTTCACCAGATTGGAAGTCATACTAGAACTGGAAAAGAGATGAGGCTCACAGCGCAGATTGGAGCATTTGAAATGGATGAAGTAATTTTAGATTTGGGCTCAGAAGTTAATGTTCTCACCATGCAGACATGGGAACATATGGGTATCCCTCACCTTACAAGATCTCCTATCCATCTAAGACTCGTGAATCAGCAACGAGTCTCTCCATTGGGCAGATTACCCAATGTACCTATTGATATCGAGGGAGTAAGAAGTTCTGCAGACTTTGAAGTAATCAAAATTCTAGATGACAGTAGACCTTACCCAACACTTTTAGGCATATACTGGGCATTTGATAATTTGGCTTTCATTAATTTGAAGAAAAGACAGATGACCTTTGAGGATGACCAGATTAGGGTCATTGCACTGCTTGATCCCATTCAAGGACCAAGGTATATTGAACCCATTCGGGCAGAAGAAGAAGTGCGCCACATGGAAAGTTTGTATCAGATGACTGCTAGTCATAGTGACTATGTCAATCCCATAGCAGATGGCCATATCAGCTGGCGATGCGATAGCTCGTGCACATCAGACTCAGACGCAGGATTGGAAAACTGGCAGAATCGTTTACATGAGGTTTCTGCAAGGCGTTGTGCCATGATGACTAAATCCATTCGATGGATTGGTACAGAATTGAATGACACTCCAATTTTTGATGGTTTAATTGAAGTAAGTGAATTCATACATACATATGAACAACAGATTCCATATGAGCAGCACATACAAGCTTTGGATATAGCACTGCGCGCTACACCCGCAAGATGGTGGGGTGCGCATAAAGAGAATATTCACACATGGAAAGACTGTCGTAGATTGATACTGCGCAGATTTCAGGAAACTAAAGTAGAAGTGTTGCGCAAATACGATGGACAGAGTGACCTCAGGTCACACGTTGAAGCATGTATTCAGCAATGGTCACATATTCCAGAAGATGAATGGGTTCACCAATTCATCCACACGTTGGATACAGTTCCAAGGAACTGGTACACTGAAACAGAATTGCGCAGAGGCACTATCACTTGGCCTCTTATGATAGAAAGTTTTCAACTTACCTTCAGCTTTGAGTCAGAACATCCGAGCATCGACCACGCTTTAAAGTGTATTAAAAAGAAGGTATTTGAACAATGTCCATTGCCAGAATATTCCCAACCAGATTGGGTTGTCCAGATGGAACATGCCCTGGAATGCTATAATTTCACTACTGAAGAAGAGGAAGATGATCCTCGCAACATCAATATCCCAGAATCAGAAGGGATGCGCAAAGTCAAAGGTCCTCAGCTTGATATCCCTACCATTACAGAACACATCTAGCTCAAAAAGATTAACATTGGTACAGAAGCCGAACCCAAGTTTGCTTCTATAGGAGATTATTGGGATGATGAAACTGTTGGGCATATTTCAGATTTATTACGTGACTACCAGGATATCTTTCCTACTAAGTTCACAGAAATGAAAGGCATCCTAGGAGATTTAGGAGTGATGCGCATACCTCTGAAAGTAGACGCTAAGCCAGTAAAACAGCGCCCATACAGATTGAACCCGCGATATAAAGAAAAGGTTAAAGAAGAAATTGATAAAATGCTTGCAGCATGTATCATTGAGCCAGTAGAGGAAAGTGATTTGATTAGTCCTATGGTGGTACAAGAGAAGAAGACAAAAGGTGAAATAAGAATCTGTGTGGACTTGCGCAAGCTGAATGACGCATCAGCGCATGATCCATTTCCTACTCCCTTTACAGACGAAGTGCTTGATAACGTTGGAGGACAAGAGGCTTACTCCTTCACTGATGGCTTTTCAGGATACCATCAGATCAGAATCCATCCAAACGACCGCCATAAGATGACTTTTGCGACTAAATGGAGCTCATTCCAGTATACGGTAATGCCCTTTGGTCTTAAAAACGCTCCTGCTATCTTCTCTCGAGTCGTTGTTGCTGTATTTAAAGAATTCATTCATATGTTTCTAGAAGTCTATTTTGATGACTGGATTGTGTTTGGTTTACTAAAGAACCATATCGGGAACCTGCGCATGATGTTAGAAAAATGTAGACAGTATCAGATTTCCCTTAACTTGAGAAAATGTATCTTCAGTGCTCCTTTTGGTATTTTGTTGGGTCATATTGTATGCAGACAAGGACTCCTGATGGATCCTGCGAAGGTTGCCATCATTGCTAATTTACCTGCGCCCAACTCAGTCAAACAATTGCGCACTACATTGGGACATACAGGGTACTACAGGAAATTTATCAAAGGTTATGCAAAGATCACTGCACCTATGGAAAGATTGCTGAAAAACGATTCGAAGTTCCAATGGACAGAAGAATGCCAACAGAGCTTGGATACACTTAAAGAAAAGATGATCACTGCGCCTATTCTAGTTTTCCCAGACTGGAGAAAACCCTTTCATGTTCATGTGGATGCTTCTTCCATAGAATTGGGGGTTGTGATTACACAACCAGGAGAAAGAGGTATTGATCACCCCATTGCTTACTCCAGCAGAAAGCTGTCCACAGCCGAGAAGAACTACACCACTACAGAAAGAGAAGGACTAGCTATGGTGTATGCCCTACAGAAGTTCAGACACTACCTATTGGGCGCACATTTTAAAATGTATACTGACCATTCTGCCTTGAAATACTTGGTCAATAAGCCAGTGTTAGGGGGAAGAATTTGCAGATGGCTACTGCTCTTCCAAGAGTATGATTTTGAGGTTATTGTGAAGCCAGGTAGATTGAATGCAGGACCTGACCACTTATCTAGGCTAGAGTCAGGGGAGGAACCTACAAATCTGGAGGACAATCTGCCTGATGCGCAGTTATTTTCTGTTCAAGCAGCAGATGAATATTATTCCGATATTCTTGAGTTTCTCACTACCGGGCAAGCGCCAGTTGAGTTTACAATCCAGCAGAAGAAGCAACTTGTTGTCAAAGCCGCAGACTTCACTTTGATAGCAGGCCAACTTTATAAGTTGGGCCCCGATGAAGTCTTGCGCAGATGTATCCTACCGCATGAGAAGAACTCCATCATCGCAGAAGCGCACTCAGGAACCACAGGAGGCCATTTCGCAGGAAAGCCGACTGCGCAGAAGATCTTAACCGCAGGTCTTTGGTGGCCAACATTGCACAAGGATACTAAGGAATTCTGCAAATGTTGCGATGTGTGCCAGCGAATAGGAAAACCTTCCAGAAGAGATGAAATGCCACTAAGACCCCAGATAACACTACGTGCTTTTGATAAATGGGCCATTGATTTTGTAGGACCTATCAACCCACCAGGAAAAAGAACCAGTGCAAGATACATCATTACAGCTACTGAATACCTCACCAGATGGGCTGAGGCTAAGCCAGTTAAGAACTGTGACGCTCTCACTGCCGCGCAGTTCATTTTTGAGAACATTATCACTAGGTTTGGATGTCCACTAATTCTAATGAGTGATCAGGGTACACATTTCCTAAATGAGACTGTTAGAACATTTTTACCCTTATGTACATTAATCATTTATTAATGATGGTTAATTAGTGCCCAAGTGATTAATGATTACATCCCTATGTTGGTTAGCTACTAAATGGTCAATTATCATGAACTAGTTAGCAAATGTGAACAAGTGCTGAGTCAAACCAGCTGTTTGGAGCGCTCCCCAGGGCAATTAATGCATTCAGCATGCCTAGAGCGCCCTCCTCAGGTCAATTAATGCATTCAGCATGCTTCTCTTCTACCTAGGGCGCATTTGCTCAATTTGTGGACAATCTTGCCAACTTTGTCATATTTTTGGCCAATTTTAGCTACCAAACCTCTAACCAACCAGTTTCTTCACATGTGTGAGGTCACATGGGCCTGTCCAGTCATTCCTAGCATTCACACAGCTGATTCAAACCAGTTTGGGATGGTTTGGGATATTTTGGTCAACCTAGGGGGGTTTGAGCTATTTCTAAGCTAGATCAGTGTGAACACTCCAGATGGATTTGAATTCTTCCAGATTTGTATATATGGGTGTTCTTAACCTATTTTGAGGTTGGACAGTTAATAATATTGACATTATTCACCCATTTCATGTGTATTGTTCTTCATTCATTTACAGATTTATGCTATTCTTGCAAATGTTGTGCAATCTTTCACTAGTGAGGAATCCATAGTAGCTAGGTTCTGCTGTGATTGAGATTTTACATGGTATCAGAGCTCTTGGAGCTACCATTCGAACCAGCAAGACTGTTGTAGTGGATTTCCAGAAGCAGTGGAGAAACCACATAATTCCTGAGGCCATTGCCTTGAGCTTACTGGAGAAATCTAGTGGCTCCTCTCAGGTGTGATGCTCTCCCGAATGCACCCACTATCCAAACAGGGTTCAAATCTGTTAGTGTAGATCCCTCCTGAGTGATTTGAGAGTTGTTTGCAGGTATTGAAGACCAACATTGTCAGCAAGTGCGAATTGCAGCAGAGAAGAATGGAGCCATCTCACCCAAACGTGCTGACTCCCTTCAACTATTTCGATTGGAAGGCAGAAATGGTGATTTTGCTGAGATCTAAGGGTCTCTACAGAATTACGATGGGCACTGAGGTTGAGCCAAACTCAGCTGTGGAGAAATCCAATTTTTTTAACAGAATGGATGAGGCATTTGGCCTCCTTTGTCTCAGCATTTCGAGAGACCTCCTGTTTCATGTAGAAAGTCTAGCAACTCCAAATGAAGTGTGGCTCAAGCTTGAGACACTGTTTGGAAAGACTGATGAGATGAGAGGCCACCAGCTCGAAAATGAGCTTGTATCACTGAGCCCAGGGAATTTCGATTCCATCCAGGACTTCTTCACCAAGTTCAAGAACTTGGTCTTGCATATCAGACAATGTGGCATAGAGAATAAAGAAGAACAGTTGGTGTTGTCCATTCTCTCCAAATTGGGTTCTGAATACTCAGTTTTTGTGTCTTCCTTCAACTCCACAAGGCTCACAGTTAAAGGTTGGAAGATGCCATCTTTGGCTGACTTCATGGAGATGCTAACTCAAGAGCAAGACAAGCTGGTCTTGATGGGCTCCATCAAGCAAAAAGACCAAGTTCTTGCAGCTGGAGATTCGAAATGTGGAAGAGGCAAGCAAAAACCCAGGGGGTCGAAACCTCAAGAGAAGAAGAGGAAGGATGAGAGGCCCAAATCCTCTGAGGGGGTTTCGAATCCTGTCAAGAACAAGGGAAAGAAGGCTGAGAAGACAAAATGTAGCTACTGTCAAAGAGGTTTTCATCCAGAGAGCTCATGCATGAAGAAAACCATAGACACCATGACCCATCTCCTACAGAAAAATAATATTCCTCTTCCTGAAAGTTCCAAGAAGAAGGAGTGCGTTTCTGAAGACAAGGAGAGCTGCCATGCTTTGGTGGCTAGTTCATCTCATTCACCCTTGTTCATCATTGATTCAGGTGCCTCAAGGCACATGGCTTCCTCAAGAGACTCGTTTTCTGAACTTGCACCCTACAGTGGCCTCTCCATTCGAATGGGAGATGACTCATAAATCCCTGCTCATGGCATTGGGAAAATCTCTATGGAGAATGGCTTCTTCTCCAATGTGCTGTATGTGCCAAATCTTGCAGCAAACTTGCTCTCTGTATATCAAATGACACATACTGGAGCAGCAAAGAAGGTGGTCTTCACTCAGGACGATGTGGAGATATCAGAAGTTTCCACCGGGAAAATTGTTGCAATGGGTGTTGCAGACCATGACATGAAGATGTACAAGTTCTCCCACTTCCTCGAATTCTCTTCACCAAGTGTGCTTCTGTCACATGGGAATGAGACCAGCAAGCTATGGCATCAAAGGTATGGGCACCTAAACTACAGATATCTTCAAGTTTTGAGCAAAGAAAAGATGGTAGAAGGGCTGCCACAAATCAGTTTTTCAAGTGGAACATGCAAGGGTTGCATGATTGGGAAGCATCCTGAAAAGAAGTATTACAAAGGGAAGGAAAGGAGGTCTGATCAACCTCTTGGGATAGTGCATTCTGATCTGATAGGGCCACTCCCCACTCCCTCCTATGGCTGCAGCAAATATGTGCTCACCTTCATCGATGACTACTCAAGGTACTGCTGGTTATTTTTCCTTAAGCAAAAATCTGAAGTCTTTGAATGTTTCAAAATTTTTAAGAGCATGGTTGAGAACTTCAGTGGGAAGGCCATGAAGGTCTTGAGGACTGATAATGGCAGAGAGTATGTCAATAACAATTTGCTGCAGCTCTGTCAAGAGCATGGCATTCAGATGCAACACTCAGTGCCCTACACACCACAGCAAAATGGTGTTGCAGAGCGCAAAAATAGAGCACTGAAAGAGATGGCAACTTGCATGTTGCAAGCAAGGGATTTGTCTCCCAAATTGTGGGCTGAAGCTATGAATTGTGCAGCATATGTTCAGAACAGAGCACCACACAAAGCATTGCAAGGAATTACTCCATTTGAAGCATGGATGGGCCACAATCCCAATGTCTCACATTTCAGAATTTTTGGCTCAAGGGCTTGGGCCAGAATTCCACCGGAGAAGAGAAAGGCCTTGCAGCCCCAAAGCAAGGAGTCAATCATGGTTGGGTATGCAGAGGATTCCAAGGGCTACAAGCTCTTTGATCCATCCACTCACAAAACTTTCATCGAAAGAAGTGTCAAATTCGAAGAAGAAGAATTCTTGCAAGCTAGTGAACAAGGTGATGGGGAATGCTCATTTCCCCGTCTTGATGATGAAGTAAGTAGTGATTCTTTCTCTGATATTTCTGATTCTGATATTTCTGAAGATGATGTTGATATGGATTCTGAACATATCCCTCCCTCAAGGCCCAAGTGGGCAGAGAAAACAATTCAAATTGCCGGAGAGCTTGTGGGAGATCCCCAAGATGCTAGGAAAACTAGATCTCAATTTCACAATTCCTTTGCATGTGATAATTCTGATCTGAGTGAGGCATGTTATTTGATGGTTGGATGTGATCCAATGTCATATTCAGAAGCATGTACAGACCCAAGGTGGCAATCAGCCATGCAAGAAGAGATGAACTCACTCCATGAGAACAAAACTTGGGATTTGGTCCCTCTTCCTCCCAAGAGGAAACTAGTGCAATGCAAGTGGATTTATAGAACCAAAATTGGATCTGATTGCTCTGATCTGAAGTATAAGGCCAGGTTGGTGGCTAAGGGTTACTCTCAGGTCCAAGGAGTGGACTATACAAAGACATTTGCACCGGTGGCAAAGATGGACTCCATAAGACTAGTTTTGGCCATTGGGGCTTCCAAGCGATGGGAGATTCATCACATGGATGTAAAAAGTGCCTTTCTTCATGGGGATCTGAATGAGGAGATATATATGCAGCAGCTTGAAGGTTTTATTTCTGATCATACACTTGTTTGCAGGTTGAACAAGTCACTCTATGGGCTCAAGCAAGCTCCTAGAGCATGGTATGCAAAAATGGACAATTTTCTGCTATCTTTGGGGTTTGATAGGTGTAAGTCTGATCCAAATGTGTATATACAGCATGTTAGTGATCTGATATTGATTATTGTACTGTATGTTGATGATCTTTTGATCACTGGTAGCTGCACCAAAGAACTTGACTCAGTTAAGAGAGCATTGCACAGTGCATTCTCCATGACCGATCTAGGATTGCTAAAACAATTTCTGGGTTTGGAGATAGATCAATCTGTGAATGGAATTTCTGTATGTCAGTCAAGGTATGCTTCAGATTTGCTGCAGAAATTTAAGATGGCTGAATGTAAGTCTGCAAAATTTCCATTTCTTTCAGGAGTTAAGCTTACAGAATGGGGTTCTTCACCACTAGTTGACAGTTCACTGTATAGACAACTAGTTGGGAGTTTGTTGTATCTTACACACTCTCGACCAGATTTGTCTTATGCTGTTGGGGCTGTTGCAAGGCACATGCAAGAGCCTCATGAGATCCATTGGAAGGCAGCCAAGAGGATCCTTCATTATGTTCAGGGTACTAAGTCTTTTGGTATCCATTATGCTGCTGGTTCATCCCTTGAACTAGTAGGATTTATAGATTCTGATTGGGCCGGTGATTGTATCGATCGGAAGTCAACTTCCGGTTATGTCTTTATGCTTGCACATGGACCTATATGCTGGTCAAGCAAGAAACAAAGCACTATTTCCTTATCTTCAGCTGAGGCCGAGTACAGGGGAGCAGTCAATGCAGCCACACAATGTGTTTGGCTGCAAGGTATTCTTGCAGAGTTCGGGATTGTCTTTGATTCACCCACTATTCTTTGGCGTGATAATCAAAGTACAATCAAGATTTCTACCAATCCAGTACAGAGACAGAGGACCAAGCACATAGAGATACACATGCATTACATTCGGGGGTTGGTGCATGACCGGACCATAGCATTGCAGTATTGCCCATCCAGTGAGCAAACTGCTGATATCTTCACCAAGTGTTTTACCGAGAAGACCTTCACTCACCTTAGATCTTTTCTTGGGGTGAGTGATGCATGGTGATGATTGGTGTATTTTGATATATGCCACATGTCCATTTTAGAGGGGAGGTTTTATTTCCCATGTGGTTTTCCTCCTTACCTTGGTTATATGGACAAATAAATTTTATGATGTAAAAGGTGACTTGAGCCTAGTTGCCAAGGCCTTAATTTTTTATATTTCACTAAGTCTAGCTTAAGGGGGGGTGTTAGAACATTTTTACCCTTATGTACATTAATCATTTATTAATGATGGTTAATTAGTGCCCAAGTGATTAATGATTACATCCCTAAGTTGGTTAGCTACTAAATGGTCAATTATCATGAACTAGTTAGCAAATGTGAACAAGTGCTGAGTCAAACCAGCTGTTTGGAGCGCTCCCCAGGGCAATTAATGCATTCAGCATGCCTAGAGCGCCCTCCTCAGGTCAATTAATGCATTCAGCATGCTTCTCTTCTACCTAGGGCGCATTTGCTCAGTTTGTGGACAATCTTGCCAACTTTGTCATATTTTTGGCCAATTTTAGCTACCAAACCTCTAACCAACCAGTTTCTTCACATGTGTGAGGTCACATGGGCCTGTCCAGTCATTCCTAGCATTCACACAGCTGATTCGAACCATTTTGGGATGGTTTGGGATATTTTGGTCAACCTAGGGGGGTTTGAGCTATTTCTAAGCTAGATCAGTGTGAACACTCCAGATGGATTCGAATTCTTCCAGATTTGTATATATGGGTGTTCTTAACCTATTTTGAGGTTGGACAGTTAATAATATTGACATTATTCACCCATTTCATGTGTATTGTTCTTCATTCATTTACAGATTTATGCTATTCTTGCAAATGTTGTGCAATCTTTCACTAGTGAGGAATCCATAGTAGCTAGGTTCTACTGTGATTGAGATTTTACAGAGACTATAGAGGCCCTTACTGAAGAATTCCACATTAGTCACCATAAGAGTACACCCTACCACCCTCAAGCTAATGGTACGGTGGAGGCATTCAATAAGATTCTCGAGAATGCCCTGACGAAGATCTGTAATCAACAAAGAGATGATTGGGACCTTAGAGTCACGGCTGTATTATGGGCTTACAGAACCACATGCAAGAAACTAAGAGGTCACACACCTTTCAGTTTGGTGTATGGACAAGAAGCAGTTATGCCCATGGAATACATTGTCCCCAGTCTCAGAATTGCGCAAATTACAGAAATGGCAGATACTGATACTATGAGTGAAAGACTCTCACAATTGCTTACCTTAGAAGAAGACAGACTTTTAGCCGGATTCCATCAACAAGTACAGAAGGCAAGACAGAAAGCTTGGCATGACAGGCATATTAAGAATAAACACTTTGAAAAAGGAGACTTGGTACTCCTCTATGATAGTAAATTCATCAAGTTTCCAAGCAAGTTTCGTGTACATTGGTTAGGCCCTTTTCGGGTGGCAAAGATAACAGAAGGAGGAGCAGTTCATCTTGCGAAGCTTAATGGAGAATTTCTACCTATAATGATCAACGGGAGTCGGCTCAAGCTTTATCGTGACGACCACTCCACCCTGTCGACTTATAACATTGCTAAAGTGGTGCAGATGTCCAGTGTAGTTGAAAGAGGCATCGCATTATCACAGTCTACACAGAATTCGCGAGACACTTTCAGTCTCTGGCTTCCCGCGCAGTCCCTTGAAACATCCGCGCATGTCAATAAAGTTTGTCTTGCGCAACCCTATTTTTGCGCTCTTACAAAGTGTTTTTTAGGCTCGTCAAACCGTCGCTCTTGCGGAGTTCCCTGTGTCAAAGTTGCCGCTTGAGGAGTTCTCGTTGTAGACCCCTCTATATGCACAGTTACCTATGCTGAAATGACCCGTCGAAAAATTTGAATTACAGTAGTCCTATATCCGCTTTGAATATTAATGAAGGATAAGCTCGCCATTTAATTGTATTCGCTCTGACAGAGTCGGCTTGATCTCTCGAAGATTCACATTTATGTCATGCGCCGAAAGCTTTAGCTTCCCCCGGAAGGCTGTCAGAGCCCGTCCATCACAATTAATGCACCGCGGAAGCGTGTGGATAGGGGGCTTGTCAACTCATGCATAGGCATCTACGGCTAGTAACCCCACTTGCCCGCATTTACTATCACCTTTAGCTATAAATACCCCGCACTTGTATATTTTCGTGTTACTTTTCTCGAGTTGCATAATCTTGTTTGAGAGTCTAAGTTATTGTTTTCAGAGACGAGTTGTGCAGAGTGCTTCCTTTGCTTTCAACGTTCGTATCCTACGCTGTTCCGCCATTTGTCTATTTAAGTCCTTGTTGTCTATACCGGTTCACGACGAAGAACCTGTCCACTGAAGAAATTATTCATCAATTTAAGCACAGAGGCCTAGATTTCGGCATGACTACCCCAGTGATGACCTCGGCTTACACGCACCCTTGTTGGACTAATCCCAGACAATCTCCAGGAACGAGGGCGTCTCAACCACAGCAGCCGGACGAGCTCGTTCTAGAGCCGTTGGCCACCATGGTGAATTACATTCCGCCGCGTTCAGATGATGTACCAGAGGTGTATATTCCGAAGAATGCAAAGTATCTGATTCCGCTGCCAGCACTACCGGAAGGCGTGCGACAAGAAGGGTCCCTGCTTGGACACCTTCCACTGGTCAAGTTTTTTTATTTCAATTTGGGAAACTACAGAACATATCCTCAGTTTGCGCCAGATCACTATCTGACGGTAGTCCACAATGCCACCAGAAAGGTTGATGAATTCGTCCCAAAGGAATTTGCAGCAAATTTAGAGAAACCAGGACTATTGAACTTGTTGAAGCTACCGCACTTCGGGCGTAGCAATGAAGTCAATGCAGTTGTTAAGGCACTGCTATCTTGCGTTCATGGTGGTTACCTTTGGCTGGGGAGGCCAATCGATTTAAATGTCGACTTAATCTATCGTATTACCGGCCTGTCTAAGGTTGGTAAGGACCCCAATATTCATTTTATGGGAAAGGACAAAGACAGAAAGTTAGCTGCACAGTTGGTGCAAAAGTACAAATTGACAAGAGGAGGTCGGGCTTATGACCTCACTATAGTTGAGGATGAAGCACTTAGATTTACAGGCAGTCTTCTTGCAGGAAGACTTCTCACAAAGTGCAGACCTAAAGAAGTTACTGGAGCTGTCGTGGAGCTCGCTATCGCAGCTGCGGAGGGAGAACAGTACAATTGGTCTCTCTTCCTCCTCAATTCTTTCTTTGAAGACTGCCGGAACATCCAAGACAACCCCGGTCAGTTGTTCCATTTTTCTTGGCTTTTAATTTTATGCGCCTTGGTCAGGTGGAAGGAGCCCCCGAACACTCAGTTCCTTCCGCGCCACGCAGGAGAGGTCGCAGGCATGCGCTATGTCAACCTCTGGGATTCTAGCAATCCCACGAAGCGCAAGATGAACCACGTTGTATTTTGTGAATACTACCATCTCCTCAAAGATACCATTCAGGAAATGCCAAGGCTGAGTGAGGAGACAGCAAAAATGTATGAAGGGAAGTTGGTTTTTTCTGCCAACTTGCACGAAATTTACCTCCGCCCTTGCGGCATTCAAGAAGAATGGGCCGTAGGCCTTTACACGATGACCACTGAAGATGTTGAATAAACTATCAAGTCTTGGTCGGATGAATGGAGGGAGGCCGCCGAAATCGCATCCGCGATGCCACCTCCTGCTACACAAGAGAAGGATAAGGGCAAGGAAGTGCCTGAGCAAAGAAGTGATGAAGGTTCAATAGAACCAGCAACCAAGAAACAAAAGGTGTCGCACCCCTCTGAGACCATTCCCTCAGGGATCGACCAGTACTTGAAGGAACAATTTCGCGAGCTGCGGACCGCGCACGCTCACATCAGAAGTGCTCTGGACCTGCAGTTCGTCGAGTTAAAAGGTCTCGCAGGAAGAGTTGCGCAGACCCATGTGCCAGCATCAACTTCGCAGGTGCCACAAGCAAACACAAGTACTGAGCGAGTTGAAGTACTTGCAGAGAGGCATACTGTCGTGCATATCCCGCCTACAAGCATGACACTTCCAGATCCTTTGGCCGCACTGCAGGTAAGCGCAGTTGGGCCCGTTGAAATAAATTTGTCTTTGATTCCCATCGAAACTCTGCAGCTAGTGCAAGAGAAAGTTTCTATTGAGTTGAGAGCTAGAGAGCTCTCCACCTTCCATCCAAACCAAAGACTGCAATCGCAGGAGATAGAGCTGAAGGAAGGCTATAAGAACATCTCTGCGAAGATTGCCCTCTATGAGGCACAAGACACTGGGATAAGAAACACAGTTGATGAAATCGCCCAGGACTTGCCGGCCTGCGAGATTCAACCAGACCTTCCTCTGGTTAAGAAAGTTCAAATTATTGGTGGAAGGGTGAAAGCCCTAGAGCAGATGCTATGGCTGAAGACCATAGAACGCAGATCGCCGAGTTGGAAGCTCGTGTTGCAGCGCACTCTACAGATGATAGGCAGGAACAATTTGAAGCACTGCGCAGAACTTCCACACAAATGAAGAGCAGAGCAGATGAAGTCGAGAACCTGATGACGCAAGCTATGGAGGCTTGGACGGAGCTTGAGAATCTCCCTTTCAAAGTCGGTCTTTTGGAACAGGTACAAGCCGCAGAACAGTCCCTAACTGTTCTGACTGAAGAAGCTAAGGCATTAGAAGGCTTAGCAAAAATGAGGAAAATGAGTGAAGTGCGTAGAATACAACAGCAACTGCACAAGCTCAGAAATGAAGATGCTAAACTCACCAACAGCATTCAGCCATTTATGGATGAGTATGCTGACCTCGCTGCCCAAGCCGAGGCAAAGATCAAAGAAATTACAGAATCTCAACAGATGGTTTATGGCATAACTCAAGAAGAAGCCACTGCAGAAATGGTGTAGACAGCTGTGGAGTGTGTCGATGAAATGGACTCCGCTATTGCGCAGTGGAAGAAAACATTTGCTGAGACCCAGGAAAAGGCAGATGCGCAAGTAAAGCGACCACACGCTAGTGCGAGTGGCTCGAAAGTGAGCCACAAGTAAGTGTTAGGGGCATGTTGGAGCCTAGGCCGCAGCTATGGTAAAGCTGCGAATTTTGAAGAAAAAGAACAAGTGTTGAAGGGAAAGTGCTAATTTTGAAAAAGCACCAATTTTTGGGCAGAAGTAAACGGTGCACAATAGGGTGCTAGATGGATGAGCTCAGCGCAGATTACGGACCGAAAATTGCGGAGCTCGCGCGCACACGTCATAGGAGAATGAATGTGGTCGAGTGGAAAGCTCAGCTACCACAATAAATGAAGCGACGGAAGAGAGGGCTCAGCTACCCTCATTAAGGATAAGTACAGAAGTTATGGTTGCTCTGATCAAGGAAGAGCAACGGACCAAAGCATTGAAGGCGAAGGACAAAGAGCAGTGAATGATGAAGCGGCGTCCATACCCGCAATCTGCGCCGAAAGTCACTGAACCTGCAGGAAACGACAACGTGACTGCAAGCGGTGCCTACAGTACACCTAGCCATGTCCGTGGTTAGGGTTTTTGGGGAATACTGCTGGGAAAGGCCCATAGTTTTGTAAAGGTGCGACCGTCATGGCCACCTATATATATGTGTAATTGTAAGGGAAAAAGGTTGGTTGTTGATTGTTTTCTATTGTGTGGTAGAAGACAAGAGTTAGATGTAGGCTAGCTATTTGAGATATGTTAGCTAGTCATTGAGTTGCAGACAGTCTGAGTCGATGTCTGAACTATTGTAATATCTGTAGAGGAAGAAACTAGGTCTAAGAGAAGGGCTCCCAGCTGTGTGCGTGGAGTTTCTTGGAAAGATCTAAGGCTACAGCTGTGTGTGCAGCATATTGTGTAATTCCATTTCAGATTAATATAAGATATACTTCCTGTGGACGTGGTTTCCTTGTGGAGTTGAACTACATAAGTCTTGTTTTTATGATGCTGTGTTGCGTGAATGCATGTTTTAGTTCACTATCTGTGTATACATGAACGTTGCGTTATCTTTATGAATATGTTAAGTAAGTTCTCAAAGCTTCTTTGGTAGTTATAATCGTTAAGTGTCAAAGAAGTCTGTAGAACGCCGTCGCTGCGGCCAGTGAGGAGTGTGTTATTGCGCCGGGCACGCAAGCAGAAACGATACATTGAGTATCATAGTTGAGGATAATTTCCTAGTGTGCAGGAGTGGAGATACCGTGCGGCTAGGCTGGTAAGTGCGAACTTCAGTGTTGTTGCACTGCGAAGTCTGCGGAAGAGTAAGACGTTCCGCTTTGAGGAATCCTCTCGGGAGAGAGGAGAAAGGGAGAAGATTGCAGTCTCCGCGTCGCCCAGGTTAAGGAAGCCTGATTCCTTAGCCCCCCCATAGCCACTTCGGGTGAGACCTCGAGTTGTTGCGCAGCTCGTTGCCGAGAGGGCCAGTGCGCCAAGGGGTTTTGTTGCTATGCCTCAAACCCGGGTCTGTCCAAAAAGCAGCCAACAAGAGTGTAACTAGTTGTGCACTATAAATTCTTGGTAAAACCAGAGAGTAATTGGTTGTGCACTATAAATTCTTGGTAAAACCAGAGAGTAACTGGTTGTGCACTATAAATTCTTGGTAAATCCAGAGAGTAATTGATGCTCGATAAATTCAGAGAATAGTTGGTGGGGGCATTAACCACTTGATGTTGTGGAGCATCCGGCGTGCTGGCCAAACATTCTTTAATTAATTAATAAAACCAGTCGGAGCACTAGCCTAGAATATTGCTAAATGAGATAATTGATGAAACCCAGTCGGCGTACTGGCTGAGCATTGCCTATTCGAATGGTTGTGGAGTAGCCTGCGTGGTGGCCCAACATTCATTATTGCATCCATGGGAAATCCAAGGCTTATAAAGAGAAGACGGAGCTTGTGGAATAAAGTGAAGACATCCAATGCAGATAAGTATTTGGTTACATTGCAGCTTCTTGCTTATGAAATACGTGTGTATATGATTTGGTTATGATTTCTTAAACTCTTGTTTGGAGACAAAACCTATGGAAATAAACTAAACATATGAATTGACTCAATGTTTGAGTGTAGTTATTGCTGGAAGCAAGGACTATGAAAGCATCTGGAGGATGCATGTGGACATGTGACTATCCTAAAGAGCTCAGTATGAGCAATAATGAGAGATGGTTCTAGTGGACATGTGTGGGTCCTAGCAGCCAAAGGTCCAGTAGGAAACAATGGGAAGGACTCCCACGTTGAAAATCCTTAAACAGACCTTGGACACTAAGTGTCATAGCCAAGAACGGGCAAGTCAAGCATTCACATTGAAGTGAAGGAGGCTAAGGAGCATGAAACCACAGTGATGGTGTGGCTCCAGATTGGAACAAGACTAAGAGGGGGAAACTCTTACTCTTCTCTTTCATTTTTGATTGATGCATTTCAGAAACAAAGGATTGTTGAATGCATGTTGTGACTAGAAGTTGATTGTGTCTATTGCTTTAAATGAATTGTGAATGCTGAAATAGTTATTTCCTTGTGAAAGGATGAAAATGAACGAGTTCATGTGTATCTTGGGAAAGCATGAAATTTGTGGAAGTCTCATGGGTAAAGCATGGACATTCCATGTCAATTGAGCAATTACTTGACTAATTTTAATATTGTGTTATGCTTGTCCTGACAAGAATCTCCATGATGAATCTCACAGGTGAGATAGTGAAAGCCATTGGTTTTGGATGAAAATATTCCTCAAATAGTTGCCAGGGTAGCAAGAAAGATGGCATCCATGAAATTGCAGACTTGTAGAGTAGCTGGAAGGTGAATAAAAGGAAGGGATTGTTGTGGAGCAATGCCCACTTGCAGAGCTGGAAGATCAAAGCCAATAGGAGCAGCTTATGGAAGCAAAAGTACTTGTTCTTGAGGGTTCAAAGTAAAGAGATGAAACGCAGGACAGACCTGCCACCTTTTGTGAATTTTGAGGCATGAGTAAGATGGGTATTTATTCCCAAGTGTTGGAACATCGAGGACGGTGTTATTCCAAGGGGAGGGGAATGTAACGTCCCCAATTCGACCCCATTGCATTAAAATGTAAATGATGTAAAATTGTTATAAAATCGTGGTGAGGATCTCAAGGCCAAGGCCCCACCACCGATTTATTGATGCATATGGTTTACATGTTATCCATGCACATTGGAATTGTAAATATGCATTTTTAATATAAATGCCCACAACTAGCTATGCAATGCAACAAGAGATGGGGGCATGATATTACAAGGAATTGGGAGGGAAATATTCAAACCCTTGAGCCAATGAAGTCAAGCCAAGTGTCAATGAGAGAACCCATCAACCATCAACTACCCATGTTGACCTTGGTGCCCAATCATTCATTTCTCCCAAGAGTTGGGTGAAGTAGTTAATTCCTTGGGGATTAGGGAGGTATGGTTGTCCAAATTCGAGTATGGGCAAGCCACCCTCATGGAAAATCGTGTTTTTTCTTCTTGGGCAAGAAAATAGCCATGATTTTCTCCCTAGGCCATTACCCATGGAAGAGTTTGGTCTCTCTCACGTTTTGGGAACTTCCTGGGCGTTTTACAGCCACGTTTTTCTAGTTTCTCTGAGTCTTCTAGCTGAGAAGAGGGCATTTTTGTGTTGCAGACCTATTGGGAGCTACCTGGTTGTCTTTCTCCACTGATTTCCATTGGTTTCCTCCCTTTTGGGCATTGCTAGGAACTCGTTTTGTATTACATACATGTTGGGAAGGAGAGAGCATGATTTGGGGGTTTGTAGAGACCATTGCAGCTCTTTAAATGCCCATGGACGTTTTTTGAAAATGAAATTACCTTCCCAGGGTTGTTTTTTGCATTTCTCACTTCGTTTTGGTTGCCCGCGTTTTCCATTCATACCCAACACTTGGGATTTTGTTGTTATGTGTATCCATGCCCAGTTTATGAGTTTTGTGTGTGTAGGGGATTGTTGGGGTTGAAATGGGTTTCCATTGTTTTGGCTTGAGCTTGAGTGGAAGCATCCACAAATGAAGAGGGTTTAGATTTAGCCTGATAAACCCAGCTGTGGATTGGATTGGCTTAAATGCAAATGACTATTTGGCTGTGTATGAGCTTGAGAGTCCCCTTTTCCTTGTAGATATCATGCCCAGCTCGAGGGTGGTCTCTGAGTGCTGAAATAATACAGGATGGGCAGAGACCTACGGCTGGGAGGAACATTGCAGTGACATAGCTAGTTGTTGGGGACAACATTACAGTGAGATAAGTATACTCTATGTTTGTATTTAATTCTGTAAAGTGTTAAATTGAATGGAAATTGTGAATTGTGTGTGGATGGTATTTATTCCACTGTGCATGTTAAATTGATTTGCATCTGTACACCTTTGAATTTTATGACTATGAATCTAATGAATGGGATGAGTTTTTATGAAAAAACCCCATAGATTGGCATCATGTTCCCTCCCTTGGGTTGGATGGATGGGTGGGTACGTGACAATACCGGATTAACTCTTGATGGCTATATGTTTTTTTTTCTTTAACATCGCCGCTCACCGTAGGCCTTGCCTTCTCTCGGATTGGATTCAACATGGGTTGCTTCCCTTCAAATGAACTATCTCTCGCACATTTCTTCACACAGACAAGTTTTCTGACACTGCAATCATCTTCCTCATGCGGATTCTCTAGAATAATTTTCAACTCTGGTGGACTGGGACGGATCCTCTAGGCAGCTGTCTAGCTTTCTATTTTCACCGATTTTCTAGCTCTGGTCACAACAGCTTCAAAATTTGCAAGAATATATATTTTTCTTCAATGAATAGATCAATGGCACCTCCTTCAACATAGAACTTCCGTGGATTGGGTACCTTCTTCACACTCTCCTACTGCAGTGGGAGTTTCTTCATGTCCAACAATCTCTCTTATTGTGTGGGCATATCTTCACGAATTTGCTTCATATCTGTGGATCTAAAATATTTTTCGAATCATTTTCATCTTGTACTTCAGACTCGGTCTTTGTCCAATTTCTTGGTTCAATTCTCATTTGACAGGTGAAATATCTTGACTTGGATCGAATGATCTCTGCCTTCTTCATTGTGGAAGAATCCTTCTTCATGGTGGAAGAATACAACATGGCTTGGATTTTCTCTTGGATCATTATGCTCTCCAAGAGACTTAATCAAGCTTTGATACCATGATGAATTTTATGGGAACTAGTTGCTGCTCTTCTATTCACCTAAAATTTCATACATACAATGGACCCCAAAGGTCTAAATATATACATCTATCACATGCTAAACTTAGACTCTCTAACTTAGACTTAATTGACTGTTGCATGTAACTACATGTAACTATGTCTTAGTTCTAACTAAGACTCATCTAATTGCTTGTTAGGAACTGAGCATCTAATGATATCATCAGGAACTAATTATCTCTAACAAAACTATGTCATCATTTTCTGTGAACAGGTATTTGTCCAAAGACCCGTTTTCAACATATTGACAAAAAAGCAACCTGTGATTTCTTTCAGAACATAATCCAAACATACGAACTAAAGTCATGTGATGGACTCTCCCAATCATACTCACTTCTTCCCAGAAGTGATCATGACCTTGGGATATTCCTTCAAGTTGCTTCACCGCTACCACCTCACCATTGGGAAGCATGCCTTTGTACACAATCCCAAACCCTCCTTCCCCCAGTTTCATCCTTAAGGGAAAAGTACACCGCGAAGACAAAAAGAATTAACCATGTAGTAAATATATATTTTTCTTTTTTTTTCTTTGGGACTTCGACGGACATACAACAAGAAACCCCATTTTTTTTTACTTAGCCAAGGACTTCACTTCAACAGGATTTTACTTGGACAAGTAAACTTCACTTCTTCCTCTGCCTCTAGATTTTGTTCATCCCCTGTGTCTTCCATGGCTTATGAATGATTGTGCTTCAAATGCACCTTCTAATGCACCTTCTAATGATGTATTTGATCTATTGAATCTATGTTCATGATTGAGGAGTGAGGCTTGCAACTCATCAACAGTAAATTGGGACAAATCTTTGTTTTCCTCCAGTGTCACAACTAAAGATTCAAACTTTTTAGGAAGACTTCTAAGGATTTTTTCAACAACTCTTTGGTCACTTAGATTTTCTCCATGAGACTTTATTTGATTAATCAGACCAATAAATCGAATATTAAATGATTATGCTGACTCTGTATCTTTCATTGATAGAGATTCAAAATTATTCTAAGGAGTTGTAGTTTGGTAGTCATTACCTTGTTCAAACCTTGATAGGAAGTTTCCAGTGTATCCCATGCTTCCTTGTCTTTGTCGCTGCTACTCTTGGGAGTATGGATTCATGTGTTTCTTCCTCTGTTCCGTCAAGACATCCTTCTCAACTCGTGTGAGATTGTTATATGTTGTTAGATCTGCTAGTTTCGCATAGCCATTTTGGACTATTTCCCATACATGTTGACCTTTGAACAAAGCTTTCATACTTAGAGACAAATATTCATAATTTTTACCTCAAAAGATTGGAGTTTGCAAATTACTGGAAGTGGAAGCCATTCTTAATTTTAATTACTTTTCCCTTTTTTGTGAAGACAAAACGAAAAACCCCAATTTTTTTTACTTAACCAAGGACTTCACTTGGATGGGATTTTACTTCGACAAGTAAACTTCACTTAGACGAGCATTTACTTCACAAAGTAAACTTCACTTCCACGATATTTTACTTTGGAACACTTTACTTGGCGGACCTCTTAACTTAGTCGACTCTTTTTACTTTGCGGATCTCTTAACTTCTAACAAGCTTTATATTAAAATATTTCTTGCTAAGACATAAAAATCACTTTTCATGGCTTAGTAACTTAAGATAAACTTCTATGCAATAGTGTTAAGACAAACCCACTATATCAAATAACTTAAAACATGTCGAAGTTATTCAGCATTAAAACATAACTTTTATCACCGTGAAATATTTGACAAATCTTGATTTCTTTTACAAACCATGAATGTAAACAACATTCACACAAGTAAATGTGGAGAAGATGTGTTGCATGCAATATTCAACATTCTTCAGAATGAATACATAAAACTATAGACTTATATATTACCCCATCAAAACAGGGCAACTTCGCCTCACTACACAAAGATGGAATTTACTTCGATCTTTCATCTTTCATAGAGCTTGGGCTCTTAATACATTTCACGACTATGAGCTTGAACTCACAAACACATAGTGAACCTTTTCTTCTTCTCCTTTCTCTCTTACTCTCTGTTCTCTTCCACTCTCTCTATTTTTCAACTATCTTCTCCTACATATACATAGACTTGATTTTGCTTCACTAGGAAGCTACTGAGTTACATTAAAGACTGTAATTAATTTCTACCTAAGAATTTTGACTTGCAGAATACAAACACGGCTGAATAAATACAATGTAGTGTGCACGAAGCCTATTGACAGTTTGTCTGACATCTCTATGCACTCTACGCACTCTAACAGAGTCAGGCTGTGATTTGAAATACATCAACTGGTAATTCACTTTTCCAACAATCCCGAAGTTCTCCGTCGCTTTCTTCAACTCTGCAAAATTGAACTTCTTAAATCCCCTGGGAATCACTGAGTAACCTAGATGACCATAACTAGGATCTCTATATGCTATAGACATATACTGCCATCCAAGTATTATGCAAACAAGCACTGTGACACCAAACGCAATTGAAAATCCTAACGTATATTTGACAACACTACATGTCTTATGCTTCTCGTATTTGCCTCTCTCATAAACACTGGGAGTCAAAGCCGAACAGTTTAATAAAAAAGCTCGGAAGCACTAGTATAATTAGAAGTTGAAGAATGATTGCTAAAAAATTTGATGCACATGTGATTCTGCATACCAAGAGATCGATCTATATCCACTGATAGGTAAATCCTTAGGATAACAAGCTCTTGTGCCATCCTCTGTAGGCAAAGCCTTCACATGCGCCGTCATCCATGCACAAACTTTTACACTTTCTAAATGTGATCCCAGTTTGATAGTAGCTTAGATCATAGCTATAATAATCTGCATGTGGAAGATAAATAAGCTTTGTATTGGATGCACTATGCCCAGTCAGGTTTTTATTGTGCTGGAAACCTTGGAACCAATTAGTGGAATCTTCCTTGTGAAAACCAAAGGGGAAAGATACAACTGGGCACCAGAGTGTATATGCAGAGACCATTGATACCATAGAAGCCATGAATGGAACATTTATCAGGAACCACCATCCAAATAATGTCCCATATACCGGTCTCTTCCACCAAGCTCTATAGTCTCAGGTTTCCATAAAAGTCCAAAGTTAATCTTCTCTTGGGGCATTCATCATAATCTGATGCCTTTAAGGTAAACATGTCGCTTGACTGGAAACTACCGAAGCCATCCAACATTGCTTAGCAACTGCTATTGTATGTGTTTCTACCATTGATAAATTTTTCTAGGTTAGGAATAGGCCAGTAGTTGATCAATATGCCAGATCCCTCGTAAATTAGTTGAAGAACGTTGTCACTCTCAAAATAGAGATAATAGTGGCCTCGAATAAACGTGGACCTCCCTAATTTGGATATTAACTGCGTTGTATTATTATTGAGGGGTTGGAGTGGAAGAAGAGTATTGGTTGGATAGTGGAAGATTTCCCACACAAATTGCTGATCTGAAGAGCTGCATAACACCATATTTCCTGTTTCTAGAAGAACGTCCTCCCTTACATTCATGTTACTGGTGTTGGTATTCCAGACAACACTACCATCTTCATCCCACATAACTAGGTTTCCATCTTTCTCTAGATAAAGACGAGAATCTCTTCCGTTGATAGTTTTATCTCCGTTGGCCAGCCATGTCACTGTTCAGTTAAGCGTCCGAGTATACCATATGGAAAAAGCATAAGCATTGTTTCCAACTCCATAAAATCCAGCAGAAAATGTTTCATTAGGAGAAATCAAGCAATTCGTGTTTTGTTTAGGAGTGAGTGAAGAATCAGGCTTCAACTAATTTGTTTTAGTGATGCACTAATTGTTGGAATTAGGAATTCTAGAAACAAACCTGCAAGTGAAGATAAACAAGAAGCATGTGAGCTGAGTAGCGAAAAAACGAGTAGAGAACAAATGCCAGCAGACTCCCTCTGGTGTGTTCATTATCATGGTCAGGCCAACTTTGATATTAATGCGATCCAACAGCCTAATCTTCTTCATTACAGCTAGGCCAACTTGGATATTAATCCAATCTAGCAACCTAGTCTTCTCTCTAGAGAAACCTGAAACCCGATCCCCAACTAAAGACTAACACTTTGATATAGACAATGTTTTTTTTCTCAATTGGTCATTTATTTTCCCATATATCATCACAAAACCTCTCTTATATGTAAGTGAAACTTGGGACAATTTATAATATTATAAAACACTAGCAGTAAGGGCAATGCCTTATAAAACTAAGACATGAATGGGTCATAGCAAGATATTTGTACGTAGTGTTGATGTCCATTTTTGTCATCATTTTTAATCATTAAACATGCTCTGTTGGCATTATTTTCACTATTTTTGATATGATAATTCATACTTCTCGCCATTCAAACTGTCAATCAACCTAGGTATGAACTTATTTGAATATCACACAAATCTTGATTAATTATCATCATATTATGGTTTATTGACATTAATTTAACGTTTCTTGACCTGCTTGGCATATAGACTTCGTTCTACAGGCTATGGGTTTCAAACGGACCTTCATTCACACGCGTGTTCACGCTGAAGACGCCCAGCTGCATTTAGACCATCGTTCAGCCCTTCGTTCGCACCATTGGATTCGTTGGTTGGAATATTTCGGGGAATTAAAGACAAAAAACGGTGACATGGGTTCTCCAAATGTCAGGTTTCGGGACGATGATAACAATCAACAAAATACTCAAAATTTTGGCTCTTTTCAGACCGAAACACTTTGGAAGAAATAATCAAACCCTTACAAAGAAGCAGAACAAAAGCATGGGTGAAGAATTTTAGAGGTAAAATCAAAATCGAAAAATTTCAAGATGACTCACCCAAACACCTTTGCGTTTATTAAAATTGGGGGCTCCTGTGCTTAGCTAAGCATGGGATCTGTTGTGGCTACAACAAATGGCAACTGGCTGGGAAGAACCAGTTATCTCTGCAATCAAATCCATCTAAAGACAACATGTCAATCAACCAATTTCTTGAAACTCAATTCAAAGAAGATACTCAAAAGATAATAGCCAACAAGCAATGAACATGAAAATGGATAGACCTCAACAATGACCATTTTAAAGATAACACTCATCCGATAAGGAGATTTAGAGAGTAATACCAAATCTTTACCATGATGTAATCATTGAAAACCAGCTTGTGTTGAACCTGAGAACATCCTTAGAAATGCTCATGGATATCCTAATTACAAATCTCTTTGGTTTATTAATTATATGTATATTCAATGATCATCTTTGAGTTATATACACTTTTTTTTAAAAAAAAAATTATACATAAAGCCTTGTTGATACGAGACCACTATACTGACTTAGTGATTAGATGAAACAACGCCATTCACAAGCCTAATCCGAAAACTGGTCAAGCTAGCTCGATGACGAGACTCCTTGTCTTCTAGATGCAAGACCAAAAGAAATTATCATGGCTTGGTAACCATATTGTGATAACTCCAGTCCAAGATCAAACCCATGATCATAGCAGGGTTGGCTTGTGATAAGACCCCCCTGTTCTTGTATACAACAAAAATCCCATAATGAAAGACAAAGCAATTTATTTTGGCATAGGCTACAAGGCATTACCATGGCTTGGTGACCATAGAGTGATAATGTTACTCACCAGTGCTTTGCGTATGATGAATAGACCGACCTGTAATAGGATCTTCCACCTTCCAGCAGAACTAAAATTCATCTTCCAAGTGTGGTGGCTTGATGTGAAGATGTCATTCCACTTTAAACACCTATGAACCTAATGGGATGGCTTGATAACAAGACCACCCACCTTGTAACTTATAATTCTAAACAAAATTCATATTCAAAGTGATTGTAAAAGGATCCATGAGCAATCGGAACTGGTCAGGTTATTATGATATGTCATTCAACCATGAAACACCAGATAGAGAAATGATGGCTATCCTCCGTACCTTAATTACACAAATAAAGCATGGTGAAAGATAATGATCAAAGTGAAAAGTATCCAAAGGCACTGCACTTATTTGATTGTTTATTCTTTAGAGCAAACTCTAATCAAAAGCCAGAAAGTAAGATTGATAACAATGCTAAAACTTCAGAAGCAATTGTTGCTAAGAAAAGTGATCATAAGCCATTACCACAAGTGTGAAGCCTTATTAATGAAAACCAAAACAAAACAAGAAAACCAATCAAAATGTCAATGTAATAAAATAAATGATTGAAAAACAAACCACACTTATGTACAAGTGCACCAGATTGTTCAAACAAAATACTTTTTTAGAAGAGACACATTCACAGGGAAGGTGTCTTCAACTCCCTCTAGCATCTGTAATCGAACAGTGTTGGGACCAATCTTTTCTGTAATAATGAAAGGTCCTAGCCAAAGGCGTTGAAACATGGTGTACTGATTCTTATCTTTACGTTGCTTATCCCACCTTAGAACCAGGTCACCAACAGAAAATTCCCTATCAGATGAAGATTTTCCATCAAACCATCTCTTCACCATCTGCTGATGATGATACAACTTGTTCTTGGCTATTTCCCTATCCTCCTATAGCTTCAAGAAGGTGTCAATTCTTTGTTGGAGGGGAGAAGAATCATCTTCTTGGACAGACCGGGCCAATTGTAGCGAAGGAATGGTAAGATTAGTGGGAAGGATGGCTTCTTTGCCATAAACCAAACACTAGGGAGAATTTGCAATTGCTGCTTTTGGGGTAATTCGATATGCCCATAATGCATTATACAACTGTGTGTGCCAATCTCTGTGATGAGAAGCTACAGCCTTCTTGAGAATGTTTATCAGGTTTTTGTTCGATGACTCAGCCAAACCATTACCTTGAGGATAATAATTGGCAGAAAACTTAAGCTTAATCCCCATCTCAAAGGCATATTCAGTTATATCGATTGAAGAGAAGTAGGATGCATTATCGAAAACTAAGTACTCTGGAGCGCCAAAGCGTGTGACGATCTGGCTATCAAGGAAAGAGATTACTTGGGCAGCGTTACATTGTTTAAGATGAGCTGCCTCTACCCATCTAGTGAAATAGTCTGTGGCCATGAGGATATACTTATGTTGGAGGGATGAAGGATATTTTATAGGCCCAACAAAATCCAATCCCCATTGTTGAAATGGAAACTGAATTGTAACCAGTTGTAGAGGAAATGCAGCTTTCCTAAACTTCCCTATGCATTTTTGGCATGGATCACACTTCCTTACATAAGCATAAGCATATTTAAACAACGTGGGCCAATAATATCCATCCCTAAGAATATTGTGTGGTGTAGTCTCTCCTGAAAAATTGCCACCAGCAGGACTTGCATGAAATTGAAACAAAATGTGATTAGTTTCATGTTTTTCCAAGCATCTAAGAAATACTCCATCATAATTTTTTCTAAAAAGAACTTGATCAATGAATTGATAAGGAGCAGATTTCAGTCTTAAAGCCCTTCTTTTCTTAAAATCAAAGGTTTCGAGAAAAAACCCATGGTTCAGGAAAAATATGATATCGTCGTACCATTCCAATGTCGGGGTATCGATAACGTTAACAACACCTGGGGGAATTTCTTCCTCGTTATCCCATTCGGACTACTGCTGTGCGGGGTCATTGGATTGCGCAGTAAGAAGACAAAGGCCTGGTCCTTTGACAATTTTAGCCAACCTAATCTCAAGATCATACTCTTGTAGGGTGGTCATCCAATGGGCCCTCTTTTCCCCCAATTCTTTCTGAATGAGGACATTTCTGATAGCAGAATATGGAACAATGACTTTGGTTCGAGACTTCAACAAGTAGGGTCTGTAATGTTTGACGGATTTATAGACCGCATAGGCTTGCTTATCGATCTGCGAGTATTTAAGCTCTGCACCTTTGAATGTTGAGCTCATAAAAGAGATCGGAATTTCAGTATCATTGTCATGCTTTTGAGTTAAGACGGCTGCATAAGAAAAATCAGTGGAAAAAGTATAAAGAATGAAATCCTTATCAAAATCTAGGGACATGAGAGTAGGAGCTTCTGCAATGGCCTTTCGAATTCGGATAAGCGCATCTCTCTGTTCCTGCGCCCAAGTAAACTACACATCTTTCTTGACCAAAAGTTGTAGTGGTTTAACAATCTGGGCAAAATTTGGTACAAATCTACGTACAAAATTAATCTTACCTAAGAAGGATTGCATTGCTTTGCGCAAGCCTGGTAAACCAATCTTTGAAATAGCCTCTGTACGTTTAGGATCGATAATCATACCATCTTTCGAAACAATGAAGCCCAGAAGTTTTCCTTCTATTACTGCAAAAATAGATTTCTTCGGGTTGAGAGAAATACCAAATTTCCTGTAGCGATCAAAAAATTGTTTCAAAGCAAACACATGTTCATGTCGTTTTTTAGAGTAAATAGTGATATCGTCAAGGTAAACTATGACAGGATTATGCATTAACCCTCGGAAAGATATATCCATAGCTCTCTGAAAAGTAGCTCCTGCACTGATCAGCTCGAAAGGCATCCTTCTGTAGGCAAAAGTACCCCATGGGGTCCTAAAAGTTTGTCACGTCCCCATTTTGACCCCCCCCCTTTGCACTAAATCGTAAATGATGTAATTATTGTAACTTAATCATGGTGAGGACCTCAAGGCCAAGGCCCTGCCATTGATTTATCGTTTTATGTACCAAAAATTAAGAGATAGATGCCTATGGTTCTTGTGCTAGAAGGGCACGATGTAAATAAGACATCATGTAAATACGAATTTAATGAAAGATACCCACAACCAGCTACGCAATGCAACAAAGAGATGGGGGCATGATCTTTACAAGGAATAGGGGGAAAAATAACCAAGCCCTTGAGCCATGGTGTTAAGCCATTTCATTGAGGAAACCCATGAACTCTCCACTACCCACTTGGTCTCATGCACCCAATCATTTAATTCTTCCAAGAATTGGTTGAGACAATAAATGCCTTGGGATGGGAGAGGTATGGCTGTCAATTTTCGTGCATGGGCAAGCCATCAACTTGGAAAAACGTGTTTTTGCTTGTTGGGCAAGAAAACCTTCACGAAATTGGCCCAAAAGCCATTCTTCACCCATGGCATTCTCTCTCTCACGCAGTCTGAACTTGTTGGAGTTTATCCTCACGTTTTTCACCATAACCCCGCATTTTACCATGTCCAGGAACTCGTTTTTGGTATTGTGAAATAGTTGGGAAAGGAGGGACGTGATTTTGGGCTGAGGGAGAGGTCGTTTTTGCCTTGGGGCGTTTTTCTGAAATGGGTTGCTCTCCCAGTCGAATTTTCCCAGTTTGCCAATTCGTTTGAGCCTACCCACATTTTTCTGAAGCTCAAGAGACGCCATCTCATGCGTCCCCCTGTTGAAACGTCTCTCTCATGCCCAGCACTTACATTTTTTGCTGTTAAATGCATCCATCTCCCAGCAGCCCCAAAAACCCGACTGCTGGTTGGTATGGCTGACTCTGGTGTATCTATGGTTATGTGAGACCCTGTGGTTCCCTAGTCCCTTGTGGAGATCATGCCCAGCTCGGGGGTGGCAGTGGTGCTGAGAGATTAAGGAGCTCACTGGCCTACGATTGGGTGGAACGTTGCAGAAGCGTAGCTGGTTGCTCAGGGATTACTTGGGTTAAGATAAGTATTCTCATTTGCTAATTGATATCGTTTAGATTGATGAACGGCATGAATATACTGACTGTATAATGGGTGTGTAATTGATTATTTTCGCTGTGTTTTGCTTATAATTTTACATCCCATATCTCTTTTAAATTATGTGAATGCTTGGTTAAAAAGTTTATGGGGCTAGATGCCCGGTTATAGCCTCACGATCCCCTCCATCTAACTGGTATGAAGGGAGGGGATGTGACAAAGTTGTTTTCAATTGATCGTCTGGGGCAACCATGACCTGGTTATACCCAAAAAAACCATCTAGGAGAGAAAACATCTCTGACCCGGCTACCTTTTGAAGAATCTACTCCATTGGTGAAACAGGATAATTGTCTTTCTCAGAAGCCCGATTTAGGTTCCTAAAATTGACACACAGTCGAATTTCTCCGCTTTTCTTATGGACAGGTACTAAGTTAGCGATCCATTGAGTGTGCATGACCGGAAAGATAATTTGAGTAGTGAGCAGCTTCTCCAGCTCCTTTTTTACAGAAGGCTCCAAACTGGGGTGCATCTTCCACAAATTTTGTTGAAATGGCTTAACCTCTGGTTTCATGGGTATATTATGAAACATGACGCTAGTGTCAAACGTTTTCAACTCGTCATATGTCCAGGAAAAAAATCCTTATACTGTTTACACAATGCAATAATGGCTTTGCGTTCTTCAGGGGTACAATCAACTCCCAAATTGATGAAACAAGGTTCCTGTTCGGTGCCTAGGTTGACCCGCTCATAGTTTAAGGATGAGATTTGAGTTTTACAATTAGTTTGAGATTTGAACTTGTCCTGTAAATCGTAAAATTTTTCTAGATTGATCACAAACTTCGGGATGACATTTGAGGAATTAGGGAGAGACTTTTCATGTTCTGCTTCATCAATGGCCACGTCTTGAAACATATCCTGAGTAGTGAGGAAGTCGAGTATCTGTCGGTCATCATCAAACACTTTCCAATTAGTCACATTATCCGGAATGGATGGTTTGTACATCAATTCGATAGAAAAAGTTTTAGGAGACAAACCTTCTGGCGGGATCAGTTTAGACGCTGTATTTGCTAATAGGTCTGCATCAAAATTTTGTGACCTGGCAACTGATTTAATATTGAATGCCAAAAATGAGTTGGTTAGATCCCTTACCAACTTTTCATAATTAGCCAAACGCAGAGATAAGCAGTGTATTTTATTCCTAACTTGCTTGACTATAATTTCGGAGTCTCCATAACATTCTATTGCTTGTACACCTAGATTAATGGCCTTCTTGAGCCCCTGCACAAGAGCTTCATATTCAGCTACATTATTAGTGCAATCAAATTCTAACCTGCAAGCAATCATGATTTTCATTCCTTTAGGATTATTAAGACCACAACCCGCTCCAGCTCCCTCCTTGGACTTGGAGCCATCGAAAAATAAGGTCCATGAGACAGGGTCTAATCTAAAATTCGTATTCACATTGTATACATTATGCACAATTTCACCAGAAAAAGGTACAGAAGTGACCTGAGTGATATGTGATTCGTTTTGGATGCTTTCTTCTGGTGAGGCATCAGTTGGGAATTCACCGAAAAAGGTATCGAATGTATATTGCTCTGCACAAGAGGTGAGATAACCAGCAGGTTCACTTAAATCATTAAGATTAGTAACTGTCCGTTTCATAAAAGGTTCTTTGCTGATCTTAATTTTATTCTGTTGACCATTGTAAGGAAACCATAAATGGGAACAGTCAGTTGCAAAGTAACCTTTAATTTTCTCTGACCAGTCCTTGGTTAACCACATCCCATAGGCTTCTGGGATGTCAGCTATCACAATGTCAACTGTCTGATAGATCCTGGGATCAGCTGATAGCATGAGCAGAACGTTTCTCAATTTGCCAACCACTCTCACTTTGGATCTGTCATGTTGCACAATCTAGTTTGGACAGGATTCCCACGTTGCATTCAATTTTCTGCAAACAGAGAGGGGCATCACATTTGATGATGCTCCCGAATCTATCATGCAGTTGTGTACATTCCGGTTGAAAATCTCAAAAGTAAGCAAGAAAGGAAGAGTTCGCTTACTTGCTGGTTTTTTATCATCAGTTTTAGTGACAGAGTCTAGATTATTATTTTGTGACTCTCTAGGTTGTTTGACTATCATGTTTTTAGGTAAATAATACCTCATAACAGGAATCTTGAGTAGCTCAAACAGAGAGATGTTTGCTTTGACTCTTTTTAAGTCTTCAACCAGGTTGTACTCCATTTCTGGGAGGATTGTATCCTTCTGTGGGATAATCTTGTTTCTTGTGGGAACCGAGGGAGAAGATGAAGGTTCTTGAGGTCGATGTGGTCTTGACTTTGTATTATAAGGATGTTGTGTGTTAAACACTGCCTCAAGTTCTTCTTCTTCTTAAAACATAGGAAGTTCCGAAAAGCAACCCACAAAATCGACCTGTGGATCATCTTCTGCTTCTTGTTCAGGTAGTGAAGGATCCAAGGTAGTATGATCATTGGAAGTGTCAGGGGTGACTTGATATTCTGCTGCCAATGCTCTAAAAATAGAAAAGATTTCATCGTTTGTAAGTGCATCTGTCGGATTTGGTGGTGGTGGATTTTGTGTAGGCTGGTAAGGTCTCCTAAACGGTGGCCTCACAAAACCTCTGTTCTGATTCTGATTATCATTAGTGTTCTTCTTCAAATCCACCATCTCATTTGCATCTTCTGAAGTAATTTTTTCATGTCAGTCATATCGAATGGATCCTTGTTCTGAACTGTGGGTTTAAGGACATTCTCAATTTTCTTCCTGGAAGTGGAAGGTTGTCCTTCTGAAGCTTCAGGGCTGTCTTCAAGACCAAATATGTCCTTCTCAACTTGGATTGCTTCATCAAATGCTTCCAGTAAAGTACCCTTCTATGCCCTTTTGACCCATATTGCAATAGGGGGAGGCAAGCCCTTTTCATAATAAGCCACCAACAATTCTTCAGCAAGAAGAAGATTGGTAGGAATTCTGTTTTTGAGATATGAAAACCTTTGGTTAAAGTCTTTTACCCTTTCTTTTCCTTTTATTTTCATGGAGGATAATTCTAAGACAAGATCTTGTGGTGTTTTTTCATCCCAGAATTTATGGGTAAAATGTTTCTCGAATTCATCCCAGGAAGTTATAGATTGGGCCGGTAAAGAAAAATACCAAGTGGTCGCTCTACCCTCAAATGTGTATGGAAAGAGTCTGCATACTACATCCTCATGTACCACGCTTCTAAGCCTGATTGCCTGCATGAAAGTTTTTATGTGATCCAATGCAGGTATCTTATCATTAGGTTTGTACTTAGGCAGCCATTTCTCAGGATTCTTTGGTAATCTATGTTGATCACCTAATATGAAAACTACACCTTGGTCAAGCCAAGGTCTGTTTTGACCTTCTCCAGCCATTGGAGGTTCTTCTTCTTCTTCTTCAGACGACGAACTAGAAGAATTCTCTTCATCTGAGGAAGATGATGAATATGAAGGAGGGGACAGTGGTGGACCACCGGCTCCAAGATTTGGTTGACCTTGTGTTCCTATGAGAGTGGCCTCACGGTTATATTCAGGAGAATCTGGTCGATTAGCTAGGTCTTGTTTTTCAGATTATTGATCAATTGTATGTTGATACTCTGTGTTAAAACTATTGGTATGTTGAACTTGTGGATCAGTGGTCTATGAGGTGGGAACTTGCTGATCTTACCTACCGCTAGCCTGCAGGATACCTTCTAAGTTTAGAGCTGCTAGGCCATGTCTTCTTTGATTGGCAAGTTGTTGTTTTGCTCTTAAAACCCTATCGGCAGATGTTTTCAATATCTGCTCTAGCGAGATGGGTCCCCTTGTAGGTGACGTGAAAATGGTATCTCCTCTATTCTCCTGTTGTATCACAGGTGTGACAGGTATAACCGCAAGTTGTGTGGACGCGATAGGGAGAATCATAGGTTGTGTACTAGTTGGTTGTTCAGATGTTGAAGTCCTAGTCTGGCTTCGGGTTTGAACCGTTGAAGTACTTGCTAGAGGAGGTTTATTAGTAGTTTGCTTAGGCATGTTTTACTAGTTGCCCTCCTTCTAGCGCCATTTGTTGATGCCTCGGTGGTGCAGGGTAAGTGCAAAGTGCTGGAATGCGTTCCAAGGCACACAACAGGGGATGAAAACCCATCCAAAGGATTCGAAAGACCCTATACAAGGGCAATTCTATCCTCGAGCTGTTTGGTGTGGTAATCACCCACAGATATTTGTCCTCCGCTGGCACTCTATGAGTAAAAGATTTGATCTTGAAAGATCAGTTTTCCGATCAAGGAAAACAAAGTGAAAACTAGTTACCAAAATCTAACTTAACCTACCTAAGGAAAGAACCTATTCTAAGTCAGATCTAGCCTAAAAGGAAGAGTTGATGTTGTGTAGATCAGGTTTGAAGTGTGATGAACAAGTAGTTAAGTACCTTAAACAAAAATGTCTTTGGGTTCTTCACTTGTTAATTTAAAGTATTATCAGTTAATAAAAATCAAGTGACAATTCTTCAAAGTGTTTAAGCCTATTCAAATATCTAATCTGTAATCATTGCGTTAATTGAAAAATTAACATTTGATTATACATATTTATTTGCATTGAATCATTTGCAGAAATGTAAAAGTGAAAACGTTCAATTAAAGAAATTTAATGGAACAATTTTGAACATAATCCAGACATACAGAGAAATCAATATGAGAGATCTTATGCATTAATGAATGTCCTGCAAAAGATTGAACACATAACCGATGACAAATTTGAAACATTAACTCAACAATTCTCAAAGAAATTTGAAGAACATTAGAAGGTGGATTTAAAAGATAACTTTCCTGAATAGAGAAGTCTTGTACAAAAATTACAATGACTCTGATAGACAGAGTATCTTCAATCCAATCTCTTGTTGAATTGCAATTCCAAAATTCCCAACCCCTTACTAAGGGAAACATTCCTCCTTATATACTAAATTTACATAAGAGTTCCAAAAAGGAGAAATTCTACAAAATAGGGATTACAAAATCGAATCTAACAATCGATCCAAGAAATCTTGCTATTTTTAAGCTTAAAAGATTTTTTGCCACCTTTCACAAAAGAAAGACTTGTTCTTTAATCAGATAAGGTCTCGTGGCACCATAAAAATTCAATCACAGATTGTTCACTATCATCGATAGGTGGTATGGTTTGCAAAGCATCCGCTATAGGAAATTCGGGGTCGGGGAACCCCCTGTCAAAAACAGAGAAATCCATTAGAGGATTTACTTCAGGAACGGTAGCTGGCACGCCAAGTTCTTCATTGATTAAAAATTCCTATATAACATCAGTATTGAGATCAGTTGATTCCTCCAGAATTTCCTTCCTTTGCTCTTTGGGGTTTTACATGTAGGCAGACAAAGTTTCGAAGTCTTCTTCACTGCTACCGCTACTAAGATTAGGAACACTTGCATCAAACGGTGGTGATAACATTTCTTGATACAACAAGGGGTAGAGTTCTTCATTTTCAACCTGAAAATTAGAAAATTCACCATCTGCATGAATATTACTCATTCTAAATGAGTCTTGGATAGTAGGACGCAAAAAATACCACACAGAGTCTTACATATTCCAGAAGGCAAGGGATGAACTAGAGATTTCATGTTAATTGCTATTTAAAGGCCAACAAGCAAGTCGATGATAATCGGGCGGGGCAATCTGCAATGATTAAACTTATCCAGTCAATTCATTGTAATTACTTCAATTGTAATGAAAAGAGCCGAGGTATGTGTCAGTCTGATCAAAGCTTGTGCGAAGTACGAGTTCAATTACTACTCGCATGATTTTGAATTGTCTTTACCATCACATCGTTACAAGCAGTCTTCCATCAATAATTATGACTAGTAATTAATAACGGAGACGAAAGTTAGGGTGATAAATTTTATCTGCAAAAGGTCTCGACTGGGAGTTCCAGTACATGGGCTATCAATTCTTCACACGTAACAAATCCGATCGATCTGACCCAACTTCCATGAGAATGATAAAAGCTTTCAGGTCGGGAATAAGTGAGAAGAAACGATCATCAAGAGGTGGAACAACAAAAAATAAATGACAAGATGTCAATGATCGAGTTGAGACATGGCGAACTTAAGGCGGAGAGATGGCGTGCACCCAACATGAAGTAACTGATAGACTTGAATTAGTGTCTGCTGTCATGGATTACACAGAAAAATGATAATTTGGTAGAACTAGCTTTCAAAAGACAAAATGGAAAAGCCTGACTTAACTGACTACCCAAAATCAACATGACCGTGAGACCATAACAGACGGACGACTGAGATTAACCGGAGCGGGATGCGGAATCGGGTTCAAGTATTTTCATGAAGTTCTTATTCAAAGATCCCGCAAGACGAAACCCGAAAGTAGGGATTTGCGGGTTGCGGGTTCACAAAAATGGGAGTAAAAAAAAATTTCTGAAAGCCGAAAACCCACTATGCGGGTGGTGGGCTTCAGAACATTAAACTCTGAAGTAAAAATAACCATCCCGAAAGACGCATCCCGAAATTACGGGTTGCATATTTCGGGAGTACACACCAAATAAACAAAAAATCACAATCCCAAAAGCTGAATGCTGCCATTGTGGGGTTCGGGTTTCAGGGTAATTATTTCTCAGTCTTATTATAGAATGATTCCGCACCCCACAGCCGTCGGGTTGCAAGTTTCGGAATTACAAAACCAAAACTTAAAAAACAATAGTCCCGCAACCCGCACCTGTCGAGTTGCGGGTTTCGGGTTCTCCAAATGTCGGGTTTCGGGATGATGATAACAATCAACAAAATACTCAAAATTTTGGCTCTTTTTAGACTGAAACACTTTGGAATAAATAATCAAACCCTTACAAACAAGCAGACCAAAAGCATGGGTGAAGAATTTTAGAGGTAAAATCAAAATCTAAAAATTTCAAGATGGCTCACCCAAACACCTTTGCGTTTATTAAAATTGGGGGCTCCCGTGCTTAGCTAAGCATGGGATCTGTTGTGGCTACAACATGCAGCCACATTGCTTAGTTCAATATTGCTAAAAGAAGGAAGTACTACTGCTGAGTTGCAACGGAATTTATTCCATTACTCCACACAGCATCTTCATCCTAGTGGTTCAGTGAACAAGCTCGGGGGTTCCTACGGAAAGTAACTTGGTTGTCTTAAGGAGCAGGTTGGGTGGAACGGGCTCCTTTCACTGTTTGTTTCTTCTACAAGTTACCAGGTTTATCTTGTGTTATCTTATTTTACTTCTGTCAAGATTATTAGTACGGATCTGATGTTATTTTGCTATCAATTTTCTATTTCATCATTAGATAATTATAGTCTGTCAACAAATATTTCTTTCTGCAATTTATCTATTCTGAATGATTTAACAACTGTTAGATTTATTTAATAAATGGTTAGTTAAGATTTATTTAAAGAGTAATAGAATAAATTTCTTCCCTGCATTTTTTCACACATTGTTTAAATGTCGTACTCTAGTACAGGGAAGACAGAATTAAAGAATATTCGACTGATATGTTGTAAATGGATTTGAAATACTGAAATTTTATACAATTCTATTTTATTTCCTTTCTTTGCAAGTATACTGTCATTCAGGTAACTATTACAGAAATTAACTAGGAATCATAAGTTTTATCATGCTTCGGTTTAGCAATAAAATCCTTGATTTTCATTCATAATAGTTTAAATATACTAAGTATTTATTTATTGAATGCTAAACCACAACAAGTACACTTATCAAAATTAAATATTTGTGTATACATATATAGAAATTTAATTTAGATACTAACTTACTAATTATATATATTAGTAACACTTTAATCATCAATTCATTTCTTAAAACATCAACATATAATATTATCATAATAAAAATAATGACTTTGCAAACCCTAATCTTAGGTTTTCATAAATGATCTTGAAATTTTTAAATAACTGTAAATAGGTCGAACTATATTTCCCTATACATTACTAGAATGCAATTATCATCACTTACAATATTAAACAGATAAACTATGAAAAACTAAACTGTAAATATTACGAAAATGATAATAGCTCTATGTCGAAGGTCTAGGGTTTGTAATCCCAGCCTTATAGTTTTATTAAGCAAACAACGATTAAAAACACAGACATCTTGTTGTTCCACATTTAGCAGTTTAATACAAAACTCAGACCCACGACCATTTTTCTTTTACAAGCAAACTTAAACAAAAACGCCAAGTATGTTTTCTTTATATACATTACTTTATTTACAGGACAGGTTCGAGGGTTCGATCCTCAACAACCTTAAACCACATATAAAAGAAAACACAGAAATATTTTAGCAGGGTTTTGAATCCAGGCTCACAGCCATCCTTACTACAAACAAAGTAAAGCATTATTATTACTGGGCTTTTCCCTAAAAACTTTTAAAATTGCTAAGTCTTTAACCAAAGGATCATACTCGCTTCTGTAGAGGAGAACAATCCTGTTTTATATTTATATATATAAACATTATCTTACAATAGTATTAAGAAATCGTTGGGAATCCAATGAGAGCCTTATAAGCTCAGGAGTAAAACTCTCTAAAAAGTAAACACTGCCTTTCAGCTTAAACTCTCAAACATCATGCCTTCCAGCATAAAAGACTGTCATTACATTCGTTTGAAAAAAACCAAGTCTGTACACCTTGGGATATCTCTTAGGCTTACCCAAACCGTAAGTACCCAACTCTTCTCGGGCTATCCCCAACACTTTGCCAAGGTAGAACCTGCCACGAAAGACACATACGAAACCGGTTAAAAGATTGGAAAAATGAAATAAGGGAAATAAGAAGACATAATCTTCGGCCTGCTACTAAAAACATAAGTGTCTTTTAATATCTCACATGTGAATAACTGGAGCACGGTGGAGTACTCTAGTTGCATCAACGCATGCAGACTGAGAAGGAAGTTCCCACATCTTTTCCAAGAAAACTCAAAAACCTGTTAGGTTACAAATGTCGAAGCCCACTTGAAACTTCAAACTCCAACAACGCTTACAGCTTGGGAGAATATCTCAGTAAAGATTGAGACCTGTATATATTTCAAACTATCCTAAAAGCTTTGGTTACAGCAAGGTCGAGGCATCGAAACCCCTGGAGGCACCTTCAAACTAGACTACAAACCCTGAAGGATAGGGAGCTGGTCGGCCTCACCCTCACCTTTTGCAAAATGGACTAAGTGGTATGAAGGTTGGCATATCAATGCAGTTTAGGGTGTAACCCAAGACCCAAGATCATTAGGAAGGATCGACAGTGTAAACCTCGCCACGAGTTCTAGTCTGTATACGATCACCAAACTTCATTAATGAGCATTTAAACCTTCAACTATCAAAGCTCGGTGTTGTGCCATCACTTAATTCCACGCAAACAAATCCATGCATAGCTCATCATGTAGGGTTTCACGTAGCAAAGGTTTGTCACCATGATCCATGGTTTTAATCACGTGAAGTTTCCACGAGAGCTGCGAGCAAGATTCCCACCACAATGCATTTATGGAAGAATTAATGCCTTAGCTTGGTTTGAATGCCTGCCAATGCACACCCACTAGAAAGTTAATACCATGTTACTTGTGCTAGTACTAAGTTAGGGTTAAAATAGGTAATCCATGGTTTATATACCTCGTGACACTTTGAATTCATACTTATAACTTCATACATTGTATAACAAGTATGCATTGAATTTATGTATATAGTTTTCAAACCTTTGGTTGCATATATTATATATATTTTGTCTATATGTAGAGTCCATGCATATAATTTCATACTTTTGATCATTGCATATAGTCTATACATATAGGTATATGCATAGAATTGCACTCATATAATATTCACATTAAATATATAAACTTGGTTAAACCAAACTTTATCCATAATGCATATTAAAAGTATTATAATGGAAATATAATACAATACAATTACTGTAGATAAAATAATACATTGATTATCCATAATCTGGATATTAACATGTATTAGAAATATAGGTACATCATCATAGTGTTTGATTAGAACAGGTTGTTTATCGAGTTTCAACGGTTAAACGACGAACTTCTTTAGCAAACAAAGTATACAGAGTTAATCACTCCAAGGACATTCAATACCAGATAATCTTGCAGAATAGTTGATCACTCTAACAACTTTCGTACATCAATTTTTGAAAACTAACTCTGTACAACAAAGTATTATCAAAATACGTTTCATGATTCAATTGAAATATTTTGTCTTACCTGCATCTCTGCATTAGAATTCAAAAGCGTTAGCTAAGTAAGCCTCGGGGCTATTCAAGGACCCCTTCATTTCATCAAAACGAACATTTAGTCTCTAGAAAACAAAATGCATAACATAGGACAAAAGTGACATTATGCATATAACAATTAAGTTTAACATCTGATGTTGACTTGATGATAAAGGACCTACGACTTTTTAAGACGCTTTTTAAACTAACAGTTGTTAAGATGTTTGATGCGATTTATACATAATCTAAACTCTTAGTCACTAATGTTAAATGTTATGAGTTGTTATCGTTAAGTACGCTGTTTAAAGTTTAGTTGTGTTGAAGTTAACACTTTTGACACAAGCATTTATTGCTACTTAAAAAATTTAAATTTTAGTGAATTTTTAGGGATGTTACAAGAATAAATATTTAATAAAGGAGCTAAATAAATATATACAGTGGAAAATCAAAGTGGCATTTGATCATGAAGACACATGGAGGAAGTGGTACCCACACAAGCTAGATTTTCTATGCCACATGGCATCCTCCTCTTGTCATTTCGAATCCATAAGAATCCCAAGGGTCTTGGGATGAGTTGGAAGGTCAATATACTTGGCATGAATCAATTCAGGTCAAATTGGAGTGGAAGAGTAACTCCCATGGAAGAGGAAGAGTCATTTTGGAGCTAGTGAGACACTTGGATTAGATTCCCTAGCTCTATGACAACAATGATGAAGATGCTATGACACCTATGACACAAATCAGACCTGAAGGATGACATCTGACATATATGACATGTTAGGGCTAAAAATATCCTCCAAGAGGGCACTCAAGGGAGTTAGGGAAGCTAAGATGCTTCCACATGTGATTTGGTGGAAGTGGAAGACTAGGAATTGTTTTACAAGTGGCATTCTTTGGAATCTCTTCCCAACTTGAGTTGGAATGCATCTCTTGGAAGGAATTCGACCCATAGAGAGCTTGAAAACATTATAAATGTCAGTAACAAAGAATGAAACTGTAATTTTGATCATTTTTAGAATTTGCAAATGCATTTGTGAGAGAGGAGCTAGTGGATGACTAGTTTCTTGCCTTAGCCAATTTCGAGGGTGAAATATTCCCATCCAAGTTGGTGTTTGGAGAGGCCATTCAGGTCTTTCATGGAGCTTTAATGGAGTCTTTATTTGCAAGTGTAAGTTACAGAGCATCTTTTGGTTTCTTCTATTGCAGCTCACTCACTCAACCATTTCCAGTTTTCGTTGCATATTCTTGCTCCTTGAGGGAGGGGGTTTTTGGTGAGATATTGTACTCTTTGGGGGAACTTATAATGCCCCATTTATTTTGTAATATGAATTAAATAATCTTTTCTTCATCTTGAGAAAGTTTCAAGTTGAAATTCCAAGTGGAAATGTATAAATCTGATTGTTAATGAAAGAATGGTGCCATTTCCCCACTACCTTGATGCATAGCAATGTTGTATTGATGTATTTGAATAAAAGATCATTCCTCTGATGTATTTATGATCCATGGACTATCATTTATGAGCTTCACAAGTTTCATGTTTAGTACTTAAGCATTCAGAGTCATTTTGATCAATTTAATACCATTTGAAGAAGATGTAATGCCATTTCCCCCAAGGTTGAAACTAGTATTTTTGCATCTGATATAAGGGAGTTATAGCAGACATTAAAAGTTGAATGGTGATGCATATGAGTTCATGTTGATGTCCTTTATATGTCCTCTGCTTACATTCAGAAATTTGAGTTGTATTGAGTGCATTTGGAAAGTCATTTTCATCATTTACCCCTAGGGGATTTGAACCACAATTTACTAGTAAAAATCCCTATCTTGACCAGATTTGAAAGAGGAGCTGCAGAAGTCATATGAACACTCTAGAGCATCCATACAAATTATAAATATGTCTTAATATCATCCAAGTACCTTCTATAGCAATTTGGGAGAATTGGGAGTCATTTGGAGACCAAGGGACCAATACTAGTCAAAGAGAAATTGCTAGTAAAATACCATACATTGACCAGAATATTAAAAGAGTTTGCAAAAGTGTTTTAATGATCTTAAATCACCCCTGAACATCATAATCAAGTCTTAATAGCAATCATACACCTCCTCAGAAGATTTGGGAGCATTTGGAGACCTAAGCATCAAAACTAGTGAAAGGTCAAATTAGGGAAACAAGTGAAAAATTTGCCATTTTAATAAAATACTTAAGAAGGGACATTACACTATCGTCCAGTTAGCCAATGGTTCAAGTAGTTATAACTGTGTAACTGTTATATATATATCACCAAAAATTCCTACCTCCCAGGTTTCATTACACAGAAAGCTACAATCATAATAGATCAATCACCTTGGGAAATAAAGTTTGGCTCAATGTATATGCTTTTTTGAATTGAATACATTTCAATAAGGAATAATGATTTGATATTTAATGGTAATGATCCCTCTTTCACACTCTCTTGGTATGATGTTGCACCAAGTCATGCTACTCTATTCTTGCAAGTCTTTAAGTAGGTTTGTAAGATCCACATGGAACTGTACCACTTGCAACAAATTCTAGAATTGTATATTTAGACCTATCTTTCAACCTTAACAATGTTTAAGAGAGGCATACAATGAGCCAAGTAAATTGTTTTGGTGTAATCCAACCTACTTTATATGGTTGTTGTCCAATACTAAGATATCGTTGTTTAAGATATCATTTTTTTGAAGATGAGTGAATTTTAGTTTTGGGTTCAAAATATTAGGAACTATACCAAATTAAAAACTCTTTCTTGGAGTTGCTTGAGAGGATTATGAAACATTTGCATCATATTGGTTTATTTCTCCACATCATAAACCTTCATTATTTTGGATGGATTTAATTATATATTAATTTTTATTTTATTATTTTGACATATAGTTCTCTTCGATACATTATTTACTTGGTTTATATATGATGTAGGATCATAAGAGGGGTTTTTTCGAGGGTACTATTGAAGATGATTTGTTTCGACCTAAAATGAAAATTTGAGAATTTCCTATAAAAAATAGGGAAGGGGGAAGCTCTTAAATACATGGTGGAACAAGTTATCCAAAGGCCCCACATATATGTAATATATTTGAACCAAAAAGTATACATCATGTTATTTCTATGTGAATCACAATTAGTACAAACCTCTCCACCATGCCCAATTATTCCAACCTTCCATTTATCACCAACGGGAAATTTAAATTGAATACACTTTTGGGATAAGCTAAGAAGTCCTTACCATGCCTAGATAAAGACAATCACAACAACAAAACAAGAATGAGTTGTGTCCTTAACACATTCCAAAGGCTCTATTGAAAATTTTTGTTTCTAAATAGACAAAAATTTAGTTATAAACTATAATTACAATTGTTGCACTGCCACAATGGATGTCAACCAAAATAATTTTATCCTTTCATATTCAAGGGAATGCCATCTTTTACAAGATCATACCTACAATAAATCATGATAGAATAAGAAGTTTATATGAGGGAAAAAATATTAAATATAAATAATTTTAAGGTGACATTAAAGACATCAAAAGTACTACACTATTTACTTCTAGGTTTTTCCATTTTAAGAAGGTCCACAATTTTGATGTTGGCAACTCCTTGATGCTCTTCTTTTCTTGGTTGTTGATAACGCAAAATACAACTTCATGTATGTGTTTGATCAGTAGGACCCACATCTTTAATCAAAGAAAATATTTTATAACTCACCTTGTTCATATTATATGAACTTAAAATATATAATTTCTAAGTCACATTGTTAATAGTACCTAGTGTACTAGACATGATGGTAGGGTCAACCTCTAGTTGATTTCCACCAAGAGCCTAGAGCCTAAAAAATGGGTGTTTCATTCCTAAAATCATCTTCATGTGCTTGCAATAACACTTATAGTTATCTTATAATCCACAAACTAATAAACATGTTTATAATTAACCATTCAAAATGTATTTAATTTATTTACCTCCTCACTGATAGTAAAAGCATTATGTGGCTTACCTTTCTTCACTTAAACTAGGGTTATATATCCTCATAACACCATAATCATAATAGCTTTATATCCTCATAACACCATAATCAATAAACTACATATCATAACATAACTATTTCAACAAGTAAAGATTTTAAATTATATATGAACAAATCAATAATGAAAACTTTTAAATTTTATGAGTATTTATATCACCCTTTTATTTTAACATAGTCTTCTAAGCCAAGTTTGTGCTACCGAACCTTGTCAAATCTAGCATTGGTGGCCTTATAGTGTAGTTAAGCATATGAAAAGCTTGAAATACATGTGCAAATGCATAGTTAAAAGTTCAATGTATATGATTGTTGATACTAAGATATTTAATTAACTTACTATCATGAATATAATTGAAATGAGAGAAAAAAAGTTAAAAGATTTATTTTAGAAATATAATGAAATGTATAATTATATATGACAAAATAAAAAATAGAAAAATAAATATTTTTTAATTTATAAAAAATAGAAAACATAAAATAAAGAATATTAAAATTAAAAATTAAAAATTATTTTAGTTTATATCAAAAATAAATAAACAAACATCAATCAAATCCAATTAATAGAGATATCAATCTCATGTTTGATATATAAAAAAAAATTGCACATGAATTTGACCCTAGAGTAAGTGTCAGATCTTCTAGGTTTCACATGAGAGATTTGATAACAATTGCACATAAATTTCAACTTCTAGGTTTCACATGAGAGATTTGATAACAAAGTTTTTGATAAAAAAAATTGAAAAGAAGTTTGCTAATGATTACACTATTACTGTCATAATTCTAAATTTGATGAATCCATTTCCAGCTCGTGCCCATATCTATTTTTAGTGCAATCTCATAATAGCGTTTCGGTTTTCCGTTTCAGCTTAAGTTTGACAACGATAACACTCCAAACACATGTACTGAATTCTAGATGAAGCGTACACTGGTTCAACCATCACTTCACTTCTAGATCAAGCGTACACTAGTTCAGCCATCCTTTTTTTTCGCCAAAGCTACAATCCTTTCAAATTGTTAGCCTTATAGGCTAATTAAAAACTAACAAAATAATGCATAAAGTAAATACAGAGACGTTGGTGATGGGAAATCATATAGTTTCTCCACCTTGGAATAAGGAAACTAACAGGATTGCAGCCTGCAATCAGTCATTTTCTGCTACTCAATTCAGATTGTCACTTTATATTTACTATGACGACAGGGCTTCATGGCTCTATTGCAGGTCTTACATAACTGCCATTGTTGATGATTTGGAACCTCGGATCATAAACTGTCCAGTCATATTTTTATACAAGCAATACATAATTGCAACACAAATAAGTAGACTATGATACAATTAGTAGCGTTTATGTTTCTAAGATGGTGAAGATCCTACTTACTATTCTGGGCGTGTTCCTGCAAGGGGTTTATAAGCGAGATCTGGCCTGCTGCCTATGCCTGGACCTAAACATTTACCTTTACACTCTGCTTGGCTCGCTGTAACGAAGAGGCGGAGCAAAGTGAAAGAGACAATCCATCAACATCTAGTGCATTCTTCCGCTCGCAATTCCGATTCACTGTGGGCTTTTGGGGTTCATTACAGCAGAAGAAATTTATCACAGTTGGTATCTCTCGCCTAGTGTTATAACCTTCAAACTGGGAGATATCATCATGTGACAAGTGTTTGTGGCTTCTTTCTTCAGCCCACTGAAAACCAAAGCATTGAGAACCCCGTTTGTTCTGATCAGTCACGACCATCCACTTTAAGTTCTGCTCTCCGTATTGTATGGATAAATTTGTCTGTGCATTATTTGCTTCATGACTGGACGAGAGGGCCGCATCTGGTTCTTCAGGAATTAGAGGCCGCAAACCTTGCCCGCTTGAATATTCAACATGGCCGTCATTGCAAAACCCTAGTTGCAGCCCTCGATCTCTAAGTTCGACCAGGCTTTGATCACGACTGTCTATAACTGATAGCTGAAGATCATTTCCGTTCATCATCTTCAACGAACTAGCAGATTTGTAACTGTGATTATCTGTAGGCGTGGAAGAGTCATGTAATGGATATTTGTTGTTCATCATCGGCCGAAGAAAAGTTTCATTGTGATTTTCATGATCTCCATAGCTTTCATGATTTTCATATCCATTCTCGTAAGATCCCTCTGGCAAAAGCTCGTAGCGGTTGCTTGGGATGTTGCTAGTTAGAGTAGACCGGGCTATGTTGTTGCCTTGCTCAGCGTAGTTGCTCGAGGAACTGGTGCCTTTCCCAGGAGATGCCACAGCTAGCAATGAAGGCTCCTTCATTTCAGCGGGATTCTGTGGAAAACAGATAACACAATTTGTCATACATGAAGCAACACTTTTTTATAGATCAAAACTTAGATCTATCGGGGTTTTTTTAAGGAACCGCCCAATTTTTTGACAGATAGACTACAAACTTAAAAAATTTTGGTACATGTAGCTTCATGGACTGAAGTCACAAATACGCTGAAAATTGAACCTAGGCTAGTTGAGCCAGACTGCCATTCGCATTACGCTTATCGCTAGAACACAGCTGGACCTACAGATTTAAATATCTTTTGTTTTTGTTTATAGAAACCTAAGAAGAGTCTTATATACAGGGCAGCTGGATTGCGTAGGATAAAGAACAACAAATCCGGGGTTTTAAACCAAAATCTAGTTTGAAAATGGCAAGATTTACAAATATGTAATTTCAGTAATTTGAAATACATTATTTATATTAAATGATGGATTCTGGAACTACCCAAATTGTCCAAATTACGATTTGTGCAATAAAAATTGCAATTGCAATTGGGATGGAACTACCTAAATTGTCGAAATAACCAGTTGAACAATAAAAAAAATGCAATTGCAATTGCCATGGAACTACCCAAATCGTAGAAATTGCAATTTGAACAATTGTTCCTTTGCCAGGTTGAGATTAAGGGGAACCAGCTGGGTTGGGTGAAAGAATGTTTTAGTGGTTACCAAGATGGATTCTAATTATCCGTTGATTCCTGGTAACAGCGCAGCTGGTTGGATGAAACAATGTTTTTGTGTTTACCAAGATTCTGTTCTGGCTATCCCTTGATTAGTAGTGAATATCAAAGGTGGGCAATTTCGGCAATTTCCGATTCAAAAAATAAAAATAAATAAAAGACTAAAAACATGTACCTTCCTGTATATGGTTCCGTCCTCTTGGACATGCCAACCGGCTTCATTGCAAAGGGCCTTGAGCACTTCGTTGTGATCAGCATGTTTAGGCAGACGGTAGTTACCATGAGCACGTAGTCCAGCAAAGATTTTTGCAGCCACGGACCGCCTCATCCTCTCCCGCCGTCTATTCTTTTCCCTTTCATTTGCAGATGGATTTCGCAACAGTAGAGTTTCACAGCCCCACTTTGCTGATGCCCTCCTTACAACCCACGGCCCTGACGTCGTTTTGATGCAACCACGACCAACAAATGCCTTGCTGCTGCTGCTAAGCCTTGCCTCTTCTTCTACTCCCTCCCTAGCCATCGTCGCCGCCATCCTCGCCCCTATTCCTGAAAAGATATCACAACTTTCACGAAATCTCTATCTGTGCACTTGGAATTCTGGTTCATGTAGAATTGTGATGGGCTCTGAGCTGCCTAAAAGATGTTTTGCATTAAAGTACAGCTAAAAGAGACAGAATCAGGAGAATATGAATTGGTCTAACCTTCATTAATATATCATAATCAGAGTAGTCTTCCTGTATCTGTGCTGAAGCGAAGGACAATAATTGAAGTGAGATTGCTCTTAATTGGAATCTGATATACACGAGCGACTGAACGGCCAAACAGCCACCTTATTCTCCTCCATTGCCGCGGGGCCGGCGCAGGCAATGAATAGTTCCCTTAATTAGCATTCATCTCATCCTACTCTCCTTTTCTGTTGGCTGCTAATGCATATGCAGGATCCTCATTTGGTACAGCACGGTCAACACGCCAAGAATGTTTGCGTGTTCATCTGGGGAGAAGCTGTTTCCATCCCATCTTCTCTACCGGCAACTTCATGGCTTACACGGTCTTGCTTTCATTTTTCCTCTGTCGTGACTCTCCAGGTTTGGCAATTTCAGCGCCAAGTTGGACAAGACTGGCATATGGTTTAATTTATAGAAAAAATAAGTTGGAGATGTGCATTGTGAGTGCAGGCACGGATTGCATGAGACGGAAGGGACAGAGTGCGTGAGAGGATTTTATTGGAAAGGTGGGTAAAGTGGGTGACCTGGAGCCAGCCCGCAGGAGAGAGGTGAATGAAATTAATGAAGTTATGATTGCTACGACCATCGCATAACATATGAAGCAACAAATACTCCAGTTTCCATTCTCATTTCTTTAATACCATTTAATACTAATACCACCCTTCAGTTTAGCGCCATGCAATCAAATTATACCGGCGCCACCTGTTTTTGCGTTACGCCTTCCAGGGATTCAAACTCAGTCAGCGCCGAGGGGGACCGTTAAGCAGAGCACGCAGGTAAGCCGAAAGCCGTTTTTTTAATGATTCGGCCAGATTAAGAGCATGCGAAACGATGACCACATTTGTTGTGTGTAAATTTCAGAAACCTTTGACGGCAGGCAACGAACGTTGATTGCCTGGCTTCCTTTTCGCCCGAGCAGACTGATAGTAATCCTGTTTGGGTGTTATTCTTAACTATATTTAGCGTCTAAACGAACTGTTGTTAAAGACCAAAGGACAGAGCGAGAATGCGGCTATTGAATGTTAGGATATAAACCGACTGACAGCATTGATTAGATAGAGTTTGGAGTCCATGATTGTCATGAAGAAACAGCGATTGCTCGTACAAGGTAAACTGCAACAATAATTAGCGCTTGCAGCTTCATGATTTTAGGATATTCCCTCTCCCCATGCGGCACATACCACGGAAATTACTGGCCAGTAGCCACTGATTGTCCGAATAATATAAAGATTATGCCGTTTTCGATTAATCTAAACATTAAATTGTTTGGATCTCTTCTTCGGCTGGTTTTCTGATTGCTTACAATATTAACTACAATAATTTAATTCAAACGCATTAAATTTTGGAAAACACCAATACTACTCATATATTAGTCCAATGAAATTGATAAAAGTGTGTAATATCACCTGAAAAGAATAATTGGAAGTAAGTGTGATCAAACGGTGTCATTCTATTCACCATTTTCCTTATTGAAAGTTGACTCTTACAATGATGAATGAAGAACACTCACGAATGGACACAATCAAGCAAAAGGGTAATGAATGGTAAAGATCATTTTCCTCATTGAAAGTTGACTCTAACAATGATGAATGAAGAACACTTAGGAATGGACACAATCAAGCAAAAGGGTAATGAATGGTAAAGATAATAGAGAGAGATTTAGAATTTCCAAGTTCATCCCTCTAATATAACCTTGTAATTCTTCTATTTTCTCAAATGTCACTCCATGGCTTTTATTTATAGGAAAATCATGAGCTTCAATGAAGATCTAGTTGAAATGTGAACGCTCCTTGTTTGAAATTAAATGCCAATGTTTTATGGTGAAACTTAGGAAACCAAATGTGATGCACCTGCAACAATTAATTAATACGAATATGCAAAATAGCAGAAATGACATAACTCAGAATCACTTTTATATTGATCACAGGCCACTTCGAGGGGGCAACCTCCTATGAGCAAGCTCAATACAAATAACTTCACGGTGCCTTCATAGGTCTCAACACACACTTATATACTAAGTCTAGGCGCCAATACTATGGGTCAAAACCATGGGCCACTACAAAATATGGATCAACAATACTACGGGCGACTTACAAAGCATATGCGCCAACAACAATAACACAAACTATTGATCAACAAATACTACGGGATGACTTACAAAGCATATGCGTCCAACAACAACATACTAACAAAGTAAAGACATGGGTTCCTAACATCTCCTCCCCCTTAAAAAAAAGCTTTGTCCTCAAAGCTTTAGATGTGGAAATTATTGTTGAATCTGAAGGAGTGGTTCCCATGTAGCATGCTCTGGTTGCATGCCATGCCACTGAATTAAGACCTCTGTGATAGAGCGAGAGCAAAGCTGACGCGTGCGCCGATTGAGGATGGCCTCTGGCTCCAAAAGGATGGATCCTTCATTATCCAGTTCGGGTAAAATCGTTTGTCCACTGATGTTGGTGCCAAGAACTTTCTTCAGACAAGAGACATGAAAGACTGGATGAATGTGGGAAGAAGGAGGAAGTTCCAATTTATAAGCAACGGACCCAATTTTCTGAAGAATCCGATATGGCCCATAGAACTTTGGAGCGAGCTTATGACGCCCTTTGAGTTTCAAGGAGGATTGTTTGTACGGCTGGAGACGAAGAAAAACCATATCGCCGACTTGAAAAGTGCGCTCAGAACGGTGCTGATCAGCGTGTTGCTTCATGCGATTTCTTGCCATGTGAAGATTGTCCTGCAAAATGCGAAGAATCTGATCGCGGTTTCGAAGGACCGTGTCAACTTCCTGAACTGGTGAACTGGTGGGGGTGTATGGAAGAAGAGTTGGAGGTGCCTGACCATAGACTGCTTCATATGGGGTCATTTTAGAGGCGGTGTGGTAAGAGGTATTGTCCCACCATTCAGTGAGAGGAAGCCACTTTTCCCACTGATGTTGTTGTTCCGAGGTGAAGCAATGAAGATAAGTTTCCAAGCATTTATTGATAATTTCAGTCTGACCATCTGTTTGTGGGTGATACCCTGAACTCATCTTCAGTTTGGTGCCAATGTGGTGAAATAGTTCTGTCCAAAAATGACTGGTGAAAGTCGCATCACGATCCGAGACAATGGAAGAAGGGATGCCATGAAGACGAAAGATCTGGTCCAGGAAAATTTGAGCGACGGAGGAGGCTGTATAGGGATGGCTGAGAGCACAAAAATGACTATATTTGGAGATGCGATCAACCACAATGAGAATCATTGTCTTCCCGCCAGATTTAGGGAGCCCTTCAATGAAATCCATAGAAATATCTGTCCAAATCTGTGTAGGTATGGGCAAGGGTTCAAGCAATCCTGGAAGGAGTGCTGTTTCACCCTTATTGCGCTGGCAGGTATCACATTCGGCCACCATCTGTTGAATTGTCCTTTTCATGCCTTGCCAAAAGAAGTTACACCGTGCTCATTCATACGTTTTAAGGAACCCAGAGTGCCCTACCGATGGAGAAGCATGCAGTTCATAGAAGATAGCCTGTTGAAGATCTGTGCTCTAGGGAAGCACCAGACTACCCTTGTATCGCAGAGAAGCACCATCCCAAGAGTAATGTGGTACAGCAGAAGGGTTGTTGGTCAAGCGTTGGATGATTTGAGATAATGAAGAGTCATTGACATAACCCTGTTGAACAGATTGCAACCAATTTGGAACAGGCATAGAAATAGCTGAAAGAGAACTTTGGGCATCAAATGTGCGAGAAAGAGCATCTGCCACAATATTGTCTTTACCCTTCTTGTAAGTGATCTCATAGTCATAACCCATGAGTTTGCTAACCCATTTCTGTTGTGCCGGGGAGGAGACATGCTGGTCCAAGAAATATTTCAGACTCTGGTGATCATTCTTGATACAGAAATGATTCCCTAATAGGTATGGGCGCCACTTCTGTACTGCATGCAAAATAGCCATCATTTCCTTCTCATAGGTAGAGGTAGCTAAATTCTTACCTGAAAGGGCTTTGCTGGTGAACGCAATGGGGTGTTCATATTGAAGGAGAACAACACCAAGTCCATTGCCGCAAGCATCACTCTCAATAGTGAAGGGCTTGGAAAAATCGGGCATAGCTAGCATAGGTGTAGTACACATAGCTTGTTTTAGTTTGTCAAATGCACACTGAGCAGCAGGTGTCCATGTAAAAGCATCCTTTTTCAATAGAGCAGTTAATGGAGCTGCAATCTTCCCATAATCCTTGACAAACTTGCGGTAGTAGCCAGTCAACCCCAAAAAACCATGAAGGCTCTTGAGTGTCTGAGGATGCAGCCAATTGTTCATGGCATCGATTTTGGCAGGATCCACGCGAACCCCTTGTGCTGAGATAATGTGCCCGAGATACTCAACTTCCTTCTGTCCAAAAACACATTTAGACTGCTTGGCATGGAGATGATGGTCAGAGAAAAGTTGCATGACAAGATCCAGATGCTGGAGATGTTCATCCCATGTTTTACTGTAGATGAGGATATCATCAAAGAATACCAGAATGAATTTCCGCAAGTAAGGTCGAAATATTTTATTCATTAAGGCCTGGAATGTGGAAGGAGCATTAGTGAGGCCAAAGGGCATGACCAAAAACTCATAATGGCCATCATGTGTGCGGAAAGCTGTTTTAGGGATATCATCCTCATGAACCCGAATTTGATGATACCCAGAACGAAGATCCAACTTGGAGAAAAAGTGAGCCCCATGAATCTCATCAAGAAGCTCATCAACAACAGGAATTGGAAACTTATCCTTGATGGTGAGGTGATTAAGTGCTCAGAAGTCAATGCAGAGGCGCCATGACCCATCTTTTTTGCGGACAAGAATAACTGGAGAAGAAAAGGAACTAGTGCTTGGGAGAATAATACCTTGCTTCAATAAGTCCCGAATGAGCATTTCAATCTCCATTTTTTGGTGAAATGGGTAGCGATAGGGCCTGATGTTGGGAGGAACGCTGCCAGAAAGGAGCTAAATACGATGGTCTTCTGGCCTGGAAGGTGGCAATCCCACTGGTTCAGCAAAGACACCTGTATATCGATCCAGAATTTGTTGTAGATCCAAAGGAGTAGTGGAGACCGCTGATGGTTGCATCTAAATGGAATGGATCTGAGCGATGACACCATGTGAATTCTTCTTGAGGAGTTTTTCCATGCAATGTGAACTGATGATGCTGAGAGAACCTGGTTGTAATCCTGTCAATGTGTGTTTTTGTCCATTGAGGGAAAACTGCATCCAAAGTTCAGCAAAATCCCATAAGATAGGGCCAAGTGTGCGTAGCCATTGAGTGCCCAAAACCACATCACATCCGCCTAAGGGCAAGGAAAACATGTCAGAGCGCAAGGTATAATATCCCATAGAGATACGCACATTTCGACACTTCCCTTTGCAAGGTAAGGTGCCCCCATTGGCAACCATGACTTCAAAGTTGGAGCAAGGATGGATAAAACAATCAGCTTGTTTGGCGATCCGAGGGTCAATGAAATTATGAGTGCTACCAAAATCAATGAGTATTGTAAGAGGAATCTTCTTGAAGTAACCCCTGACCTGCATTGTTTGGGGGGTGGTGATTCTAGCTAAAGCATGGAGAGATATCTCTGGCTGGTCATCTTGAGACGGAGGGTCAATAGGCGGTTGCTGAATGTCGACTGGAGCATCCAGTGTTTCTGGATCTTCGTCACCAATTTTCGAGGTAGGCGAAGACTCCACATCCAAGAGATAGAGCTTTTGCTGAACACATCTATGTCCCCAAGTGAATTTCTCATCACAATTATAGTAAAGCCCCTTTTCTCTGTGTGCTTGAATCTCTGTTTAAGACAAACGCTTGATAGGAGTCGGTCGAGGAGCCTGCGGTATAGGTGGTCGCTGAGAACCCATATTTCGGAAGGGAACAAAAGTGGGCTTGGAGCATTGTTGGGCTGCAATCTTGTCTTCTTCCAACTTAGCCAACCCTAGGGCTTCCATCATTGTGGTGGGCCAGAACATTTTGACCTTAGAGCGGATGGCATCCTTTATACCACTGATAAAACAACTCCGGTAAAAGTCATCAGACAATCCTTCGGTGTGGTTGGCTAGGTTCTCAAATTCTGTTTGATACTCTCTCACAGTGCCAATTTGGCAAAGTTTAGTGAGGGCTCTGGTGAAGTCATCAAAAGCACTAGGACCAAATCGTTGCAAAAGGAGCTGGCAAAAGTCTGACCATTTGGGCTCTGAATGAGCTTTGATGTACCAACGGTACCATTGAAGAGCTTCCTGTTCCAAGTGAAAGGATGCCAGCGGAACTTTGTTGACATCAAAAGTATTATGCAGACTGAAATACTGTTCTGCATGATAGATCCATCCAGTTGGATCAGTACCATTGAAGCGAGGAAAATCAAGCTTCGGACCATGAAAATTGCTGGAAGAAGAGAACCCATTGTTTGATGAAGACTTGGACTGCCGTTTGTTGTTCATAGCTGAATGTTCAAGATGGAGGCCGAGAAATTTTTCATCCAGATCCTGGAGTTTGGCTTGGATGGATACAAGTGCTTCTTCCATGGTTTTTTCTCCTACACAGGTGACAACCATAACCTAGAGTTTTTTTTTTTTTTTTTTGACTGGGTAGGAAAACAAAAACAGAAACTGCTTCAGTAAGGGAAAATCTGGACTTGGAAAATAATATGAAGGGTAATTGGGGTTTGACTAGGTGTTGGACAATGTCGACTAGACAGGGAAGCACAAATGAGGATTTCAGAAGCGGGGTGAAAGAATGAAAAAATTTGGCAGAGGGGGACAAAGAAGCAGAATTCAGAAAGGAACTCTGTGGTAAAATTTGAAGGTGATTGGGTGAAATTTGAGGAAGTTATGGCAAACCCTAAAAATAGACAAATGTGCGCTTTCGGGCTTTGGGAAGCGGAATTGGGGATAGGGTCCTCAGGAATGAAATATGCAGAATGGGATGACAGGGGTTCCCTGAAAATTTCAAGGGAAACAGAGTGAAAAGAAGGGAGATATGGACAAAAAACTGAATTTTATACTCTTTTTTTTTTATAGATTGGAGCGGCTATGGCTCGGAAGGGATCTGGAACAGTGCCGAATGGATTGAAAATGGTTGGATCTGGAACGGCTTGCAAAATGGATCTGAAACGGCGCAGTAGTGATCGACAATAGTTCAGCTGAAAGTAGATATGGACCCCAGGTATGTGCGGCTTCCTAACAATTCAGGGGTTTCACTCAGCCACCAATGCTGTCTGACGGCTTGCGTACTGGGGCAGTACCCCTCACTCCACGGCTCAGGTAAAACTGATAACCGCTTTGCCACAAACGACAGCTCTTGGTTTACCTCACGGGTGGGAACTAGTCAATCAAGTAGGGGTCGTTGCCCTTTTCGATGGCAGGTCCTCTCAATGGGCCAGCTACTTCGGGGTTCCTGTGGTACTCCTCACAATGAGTTTTAGGGCTTATGCCCAAGTACTTCCCACAGTTAATCGGATAGGGATTATTCCCAAATCCAAACCTGCAACAGATGCGAAAAAAAATTGGCATAAATTTCACCCAGCGAGCCCAAGAAAGTGCTCTGATACCAGATGTGATGCACCTGCAACAATTAATTAATACGAATATGCAAAATAGCAGAAATGACAGAACTCAGAATCACTTTTATATTGATCACAGGCCACTTCGAGGGGGAAACCTCCTATGAGCAAGCTCAATACAAATAACTTCACGGTGCCTTCATAGGTCTCAACACACACTTATATACTAAGTCTAGGCGCCAATACTATGGGTCAAAACCATGGGCCACTACAAACTATGGATCAACAATACTACGGGCGACTTAAAAAGCATATGCGCCAACAACAATAACACAAACTATTGATCAACAAATACTACGGGACGACTTACAAAGCATATGCGTCCAACAACAACATACTAACAAAGTAAAGACATGGGTTCCTAACATCAAAGTACTCAACATTGATAAGTTAGGGGTTCAAATTCATCTGCACATCACCATAGATATGTCTAAACTAAGCCTATGAGCCATTAATGCATCAAAATATGGACTTCATACACTCAATAAGAATTGCGTAGGTATGGAAGAATATCCCTTCCAAATCGTGTTGTAGTGTAAAAGTCACACAATTGGATGAAAACTTGGGTATTTGTTAGGTTTTTGCACCAAGAGTAACGAGGTGCTTACAACCAGAGGGAGATGTGTAACGTAATGTAACGATGTCATGTTATGTACCAAAAATAAAAAGTAATTAAAAAAATTTATGTCGGCTCATAAAATAAAAAATGAAAACCAAATAAAAAATAATTAAAAAAATCCATATCTGCTCGTAAAATAAAAATTTAAAACCAAATAAAAAGTTGATTAAAAAAAATAAAACCTCAAGAAATTGGATGCCTCTCAGTGCTTGATAGATTCGCATTTAAGATGGATCTATGTTGGTTTTAGCTCAATAGAGTAATTATAGTAGCCATGAAATAACGTTGCTATTCTTCTTTTTCCCAATTGATGATTCTTCTGCATATTTTTGTTGAAATGTCCATCATAAAAGAAATTAGGGTCATAATAGTTTCCACCTCATATGTCAGGTTAGGAGTACTCGAATATACAAAATACATCATTGTTTCTTTCGATGTGATTGCTTGTTCACTATTGAGAGAGAGAGAGAGAGAGAGAGAGAGAGAGAGAGAGAGATTTTAGTAAAACAGGAATGAATTCGGGGTAGGTTAGTGACAAAGGCCACCTACTTATCTGGATTTATGTGAGAACGAAATGAAAATGCATAAACATATTCACATACACAACTATATTGCAAGAAACACAGAGATACAATAAACTCATATTCTATTAAAATGAATGAAACATAAGAAACTTTAAAATAAAAGCAACTAGAATGGTGGTAGCTATATCCCTGAGAAGAGATGTGGAGGCTACGCTCATTTGTTACAAGCTGAATACAGAAAGAGACCGAAGGGGCCTATTTATCATAACCATGAGGGAAAGAACCCTAAACATTGAAAAAACCTAACCCTAGAAGATGAAACATCATAAAGTTTGCGACCCCAAGGTGGCTAGTTGAACAATCAACTTCTCGGGGTCATAAATTTTTTATACAATCTCCGTTTGGGGCGCTCGATAGCCCATTGGAAAGGTCTATATGAATCACCAAAAACCATCATTTAGGGCCTCAAAACGGACTTTGAAAATTATGATCCAAAAAATTGTGGAAAAATTACTAGAAAATTGCCAAAATGGAAAACATTTTGAGTGAGTAGAATAGGTGGGTGGCCACCTATCTCTCATCCCATGTGCGAGGATGTTTAGAATTGTACATTCTTAGAATATGCACAAACATCTAGTTGACTACCTTTGTTTGTCCATTGGTCTGTGAGTGGAAGGCAGTCAACTTGGTTTGCTTGGTATCCATCAATGCCCATAGTTTGTACCAAAAGGTGCTTAGCAATCCGATGTCCCAATCTGAAATGATAGTATGTGGTAGCTCGAAATGAAACCAAATGCACTCAAAGAAGAGCTTAGCAGTGGCTTCGACAGAGATGCTCCTTCTTGCGAGTTATTAGAATGTCCATCCTAGAAAAGTGATCCACGACCACAAACACACAGTCATTACCATGATTGGTTGAAGGTAGTCCTGACATGTGGTCCATGGATATGGATTTTCATGGCCCATTGGGAGTAGACAAAGGAGTGTACAACCCCTACTTCTTAACGACAGGTTTCGCGATGGAGCATGCAGTGCATGATCTGATATATCAATGGACATCTTGTCTGAGCTTGGGACAACAACAAAAAATTCTGCAATACCACCACTGTCTTTTAGGTGCCAAAGTGCCCTGCCACCCAACTGCAATGCGCTTCCCAAATCATCTTCACATGCTCTCTTGAAGGAGCACAAATATGGACTAGGTGTCATAACAATCCTTCCTGAAGAGGAAAGTCTATCACTAGTGCGCCTGCACATAGTTCTTGATAGATGGAAGCAAATTCAGGATCACTAGCATATAGTTGAGGCCACCTAGATGTCTCATGGCTACAAGAGTTGAGCATTGTGGTCAGTGCTACTATTGGAGGTCAGCTGAGGCAATCGACCACCCAATTGGTGTTTCCCTTCTTATATTTATTGTTTAGGTGGAACTGCTACAAGTAGGTGGACCACGTTTGGCGTCGGTCATTCTGTAACTTTCCTTGAGTTTGCATGAACTACAGGGGCTTGTGATCAATGTGCCTGACTGTCTCTTTTCCTAGGATGTAATGCTTCCACTAGCGGCAGGCTTGGACAATGGAATACATTTCCTTGTCATAGGTGGGGTACTTTGTGTACTGTATCTGAAAGCGTCTCACTGTGATACGCAACTGGATGGATATGATGAGTAGGACTACACCAACAACATAGTCCGAAGCATCTGTATCAATCTTAAAGGGATGTTACAAATCTGGTAAGCTTAGGATGGGTGCCGAACATAAGCACTGCTTCAAATCCTCAAATTCTTGTTGTTGTGGCTTGGACCAAACAAACTTGGCCTTAGATCCCCCTTTGGTCACCTGGATAAGGGACTGAACAATATTAGAGAATCCCAACACAAATATGAAATATAAGTTGGAAAAGCCTAGGAAGCTGCAAAGCTCTGTGAGAGTTATCAGAATCGACCAATCACAAATGGCTTGGAACTTGTCCGGATCCACATGCACACCATGTTTGTCCACAATGTATCCCAGATATTGAACCCTCTCCATGCCAAATGTGCACTTCTCTAGTTTCGTGTATAACTTGCATTGTCATAAGGTGTTGAGGACTTGTTGGATGTGTTGCAATTATTCTTCCCATGTTCTGCTATAGATGAGGATATCATCTAGATATACGACCACAAAAGAATTGGTGAATGGATGAAGAATACTGTCCATCATCCTCAAGAAGGTTGTCGAGCATTAGTCAAGCCAAAAAACATGACCAACCACTCAAAAAGGCCTTCCCAGGATTTGAAGGTAGTCTTCCAGACATTGGTCTACTCATTTGGCACCAGATGATAGCCATAATTTAGATTAATCTTACTGAAATATTTGGAACCCTTGAACTAGTCCAGAAGGTCATCAATTCGAGGAATGGGATATCTATTGGCACGAGTCTAGAATGCACAAAGTGCAAAACCGACAGTGATGAAAGGGTCATCGATCCGAGGAATGGGATATCTATTGGCATGGGTCCAGAACGCACAAAGTGCAGAATCGACAGCGATGAAAGGGTCATCGATGAAAGCAAAGGACCAGTCACGAAGGATAAAATAGACGACAAAAGTGGAAGATTTGGTTAAGTTAGTTAGAAATGGGTCATTTGAATCATTTTGTAACGACCATGTGTGCCTATAAATAGAAGTACGATTGTAAGCCTAAGTAGAACTTTTGAGGGCATCGAAGGATATCATTATCTTTCTTTGTAAGTTTTGATTTGTGTATGCAAACTTGAGTTGAGTCACATTTTGTTTGAGTTTGGAACTGGTTTTGCGAAGGGTATTCTACAATGTATGAGACGAGTTGATGAATGAAAATGATCGATTGTGCCATATCTATGTCTCTCTCTTTTATGTCGCAGTATGATTGAATATGAATTATTGCAGTATTTGTTGGCTCAATGTGTTGTATGAATGAAATCATGGTTATATGATGTATCTCAGATCTCTTGATTATGCTTTGATAAACTGTCATTTTGTTGATATGGTTAACTTGTTGATTGCAAGATAATTATGTTTGATGTGAATGAGGGTTATGTCGATCTCTGAGTTAAGCAGGTCTGGTTGTTCGTTCGACAATATGATGTTTTGATGTGAATATGAATCTCTGTTCTATGTTGCGACTAAGTGTAGAAAGGTGCATGTCTCCTTAAAATGCGGAAACTTGGTTCCTGCAGCCCCCTTAGATATCTCGAATGAGACTTGAGTCGCTTCACGGGTGTTACTGGAAAGGGTAAAACCTTTTTGGGCCGATGTCTAAGGGAGTCTATGTAGATGTTTGTTGAAAACAGTGTGAAGTGAATCCCTATCGATATAATTGTGTCAACAAATGGTTCCATTGGCGGGATCATAGCACAAAAAGAGAGAGGACATGCTCTAACATCCAACGAAACCAGAGATTCAGGATTGGTTCGATAAGAAGACACAAGAGTTCGCGGAAGAAGAAAATAGGAAAAATGGATGGTCGACAAGCGAGTGGTTGCAGAAATAAATTTACTCTTTACCCATGAAGTATTCTTCTGAAAATTTCCAATCTTGCTGTGTGAGTGGTTGGTGCAACTAACTTTCTAAAAGAAGAACTTCCAAGGAGGCGAACCAGAACATTGGACCCTGGAATTGATTCAGTAGTTGAAGAGGGTCAACAATAAGGTTTCAAGGGTTTTCGACGTCTCGGTAGATAGCATTCTAGAAGGATACATCACTGAGTTCACTATCAACACATTTAAATCCTACAGCAACGCAGAGAGAAAATTATTTAAGGGACTTAGAGGAAGGTATCTATTGTCACTGCAGTTGTGGATTAAGTTGCTCATTTGTGAAAAGGGGATATTGAAGATGGACTCCAACGATTAAAGCTCTAGTGTGCAGAGGATGTGGGTACCGCATAGATGAGGGTTTGATGAAATGATGTGGTGTAGATGGATATGAGTTTCGACGAAGTTGTTAGGGAAACCGAGGAAAATTGTGGTCGCCTGCAAAGTGGGGTTTGGTTCCAGTCGGAGAAGAAGAGGAGGACTGAAATAGAGAGAGAGGACCTCTTGGTGCGACCAGAACAAAGAACTGTGAAACGGGACCACAAGGGACTAAGAGACCCTACAGTGATGAAGGGAACAACTAGGCTACCCATGAACCTAAGGAAGCATGAACCTAAAGCTACAATGTACCCACAACTCCGTGCACTGCACCAAACTTTGTAGGAAGAATCACAAGTTCTTAGTAGGGTTGTCCCGCATGTCAGAATAGCGGTAAGAGTAGCAAATTGAAAAACACCAGTAGGAGACCAAGGATGAAAGGTGACGACGTAAAGATGCTTTTGTTTCAGGGTAACAAGACTGAGGATCCCAAACGATATTGGTTTTTGTTCGAAGTGGTATGGACCGTTAAACAAGTACAAGATGACGACATTAAGAAAGGGAAATTGGCGATGAACTTTAGGGGTCATGCGCTGGATTGGTATATGAAATTTGTACAAGTCGCTACATGGAATCCACATAAGACCCTAGCAGAAGTTAGGGCTGGATTGATTGACGAATTTAAGAAACCAAAGTCCGAGTCGCAATATATTACAAAGTTAAAGGAAATAAAGCAATTCTTGAATGAATCAGTGTGGGATTTCAATCAGAGATTCAAAACTCTGATGGCTAAGGTCAGTTTTGGAATGAGTGATGTACAACATAAAGAGTGTTTCATCGCAGGTTTGGTACCCCACATTAGAGTACCATTAATTCAATAGAATATTATATCCCAAGCGGAGGCTCTGGAGATCGCAATGAAATTAGAAGCATCACCGATTGACGAAATAGGGACTGGCATGAGCCAAATCTAGTTGTATTTGGTGAATTTGACTATCCAACTACAGGATATCAAGAAGGGGAAATAGTTTTGTGAAGAAGTATGGTGCACTAGATGCAAGTATGAAGGTCACCACAAAGATCAGTGCCCTGAATTTCATGAATATTTACAGTCCGGTGCACCAAATCCGCTGAGTCAAGGGGGAATGCCCTGGTGCCAAATTTGTCAAACAAGAGGGCATCAACCAGAAGAGTGTGTATATATGAAAAATATGGTGTCAAAGCCGGCTAACCTATTCTGTAATTTATGTTAATCGGTTAGCCATGAGGAGAAAGACTGCAGAGTATATGATTTGCTCCAAGAAAGGACTTCGGATACATACTTTATGAAGGGTGAAGAGTAGCGATAGATAGAGAGACCTCAACCGCAGCCACAGTATAAAAAACCCAAACAAAACAACCACAACTGCAGTATAACCAACCCCAGTACAATCAGACACAACTGCAGTATAATCCACCACAACCACAGTACAATCAACATCAGTATAATCCCCCACCATACAATCTGCAGCATTTCAATCAACAGCCAAGAGGATTCAAAGGAGTATTTCCTAGTGGTCGCAACGGAGGCTTTGGTTGTGGAGGAGTACATGGTCAAGGTCGAGGACCTATTACCTATTATAATTGTGGGGTGGTTGGACGCTATCGGAGGGATTGTTCGTCTCCATCACCTTTGTGTACCTATTGTAGTTTGGTCGACCACACTGTCGAAGAATGTCCATAGCTAGTCGCGAAGTGAAAATCTAAGAATGTACCACCATCGCAGCTGAACCCAAATCAAAATCAAAACTAGAACCCTAATCCAAAACGTGCAGAAGATATCGGCTGAGATAAGGAGTCAACCAATAAACGTTGCAGTGGTGATGAGAGGAGGATCTACGACAGGAGAATATAGGCCACTACCAAATGTTAGGCCTACGATGCGGAAGTAGGAGAAATTTGATGTAGAAGTGGAAAAATAAACCTTCTTGGATGCATGAGATGCGCTGAAAAGGAAAAATGGTAAGTTGCCACTTGTAGTCCATCAAGAGCCTATCTTTGAAATGCCACCAATATTTGATAAGACAAATTCGCAGAGGCTACCAGAAAAGGTAAGCACACTAAGGAACTTTTTAGAAATTTTCCTAACATTAGCGAAAGATCAATATGCGCTAGCAAAGATCGCTATCCTACTGCATCGACAGGGACAAGGTAGACAAGAGCTAACAGTTAATTGCTTGTCCAAAAGAAAAATGGGAGAGAAATGAGGATGAATGCCCAAATTGGCATATATGATGTAAATTCTATCATCTTGGACTTAGGATTAGACATGAACATATTAACTAAGAAGACTTGGGAGATGATGGGGAAGCCACAGATGGTATGGTCCCCTGTGCAGCTTCGACTAGAAAATCAAAGCAAGGTTACACCAATCGGTCGATTGTCTCATCTACCTATTGAAGTAGAAGGGCTAAAAACATATGCATATTTTGATGTTATAGAGATAGTCGACAATACGAGCCCATATCCCGCACTATTGGGAATAGACTGGGTGATGGAGAACCTGGCTGTTACTAATTTCAAGAAAAGGACAATGTCTTTTGAAAATTGCGACATGAGGGTTATATCCCCACTAGATCCATCTAAAGGGTAGAGGCATGTCGAACCGATGAGAGATGAGTTTGTAGAAGGATGGGACAATGTCTACAATGTTTCAGAAGATTATATCAATCCAACTGCAGATGAAGAATTGGGTGGCGGAGTTCCAGCTTGACATCCTTAGTCTCCGACGAAGCTCTAGAAAAATGGCAGAATAGACTACATGAGGTGTCATTTAGAAGGTGTGCACAAATTACAAAGTCGTTGAGATGGGTAGCGACAGAAATATGCGATCTGTTGACATATTAAGGGTTGCCTAATTTGGAAATATTTATCCAGAAGTTTGAAGACAGGGTATCATAACCTCAGCTCCTACTGGCGCTTGATGAAGCAATGAAGGATACCCTAGCAAGATGGTGGGTTGTGCACAAGCCATCGATAGTGAATTGGAAACTATGTCTATAGCTGATGGAAGTCCGATTCGGGGAAGACAAATGCTACAAAGGGAGGAAATATGATGGAAGGAGTGACCCTAGAGATCATCTGGGAGAGTGCCAAATTGCATGGAATATGAGACCGAAACAAGAATGTGTCCATGTGTTCATCCATACGTTGGATGAAGTATCGCGGAACTGGTGCATCGCAGTTGAATTGTGACGTGGAATGACAACATGGGAAGAGTTGACTACTAGGTTTAGTCACACTTTCAGCTTTGCAGATGAGAACCCTTTTATCCATAGTGCATTGCAAGACATTCATGAAAAGGTACTTGAGATAGTTTTGACCGAATGACCAGTATGGTTACAATGGACAGCAACACCACAAATGATGATGGAGTGCTACAATGTGCCGGGAGGACCCGACGATGAGGAGGATCCTAGGGCAATCTACATCCCAAAATCAGAGGGAAGTCGTGATGTCGAAGCACTAGAGATTCCATTCGACAAATTCAAGCAACCGTTGAAGATAAAGAACATAAAAATTGGCTCAAAAGAGAATCCAAAGTTCGTAAGTATTGGAGATTATTGGGATGATTTGACAATTGGAAAGGTCACTGACCTACTGCATGAATTCCAAGACCTGTTTCCGATAAATGTTTCGAAGATGAAAGGAATTTTCGGAGATCTGGGTGAGATGAAGATCCCGCCGAAACCTGATGCTAAGCCAGTCAAGAAACGACCATATAGATTGAATCCAAGATACAAAGAACGAGTGAAGGCTGAGATAGAGAGACTGATGGATGATGGGATCATTGAACCTGTCGAAGAATCAGAATGGATCATCCCAATGGTCGTCCAAGATAAGAAGACTGGTGAAATTTGGATTTGTTTCGATCTGAGGAAGTTGAATGACGCATGCATTCATGATCCATTCCCCACGCCTTTTACAGATGAAGTACTTGAAGGTGACGGAGGATAGGAGGTCTACTCATTTACAGATGGATTTGTAGGCTACCATCAGATCAATATTGTGAAGGAATACCGAAACAAGACCACCTTCGAAACAGAATGGAGATGTTTTCAATATATAGTGATGCCTTTTGGTCTAAAGAATGCTCCGACAATATTTTAAAGACTAGTTGTTGCTGCGTTTAAGGACTTCATCCATAATTTTTTGGAGCTCTATATGGACGATTGGACTGTATATGGGTTAGTGAGAGACCATGTCACAAGTCTTAGGATGATGCTAGAAAGATGTCGACAGCATCATATTTCGCTGAAATTGAAGAAGTGCATCTTTTGTGCACCATTTGGAATTCTATTGGGCCACATTGTATGCAAAGAAGGGATGTTAGTAGATCCAACAAAGATAGCAATTATTGTCGACCTGCCAGCACCAACGACAGTGAAAGAGTTGAGGGCGACTTTGGGTCACACAGGATACTATAGGAAGTTTATAAGGGGATATGCATCGATCACCGTACCAATGGAGAAGCTACTGAAGAAGGATGCAAAGTTTTAATGTAACGATGAGTGCAGAAAAAGTCTTGATATACTGAAGCAAACGATGGTCACAGCACCGATATTGCTCTTTCCCGACTGGAAGAAGGAATTCAATTTCCATGTAGACTCTTCATCAATAGCGTTGGGATTAATATTGGCTCAGCTGGGAGAAGGATTGATTGATCACCCAATCGCATTTTCGAGTCGGAAGTTGTCTACTGCGGAGAAGAACTACACGATGACAGAAAGACAAGGCTTGGAGATGGTATACGCCTTGCAGAGGTTTCAACATTATCTGTTAGGAGAACATTTCAAAATGTTTACCAACCATTCAGCATTGAAATACTTGTTCAATAAGCTTGTGTTGGGGGGAAAGATTTGTCGATGGCTACTAATTTTTTAGGAATTTGATTTCGAAATAATTGTGAAGCCTGGGTGACTAAATGCAGGACCAGATCATCTGTCAAGGATTGAATCAGGTGAAGAGTTAAGGATTATTGATGAAGGCTTTCCCAATGTGCAGCTATTTAGGATTGGAATGGTCGATGACAATTACAAGCAGATCGTTCAGTTCTTCGCGATAGGCAAAGCACCTAAGGAGTTCACCACCATCCATAAGAAACAGTTATTTGTCAAGGCCGCTGATTTCCAACTAATCATAGGACAATTGTACAAGATGGGACCGGATGAAGTTCTCCGTTGATATGTCCTTCCGCATGAACAAGAAAAGAGTGCTAGCAGAAGCACACAATGGGATTGCAGGAGGACATTATGGAGGGAATGCAACCGCCAGGAAAATACTTAGAGCAGGATTATGGTGGCCAACAGTGCATAGCGACGCAAAATATTATGCTAAAATCTATGACATATGTCAAAGAATAGGTAAACCGTCGTGAAGGGATGAGATGCCGCTAGTGCCGCAATTGACACTACAACCCTTCAAAAAATGGGTAGTATATTTTGTGGGACCTATAAACCCACCAGGAAAAAGGACATGTGCAATATACATCATCACTGCGACTGATTACTTAACAAGATGGGTGGAAGCAGCACCGGTAAAGGATTGTATAGCTGCGACAGCAACAAGGTTCATTTTTGACAATGTGGTGACTAGATTTAGGTGCCCAAAGATACTGATGAGCGACCAAAGGACCCATTTTGTCAATTAGACAATCATAGCAATGACGGAGGAATTCCAGATTCGGCATCGCAGGAGCACTCCATATCACCCTCAAGCGAATGGAGTTGTTGAATCATTTAACAAAATATTGGAGAATGCACTCACTAAAGTAGTCAACACAAACCGCGATGATTGGGATTTGAAGATCCCTACAATACTGTGGGCCTACAAAATGACATGAAAAATATTGATAGGTCAGACACCTTTCAAATTGGCATATGGTAAAGAAGCGATGATGCCAATGGAATACATTGTTCTAAGTTTTTGCATAGCAGCAACAACAGGAATGAGCAACGACAAAGCCATTGAGGAAATATTAGCACAACTCCTATATCTTGAAGAGGATCGCTTCATTGCAGGATTTCATCAGTAGGTAGAGAGAAGGATCGACATAAGGCATGGCATGATCGCCATGAGAAGGAATTTTTTTTTTTAGCATGGAGATATGTTATCCTATATGATAGTAAGTTTGTGAAGCATCCAGAAAAGCTTCAGAGGCATTGGTTGGGGCCATATATCATAAATTTCATCACTGACAGAAGTGCGGTTTAGTTGCAAAAGCTAGATGGAACGATTTTTCCAAACTTAGTGAATGGAAGCCGGCTAAGGCCTTATCGAGATATCTCGGTGCAGAATAATTGAAGAAAACAACAACACTGCGAAAAAAAGAAGAAGTGTGTTGATAAAAAGAAGTGACAAAAAGAAAAAGAAAATTGAAAAAGTGAAGCGATAGAAACAAAAGTAAAAATGGAATAGGAACACTATGAAAACCAGGGGTCTGTCGAAGGACACATGGTGAGAAAAGGTTAAGTTCTGGTATCTGTCGAAGTAACTACAATAGGGTTGGAATTTAGAAATGTGTCGATGGGAGAGCAACAAAGTTAAAACAACAACAAGGCTCGGATCTTGTCAATGATCGACGTAGTGCGAACTGGTTAAATTGGGAAATAAATGCAGCAGTTAAGACATGGTGAGCGAAGGCACAAGTGAATGAAAACGCAATTAATGATCGATAGAGACACCATTAATGACCAATGAGTGCGCAGGATTCCGTAAATCAACGAAATATTCAGTAAATCGATGAAGGATTTGGCAATCATTATCCAAAATCCACTCGATCGACGGGGAGCGGGAGATTGGAGGTTATAAAAGCATGTCGAAGCTAACAGTTCAACCCATTGTGCATTTGGAGAATTGTAGCAGAAGAGCAAGGGAGAATATCAAGTAGAAGAGCCAGAGCAAAGAGTAAGTCAAGAAGCTACGATGGTGCATATTATTTCTAGCACGAACATGCAAGAGGCTCTAGTTGCGAGGGAAACAGATGTCCAAGAACAACCAAAAATTGCATCAACGCGCTCATTTTGGAAGAAATGGACTGCTAGTCGACCAATGAGCTCAGAAAGAAGATCCAAGACGACCCGTAGCTCTACATGGGCAGCAGCTGTAGGAGGTGAAGTGGGCACTTCGAACTCCATGGAGGAAGAGACAACGACAAGGGGGAGACATCTAGGGCCATCGATAGCAGATATTCCAGGCCATGTTCCACCAAGGAAGGAAGGCACACCGGTAGTGAGACTTGGTAAGAATACCAAGTATACCATCAAGGAGCCGGGGACACCAAAGGGTGTCCACAAGGTAGGAATCATAATACCACGACTGCAAAGATTGTAGTATAGAGACCACAACGTATTGGCGTATCCAGAATGCACGAACGACACACATGACGATGTACCGCATGGAGAAGGTGGTCCGATCACAAGGGAACCAATGTAGTGGGCGTTGGGGTTGAAATAATAAAGCCTCTTAAACATCATTCATATGCCACACTTTGGGATATTGGCAGAGGAAAATGCATGTGTGAAGCAGCTACTAGCCTGCTTTCATGGCAGATATCTATGGTTGGCCACAAAAATTCCAGTGACGGTAGACCTTATTGCGCAGATAAAAGGATTACCTAAGGACGGGGTAGATCCTTCGCAAGACTTCAAAGGGAAGGATAACGATAAGCGACTAGCTATGATTATGAAAGAGAAATACGAGATGGAGAAGAACACCCGAGGGTACCTAATAGACACAATAAATGATCAAGATATGAGAGTAGTAGCAAATTTGCTAGCAGTAAAGATTGTACGGAAGAATCACCCAAATCAATGCACATCCGGGGTGATTGCATTTGCGGAGCAATGTGTCGCAAGAGTTAAAATGAATTGGTCATTGTTTAAGTTGAATGAATTGATGGAAGATGCGATAGAAGCGTAGGAGAAAGGAAAGCCATTCACCTATTCATGGCTGCTAACATTAATCGCATTGGTCGAATGGAGGGAACCCGCACTATCAAGGGATGGAAACAGAGCTAGTTCAAGTGTGCCGAGGAGCACGGTACACAAATTTATGGGCGTTGGACGACAAAGAAAGACAAACAAACAGAAATATCCAATTCTTTCTTTACTTGGAAATGTTGAAAATAGACTGGGAAGCAATTATGCAATTAACAGAGGAAGCAGCAAGGAAGTACAAAAGGATTGCAAGGTTGTCGACCACAAAAGTAGTGGATGACGATGCAGTATAAGTTGAGCGACATAGAACTGGATGCCATTGTGGATGAATGGCCAGAAGAGTGGAAAGTTCCGGTAGTGGAAGAAAAGTTTTTGTACCTAGAGGATGTGCAGAAAACAGATGGGCCAAATGCTCCAGAAGAGACAAAAGAATCAGAAGATGAAGGGGACGGTGCAAAATAAGATGGAGTTGTGGAAGAGCACTTGCGCACTGCAAGTCATGATGGGGCATCATCTTAGACCCCAACAGACTCATATCTAGATGCACAGAGAGAGGAAGCAAGTAAGAAGAAGAAATTTGAGAGAGGAGAGGGGAGCACAACTGTCGGTTTCCCTGAAGAACAAATGGACAAGTTTTTGGAAAATATAACAGCGGTGGAAGAAGAGAACCGCACGAAGGTAACAAAGCATGCGATAGAGTATTTACATCAGGTGACACAACTATTTTAAATGCTGACCAATGCATTTACAGAGACAAGGCTACCAAAAGGAGAAGTGGAGCCAAGTGTGTCAAAAAGCAGGATTGAGGTGGACATAGGCACAAAGAAAAGGATAATAAAAATATTTCCTAATGTGATCACAATAAGTGACGAAGACCTGGATCCCACGTTGAGAGGGCATGACTTGATCAGTGTTGATTTCAACATGATCTCAATTTTTATACTACAATGAACACACACCATAGCAAGTGAAGAATTCAACAACGGGGAAGCAACAACACATGACCAAATGGTGAGTTACAAAACACAAGTGCAGAGCATCGAAGCGGAGGTGCAATGACCCTAAGAAGAGAAAGACACAATTTTGAACTAAAGGGAAAAGGAAATTGAAGATAGAAAAAGTTTGGAACATGCCATATCCATGGCATGCGAAGAGGCACCTGAGGTAGATAAATACATGCTAGCGGAGGCAAAAGCGATGAAGTTAGGAGCAGTCATTGCAGACTTGCAAACAGAGAATGAAGAGCTACAAACAAGGGCAGTGCCAAACACACCGCCATAATAGATTGAAGTAAGGGTGCGATCGAGGAAGCTGTGACAGAGATTGCAAAACTGGATAAAACAACCCAGATGATCACAAAAGAGGTCACACAATTTTAGGGCATCTTAGTGTAGGATGAGTAGTTGCACCAAATGAACATGCAACTCGGCGAAGCAGAGGCACAAATTGAATCATTGAGGGGATCGCTTAAGGAGATGCCCCTACTAGTGCAGATGACAAAGGAAACAAAGATGAAAGAACTACAACACCATTTCAACAAGGAGCGCACACGACAACAAAGGAGAACGACGCACTTGGACAACCTGCAGACAAAAGCAGAGAAGTTGGTGGTGAAAGCAATGGAAGAGATGACGCAAGTTAAGCAAGAATTGGGGAAAGCGCAACAGATGGGTGGCGAACACCCAACAAAATGGGAGGTATAATATTTCACAGTGCTCAAGGCGTCGACAAAGGAAGTTGTCGACCAGGTTAAGGAAACATACGGTGACTTCAAGCTACAGGTAAACACACCAGCAGTGTCCAGCTGAGGTGGCTCGAGGGTGAGCCACAATTTTCTATTGGGGGCCTATTGGCACGGGTCCAGAATGCACAAAGTGAGGAACTGACAATGATAGAAGGGTCATCGATGGAAGAAAAGGACCGGTCATGAAGGATAAAAGAGCCGACAAAAGCAGAATATTTGGTTAAGTTAGTTAGCAATGGGTCATTTGGACCATTTTGTAACGGACATGCGTTCCTATAAATAGAAGTACGATTGTAAGCCTAAGTAGAACTTTGGGAGGGCATCGAAGGATATAATTATCTTTCTTTGTAATTTTTGATCTGTGTATGCGAACTTGAGTTGAGTTGCATTTTGTCTGGGTTTGGAACTGGTTCTGCAAAGGGTATTCTGCAATGTATGAGACGAGTTGATGAATGGAAATTATCTATTGTGCTATATATCTGTCTCTCTCTTTTATGTCGCAATATGATTGAATATAAATTATTGTAGTATTTGTTGGCTCAATGTGTTGTATGAATGAAATAATGGTTATATGATGTATCTCAGATCTCTTGATTATATTTTGATAAACTGTCATTTTTTTGATCTGGTTAAATTTTCGATTGTGAGATAATTATGTTTGATGTGAATGAGGGTTATGTCGATCTCTGAGTTAATCCATTATGGTTGTTAGTTCGACAATATTATTTTTTGATGTGAATATGAATCTCTAGTCTATGTTGCGACTAAGTGTAGAAAGGTGCATGTCTTCTTAAACTGTAGAAACTTGGTTCCTGTAGCCTCCTTAGATATCTCGGGTGAGACTTCACTCACTTCGCGGGTGTTGCTAGAAAGGGTAAAACCTTTCTAGGCCAATGTCTAGGGGAGTCTGTGTTGATGTTTGTTGACAACAGTGCAAAGTGAACCCCTGTCGACAGAATTGTGTCAACAATATCAATTCCAGACTGTGATCTTGTTTAGAGCTCTATAATCAATGCATAACACCCGTGTCTCATCTTTCTTCGGCACCAACACAATTGGACTCCCACAATCCGATGAGATGGGTCGAATATGCCCTTTCTAGATTAATGATTGAATATAAAGTTTGATTTCCTCATTTTCCATGAGGGAATGATTATATGCTATCTCGTTAGGTAAACATGCCCTATGTACCAAATCGATGGAGAACTTGACCTAGAAACATATTGGCACTTCGGTAGGTGTGGTGAAGATGTCTTTGTATGCTTCCACAATCTTGTCCACCTTCTTTGGCCGTGTAGAGGGACTCCATGTGGAGGTGGTGGATGTTGCTGGATCTTTCATTCACCTTTAGAACTAATTATGAAGAGGACATATTTCCCTATCTAGGAGATTAGTGATTAACTTCCTGCACTGCTTAGATGTAATGAGGGACACTGCAGTAGTGGGAATTATATTTTGTATCCTATAGAGTTTCTTTCCCAAAGTAACAATGACACTATGAGGTCTAGATTCATATACAACATGACGTTTCCACATATATGGTTGTCCTAAAAGAACATCACAAAATTCAAGCGGGGCAACAGCACACATTATCTTATCTTTCAAGGGCTTGATGCTGTAGGATAGGAAACATTATTAACTGATGAGGATGTCTTGTCCTTATCTCATCCAACCGATGGTGTATGGATAGGGCTGTGGAATCATCGACAATTTCAATCTTTTGATGACCTCGACCAAGATGAGTTTATTTTTTCTACCACTATCAAGAATGAAATGTAGTGGAATCCCCTACACCAACAGTTGTGAATGGAAGAGGAGCTCCCCTTCCTCTGGATCCTACGACTCTTTTGGTTGGATTTTTGCGGTTGTGATGTTGGCACTAGGTTCCACATCAATGATCCTCTTTCCTCTTTCCTTCTCTGAATCAAATTCCGAGCCAGAGTCCGGCTCTAGGAAATTCATCTCATCCAACAATGATTGTTTTTCAGCGACATTCATTAGTGTTGTGTTAGGGGATTTTGTGGAACTCACACAACTTGCCGGTGTCCTTCTTCAATTTTTCCTTACCTTTATTTTCCTGCGGCTTAGTTTGGTTGTCAATATTTTTGTTCTCCTTGCTCTGTCCTTTGCTTTGTGAGTCAGGGCCACCTTTTCCAGGATTCTGTTGTTATTGATTTTCAAATCCAAAATATTGCTTATTCTTTAGCTTAAAGTTTTGCTCGATCTTGACAACGTATTGATAAGAAGTTCCCAGTGAGGATACGTACAGGAGATCCATCTCAGTATGAATGTACCTATGCAGGTCACTAAGACACTTTAAGGCCAAGTATCGTTCGGAGTCCCTAATACCCACTTTTGAGTGCAGGTTATGGAATATGTTGGTAAAATCTAACATTGTCTAGTCTCTCTCCTGGTGTAACGTCATCCACCTCATGTACTGGTCATCATAGTTTTCGACTGGGTATATTTTTTCCTTGATATCATCGAAAAAATATACCCAAATGCGTTCTGTCTTGTATATTTTAGACTCATCTCTTGCATGCCTCGTAGTATCCGTACCACTAGTATTTGATATGGGGGAGGGACTTAAGGAGTGTGAAGGTGAACACTTGTATACTGACGTTTGATTTCCTCATTTTCCATGAGGGAATGCTTGTATAATGGACCATTATGTAAAGGTGCCCCAGGTACCAAATATTTGGAATGCTTGACCTAGCAAGGTACTGGCACCCTAGTAGGTTTGGTGAAGATGCCTTTGTATGATTCCACGATATTGTAAACCTACTTTTGTTGTGTATAGGGACTCCGTGTGGAGGTGGTGCATGTTGTTGTGATCTTTATTTCACCTTCATAATGATCCATGAAGACGATGAATTTTCCTATCTGGGTGATTACCTTCCGCGACTGCTTAGCTATGATGAGGGACATTGCAGTAGTGGGAATTGTATCTGGTATCCTATAGAGTTTCTTTCTCAAAGTATCAATGAAACTACAAGGTATAGACTCATACACAACATGAGGTTTCCACATAAATGGTTGTCCTAAAATAACATCACAAACTTGAAGTGGGGAAGAATCACACATTACCTCATCTTTGAAGGGATTGATGCCGTAGGATATGAGACATTGTTGATTGATGCAGATGTATCATACTTATTTCATCCAACTGATGGTGTATGGTTGGAGGTGTGGAATCATTGACAATTTCAATCTTTTGACGACCTCGACCGAGATGAGATTCTTTTGGATACCACTGCAAATAATGAAATGTAGTGAACTCACTTGCACCCATAGTTGTGAATGTAAGAGGTGCTCCCCTTCCTCCGGATTCTTTGACTCTTTTGGTTGGATCTTTGCAATTGCGATGGTGAAACTAGGTTCCACATAAATGATCTTCTTTCCCCTTTCCTACTATGAATTAGAGTCTGAGCTAGAGTCTGACTCCGGGGACTTTGTCTCAACCAACAATGATTGTTTTGAGCAGCATTCATTAGTGTTGTGCTAGGGGATTTTGTGGAACTCACACAACTTGCCAATGTGCTTCTTTGATTTTCCATTTCCATTCTTTTCTTGCTGCTTGGGATGCTTGTTAGGATTTTGGTTGTCCTTGATATGTCATTTTCTTTGTGAGTTAGGGCCACCTTTTCTAGGCTTCGGTTGCTATTGATTTGTAAATCCAAACTCCCACTTACTCGGTTGCTTAAACTTTTGCTCAATCTTGACAACATACCAATAAGCATCTCCTAGTGAGGATATGTCTAGGACATGTATCTATGTATAAATGTAGATATGAAGGACATTGCAGTAATTTAAGACCAAGTTTCATTCGGAGTCCCTAATACCCAATTTTGAGTGCAGGGTATGGAGTATGTTGGTAAAATTCGACATTGCCTGGTCTATCTCCTAGTGTAAATTCGTCCACTTGGTGTATTGGTCATCATATTTTTTGACAGGATAGAATTCCTCCTTGATAGCATCGAAAAAATATACTGTTGTGGGGAAAATGCACCTATAGTTCAGGGGAGAAACTACCAACTTACGGTGATAAAGATAGACTTACAAGCATTCTGCAAGTACAACAAATAAATGAAGAGATTAGGGTTTATATATGTAGGCACCTTATTCAGAAGGTTGATCCTAGCTTTGCCTCCCTCGCTCTTCAATGTTGCAATGCCCAGACCTGCAAAACAACTTGATACCTTTCTCAAATACATTTGACTACACATATAATACTGATATTCATAATAGAAGAAGACATCAGATTATAAACAAACTATAATCAAATCTAAGACACATTAATGAATCATATTTGGAAAGAGAAGAACGTCTGATCTTTATTGATGAATGAAAGCAAGTACATAAAGTTATACCTTCTTCCAAGCTTGGCACTTCACGAAACCTAGATTCAAGATCTCCTGCTTTCATTCTCCAAGGATCCCAGCCTCTAAGCAATTGTACTAGGGTTTACCAAAACTGAAGCACAAGAGAGGGGGATGATGGTCTCCATTCCTCCAGCATAACTTTGTAATTGGGCTTAGTCCTAGCACGTGACCCTTCTACCCTCCTTATATAATCAATGAGGAAGAGGAAAAGAAGTTATAACCACTCAAGAGGTTTCCCAACCAACTTAACTTACTCAAATTTCGATATTTTTGACCAAAATAGGAGTGTGCTCTACTCTATAGTAGACAAAGTCGCGTACACATGGCAATGGGCGCTACTTTGAATGAGGTAAAGTCGCGTACACACGCTACTATTATAACAATGGAGTCGCGCTCATGTTGAAAAGTGGCCAAAAACAGGCTTTTCTGCTCATTTTCAGGAGATGGTTTGGTCTGGAAAAATGTTCCTAAGGGTCATATACATCAAATGGGTCAAGAATGAGGTAATTTCAACCATTTTTAATGTCCAAAATGACTCCTCCATCCACAAATGTCCTGTTGTATGACTGAACTTGATCTCAAGAAGTGTCGTCATGCGACCAAGGGAAACAAGTGTCGTCACGGACGGAGAGGTGTCATTTCAAGCTATAACAGATGCCCCCTAATGTATGAGGTCAGAGGGAGTACGGGAAACAATGGCCGAAATACATTATAAATAAAAAAGAGTTGAATCATGGAGGAACGGAGAAACCAAGAATCATAGGCTCAAATGAAGTACTTGAAAGCAAAGGCAAAGTCAGACAAACTTATCCATGGGGTAACTGTCCATGTTCAAATGGTGGAACATGATCTCCAAGAGGATACAATGATGATCCAAAATACTGATGCATATATCATGGCCACTAAAATACAAGCGTGGATCCATGAGGAACATAAGTGTAAACATAGCCACATAAATACAAGGTGGATCTATGTCAAAACTGGAGAACATAGCCATAGAGAACAAGCTGGATCTATGTCTCATCAAGAGCCAAAAAGAGTGTGGCTCAGTCTTGCACAACTTGGGTGATAACATAAATGAGGTGATGCTATCGAGGATCCCAAGGTCTTCATCCAAAAACAACCCAAGGTACAAACCTATCCATGCGAATAAATGAGTTGATGTCGAACATGGGAGGTATCATTTGATTACCGGTCATTGATGTATACCGTTAACAAACGCGAGGGTGTCCACCAATAATGGAAATGGAAACCAAGGTACCTAGTACATTCAAGCAAGTGCGAATAAGTGGTCTTGCCGTCGAACACTTGATGAATCCATCGGATAGGAGACATTGATGTATTCCCATCTATCCAATAGCGAGGGAAACTGCCACTAATGACTGCAATCTCCAAGGTACTAACCAAAACTCTAAAATTCATTCCCAGAGTACAATGAGCTGAAGTCGATGGGAAGAAGTCCGTTGGAAGGGAGGCCTTAATGCATCCTCCATCATCCAACACGAGGAACACTCAAACAAGTATGAGCTGATTTGGAGTAGGACTAAACACATGATGAAACATACTGACACCAAGGAATGGCCGACACATGAGGTCAAGGCAATTGCAGAATGGCCGACACAGGTTATATCCTTGAACAGTGAGCACGACACAAGAGTGACTTAGGCAGCTTTTAACACAAAGGGACCACGATGCAAATCTGCAATGTAGGAGACATTAACAGATTCTCCATATGATTGTAAGACTAACCAAATGGAGGAGTAAGAACTCTGAGATCAGGTTTATCCTAAGGCCAACACTAGAACCCAACTTGTTTGAGAGACTCAAAACAGGTGCTTTGTTCAAGGAGATAGTTGACTTGCTGCCATCATATTGAAATATATTTTAACATTCTTCCCTTCCCTTTCCTTTTTCATTTTTTAACGAGCTCGACAAAGAACTAAAGCATGCTCGATGGTATTTTCATATTTAAGGAGTCTGAAAAACCTAGAAGAAAACTCCATACACCTATCCGTGGATTTTATATCGAGCCCGGATTGGTCTGTGCTCGGCGGTGTTTTCTTGCTTATAGAGTTGAAAAACTTAAACAGTCCTCTATACACCTATCTCGTGGATTTCACATCGAGCTCGAGTAGGTGAATGCTCGCTTGGTGTTTTCACATTTCGAGAGTCTGAAAACCCTAAAGATGACTCCAAAGGTCCTTTTTCGTAAAGTTAGTCTCCTTCCCCGAAAAAGTGTAAAATGATGGAAGAAGAACTCTTCTAGCGCATACTAGAGTATACCTAGAGTATACCTTTTCCGTAAATTATCCACCAAGGCCCGGAAAAGGGGTAATTCTATACCTAAGTGGATGTCGATTCAGTTATTTTAACGAGCCCGAAAAGACAACTATGCTCCGCAAACTTTTCCTATTTAAGGAGTCTGAAAAGGGCTTAAAAGAACTCCATAGGGATCTTTTTCGTAAAGGTTTAACGAGTCCGAAAAAGTAAACTCATGACCTCCTTACTGTTTTTAATGAGCTCAAAGGAGATACAGAAAATGCTCATAACTTCCTTACTGTTTTTAATGAGCTCGAAGTGAAGATGAAAGAAATGCTCATAGCCTCCTTACTGTTTTTAACGAGCTCAAAGGAAAGGTGGAAGATTGCTCATAACCTACTTACTGTTTTTAACGAGCTCTAAGTAAAAGAAGAATGCTCGAAACCTACTTACTGTTTTTAACGAGCTCGAAGTAAAAGAAGAATGCTTGCAACCTACTTACTGTTTTTAACGAGCTCGAAGTAAAAGAAGAATGCTCACAATGGGAGGAGACAAGTGTCAGGGACATGTGAAACTAGCTCCAAGTGCATGGAACAAAGCTATGCCTAATGCAAGGAACATGAGCAAGATAAGGACACTCAGGGTGTGTCTCCTCTAGGTAAAAGGTGTCAAACTGCAAAGGCAAAATGATACAGGGCTTAGCAGAAATGAGATCAGAGATGGAGGCTTATACAATGAGCTAAAAGCATGGAAGCCGGCTCCAGGCTCATTAGCGCAAGCGGGATTATAATAGATGCATATGCAATTTGAACACAAAGATGGGAGCCTTATCAGGGATGGCCAGAAATATATGAGGAAAAAAGATATGAGGCTTCTTCTCAAAGTCATGGTAAATCTAAAAAGGCTCCCGAACCTATGAGAAAAACTCAGCATGGGCACCAGAATGGCATAAGGGTGCTGACTAGGGTGACCCATGTTAGGTAGGCTCTGCTGTCGGACTGGTGCACAATGCATAAAGAGATGGCTAACACACCAATATCCAACAGGTTTGACCCTATGGCGAATTCGGATGGCAAAAGGTTCAAATGCAACATAACAGTGGGGAAGCCTAAACCTATATGCAAGGTTCCGAATATACCTGACATGGTTGCGCAAGGTGTCGAAAAGGACCAGTAAGCAAGTATACATCCAGCTAAGAATCCTGTCTCCAAGAAACATTAGTACCAGGATCATATCTAAAGCATATGTAAAGAAAGACTCGATACAAGTCACTATGGTAGAAATACTTTCAACTTCACTATCATCAACAAAAGGCATAAACAAGGTAGAGTTTTCAAATGAAGACTCTATGGTACCCAAGCCCAAGGACTTACAATCAACAAGATCGACTTCAGGATGAAGATCAAAGTTGAAGGACATGATGGAATCTGCAGAAACAAATTCATCATCACGGGAGTTGAAAATTCTAGAAACAGAATCAAACTCAGCAGGAACACCGATTTGCAGATCTATAGGAGAGTCCAAAGACTCAACAGTAGGAAGATCATACTTTAAGGTCAAACCGGGGATGGACATAACTACAACTGGATCAACATCCAAATGAATGGCAGACTGTACTATGGACTCTAGGAAAACTTCATCGAAAGGAAGTATATCATCCCAGATAGAACACATATCTAAACATTCAGATGGAGGTGTCACTTGGTGAAAAGCTGGGACCAAGTCCCGAGAAGGTAAGCATGAACTCAGATACTTCTTCTCAGTAGCAGTTGAACTCAAGGAACAATATGCCACATAAGGCTCATGTGACATAGTAGTGCCTAATGATGAGGGATCAGACTGATCTTCAGTTGGGTAATAAGGAGGATCAACGAATGCAAGCTGGTCGATGGTGACAATGTTTTTGTTATGAGGGAAATGCATCACATGAAAAAGCGTAGACACCACAACATGCATAGCATAAATGTAATCACGCCCAAGGATCATATCAAAGTCCACAGGGTCCTTTAGAACCATAAAATCAACTAAGACTGTTTTTCCACCCAAGGTAACAGGTGCCTGACGAAGGAATCCGATCGGTTCACTAGGTCTTCTATCAAAGGTCAACGGCGAATTAGTAGCTGGAAGAACATTAGGGAAACCCAAATCTCTCCAAGCATAAGCGGATAAGATACTAACAAAAGCACCTTCATCAACAATGAATCGGTCAACCGTATGGTTCCCGATATCAACCTTTATCTGGAAAGGTGTCAAAGAAGGAAGACGAGGCTCGGCTAGACTATTCCAATCAAAGGAAACAATCCTAGGGCTTGGTAGGGGTTCACATGGCACAGATGAAGTGCCCCCTTTTTCAGGAACATCCAAACTGGTGATGCAGAAGACTTCAGTAGTAGGTGCATCAATCTTCGAAGGACTGATGGGATCGGTCGAAGATTGCATCGATTCGATCACTTCACTCTCCGAAGGAAGAGTGGGGTTGACCAAAGATTGCATTGGTTCAACCACTTTATCAACCAAAGGTTGATCTGACTGCAGGGAATCTATAGACAACTCAGGAACAGAGGTTCCTTCAGACATGGACCACACTCTTCTTGCCTCTGGAATGGCAGGGCATCGGTGAGTAAGGTGATCTCCCTTACAAAGTTTACAAGGGAATTTTGGTTTCCGTCCTATAGGTTTAGACTCCTTTACAATGTCAGTACTCTCATCATGACTAGCATTGGTTGACAGCTTGCCCCCAGCATAATTCACAGAGGCTGGTTGCTCAGAAGCAGAAGACTTTTGAACTAAGGACCACACTTTTTGCACTTCTGGAAGTACAGGGCACAAGTAAGTAAGGTGATCTCCCTCTCAAAACTTACAAGGGAACTTAAGCTTCTGTTTGTTGGGTTTGTAGACAATGTCAACTCCTTCAGCATGACTTGCAGTAGCTGATCTGGTGTCTCCAGTATGACTCACAGGAACTGGTGACTTGTCATTAATATGACTAGCAGTGATCAATGACGTGTCCTCAACATGACTGACAGTGGTTGAAGACAAACTTTCAGTATGATTTTTAGTGACTAAAAGTTTTTTCCCAGCATGACCTCCAGAGGCTGGGTAGGTGCCCCCTGCATGATTTGCAGAGGCGGGGTGCTTGCCCCCTTGTTTTGGCATCTTCTTCCCATTCTTCCTCCGTCTATTCCTTTTAGACTGCTGGTTACTAGTATTGCTACTTTCGCCACATGAGGTAGAAGGAGGAGGAGAAGATGTTACTGGCAAAGGAGGCACAGGGTTTTGATGCTCTTGATTTGAGGTGCTCACAAAAGAAGCGTCAGGAGCATGCAAGGCATTCTGAGTGGAAAACAACCAAACCGGCAGCCCAATAGTGAATCCAGGAAGATTCAGGGTAGCCATTAAGGGAGCACCAATGTTTCCAATGAATGGAACAGCACAAGGATCCCTCGCAACAGGGGTACCTTGATTGGCACTCGCCGGAATGCTAGACATAGTTTCCTGCTCAAATGAACAAGAAGTTTTCCAAGGCAAACTAAAAAAAAGTAGCACAAAGAGCACACCACTAAAAAGGTCCTAGGTAAATCAAACCAGGCAAACAGATGCCTTCCGGAGAAGAGTCTCGGATGATGAGGGCCCAGAATAGATCAACGAAGGAAGAAAGACAGTTACCCGGGGTCCACAATACAATGACTAAGGGTGCAAGCGCTGGAATCACCCAACCGCCCTCCCAAAGACTTGCAAGGGGTTTCCTCCCACGTCTGTCTTAGGTACAGCAGATATACCCTCTGCTGTCACCTGTGTATGAACCTAGAGTAAGATACTAAGGATACCACAACACCGAAAACTCCTGGGGGAACAGTCACCGGTCGAATCAGAAAGTGTGGGCAGGTTAGCTAAGCCCGAAACTCGAAAGAGTCCCCAATACGCAATCCGATCCTGGCATATGCTCGAACAGCAAGTAGGAGGAGTATTCCCACAAACTGATCTCGCAATGACCTACTGCATAGATCCCAGGCAAATTTTGAGTGAGGTGGGTTTACCTATGATAGTCTCACTACGATTTTTGCGCAATGTGTGATCTTGGGTGGTTTAAGGTGATTTAAACCCAAGACCCTAACCAAAACTAGTTGGTGTAGTGTAACCTAGAAAAGAAAATGTTGCTAGTTCATTCTATTAGGGTTCATTTTAAAGGTTACTTGATTACTCAAAAAGGTAGTGGGTGTGTGAGAGTGATTATAGTAGATATAGAGTACTGAAAATGAAAAATAAATCTTTTTCTTTTCAATGCAAGTCTTAAAATTTTGATCTAGAATGCATGTGCAAATGCAGTTTTTAATATTTCGAATGCAAAAAAGGTAAAAATAAAGAAAAATAAACTCAAAACCTAAGAATGCAGCTACTCAAGCAACTAGGTATGCAAAAGAAAACTTGTTCTTTTTGATGCAAAGCACTCTAAAATCTTTTAAGCCACTTGCAAGGTACTCTATTCAAAAGATGAATCAAAATTCTTTATGCTTTTCAAAGGTAAGAAACAAAAACTGAAACTAACCTACTATCAAAGCAAAGCAAAGAAACTTTCAGGTTCTCTTTATGAAACAGTAAAAGCTACCAAATATGACTTTCAAATTCTTATTGATGTAAGCATGCCAAACATTGGGAAAAGAGTACAAAAACTACTTTTAGACCCAAACGAAGCAAATGACCTACGAAGAAGTATGGTTTGGTAAATTCAGGTCTGCACATAAACAATGCAAACAAGGTCTTGAACAATAGCCAAAACACTTGAGCTTTCACTACAAAAGAAAAACTAAAAGCATAAGGGAGGATAAGAAACCAACCTAAAAGAGAAATTTCACTCAAATAGATACAAACAGGGTCAAGAAGACTCAAGAGGTTTCAAATCCAGTGGAAATGGGGCAAGCAAGTTCAATCAGACTCAAATTAGGGTACAAAACACCAAACAAGTCCACAACCCCCCAACTTGGGTCAACAAACCCCAAAACTTTCCAAACAAGCCCAAAATGATCAAAAGAGGTTCAAATCATGAATGTAGTATCAGTACAAGGATGGGAGACCACTTACAGGGGTTTAAATCAGACCTAGGGTCATCAGGGACCCCAAAAAATGCAGCCACAGCCCCCAAATTTGGGTCCACAACCTAAAAAACTCAAAAAATCAAACCCAGATTTTGAGCGCTACTGTGTATGAAGGAAACTAGCGCTCATAGTAGTATGGGCACTACTGTGCAGAGGAAAAGTAGCGTATGGGCGCTACTGTGTGGTACAAACAGTAGCGTACAAGAAAAAAAAGTCAAAAAAATGGGGTTAAAACCCCCAAACTGGGTCCACAAAGGTTTGCAAGGGCTGGGAAGGGTCTGTGAAAAGCCCAGGAGGGTCAAACAGAGCCTACTAACTGATCCTAATCAAGAAAATGAACAAATACCATCAAACAGAACTGAAGAAATGACCTTGGATACCCCTAAGCAGTTAGGCTTTCCCCAGCGGAGTCGCCATTCTGTTGTGGGGAAAATGCACCTATAGTTCAGGGGAGAAACTACCAACTTACGGTGATAAAGATAGACTTACAAGTATTCCGCAAGTACAAAAAATAAATGAAGAGATTAGGGTTTAGATATGTAGGCACCTTATTCAGAAGGTTGATCCTAGCTTTGCCTCCCTCGCTCTTCAATGTTGCAATGCCCAGACCTGCAAAACAACTTGATACCTTTCTCAAATACATTTGACTACACATATAATACTGATATTCATAATAGAAGAAGACATCATATTATAAACAAACTATAATCAAATCTAAGACACATTAATGAATCATATTTGGAAAGAGAAGAACGTCTGATCTTTATTGATGAATGAAAGCAAATACATAAAGTTATACCTTCTTCCAAGCTTGGCACTTCACGAAACCTAGATTCAAGATCTCCTGCTTCTGTTCTCCAAGGATCCCAGCCTCTAAGCAATTGTACTAGGGTTTACCAAAACTAAAGCACAAGAGAGGGGGATGAGGGTCTCCATTCCTCCAGCATAACTTTGTAATTGGGCTTAGTCCTGGCACGTGACCCTTCTACCCTCCTTATATAATCAATGAGGAAGAGGAAAAGAAGTTATAACCACTCAAGATGTTTCCCAACCAACTTAACTTACTCGAATTTCGAGATTTTTGACCAAAACAGGAGTGTACTCTACTCTATAGTAGACAAAGTCGCGTACACATGGCAATGGGCGCTACTTTGAATGAGGTACAGTCGCGTACACACGCTACTATTATAACAGTGGAGTCGCGCTCATGTTGAAAAATGGCCAAAAACAGGCTTTTCTGTTCATTTTCAGGAGATGGTTTGGTATGGAAAAATGTTCCTAAGGGTCATATACATCAAATGGGTCAAGAATGAGGTAATTTAAACCATTTTTAATGTCCCAAATGACTCCTCCATCCACAAATGTCCTGTTGTATGACTGAACTTGATCTCAAGAAGTGTCGTCATGCGACCAAGGGAAACAAGTGTCGTCATGGACGGAGAGGTGTCATTTCAAGCAATAACATATACCCAAGTGCATTCTGTCCTATATATTTCAGACTCATCTCTCGCATGCCTCTAGCAGTACTTGTCCCACTAGTCTTTGATATGGGGGAGGGATTTAAGGAGTGTGAAGGTGACCTTTTTGCTGTTGAAAAAAAATTGCACAGAGAAGTAACCTTCTAACAGATCTAACCATTTCTCCAAAACATATGTATTTATATTTCCTTCAAACAAGGAAATTTTGAAGTTAACTTGTATCTTGAAGGGAGTCGCACCTCCAAACAAATTGCTCATTGATGGTACATATGTACCATCGGCATTCATCGAAGGATCTGGGAAAAGTTATCCATCATCTCGTTCCTATGTTGTATGAGGGATTCCTCGAGGAACAACTTAAAATGATTTCTTTCTTCGTCATATCTCGTTTCTTCTCTCTACATGTGAGTTTGCTTGGGCTGACAAGAGTGGTTTTCCCCAAGCTCAACTAGTTCAAGACCTAACTCTCGATATTCAGATCTCGTCGAAGACATGCAGTGAGAAACCACAAGAGAATATTGCTCTGATACCATTGATCCAGATTTATGTGACAATGAAATGAAAGCACATAAATATATTCACATACACAAATATATTTCAATAAAAACAAAGATACAGTAAACTTAGATTCTATTAAAATGAACGAAAGAACAAACTGTAAAATAAAAGTAGCTAGAATGGTGGTATCTATATACCTGAGAAGAGATGTGGCCGCTACTCTCATTTGTTACAAGATAAATACAAAAAGAGTATGAGGGGGCCTATTTATTATAAGAATGAGGGAAAGAACCCTAAACATGCATAAAACTAACCCTAAAAGATGGACCATCGTAAAGTTTGCGGCCCCAAGGTGGTTAGTTGAACAGTGAACTTCACAGGGTCATAAATTTTGCATACAATCTTTGTTTGGGGTGCTCAATATCCCATTGGAAAGGTCTATTCGAGATATACAAGCTTATACTATGGGACAATAAATGTTTTTAGTAAATTTTGGCCTTCCCGAATCCCCAAAAAACATCATTCAGGGATTCAAAACAACCCCAGAAGTTCAAGACCCGAAAAACTATAGAAAAATTACTAGAAAATTGCCAAAATGGAAAATTGTTTTGAGCTAGTGGACTAGTTGGGTGGCCACCTATATTTCATACTTTGTGTGGGGATGTTTATAATTGTACATTCTTAGAATATTCACAATCATCCGTTTGACTACCTCTATTTTTCCATCGGTGTGGGGGTGGAAGGCAGTCGAGTTGGTAAGCTTAGTATCCATCAATGACCATAGGATGTACTAGAAGGTGCTTAGGAATTTGATATCCTGATCTAAAGTGATATTCCATGGAAACCAAAAATAAACCCAAAATCACTCTAAGAATATCTTAGTAGTGGATTCGATGAAGATGCTCTTCTTGCAAGCTATCAGAATGGCCATCTTAAGGAAGCAATCCATGACCATAAACACACAGTCCTTACCATGATTGGTTGAAGGTATTCTTAACATGTAATCCATGGATATGGATTCCTATGGCCCATTGGGAGTAGGAAGAGGAGTGTATAACCCTTGCTTATTGTTGGAATGTCTCACAATGGTGTAGGTAGTGCAGGATCTGATATATCGCCTGACATATTATTGGAGCTTGGGGGAAAAAAAAACTTCTACAATACCACCATTGTATTTTCAGTGCCAAAATTCCCTGACACCTGACTATAATGTGCTTCCCAAATCATGTTCACACGCTCACCTAAAGGAACACATAGATGGGTGTCATAACAATCATTCCTGGAGATGAAATCTGTCATCGGTGTGCCTTTACGGAGTTCTTGATAGATGGAAGCGAATTTAGGATCACCGTCATATAGTTGAGGCTACCTGGAGGTATCGTGGCCACAAGATTTGATCACCATGGTCACTGCTTCTACTGGAGGTCGACTGAGGCAATCAACGACTCGATTGGTGTTAGCTTTCTTATATTTAATTTTTAGGTGGAATTGATGCAAGGAGGTAGATTAGTTTTTTTGGTGGGCATTTTGTAACTATCCTTGGGTTTGCATGATTTGCAGGTGCTTGTAATAAATGTGGATGATCATCTCTTTTTATAGGATGTAATGCTTGCACTGGAAGCAAGCTTATAAAATTGAATACAATTCTTTTTCATAGGTCGGGTACTTGCAGACTGTATCTTAAAGTGTCTAACTGTAATATGCCACTGGATGGCCATGTTGAGTGAGGACTGCATCAACAACAGAGTCCGAAGCATATGTCTCAATCTCAAAAGGTTGTTGCAAATCTGGTAAGAGGACGAGTAGTGAACATAATCATTGCTTCATCTCCTCAAATTCTTGTTGTTGTGAATTGGAACAAAACAACTTGGCATTAGATCCCCCTTTGGTCACTTAGCTTAGGGACCAAGCAATATTAGAGAATCCCAATAGAAATATGTGATAGAAGTTGGAAAGGAATAGGAAGATGCGAAGCTCCATGAGAGTTATTGGGGTAAACCAATCACAAATGGCTTGGATATTGGATGGATCCACATGCACACCATGTTCGTCCATGATGTATCCCAGATAATAAACCTTCATTCCAAATGAGCACTTCTCTATATTGACATATAAATTGTGCTATCATACGGTGCTGAGGACCCTTTGGATTTGTTGCAAATGTTCTCCCATGTTCTGCTATAGATGAGGATATCATCTAGATATAAGACCACAAAAAAATTGATGAATGGCCATCGAATATTGTCCATCATCCTCATGAAGGTTTCTAGAGCATTAGTCAAGCCGAAAGGCATGACCAACCACTCAAAAAGGCCTTCCCAGGATTTGAAGGAAATCTTCTAGACATTGGTCTACTCAATTGGAACCTAATGATAAGAAGACTTTAGATCAATATCACTAAAATACTTGGCACGCTTGAGGTGTTACAAAAGGTCATCAATCTGGGGAATGGGATACCAATTCCGGACTGTGATCTTGTTTAGAGCTCGGTAATCAATGCAGAGTCGCCATGTCCCATATTTATTTTGCACCAACACAATTGGACTCCCACGAGGCAAGGATCTAGGTCGAATATTCCCTTTCTGGATTAATTCTTGAATTTGACATTTGATTTCCTCTTTTTCCATGAGGGAACGCCTATATGTTCACCTGTTAGGTAAAGGTCCCTCGGGTACCAAATCATTGGAATGCTTAACATGGAAATGTACTGGTACCCTAGTAGGTGTGGTGAAGATATCTTCATATGCTTCCATGATCTTGTCCACCTTCTTTGGCTGTGTAGAGGGACTTTGTGTGGAGGTGGTGGATGTTGCTATGATCTTTCATTCACCTCCAGAGCAAATCATGAATAGGAAAAATTTCCCTGTCTGGGAGATTACCTTCCTACACTACTTAGTTGTGATGAGGGACACTGCAGTAGTGGGAATTGTCTCTGGTATCCTATAGAGTTTCTTTCTGAAAGAAACAATGACACCACTATGAGGTATAGACTCATACACAACATGACATTTCCACATATATGGTTTCCTTAAAAGAACATCACAAAATTCAAGCGGGGAAACATCACACATTACCTCATCTTTGAAGGGCTTGATGCTGTAGGATAGGCGACACTATTGACTACATGGATGTCTCATCCTTAGCTCAGCCAACCAATGGTGTATGGTTGGGAGTGTGGAATCATCGACAATTTAAATATTTTGACGACCTCAAATGAGATGAGGTTCTTTTGGCTACCACTATTAACAATGAAGTGTAGTGGATTCCCCTACACCCACAATTGTTAATGGAAGAGGTGCTCCCCTTCCTCTCACTCCTACGAATCTTCTGGTTGGATATTTGTGGTTGAGATGGTGGCACTAGGTTCCGCATAAATGATCCTCTTTCCAATTTCCTACTCTAAATCAGAGTCCGATCCAAAGTATGGCTCTAGGGACTTCGTCTCAACCAACAATGATTGTTTTGAGCGACATTAATCAATGTTGTGTCAAGGGATTTTGTGGAACTCACACCACTTGCCTATGTCTTTTGATTTTCTGTTACCTTTATTTTCCTACAACTTGGGCTGGTTTTCAAGGATTTGGTTGTCCTTTCTATGAACTTCTCTTTTTGAGTTAGGGCCATCTTTTCCAGGCTTCTGTTGCTATTGATTTGTAAATCCAAACTCCTGCTTATTCTTTTTTCTTAAACTTTTGCTCGATCTTGATAGCATACTGATAAACAAATCCTAGTGAGAATATGTCTAGGAAATCCATCTCTGTCAAAATGTACTTGTGCAAAACACTACAGTACTTTAAGACCAAGTGACATTCAGAGTCCTTAATACCCAGTTTTGAGCACAAGGTATGGAATATGTTCGTATTCTATGGATCTGTTTGGTCTCTCTCCTGGCGGAAAGTCATCCAACTAGTGTACTGGTCATCGTAGTTTTTGATTGGGTAGAATTCCTCCTTGAAAACATCCACAAAATCCTCCCAAGTGTGTTATGTCTTGTATATTTTAGATTCAATCGCTCGCATGCCTCTCACAGTACATGTCCCACCAGTATTTCATATGGGGGAGGGACTTAAGGAGCACGAAGGTGATCTTTTCGCTGTTGAAATTTTTTTGAACAGAGAAGTAACCTTCTAACAGATTTAATCATTTATCTAAAGCATATGCATCTATATTGCATTCAAATATGGGAATTTCAAAGTTAACTTATACCTTGAAGGGACTCACACCTCCAAAAAATATGGTCATTGACGATGCATCAACTGTTGTAAGCATTCATTAGAGGATTGCGGAAAAGTTATCTATAATATCATTCCTTGGCCACGCGAGGGATTCCTCGAGCAAAAAATTAATATGATATCCTTCTCTGTCATCTGTCTTTTCTTCTCCTGCCATGTGAGGTTTCTTGGGCTGACGAGATTGGTTTTCCCAGAGCTCAACTAGTTCGAGACCCAACTCTTGATATTCAAATTTCGTCGGTGACATGCACTGAGAAACCACAAGAGTAGATTTATCTTATACCACTGATCTATATTTATGTGAGAACAAAATGAAATTCCATAAATATATTCAAATACACAACTATATTTCAAGAAACACAAAGATACAATAAACTCAGATTCTATTAAAATGAATGAAACATAACAAACTGTAAAATAAAGGCAGCTAGAATGATGGTAGCTATATCCATGAGAAGAGATGCGGAAACTATAGTAATTTGTTGCAATATGAAAACAAAAGAGGCTGAAGAGGCCTATTTATCATAAGCATGAGGGAAAGAACCCTAAAAATCCAAAAACCTAACCCTACAAGATGAATCGTCATAAATTTTGTGGCCCCAAGGTGGTTAGTTGAACAATCAAATTCCCTGGGTCATAAATTTTGCATTAGATCTCTGTATGGGGTGCTCAATAGTCCATTGGAAACTTCTATCTGATATCTACAAATTTTATTTGGGGTTCAATGAATGTCATTGGCAATAGTTTCCCCCCTAAATCGCTAGAAAATGTCATTTAGGGCCTCAAAATGGCCCTAGAAGTTCAGGACTCGAACAACTGTAGAAAACTTTCTAGAAAATTTTCAAAATGGAAAACTATTTTGAGCAAGTGGAATATGTGGGTGGCCACCTATATATCATCCCATGTGCGAGGATGTTTGTAATTGTACATTCTAAGAATATCCATAATCATTTGGTTGACTACCTCTATTTGTCCATCGATCAGGGGGTGGAATGTAGTCGACTTGGTGAGTTTGGTATCCGTCAATGACCATAGGCTGTACTAGAAGGTGCTTAGGAAACGACTATCCCGATCTTAAATTATAGTATGTTTTATCCCAAAATGAACCCAAACGTGCTCGAAGAGGATCTTAGCAGTGGCTTCGGTGGAGATGTTGTTCTTGTAAGCTATCATAACGACCATCTTAGAGAAACGATCCAAAACCACAAGCACACAGTGATTACCATTCTTGGTTGAAGGTAGTATTGGCATGTAATCCATGGAGATGGATTCCCATGGCCCATTTGGAGTAGTGTTGTATTCAATCAGAGAGTATAAGCATACACAGAGATATAATCAAGAAAAGAGAGATGAGTCGAATGCATCCAACTGGTTATATTCATCTTGATGGTATTATTTATACATGTTACATGTGGTTGGAGAGGTTGCACCCGCTCCAAGGGCTTCTTTAACTATACTATTACATAAGTAACAAATGACAATTAAGGTACCGAAGGGTCCCCTCCAACATCTCCCCCACCTCAAAATATTTCTTCGTCTCGAAGAAACATGAACAACCACGAACTACGATTCCTTTAGTCTTTGTCAGCAGTCGGGTAGTGGCCAATGGAGCCGCTTACACCTTTCACCTTCCTGCCAGATTCATCTTCTACGGTCCAGGAGCTTCTGGGTTTCCACGCTCTTCCATTGCACCAACTCACCAACTGTCGGAAAAACATCTAAAATGACATTGAATAGATGTTTATGTGTGTCAGTACCGGGGGGCTTGATCAATTTAAGTGTTCTTTTGTCATTATTAACGTGAAGTGCTTTCTCTGTGTGGTATAGATGTCTCCTGCTTGAGTACATGGTTTTCGTAGACTCAGCTGTCGTGAGGCTTCCTACAAGTTTTGAATGTGTCGCTACTGTTTGTGGTTGGTACTGACTGATATTGGTCAACTTGACTCGACTCGACATGACTTACTTGACTCGACATGACCTACTTCACTCGACATGACTTACATTGGTCGGCAAGAGACTGACTTGATTTACAACTTTTATGAATATACATGATTCAATAAGCTTTGAACAACCCTTTATTCGACTAATTTTCAATGACCTGACACTTTTTACAACATCATGGCCACTTTAAAGACTCAACCTCTTACAATATCGACCAATTTTAAAGTTAAAAATACCAATCAACCATGCTTAAACATCGACTATAACCACATTTTGTTTTTCATCAACGAAATCATATTTTGAGCAAGTTACTCAAACATAATAAGGAAGTCAATAGAAATACTGAGCAGTCAATGAGAAAGTAGAATTGTGATGTGATGTACTCTGACAACTTCTATCACATTTCTTTGGTTGACATGGATCAACGAACTGCTTGGTCGATGGGTCGATAAGGGCTGCATTCAACGAACAATTATGGTCAATCAACATTCTGTCGGTGTTCACCAATCAATAACGGTCGATTGGACCATTTGTAATCAACCATACTCATAGAAATCGGTGGTCAAGCAAAACTTCTTTGGATGGCGAAATCTTTGGAGGACAGGTTTGTTCTGAAGAAACGACTGTTTTGGATAATAATAACTGGTCGACGCAGCCCATTGTATTAATAGCAGTCGTCTATGGGTCAATAATTATTGGTCAACGACGGTGGTTGGTCGAAAAAATTCAAGATAGTTGATTATCTCTTATGTGCTGAAGATGCCAACACCTTCATACCCACCACTTATAAGTGATGGCTTGACTATAAGCAATGAATTCATGGTCGAGCAGGATACGTATATCATTCCGGTCGACGGCTGTGTCAAGTCGACATGTCTGCTACACTATGGTGAATTTGAAGTCCTGCCACTGCAATGAACTCGGGATGTTCCAACGCTTTCGATCTTAATGTTCAGTTATCCAACTTGGTCAACGAGCAATCACTATCTTTTTTCATTGTCATTTTTCACGCTAGATAACTCATACATACTTCAAAAATAGGTGAATGATTATAATAACTGCCAAAACATCTTCGACTCGACATGAAGTAATTTGACTATAATAAAATATCAGTGTATTATCAATGATACAGATGGGTGATAAGAAAACCATTGAACTATCGACGACCAGTATTTTTACTTCACCGCTTGAGGTAAGAATGCGCAGATATGATCAAATGGATCCTATTCGAGTGCACAATCTTTCATTCCGCCAGAGTACCCACACATGAACAGTCTTTATTTATTTACGAAAAATTTCTTGATCAGCGTTCCATTCACGACTGCTTCAGTCAATCGCTCGACGTCCAACGAGTTTCTCTCAATAATGGCCAGTCAGTTGTTTTAATTGACGACTCTCATAATTTATGGCAGCATCGTTCTTAATATTTCACGCAACATCACCATTTCTGAGTGTTTCTTGCAGCGTTCTTTTTCCTCACGATCTCCTCTAGGTTCGAACCATTCCTCCTTTTGCTGCTGTTGTCACCTAGACCAGAAGAGAACGGAAACGGTGCCAGATGTTGTATTCAAGCAGAGAGTATAAGCATACACAGACATATAATCAAGACAACAGAGATGAGTCGAATTCATCCAACTGGTTATATTCATCTTGATGGTATTATTTATACATGTTACATGTGGTTGGAGCGGTTGCACCCGCGCCAATGGCTTCTTTAACTATACTATTACATAAGTAACTAATGAAAATTAAGGATCCCGAATGGTCCCCTCCAACAAGTAGGAATAAGAGTGCACAACCCCTACTTCTCCATCTTAGAGAAGCAATCCATGACCACAAACAATGAATGACTTCAACGGAGATGCTCTTCTTTCAAGCTATTAGAATGACCATCTTAGAGAAGTGATCCATGACCAAAAAAACACAATCATTACCATGATTTTTAAAGGTAGTATTGACATGTAATCCAGGGATATGGATTCCCATGGCCCATTGGGAGTAGGTAGAGGAGTGTACAACCCCTATGTCTTGATGGCAGGTTTCACAATGGCATAGGCAGTGCATGATCTGATATATCGACTGACATCTTGTCGGAGCTTGGGCCAATAAAAAAAATTCTACAATATCACCATTGTCTTTTATGTGCCAAAGTGCCTTGCCACCCGACTGTAATGTGCTTCCAAAATCATCTTCGCACGCTCACTTGAAGGAACACAGAGATGGCCTAGGTGGCATTACAATCCTTCCTAGAGATGAAATTCTGTCACTGGTGTTCCTGCACATAGTTATTAATAGATGGAAGCCAATTCGGGATCATTGCGATATAGTTGAAGCCACCCAAAGGTATCATGTCCATAAGAGTTGAGCACCATGGTTAATGCTACTACTGGAGGTCAAGTGAGGCAATTGGTGACTTGATTGGTGCTTCCATTCTTATATTTAATGTTCAGGTGGAACTGATCCAAGCAGGTGGAGCAGTTTTGGTGGTGGTAATTTTGTAAATTTCCTCATGTTTGCACGAACTACAGAGGCTTGTGATCAGTGTGGATGACCATCTCTTTTCCTAGGATGTAATTCTTTCCCTAGTGACATGCTTGGACAATGGGATACATTTCCTTGTCATAGGTGGAGTACTTGCGGATTGTATATGAAAGATTCTCATTATGATACAACAGTATATGGCCATGATGAGTGAGGACTACACTAACATCATAGTCTGAAGCATCTATATCAATCTCAAAGGGATGTTGCAGATATGGTAAGGTGAGGATTGTTTCTGAACATAAGCGCTACTTCAGCTCCTCAAATGATTGTTGTTGTATCTTGGAACAAACAAAATTGGCCTTAGATCCTCCTTTGGTCACTTGGCTAAGGGACCAAGCAATATTAGAGAATCACAACACAAATCTGCAATAGAAGTTGGCAAGGCCTAGGAAGCTGCGAAGCTCCCTAAGAGTTGTCGGGTCGGTCAATCACGAATGGGTTGGATCTTGTTCAGATCCACATGCATACCATGTTTGTCCATGATGTATCCCAGATAATGAAACCTCTCCATGTGAAATGAGCACTTCTCTATATTGGCATACACCTTATGCCGTCACAGGGTGTTGAGGACCTATTGGATGTGCTACAAATTTTTTTCCCATGTTCTGCTATAGATGAGCATATCATCTAGGTATTATACCACAAAAGAATTGGTGAATGGATGGAGAATATTGTCTGTTGTCCTCATGAAGGTTATTGGAGAATTAGTCAAGCTAGAAGGCATGACCAACCACTCACAAAGGCGTTCCCAGGATTTGAAGGTAGTCTTCCAGACATCAGTCTATTAAATTGGCACGTGATGATAGCCAGACTTTACATCAATCTTACTAAAATATTTGGAAACCTTGAGCTAGTCCAGAAGGTCATCGATATGAAGAATGGGATATACTGATTCTAGACTATGATCTTGTTTAGAGCTAGGTAATCAATGCAGAGTCGCCATGCCCCATCTTTCTTCTGCACCAACACAATCGCACTCTCACAAGGTGAGGAGCTCGGTCAAATATGCCCTTTATGGATTAATTATTAAATCTAGCATTTAATTTCCACATTTTCATGAGGGAACACTTGTATACTGGTCTGTGTACTACCTGTCACTTTTTACGAAGTTTCATTTGGAGCTTCCTAGCCCAAGTTATGACCTTTTTTCCAAGGTCACCTGATTTTGACTCAGATCTGGAAGAGGCAGAAACCCTATATTGTACAGATCATAAATCACAAACTACAACGATTTATAGGTTGTCCTTTGGACACAAGTTACATGGGGATTTAATGTTCGACCTGTAAATATTTTAGATCTGAAAACTTCGCCAAAATGGATTTATAGCGAAAGTGATACGGCGATTGGTTTTTGCTATATCAAGTCGTAGCATCGTAAGTGCAACAAGTGTCATACATGCCATATCATGCCTTCTTTTAGGCTAGCTCTGATACCATGTTAAATTTTCAGAATTTACTTCAATTTGATCTAGGATCTTAACTGAGAGAACAACATGTATAACATATCTACAGCATATCAATCATGGAGACAATAATGCAAGCACACAAGAGACACAAAGATTTACTTGGGGAAAACCATAAAGGTGAAAAACCCCAATAACTTCCTCAGAGATAGATAGAGCAATGATACAACCCAACCATAAGAGATAGACATATCCTAGTAGCATATCCTCCTCCTCCATAAGTGCGCCACTCCTCCTTGAGTGCATAAGTGAGAAGTGAGTGATCAAATAGAGTGCCTCCCGCACTCTATTTATACTTGACTTGACTTGCCTTTTACATAAATCATGTAGGCTCGAACTTAACCACATAACATAATGATGACTGGGCTGACCCCCAATAGGGTGGTCTAATAACCCTTTGACCCACATGGCCGACCCCCAATAGAGTGGTCTAATAACCCTATGACCCACATGACTTATACAGGGCCGACCCCAACAAGGTGGTCTAATAACCCATCAAGTATAAGTTACGACATTTACAATATAAATGACGACACTTCCGTATAGAGGAATAATACCATCTCTATAGGAGTACATACAACATACATATATGAAATACATTCCGAAGTTACATATACATCAACACTCTCTCTTAACTAGGAAGGTATTTCTCAGCACAGGTCTTCTAGCACAAGTCATCTTCTCTGGATCATCGTCACTGCTGCTGCTATCTCAATCAATCTCTGAATCTACTCGTCATAGGAAGTTCTACAGAGCCAGTCCTTTTTCATACTGGATGTAGGCCCACCACCTGCAGGTTTTCGTCATCACTGGCCATACTGTGGAATCCTCAGGACTTATTACGTGCGTCACAAAACCTGGCTGCAGCATCCCAGGCTATTACGAGCACACAGCTCTACCTGTAGGATCTCCCAGGAGCACATTACATGTGACCCATCACAAAATGTGGCTGAAGCATCCTAGGCTATTATGAGCACACGGCTCTACCTGTCGGATCTCCTAGGAGCACATTACATGTGATCTCACCACAAAACCTGGTTGAAGCATCCCAGGCTGTTACGAGCACACGGCTCTACCTGTCGGATCTCCCAGGAGCACATTACATGTGGTCATGGCAAAACCTGGTTGAAGCATCTGAGGCCTTTTTCATCCTGTCCAGATCTCCCAGGATCAAATTACATGCCATAGGACAAAACCTCGAAAGAGCATATGCCAGATATCCTAGGGCAATGAATTACATGCCATAGGAAAAACCTCGAAAGACTATCTGTAGATATCCCAGGGCACAAATTATATGTCCTCCCAAGCAAAAACTCGAAAGAGCATTTGCCAGATGTCCCAGGGCACCGAATTACATGCCATAGGCAAAACCTCAAAAGACCATCTGCAAATCTCCCAGGGCACAAATTACATGCTTGCCTGCACAACCTGATCCACGGCCACAAAGTATCATCTGATACTCACCATACATGATCCTGATGTACACATGATCATCCTGATCATCATCACTGCAACATCCTGCTGCATGTCATCTAGAGAAGCTCATCATCCATGATCACCCTGATCATACAATGCATCCATCAGATGCACACCAAGTATCTACCTGATACATATCATCATACATAGTGTATTCACCTGATACATAGATACATGATCCACACAATGTATCCATCAACATACATGATCTACCTGATCATACCTGATACATATCAATATACATAGTGTATCCACCTGATACATAGATACATGATCCACACAATGTATCCATCAACATACATGATCTACCTGATCATACAATGTATCTACCTGATACATATACAGATACATGGTCCAAGCATCCAACAAGATGCATATACAAAAATACATACACATGATCCAACCGATCATATCCAGCATCCAACATGATGCGTACGTACATATAAATGATCCAACTGATCATATCCAGCATCCAACATGATGCGTTCATACATACATAAAAATGATCCAACTGATCATATACAGCAGAAACTAGAACATCATCCTGATGCTCATCAACATCCAGTGCTTACATCCACAACCATGTAAAGGATCCTCCTTCCAACATGCTTGGAATGGCTTCAGAAAATGTGTCCATCACTTCTTCCTCGAAGTGTCCTCGATCTGAAGAACGCCAAGCCTCTCTCTGAAGTACTCAAACTTCACGCTGGCTAGCGGCTTCGTCAGCAAATCTGCAATCTGCTCGTCCGTCGCAACATACAGGAGCTTCACGGCTCCTCTCTGCACCATATCCCTGATATAGTGATATTTGATCTCTATGTGTTTCGACCTGTCATGAAACAATGGATTCTCGGACAGCTTCACACAACTCTGGTTATCACAGAAGATACTAGTAGCATCCAACGGGAGATCAAATAACTTAGACAGTAGCTTCCGTAGCCATACTGCCTCATAACTAGCTGAACATGCTGCAACATACTCTGCCTCAGCTGTACTCAGTGCCACGCAGGACTGCTTCCTACTAAACCATGAGATCACACCTGATCCCATACTGAAGCAACACCCAGATGTGCTCTTCCTATCTGCAGCACTGCCAACCCAATCTGAATCAACATAACCCTACAGGTTAAACTTTTGATTCACTTCATACTTGAGCCCATAATCCACTGTACCCTTCAGGTACCTCAGAACATGCTTTACAGCAACCAGGTGAACACGCCTCGGATCTGTCAGGAACTGAATCAATGTGTTCATAGCAAAGCAAATGTCTAGTCTTGTGTTCGTCAGGTACATCAAAGACCTAATCATCTGACGATATGTAGAGACATCAACCGGCTCAGATGAAGCATCACATAGAAGCTTCAGATTCGATGTCATAGGTGTGGCCATATCCTTGCAATCCATCATCCCGAACCTCTTCAGGATCTCTACTGCATACTTCCCTTGTCCAGAGAATATTCCATCACTCTGCCACACCTCCATGCCAAAAACAAATAGTGCATCATCCTGAACCTCTTCAGGATCTCGAACTCGGTAGCAAGCTTCCGCTGCGTGTCGGCAATCAATCTATCTTCACCTGTAACAAATAGGTTATCCGCATACAAAAGTAGTATCACTGGATTGCCTTCCTCAACCTTGTAGAAAAGGTTGGAATCCGCTTTATTCTTGGTAAAGCTCAAACTGGATAGAAAGCTGTCTATCCTACCATACCAAGTTCTCCACACATATATGACTACACCATGCTGTCTTGAAATCCATCTGATGCATCTTCTATTTCATCACTTTTATATTTCTCAATGCTGCCATCTGCAACATGCTTGATCTGATAGTTCCATTTGGAAGTCACAATAGACTTCCCTTCAGCTCTTGGGACTGCATCCCAAACATCGTTCTTCATGATCGATGGATCATGGCATTCTTCCCGTATCCTGGGAACTTCAATAACTTCAATAGATAATTTTGTTGCTGAACAAATGTTGTAGTTCTTCTTTTGTAGGAGATGGCATACGATCTTTCCTACACAACAAGTTAAATTGCATGATTAGAAAACATCTCATAGTTTTCAGAACAAATTCTTACACATAAAGAAATATGTCATACAGTCATGCAATTATCTTAGCCAATGCTTCAATACAACATTTATCCATATCCCGTAACTTTCTAGATGCCTTCCAATCTCTACCAGAACATTGTTAAGAGTGTGCACAACTCCCAACATGTCAGCAAAGAGGTTTCATTCTAGATAAGTAGCAATGGAATGTTGTATAGTGCCATAGGCCACTTACCCATGTGTATTAGTAGTATACTATTCATTAATGCAACTATTCTAATATGCACAATACATATCCTAAGTCTAGGTACATGAGCATATACATCATTGAACAATTTTATTTAAACAAACAAATATGCAAGAAATGATAATTAAAATACTTATCTTTGTTTGTTCGTTGGGTGGACTCCCTCTGAGTCTTCGCTTCCTTGCAGGAGCTGCTGGAGTCCTAATCTAAAGTAGCTTCTACTACACCTTTCTGTTGTGGAATGTAGAGAGATGGTCAACTCCCTCTGAATATCTGCATCCTTGCATAAACCACTGGAGTGTACTCCCTCTTGATCTTTGCCTCCTAGATTACCTGTTCTTGAACTCATATTCATCCTTGGTCCCTATACATGCTTATTAGTATCATGATTGTGTTATCCTTGTGATCTCATATAAAATCATACATTCATTAGTATACTATTAAGACACAATAATCTCAAGCATGTATAGTCATGATCATTTCAAACAGAAATAATAAGCATTAGCATTCAAGGTTTATGTAGGATTCTTATGGTTAGTCAAATCATAATAAACATAACATGTCTAAACCTATAATTACTCAAACCTATGACTCTTCGGGTTAGTCATATCATTAATTAAGGTAAGACACGTAATATGCATGTACCCATGATTATTCAAACTTATGACTTCATGAATAATCATTATCAACAATACAACAGTATAAGATCCTAACCCAAGGTAGGATTCTAGCTTGATATAGGAAAAACATACCTGGATTAGCATGCTAGCTAGTTATGTCTAACATACTCAAATAATGTCTTCTGGTTCTCTTCAGAGACTTGTGCTAGTAACCTGCATGTCTCATAAGTTAACCATTGTAGAAACAAGTTATACATACCTCGAAAGTAGATCTTCTATGTGATCCATGACAATGGATGAATCCTTGTCTTCATGTCATCATGATCATATGTTCTTGAAACCAGAACATGATTTTTCTTTCTTGGTGTACCTTTCATGTTAGTAGACAACATAAACCTCATACAACACCATAATGCATTAGTACAATCATAAGTGTCAACACCCTAATCAATGAATATTTTCTATCATGCATTCATAAATTTGTTAAGGTGATACGACAAATCTAAAATCAAGATTGTACTAACCATAATAACATGAAGACAATCATACCATAAAATTAATCATGAACAAATATCAAAACATACCTCGATGAGTCATACCTGTCGAGATTGCTTGTAATATTCTTATGTAAGGCCTTAGCCTCATCTCCCTCTGAAACAGGAACTTCTTCACTTATGCAGGTGACCAATCCATCTTCTTCTAGGATTAACCCAATCCACTTGATTTGCAAGAACTGGACCTGGCGCTAGATATGGGTTTGTTAGAGAAACCCCAATAATTCAAACTTTGAATTTTAAACTTCCGAAAGTATAGAAAGATGCGCCTTGATGAGCTAATCAAGCTGGTATATTCAGAATTTGAAAACTGCAAAGTTTCACTCCTCAATTTTGCCTTTGAAACTTCCAGATTCACTGGATGTGACCCTGAACTGGGGTTTGATGAAGCCCACTCTTCTACCCAATCAAAAGGTTTGATCCAAAGCTCTAAGCTTCTATTTTTCTGAGGAGCTTCCAGCCGTGGTCACAGATTTCAAAAATTCCCATTTTTACAGAAGCCCTAATTTTCCACTTTTCTGACCAAAGTCCCGAACTAGGGTCTGATCAAGCCCAGCCTTCTGCCCAATCAAAAATTCTGATCTTGGTCTCTAAATTTCTATTTTGATGAGTGGCATCCAGCCATGGTCTCCGATTACAAAAATTCCAACTTTCTCCGAAGCCCTAAATTCTGGAAGCCATGAATGAAGGTACTCAAAAATAATTTTGTTTTGACAGAAATATGTACCTGATTGTTTATGATGTAACTCCGAACTTTTCGATCCACAGGGTCTGAAAAAGTTTCCTGACATAGCCTGACCTGTTATCTTTCCATCCTGACAGGTCTGGCCTCAATTGGATTCTCTGAGAGAGAGTTATGCCAAGTGTTGCAACATGACCTGTTTATGGGATAATACAGGAGAGCGAACTTGTACAGTGTGCCACGTTTCACTGTTTCAACTTCAGCCTCTGAAATTTTTTCTTGAGATAGCCTGACCTGTTCTCTTTCCATCCTAATAGGTCTGACCTCAATTGGACTCTTTGAGAGAGAGTTATTCCAAGTGTTGCAACGTGACCTTTTTATGGGCTAATACAGGAGAGCGAACTTGTACGGCATGCCACGTGTCACTGGTTTAACTTAGGCCTCTGCAAAATTTTTCTAAGATAGTACCGTCTGTGTACTACCTGTCACTTTTTACAAAATTTCATTTGGAGCTTCCTAGCCCAAGTTATGACCTTTTTTCCAAGGTCACCTGATTTTGACTCAGATCTGGAAGAGCCAGAAACCCTATATTGTACAGATCATAAATCACAAACTACAACGAATTAGAGGTTGTCCTTTGGACACAAGTTACATGGGGATTTCATATTCGACCTGTAAATATTTTAGATCCGAAAACTTCTCCAAAACGGATTTATAGAGAAAGTGCTACGACAATTGGTTTTTGCTATATCAAGCCCTAGCATCGTAAGTGCAACAAGTGTCATGCATGCCATATCATGCCTTCTTTTAGGCTAGCTCTGATACCATGTTAAATTTTCAGAATTTACTTCAATCTGATCTAGGATCTTAACTGAGAGAACAACATGTACAGCATATCTACAGCATATCAATCATGGAGACAATAATGCAAGCACACAAGAGACACAAAGATTTACTTGGGGAAAACCATAAAGGTGAAAAACCCCAATAACTTCCTCAGAGATAGATAGAGCAATGATACAACCCAACCATAAGAGATAGACATATCCTAGCAGCCGATCCTCCTCCTCCATAAGTGCGCCACTCCTCCTTGAGTGCATAAGTGAGAAGTGAGTGATCAAATAGAGTGCCTCCCGCACTCTATTTATACTTGACTTGACTTGCCTTTTACATAAATCATGTAGGCTCTAACTTAACCACATAACATAATGTTGACTGGGCCGACCCCCAATAGGGTGGTCTAATAACCCTTTGAGCCACATGGCCGACCCCCAATAGGGTGGTCTAATAACCCTATGACCCACATGATTTAGACAGGGCCGACCCCAACAAGGTGGTCTAATAACCCATCAAGTATAAGCTACGACATTTACAATATAAATGACGACACTTCCATATAGAGGAATAATACCATCTCTATAGGAGTACATACAACATACATATATGAAATACATTCCGAAGTTACATATACATCAACATTACCTTCCAAATCCCCAAGAACATTAGAATCCACCTTGGATTCGAATGGGTGAGAATAGGATGCCATGTGGCATGAGGAATCTAGCTTTGTGTGGGTCCCACACCACAAATGTGTCTCCATGATGAAGTGCCACCTTATTTTTCTATCATAAATATTTATTTAAACTCATTTTAATATATTTATGTCAATCTAATGACCATTTGGGGTTTTATAGTCTCCTTATTCCAAATCTAATGTTTCCACCCCAACTTAGGAAACTAGTAGATTGGTGGAATTTCCTCTTTTGAGATTTATCTGAATGGGGACATTACAGTCCTCCCCACCCAAAATTGCTTTCCCTCAAGAAATTTCAATTTAGGATGCTGAAAAATTGTCCCTATTATATCAAGTGGCCTTCCAGAAGGATGCCTCAGTGTGGAATTCATACTATGGGAGGACCCTACTTGATTCAGATAGGTGTGCATTCCTCTCAATACCCTTTGTTTTCCTTCCGAATCTTTGAATCTCATTTCAGGGACTTGATAGTTCATTGTATGTTCCCATATAGAGTACATCCATTGCAATCCCAAGACCAAATCAATATAAGCAACATCAACCACATAAATGATATCAATAAATGTGTAATTACCTATGGAATCCATGTTTTGCACTCCATAGTATGGTGACTTGTAATGATGACTGTAAAGACATTGAATGGTTGATAAGGTAGCTTTATTCTCTCCACCATGGATGCATCAGTAAATTTATGTGTGTCTCCTCCATCTACCAATAACGAAACCCTTTGTCCTTGTACCACTCCCTGGCATCGAATAGTGTGGAAACGAGGCACTCCTGAAAGCACTTCCAGTCTCCCTTTGTCAGGTAATGGATGATCTTCTTCTTGTTTCCCCTCTTCTGCTATGTCATATCCATATTATTGGGCTGAAATATGTCCTCCTTCCTTCATACCCCCTTCATACTCATCATCATCAGAAAATACTTCAATGAATTATGCTTTCCCCTTAACACATTTATGTCCTGGTACCCATGGTTGGAAGCATGTGTAACATAGTTTCTTTCTTCTGAGTTCTTCCCTGCTTCATATCTATTTCTTATCCTTTCAAATTCAATATTATTTCCATGGATTCTTCTCAAATATGAACTGGGAAGGAAGGTTTGGCTTGGGAGGAAACCTTGTCTTGGGTAGCACATTTTGCAGATCTCTTGCCAAGTTCATGGCATCTTTCAATGAAGTAGGTTTGTGGGCCTTAACTAAACCATTCAAAGATTCAGCCAAACCTTCAATAAAGAGAAATACTAATCTGACCATAGATTTATCAGCCACCTTAACTGATTAATTTTTTGAATTCTAACATGTACTCATCCGGTGTTCCACTTTGCTTCAACTCTGCTAGTTCTTTGAAAGGCATTTCTGGGTGTTTTTGCTCAAATCTTTCCAATACCCTGTTAAAAACTTCTTCATATGTTGTAACCTAATAATGTCCCAAGGATTTATTCCATGGAACCACCAATCATTGGAATCTCCCTCAAGATTCAAAATAGCCATTTTTAGAGCATCCTCTTCAATCATTGGATTCAACTGAAAATACACATCTAGTTTTTGTATCCAAGTATTTGCATAACTTTGAGATGAACCATCAAAGGTAGGAAGGGGAATTTCACCTATGGCATAATTCAATTCTTTATTTTGAAAAGGATTTATGTTACCTCCTCTCATTTTGAGCTTGTTTGAGAAAGTAAAGAATTGATCAAATTGGTAATGTTCTTCTACAATCTTCACTCAACTCTTGCCATTCTGCTAGAATCTCCTTCATGCCAATTTGAGGGTTAGGATCTTCTTTGTTCTCAATAAACTTAGGTGTGGTAGCTCTTGTTGAGCTTCGAAACTCATGAGCTTGATTATGAGGCCTTGTTCTTGAGAAAATGCTTCCTCCCACTGTCTTCGTTTCCTCACTAAAGGAACTACTAGTGCCTCTTGTGGCCAATTTGCTACCAATTTGACTAGCCATCAATTTGAATCCTTGCATTATCTGCCTTGTCATATCTTCAAAAAAATGTTTCATGAATTTCCTAAACTCCTCTTTCTCCTCCATATCAGAATTTCCTTTCTCATCCTTAGCCATAGTCTCAATAGAATACACCTCTTCCCCTTCTTCTTCCTCTTCACCAAAAGCACTTTCAATTTCAAATTCTAAGGGTGGGGGATGATTTATTTGGATTCTTGTCCTCATAAATGCTCATCCACATTAGGTTCAAGGACCATGCTCTGATACCAATTGTAGTGTCCCTTTTTAATGAATTTGTAAAAACTAGGAAAAATTGCAAATTTTGGCCAATTCGACCCTTAGACTAGTATTGACTAAAATGCCTCCAAATGGCTCCAAATGCTTCCGAATTGGTTCTGAATTTGTTTGGAAGGTATTAAGACATAAAAAAGAGTCTGATTCATTCTTTGAAACTCTCAAAATACTTCTGAAACATTCAATTACAATCAGGGAAAGATAGGGCAATTCACTAGTCAAATCGAGGTTCAAATCCCCCAAGGGTAGTGGTCAAAGATGGATCTCCAAATGTTGTACAACCTTCCAAAATTTCAGAACAGAGACATATTACTGTTAAAGGAATTAAATGTGATCCCAAATACATCATCAATAAGTTTCTAAATGCTTCTACAACTCCCATAAATCAGAGGTCTGTGGACACGTCTTCACATAGGGGGAAATGCTAGTAAACTTTGCCACTTGCTATGAAATTCGTGATTTATGTTCCAAAGGCTTATGCAATGTATATGAAACTTGTTAAAGACATGAATTAATCTCCATACATCATAAAAATCACAGATATTAACTGATACAAGTTGAAATAGAGCAACATCAAGATTTCATAACAAGGTGTAGGGAAAATGGCACCATTTATGCATTGTTTGGTAATTTTACATAGTTCCACTTGATATTTCGACCTAAATTTTTCCACAAGGTATCCTCCAAAGAGAAAAAAATCTCACCAATTGCGCCCTTCCTCCAAGAGACAAAATATGAAGAGAAAAGTGAGAAAGGTGTGGAAGCAAGTTGAGGATGAGAATGTCACAAGCTACCCTGTAGATTCAACCTACAACAAATGAATCCATTTTAGCTCCAAATTAAAGGTCTTAATGGCCTCTCCAATTTCCAATTAGGATGGGAATCTTTCACCCTCGAAATTGGTACTAAGGCAAGTAGAGTAAACACTCCACAAGCATGGACAAGCTATGCTCTCCAATATGCAAAATGAGAAATGATCAAAAGCCACTCTCCTGCTTTGTTATTGAATTTTATAAACTTCCAAATACCTGCTTAGCTCGAATTCCATCCATGAGCTTCATGCCAACTCGAATTGGAAAGAGATTCCAATGTGTGCCACTTGTCCATCAATTCCTAGCCTCCTCCTTCACTCAATTCGAATGGGTGTCTCTTTGGCTGCCCTAACTCCCTTGTGTGCCTTCTTGCAGGCTATTTTTAGCCCTGACATGTCGTATATGTTAGATGTCAGCATTCAGGTCTGATTTTTGTCATAAGTGTCATATCATCTTCATCATTGTTGTCATAGAAGCTAGGGAATCTAGCCCACGTGTCTCCTCTTTTGAGATTGGTGGAATTTCCTCTTTTGAGATTTATTTGAATGGGGACATTACATATACTTTTTCAAACCTTAACACTTTAATCCTACCAGCAATAAGGTTCAAATAATTTCAACTTATAGATAAAAGAGTCAAGATACCCTTCAAATTCTTTGGAACAATCTTAATTCAAGATACTCTTCAACTTCTTAGGAACAATCTTATGCTTGCACAAAACTAGATGAAACAACAAGCAAATAATAACCTAATGAGAAGGGCACATAAACTAATGATATGAATTTAACAATTTGTTAAAAAATGTTGGGTGTAGAATTATTTTATAGTATTTTTCCCATTCCAAAGGAAACTCTCCTAGCTAATGAGATTAATATTGAGAGAAGTCTTATTTACTCTAATGCTTCATTAAAATATAAATAAATTATTTGAATCCAAATCCAACATTTCAGCAAAATAAATCACTTGAACAAAACATGGAGAGATTATCAAAAGCGAATATATGGGCTAGTCTCAATGTCAAAATGCAGTGACGAAGGTATGCATTTGTACTTCAAAACTAGGCTTCTTGCTCTAGGTATCCATTATGTTAAATATTTTCTTTTGCATGAAAATATTTCTGCCAGACTTAACATGAGTGTTTTCCTACCAGGAGCAATGTCATGGTCATGAAAGCACCACATCTCAACTCCTAATTTAGTTAGAAACTCAAAATTCGCTTGGATTGCACTAGAGATCACCCTGAAGAGGCATAGCCAAGAAATCAATACCCCATATACAATGTGGAGCCTTAAACAATAAATACAAAAAAGGAAAGTTAATATTACTTCCGCTTAGAGCCATAGCTAATGAGTTAGAGCCATCTTCCCATGGATTATTCTTGGTTGGAGCCCCAAATGGATCTGCCCCACTACCACGAAATGTATGCCAAAAAGAAACACTAAATCTCAGCCAAGCTTGTAAATATATAAAGATGAAATCAATTCCAACAATGTTGTCTATACTTATCCAAAGAGCCTTTACCTATAAATTTTACTACTAAAACTAGGTATAGGTAGAACACCTAGGGTATTTTTTAAGGATTATAATTGTATACTTAAGTATAGTATTCTAGGCGATTATTTTGGATTGAAAAAAACATATATATAGATAGGTAGGCGACTATTAAATATGAAATATACAATTTACTACTTAAATTGGTAAATTTTGGTGAATATTATGATAAAAAAAATATTTTATGTAAATATAGGCGATATTAGAGACTAAAAATGACAAAATAACGAATTCATTTTTTGAAAGAAAGCTCAAAAAATAGCCAATTGGAAAAATTTCACCGCTAAAAATTTCCCTGAGAAGAATGATCCAATAAGGTTGTCTATACTTATCAAGTGAGCCTTTATCCTTAAGTTTTACTAATAAAACCAATTACAGGTTGATGGACCATCCAATAAGGTTGTCTATACTTATCAAGAGGGCCTTTACCTGTTAGGCAAGCGACGATACAAAAATATGCGGTATTTGAGTCTTTATAGAACAACTCAGCCTTAGCACCTGTGAATATTTCAAGCAGCTTATGAAGACCAACTTTCTATCTAGGTAAGATAGCTAATATCACTAGAGAAAGTAAGTGTTATGATCAAATTCAAAACCATACAATAATAAGCACAATGTGTCGGAGTGTGACTGTTGATGGATATGTATCTTAGGCTATACAAAAGATAAATGTCCTACTAATAAATATATTATATAAAGCATAAATTAAAGTACTTATTTTTTTAATACACTTCATTTGACTAGTAGTGCCGCCCAATCGACACCAAAGTGGAAAACCATTAGCACTATGGATAGTAACTTTGTTCATTACCACATCCATCCTACCTGTGTAGCCAAAATTTCATAATGTTTTTTAGGTTTCTCTTTTGAAAGAGACATTGAGACATCACACAACACAAACATCACATCTCTTTTGGATGAGCAAGACATGGTCATATCTAAATTTACAATGTTGAATATATTCTTGGAAAGTATTTCCAGCAAGTTGCCCACCCACCCTCAACCCACATATTCACACTAATTGGAAGACAAAACATTATGACTATACTAATAAAAAATGGTATAATATTAAATAATATCAATGGGAAAATGTAAATATGCATGTACAATAGTTGGTGGGGCCCAAATTCTATTTATATAATTAATATCAAGGTAAATACTAGTGAGTTAATTTTTTTTTGGCACATATAATCCTTAGGTATTTTGCGGGGACACCCAACCTAACCCTCCCAATTCAATCTCATCAATTCCTATGATATTTCAACTAAATACCATCCTAAAGTATTCGCATGCGACTTTTGAAACTATCTCAAAGGTTATATTCACACGTACCATGCATGTCTACACACTTATTACCAACAATCTCTCACCATTATCCAGTTCTTCATTTCCTTGTAACAATCATCATCATTATAATTATGTTCCCTATCTTATTCAAATTGTCCATACTCACAGTAATGCTGCTTCTCAAAGGTTATATTCACATGTACCATGCATGTCTACACACTTATTACCTGCAATATCTGACCATTATCCAATTCTTCATTTCCTTGTAACAATCATCATCACTACAATTATGTTCCCTACCTTATTCAAATTTTCCATACTCACAGTAATGCTGCTATCCATGCAAATCCCATAGTTCAACAAATTTCACAATCCCATCACAACAACCACATTAAGACTCTATGCAAAGAGGACAAATTGAAGGAGGCAATGTGTGTTTTGCAAGCCATGGAAGAAAAAGGCATCCCTCTAGATTCAAATCCCCGTTCAGACCTTTTGCATGAATGTACCCACTTGAAGTCACTCACATATGGTAATAAAGTCCATACCGATATGCTCATGAATGGACTCTAGGAAGAAAAAAGTCTAGGAGCCAAGCTAGTAGGTATGTATTCCATGTGTGGGAGTATGAAGGATACACGTCTAGTTTTTTATATAAGTTCAAAATAGTGTGTGGACTTGTGGAATTCCATGATCAAATGGTATGCCAATAATGGACCCCTTGAGGAAGCCCTCAACATTTTTTACCAAATGCAATTTGTAGGCATAAGGCGTAGCAATTTCACATATCCTTTTGTGCTTAAGGAATGTGCTGGCCTATCATCTATGCCAAAGGAGAAGGAGATCCATTCTATCATTTTCATAAGTGGTTTTGAGTCGGATGTTTATGTGGTGAATTCCCTTATAGACATGTATGCCAAGTGAAAAATTTTAAGATTTTAGCACCAATTGTTTGACATAATGTTTGAAAGAAATGTGGTATCATGGAATGCAATGATTGCAGGGTATTCTCATAATGAACATGATGATGAAGCTTTGGCATTTTTTTGTGATATGCATATGGAAGATGTGAAATCCAACTTAGTAACTATCTTGAGTTTGATCTGTGCTTATGCCCATTCATTGTATCTGGAACAAGGAAAGTGGATCCATGCTTACATGATTAGAAATGGTGTTGAATTGGATGTTTATTTAGGGTTTGACCTCATAGACATGTATGTCAAATGCGAGTATGGAAATTGCAGGACAGGACTTTCACCAATTGACTAGAAAAGGTGTGGTCTCATGGATTGCATTGATTTCGGGATATGCATAGAATGGACATTTTGAGGAGGCCTTGGCAACTTTTCATCAAATGCTACATGCAGGAGTAAAACCCAACTATGTCACTATGGTGAGTGTCCTACCTGCATGTGCCCATTTAGAAACTCTAGAACGAGGAAAATGGATCTATTATTACATTATTAGAATTGGATTTGAAGCAAATAATTCCGTTGTAAACTCCCTTGTAACTAGGTATACTAGTGTGGCCAACTACACAATGCACATCGTGTGTTTGAAAAAATGCATGTTAGAGATGTGGCCTCATGGAATGCTTTGATTGCAGGATATGGAATGAATGGGAATGCTAAGGATTCCCTTAGACTATTTATCCAAAATTAACATACATGCTTGAATCCAAACCAAATCACTTTTGTTTCTATTTTATCTGTGTGCAGTCATGTAGGCCTTGTGGATGAGGGTTGGAAGTACTCCAATTTCATGAGACAACAATTCAACATTACACCCATTATGGAACACTATTCCTGCATGGTTGATCTCCTTGGATGAGATGGGTACCTAGATGAAGCAAACAACTTAATCAACAAGATGCCATTCTAAATCGATGCCAAAGTATGGGGGGCTTTGCTTGGTGCATGCAGAATCCACTGCAATGTCGAGTTAGGGGAATGTCAAACCAAACACCTTGTTAAGTTGGATCCTGAAAACACTAGAAATTATGTTCAGCTTGCAGACATCTATGCTGCAACCAAAAAGTGGGAGAAATTTGTTGAGGTTAGAACTATACTTAAAGACAAAGGGTTGATAAAGAGAAAAGGATGCAGTTGGATTGAAATCAAGAACAAGATTCACGCATTCCATGTTCGGAGACATAACACACCGACAAATAGAGAAAATATATGCAATGCTAGATAGGTTATCTAGGCATATGGAGGATGAAGGCTATTCACCTAACATGAATTTGAATACCATTGAAGAGGAGAATGAGTTCATACCTTGCAACCACAGTGAGAAACTGGTCGTTTCTTTTGGTATTATTAATACAAGATCTGGGACATCTATTCGGATCACTAAAACCTTCCATGTCTGTAATAGATTCCATAGTGCTACTAAGCTCATTTCCAAGATTGTCAAGTGAGAAATTATAATTAGGGATGTAAATTGTTTCCATCATTTCAATGGTGGATCGTGTTCTCGTGGGGATTACTGGTGATGCTAATGAAGACAAGAAAACTTGCATAATAACAACATAAACATGTTACTTGCCTTGTATTGGCTGATAGGATCTCAATGGTATAGAGTTAGAGACAGCTTGCACATTTGATAATATCCGCAAATTGAAGCATTTGCTCCTCAGGATGGTAGTATGTTGGCATGTTCTTTACAAGGCTAACCAATAAAGTTTTGATGTATGTTATATATATCTTGAAATGTAAGTTGAAATATAGCTTCCACTGGTTTAGGTTCTGACATTTGTGCAAGGTTGAACTTGGATGCAAAATTGTCCTTATTTTTTCTGACTAGTATTTGCTAGCAAGTTTTCATTATGGTTAGAACCAATTAGGATAATGTAAATATGCACCCTCTTTGCACAAACATTTTATGAAAATTTGTAACTAATTCAATATGCTTGGGACATAAACTTATATGATATCTAACATTATTAATTCTAGACATGTTTATTGATCGTCAAACCTTTTTAACATATTTTTTAGACATTATGTTGCATGAATTTGCAGAATATGGGAATGCTAGGAATGCAAGTGTATGGGTGTCATGAATAGCTACAAGCTTTACCCAAATTTGTAGGAAATGGCAGGTTGGGAGTGGCACTGTAATGAAGTCTTTTATAAGTTCCTTTAGCTTTTGAAATGAGGTTTTGCAAGGGGAAACTAATGAGTAGTAAACTGAAAAAATGAAGTCTTTTAGAAGTTTCTTTAGCTATGTAAATGAGGTTTTGCAAGTGGAAAATAATGAGTACCAAGGAGAAAATATTGAATTTGAAGTAAGTGTATAATATATATGATTTCCTGTAAGGCTCGTGCCCCTAAAAATCATTGGAGTCACATAAGGAATATTCAAAGAAGGGATGAATAATTTGGAGACCAAATCAATTGACTAAGGCAAGTAAAGTCTGAAGTTGGAGTCCAATGCCTTCTAAGTAGGAAGAATCCCTATTTGAAAATGGGAAGGGACTGAGCCATGGACTACCTCTACATGGTTTTGGAGAGTTTGTTGTTAGAGAGAAATCCACGTGATTATGGAAAAATTACAAGTAAAGAAACATAATTAAAATTGATACATGCAAGCAAATTTATAAGTGTTGTAATCGAAATCTAGGCAGAAACACTTTGTGTGAGAAAGGTTGTGGTTTGATGGAATGATCTTGATTATGAGTCATTGTTTTCAAATCATAGGGTTGGTCCAAACTATAGTAATGGGTAAATGTACATTAAATAAACAACCGAGTGAGGGTAAATTAATATATATATATATATATATATATATATATATATATATTATTAGTCAATGTAAAATATTTAATATTAATCTAACAAGGGTAAATTGTTCACCATACCTACTGCTATGTAAGGTTTTAGTTCAATTATTTATTTAGTTTTAGGATTTTAGCTAATTTTGTTCCAATATGTATTACAAAACCAAGGGGATAGATACCTTGTGCACATCCCCATATGTTCTTCTCAAAATACACCATCATTAACTGTTTTTGTCCATTCACTGCCATCATAATTTTTCTTAATTGTATTATATTTTTCCCTCACCCTTTCCTTTTATAGCTTCCTGAAATGGGAGTTTAGTGTATTAGAAAAACGTCAAAATGTAGAAATTTATATTTGAATCCATATGAGGTGTCAGATAAATGGCTCTCTCTACCGAAGCCTAGGAAATAACTGAATTTGTGGGACTTAAAATGATAGCGGAGACAGGTTTTAATTCCAACTATTTGAATGATGGTATAATTGATACAAATTCCCATATTTGGAAGCTAACACAGTGGTTGCAACAGATATATCACATGATTATATGTATTTGTATGTCTGTAAGTATCTTTAGATAGATATGTATATGTATGCCTGTAAGTATATTTAGATAGATATGTATATGTATGTCTGTAAGTATCTTTAGATAGATATGTATATGTATTTCTGTAAGTATCTATAGATATATAGATAATAAATACAACATACTTCTCATCAAATGCATGAATAAAAAATTCATTTGTTGTGAAAGAAGGAATTCGACGTGTAAAAGCTGTATAATTGATATGATACATACTTGTATCCTCTAGGGTAAGAGTATGGTGGAGGATGAATGGGAGGATTTTGATGTGAACCCATCTTCAAACTTGCATCTAGATATCGAGCAAGTTATTCATCATTCTCCTCAGGCTCTTGTAGATTTCTACTTGAGGCTGAAATGAAGATAAGGAGTAAATGGAAAAGATAATATCTTGAAACATGAAAAATCACCATAATGTTGGGTTCTCAAACACTATGTATGAATATTACGAATGCTCAAGGGACAACTAATTATCAAACAGTGAACTGAATTCTATATGTTTGAAAATTAAATGTCCCTCTAGTTCTAAATAGTAAATTTTACAGTTTACAGTCTGATATTCAATATGTTCATTGTAATGTGAAATTATATTTTCCCACCATTTAAGATATAGCATTGAATCTTAAATCCAAATAAAAATAAAAATCATACTATAACCCTGGACACATGTAGAGAGAATTCCTTCATAAGACAAAATACAAATCCCTATCTGTGGTTGACAGATTAAGACATTCGACACTCTTGACCTCCTGAATTCAATGTTTATTTCAGTAGTAGTTAGGTAATAAAACCATTCCTCTCACCCTCATGACATAATATTCCCTTAAATGGAATACTGGAATTGGGGACCTTCTAAAGTTCACAAAGCTAATTAATTTTACTCTTTAAAAAAGTTAAGAACTACATGTGACATATTCTACATTGTTGTCTGCATGGCCTAATCCTTCTAACAATTAAATATTGTAAGATTCTAAATTTGGCAATGATTCTCACCCTTTAATGTAATGTAAACTTATAGTTCCTCTTCATTTAAAATATATAAATGACTCTTAAAACCAAATAAAAATAAAAATATGAATACTATAACCTTGAACACCCGTGGAGAGTATTCCTCCGTAAGACAAAAGACATTCAATAGTCTTAACCTCCTGGCTTCAGTTTTTCTTTCTAAGTGGCAGTTACATAATAAATCCATTCTGCTCACCCTCATGGCATAATATTCCCTTGAATGGAATACTGGAATTAGGGACCTTATAAAGTTCACAAAGTTATTTAATTTTACCCTTTAAATAACTACACGTGACATATTCTACACTATTGGATACATGGCCTAAACCTTCCAACATTGTAAATATTGAAAGCTTCTAAATTTGGAAAGAATTCTCACCCTTTTATTGCATTGTCTCTTCTATATGACCTTGCCAGCACCTAATTCATCCCCCACAATTGAACACTAAACACACATAAAAAATGGTAGGGGATGCTTAAATATAACTTTTCATTTTGATGAATGTTTCACAAGAATTTCCTAATTTCCACAGCCAAGTGTGTTCTCTTCTTTCAACAAATATGTAACTAAGAATGTGCATAGGAGTAAGCCATGCGTTTTGTAAAATTTAACACTTCCTCCACATGATATTTTGCATCAACACCTACTATCAGTTTTTAAATTCAAGTTATCATGATTCATGACAAGAGATAAGAAATTCACAAATTTCACTTTGATCTTATAAATATTAAGCACTATATTCAATACCAAAACGTAACTCAATATAACAAATGTATTTCCCATAAAATGGAAACAAGATATCATAAATTCTATGATGATACTAGGTAATTTGAAATTTCCATTTGAACCTTGTAGAGATACTGCAAGGAGGGTGTTGGTTGGAACAAGGCCAACTGCAGTTAGAATCCAGTGTCCTTTCTCCTTTTTTTCTTCTATGACACTCTACAAAGTAATTTCATCTATGACATATTTGAATTTTGTGACAAGTGTTTCTATCTTAATAGTAAATGTTATATTAATAAAAACAGAGGCCTTATGGACTAATTTTTAATACTTATACCAAGTCTCTTAATATTCAAGTTTAGGAAACAACTCATTCAAACTTGACTCGCTTCAAAATGGAAATCATGAAATCAACTAATAAGTTTACAAATTACATGTTAAAATTTTGGATATAAGTTGTGTTTAATTTATATGACAAGCTATGCCATGACCTTCAACCTGGTTTCATAGCTAATAATTTTTTAAGGAAACAAACACAAAAAATGATAAAATCATTGGAAAGCAAATATCTTTTGTTTCACCAAATAAGGGTGCATTTAACTTGATAAAGGGAATAAAGAGTGTAAATAGTATTGCTAACACATGGAAATAATAGTCTTCTGAAGAAACACATGTTTAGTTGAATATATGATAACTTGAGAGCTAAAAGAGATTATTAAACTAAAAGTAACTGTAAAAATAAATTGCAACTCCCATTATATACCATCTGGTTTTGTTAGTTCTTCAGAAAGAGAAAGTGCAATTGCATGATCCAACTTCTCATCTTCATCCTGTAATGGACCATCTTGGATAAAAATGTCCACATACAACAATCAACGTTATGGTATTGGTAAGAATTTTAACATAATGAAACAAAGCATGTATTACATAGGAGTATAACTGTAAAGCCCAACTAGAAATTTGAATCACAACATAACAATATAAAATAATATACTACAAGAATTGAACAATTCCATAGTTACAGAATTACAAACAATCCATGGGCCATGTATTAGAATAGATAAAGACAAATAATTTAGATTTATGAAATTTAAGTATCACACGATAATCTCTTGAACAAATATGTAAAATAACATTTTTCTACATTTGGATTCTCCTTGTGGAACCTCAGGAATAAAATTCCACAGAAACAGACGATAAACATAGCAACATGGACATCAAGGAGTAGTTGTGCATAGGATAAATATGAAGGTAAAGAAATAGACATATATTAAAAACAAATGATGGAAATAACATCTAGAAAGGATTCAGAACCATATGAAATAAGCCACAAAAGTCATATCATCATGACTAATACACTTGCAAGAAAAAATGTGAACAAATTGTTAACTATTCTACCAAAAAACAGTCTAAATTTTTCCTTTGAAAAACAATCCCAAAGTAATCACTAGGATAAATCTAACCTTGTTAGAGCTAATAGATAGAAGATTGAAGAGGATTAAACAATGATACACACTAATGAGTTTGGGATTACCATGGAATTAGAGGGAATATGCCAAATTACATTATCATCTCCAAATGCACCTGGGTAATGTCCATCTTATACTTTGTGACTTGAACCTTTAAAAATATTGTTCGGCCACTTCATCATTTGAGATTTCTTGTGCAAGTATGATGGTACAAAGTGACCTACATGTCCCAAGTAACATTAGCCAACAACGAAAACAATAATGATGAAAGACATAAATCCAAGAAAGAAAACTTTAAGGTTTTCCTAAGCAAGATCTTATATCTAAAGACATAGTAGAGTTCTTGATTAGTTGTTACATAATTTCAAACATCTTGCTTATTCTCTCAACTTTCAAGCATATGAAAAAATAGTGAAAAGTTACCAAGGCCGTATCAACAAATAATCTTGCAGAAAAAACAGATTTCAACTATGAAGCTATTAGTCTCAGTTTTAAAAATTACAGTGATAAAATCCATCTTCAATATGCTTAGACATTTTAGACCGTATTATACAAGTTTTGATTCAAACAATAAGGATAAGGTTGGTAGTTAAAATATTTGCATCAATGAAAAGTATATATCATATACAACTTTCTTAGTGGAGGTTTATCGCTAGATAACACAATCTTAACTCTTGAACAAGTACTTAATGAAGTAATTTCAGAAATAAATAAGTAAAAAATTCAAATTCATCCCTCACAAGCCATGGAAATCCCACTGACAACCTTGAGGCTTTACAATTACTGCAGCTACACCCATCACCCTACATTTTAGATTGAGTTGTCCACACCTTCTAAAGCCACAACAGAAGTAGCTGAATAGACTGTTGTGCTAAATTGCACATCCTTTTCCCAGAACTGACCTTAAGTCCTTAAGTCCTGACATTACCCTCGTGTACATGTTATGGGCCCAGGCCCAGGCCCATGTTCTCCTTGAGGCCTGCCAAAAATCTTTTTTCAAGCAGGTTGTAGTCAAGTGGTAAATCAAATGTGTAATCATCATAAAGACTCAAGTTAAATCCCCTAGAAGAACATGCAGTTGTCATTTGTAATGATGTCGATTTGTTTTATTGTCTGATATCTCATGGATAACTAAGCCTAGGCCGTTTGTCTTGCATGATTTTGATGAAATAGATACATCTTGGTCATGGCATTATAGCAACAAGTAGGTCCACTTTGTTAACAAATTTTATTTACCAACCAAAATAAAATGGGATGAATACATTTAAGAAGCCATAGGGGCAAGGAATAAGAACATGGATAATAATATTCACAGAAGGTCCAATCTTAGTGCACATTACAAGGTATATTTGTCAGGAATCAAATCATACAATCCATACATATAACTAGATAAAGCAATATAAAAGGATGAACAACATACAATGTTTAAACATAGCCAAGCAAACATGTAAGACTTGCAAGGACCTGCTCCTTGTTGAGCCCTATCCATTGGTTTTTTCTTCCCACTTACAATTACTGCAATGGCTTGATACAAAGAGAGATTCTTTCTTGAAACTGTGACATAAACAACATAATGACAACACACACTGGACCCATGTTCCCAAAAAACAGGAAATGGAACAGAATGGTCACAACGAGAATTAAATGAGAAATTAGGCTAGACAATTTTGGGGGATAAGAAATATGAAACCACCCCACTACCAATGTATATTATATACATAATATTGATTAGTAATGTACTGGCGTAGTTTCAAGGGGAAAATGGAAACGAGAATAGAAACAGGAACGAGAAGAGAAACAGGAACGAGAAGAGAAACAGGAACGAGAAGAGAAACAGGTCTCCTGGTCAGGTTTCTGGTAGCATGGCATTAGATCAACTATTAAAATTATTACTTAGGGTTATTTTTGATGAAGTGGCATTTGAACTACATTGACACGTGTAACTACCCTTTGATTTATTTTAACATTTACTTGTGTATTATGAGGGGAAGGTTTTGTACTCTTAGGGTTGTATTTATGAATTTGCCTCTTATTGTTCTAATTTCCAATTTTTTTATTGATGGTATTCTAGGTAGGGTTTGGAGACTTACATTGCTTAAAGGTATGAAGAGATTAACATCCATTTTCTACTCTTTTTAGCAGTAGAAATGGCTGTTTTGGAGCTCAATTATTAGTACTTCTATCTTAATATATTCTCAGACATGATCTATGAAAGCTTCAATGTAAGTTTCCTCAGTCATAGTATCCTTAATCCTAGATTGGAGCTCTTGCTATCTCTTGTGATAGTCTTGGCCCTTTATCTAATTTTCATTCAACTTCCCCTCAATATAAGTACAATGTAAGTGCAAAAACAACTCCTAGAAAGTGTTTGAATTAAATCTATGATAAAATAAAATAAAGAAAGAAAGGTACAAGCAGTAAGACAACCTCCTAAAACATGTATATAACAACTTCCAAAAACTGAGTGTAGGGGGGTTTAGATCTGATGCAAGGGCATCGGTTAAAATTGAAAGTTTAGCTCAAAAAGTCAAAATAAATTTCCTATGAAGGAGTTGGTTCCTTGAATTGTGATTTTAGTTGAAATAGATAGGTTAGAGTAAGACTCGATGAGAGTATCTCTCTCATATATGATTGTAATAGTTAAGTTTAGCTATTTGTTGTGATTTGGAAAACAATGCTTTAAATGTGGATCTCAAATGAACTCAGTGATGCATTTATGAAAATTCCAAAATCAATAGAAGCTGGAGATCAAGGTATTTTGAACATGTGAATGGTACTCTATTTGTGTGTTCTTAGAGCAATAATAATGGAATTTCTCTGTTCCGATAAGCCATACAAGTTGTGTATTTTTCTATTCCACTCTGTTTAAAATTAGGCTAGAAATTCAACTTCAAACACCAAAAATCCAAACCCTTGTCCTACCTACCTGTATATAATCTTCTTGTTTGTTGCTTATCAAATGTCACTCTACACACATAGTTTTGATTTTGGGTATTATAACTAGATTTCTAGTACATTGCTTGAAATTTATGAATGTGGACACACACTATAGTATTCAACCAATCATCTTCATTAGCAATGTGATTATATTTCCTAGTACTCATTGACCTCGTATAATTCAAAAATTGAACATTCAATGGTACAGTCCTTAGGTGATATTCAAATTTAGTTATTCCTTAAAAGAACTAGATTCATTTGAGACATTTTGATGATTAGACTAATGGCTACACCACATAGATCAAGAAGTTAAGGTAGGATAGAATGGTATGTACTTGAATACAAATTTTAAGAGTAAGATGTGCAACATAATCCTTTTCCCTCTGCTATTTTAGACTCAAAATATCTTTCATATTATATAGAGTCACCTCAACATACTATGTCCATATATTATCTCATTCAATTTATAAAATCTTATTATACTAGCAGCCAAACTATTTTTGTGACTCAATTTATTTTAAATGATCCTCAATTTGCAGTTTCCTTGAAGAGTCTCCTAATCCATTTTCTAAACACTGGTAGAGAAATACATCCTAAGCCACATGATGGTGGTGTGGGTGCCCATAAGCATGAAGTTATGCTTGAGACATATATGTGATTGACCATTTATTAACAAAAAAAACATTCTAAGCCACATATTGAAGGTGTGGTTCCCATAAGAGTAGAGGTATCTTTGAGCCCTGTTACAACGTAATCTTCCATCTTGTGAGCATCATCATTCTTTGGACTGTAGGATCCATTTCACTTACTCAGATCTACTTTATATCCTTCAGATAGAATATTTCCTCATTTTTCCTCTGACCCACTTGTTACATCATTATAGCAGGCGTACCTACGAGTTGCATCACTATAGCCCGCGGCTATCAAGTAAAATGGTAAAAATCACTAGTTTATTACTTTTTACTCCCAAAAAGCGTTCACTGGGTGACCTTTGCCTCTCCATCTGCCCAAGTAATGTCTCGATGTGTCCTTTCACTTACCTTTGAGAGGACTATATATTGAGCACATATGTCTTATGGACAGGAGGAGAAAGAAGAGCAAGAGAACTCTAGTGGATTTTTGCCCTATCTTGAGTCTACACTCATTGATCCTTGTAGTTGTGAACCCTTTATGTTCACCTTCCAAACTCCTATCTAGTTTGAGTTTTCCATTCATGGAGGATTGAAGTGGTGGAGGCACAAGTGGATTGATCTAGATCTTGGTTCAGATTGGTTGCCGACAAGAGGTCGTATCACTTTGTACTTCTTCTTGTTTATTAATAGAAATACTCATATTCTTGTCCATTAATGTTGTAAATGTTGTTTATCTTACATTGGGTTGCATTTACTTGTTATATCATGGGCCATTGCTATTGATGATGTTAATTCCATTTATATGTTATATGTACTTGTTGTATATTGGTTGTCAAGACTAATTTGCAGATTCAAGTGCACAGATCGGAAAAGCTCCAATGGGGATCTACATCAAATGTTTGGATCAAGGTTGGTTATCTTCTTCATTATCTTAGCATTGTCATTTATATAGCATAGTTCTGAGAATTGAGTTGATTTCTGGTAGTCATCTGTCTGTTGTGGTATACCCCAAGCCATAGTGAGTTTTCTCCAACACAGAAATGGCGACTCTACTGGGGAAAACATCCATTTTGGGGATTTTTTGAGCATTAGTCCATAATTAGAGTTGTTGTTTGTCGAAGCTCCGTGTTACTTATCTGCCGTTGAGATACACTATAGAAAACTTGCTTTTCCTGAGCCATTGGACTCTCTGTTTTCCAATTTACCTTTCCTCACCCACGGGAGTGGAGGAATCCATGGTATAGATCGATGTTCTCAGGAAGCTCTACTCAAGCCAGAGTTAAGCATGGGGTCACGGGAGGTTGGTTGAAGGGATATCCCTCTGATACCGGCTGAACGTGGGAGATATTTCCAGGATTTGTTGGTATCTGGGGGCTCTTGGGGAGTTTGACCCTCATTGAGTTTCGGGCTTAGCTACCCTTCCCATACGACAGATCCCACCTACAACTGTCCCCCTAAGCATTGGTTATATTGCGGTGACCATAGTTTCCTTACCTAGGTATCGCATAGGGTACTTGCATTGTTTATACTGTTCATGTCCTGAGTTAGATAGGGATTGGACAGCACAGTTGTTTGTTTCCGACGGTTACGGCCCTTTGCCTGGGTGTCTCTATAACTGATTCGGTTACCTTCGGCTATAGTTTGCAAGTCTCAAGCCTCTCCTAGGTGAGACATACCGACTCTAGTGTCGGAAACTCATTTAGCCACTCGGTTTGTCTGCTCTTGACTGTAGTTTCTCTAGGTGTGTGCTTTTGATTTACTGTTTTTTGATCGATAGTTGGCCTTTACGGGACGTTTTAATTATATATTCTCCCCGGAGATATCGTGGCGCGGAGCGCTACTCTCCGTCGATCCCGTTAGTTGGTTGGTTTAAAGTCGGCCAAGGTTTCATGCCGTGTTTCTAGAGGATGCCGGAGGGATCCCTCTGAGTCTTCGGATTCTTACGAGGCATACGTCCAAGACGTCATGACTGCTACACATTCGAATACTGAGGAAAAACCTTCGACTCCATCGGGTAGAGTTGACCACACTTCTGATCCCCATACTCCTCGTGAGGAGTGGGGAGGTGATCCACCTAAGACTCAACCTGGTTCTATTTGGCCTAATCCACTTGAACGAGATCCGTTCGATCCTTCGAATCTGGATAATTATCTTTATGAAATTCCAACCTTACCTGAGGACGAAGAACAGGACGATCCATTCGTTCCTTCGTTTCCACGTAGTTATAGACACAGGATGCCAGAGTTACATGATGACACTGGTCCTACGATCAACCCAACCACACTCTCTTTTGGTATGCCTAGTAATAGTACCATTGAACCTTCCACTACGTTTGGTAGTCACGCTGGCACTAGTCATGGTGTTAGCCATACTATACCCACTGGGGGCAATACCTTCATTGGGGGCACTACGTTGTCCACTCACACACATAGTATGGGGACTGGTCATGTTCCTCCTGACAATGCTAATGTTGGAAGAAGACCACCTCCTAGGATTACCCAACCTAATAGGAATGTTGTTCGAAACACAACTCGCGATCCACCACCTAATACACATGCCGCTACTCGTCAACCCAGGACTACTTTTACGGATGTTAATGCTCCTCCCAACCACGGGGGTGGACATATACCGCATAATTTTTCATCCACTACCACCACTAGTAATGCTAATGTAGGGGGTGGGAATATCTCCTATCCACATGGACATCACGCCACCATCCCTGCTACTAGTCATACCAATGTTGGGGTTGGGAATACTTCTCATGCTTCTAGTCACCACACGACTGCTCAAGCTAATCCTAATGCTGGGGGTGGGAACATACCATACCATTATGGTCATTACAACATGGTTCCCGCTATGAATAGTACATATATGCCCCATACTCATGGTGGAAACCCTTACTACAACATAGTCAGTGCTGGCCACCAGTATAACCCACCACCCCAATATGGTGCCCAAAATATGCACATACCTGCTTGCTCTCAAATGGGTCAGGAAAGAGGAGGTTATCAATCCTATGGTCATGGGCAAGCTTATGGTCCATCAGGTCCTTATTATCAGTAGTTTAATCCTCATGGTCAAGCTTTTGGTCCATCTTATAATTCGGTTCCATTTAACCAACCTTTTATGGGGGATTATAATCAAACTTTCCAGCATCAGCTCCCATTCCTTGCACGCTTGAATATTCTGGATCTTTCGAAGCTCACAAATGATCTGGTGTGTCATGACCCTACTTGGCCCTCGGTCCCTACCAAGCTCCCTTCGGACATTCCTAAGTTTGAGGGGAAAGGTGGCAAGGACCTGGGAGATCATGTCACGACATTTCACCTTTGGTGCTCCTCCAACTCATTGAATCATGATTCCGTTAGATTGCAACTATTTCAATGCACCCTCATGGGGGCAGCCGCGAAGTGGTATGTCGAGTTGCCTGGAAACACTTATAGGGGTTTTAACAAGATCGCTTTGGTTTTCTTAGATCATTTCTAGTTGTCGGTTCACTATGATACTGGAACTGAACTTTTATCTACCTTCCGTCAGAACAAGGCCATGCATATTTTTGACCACGTTTAAGAGTGGCATCAGCGGAAGAGGTTAGTGAAAGCCAACATTCCTCTAGAGTTCCTATTGGAATGGTTCCTCAAGTCTATACTCCCATACATTGCTAAGGATTTTTTGATGTCCGACATTGTGACTGAGGAACAAGCTATCTTGAAAGTCCAGCAGTTAGACTTATTAAACTCTCAGTCTGGTATTTTGTATGACATCATCCTTGACGCACCGCACACACATCATGAGCCCATGTCAGTTCCTGGACCATATTCCAATGGCATCATTGGATCTACAAGCACTCACCTCATAGATTTGGTAGCTAACCAAATGTAGAATTTTTCGCTAAACGAGTCTACTCCCGGACAGGTTCACACTTTGTCCACTTCCACCCCATCGTCCGATGTACACAGTGTGCAAACGACAAACTAGTCAGGTAACCAGCAACCTGGTGGTAAGAAAAAGGGGAGAAATAATCATAAGGGTGGAAACAATGGGAATAAAAATAGCAATCGCAATACCCCCCGTAAGGATAATGCCAACCCTCCTCAAGAAGGAAGAAACACTGGTGAGGACAGTAAACCTAGGCGTAAGGTGAAGTTTCCTTGCAAGCTCTGTGGGGAAGACCATCTTACTCACTTATGTCCTCGTATTGAAGAAGCATCGAAGCACTTGGAACAGAGCCCAACTGTGTTGAAGGATCCCCTACCTCATCACCAAAACATGGCTTCGCATGCTCCCACCACTAGTTATGGACCTACTGAGATGACCACGTCTGCTTCCAATACTAGTGGTTATGGATGTGTCAACATGGTTCAGTTAGAGGTTAGTGTTGCCACTCATCAACGCGATTATGATGCACCACAACCCAATTTGGGGAGTGAGCCTCCCCCTCCTCCTGACAATTCCTTGCATATTGAGAAGCCTTCTATTATGCCACGGATACCGAAAGGTGTTCTTAAGCACTCTATGCATAATCCTAATGCTCGAGCTGACCACAACTAATCCATCATAGAAGATTTGGGACAATTTATGTGTGCCATGTCGTCTCTTGAAGTTTTGCAGGCTTGTCCTTCTCAGAAGCATGCTCTTTTGAGTGCATTAGGAGTTTAGGATGGGGGCAGTCCCACTGTTATCAAGTTCGATACTATTGATGTCCAACCTCGCTTACCCTACCACGTGGCTTTTCAAATCCAGGTGGTGTGCCTTCATAGTTTTGTCAAACGTACTATGGTTGATGAAGGTGCCTCTGCGTCAGTAATGTCGTTAGCTTGTTGGAAAGCTCTTGGCTCTCCTCCCCTACTCGTGTCTAGAACCACGCTCACTGCATTCGACGGTCGTTCATTAAAGCCGCATGGAATTATCCCTTCCCTTGTTGTCTCCTTGGGAGGTAAGTTTGTGCCTATTGAAGTCGAGGTGGTTGATGCGCCCATCGACTACAACCTTTTACTAGGTCGGAATTGGATGTATGCCATGAAAGCTATCACGTCCACTGTATTCAAAGTTATCTGCTTTCCTCACGAAGGCAATATTGTGACCATCGATCAGCTAGATTACGTTAACTCCTCTTCCACAGCATCCACAGGATCCATAGTCCCGCAGGTTACTCATTCTTAGCCAGCAATTGGGAACATGGGTGTTGGCATGTACCCTTCATTAATGGGAACTTTTGATTTTTCTACACCTGTGAATTTTATTGGAACCATAACCGACAATGTGTCTCCTCCTTCGCATTATATGTCATTCTGGATTTCCTATTTCGATGATCCATGGACTTTACTGTCCACGATTTCCACATCTAGAAACATTTCGCATATCGAGATGTCTATGCCACTGTCTGTAGCTGAGCTTACTTACCATCATATTCAACAAGCCACTACAGAGCCAGATCTATCTTCTTCCCAGACAGTCGAGGAAGAGCCCGTTACGCTGCCGGTTTGGGCAGCCAACTCGTCTTGTTCCCATGATTTCCTCGATGATACTTTTCCTTTTGATGAAGCTATCATGGAGGCCATGTGTGGTAGTGAGAGACCTTGGGAAGATATGCACCATCACTCTTATTTCCTTCCCAAACTCAAGCTCTCCGAACAAGAAGACTTTAGGACGACCCTAGCAGAGATGGTTGGTCAGCCTGTGGCTCTTTTGGAGTTGCATGATGTTTTTGCAGAAGGGAATATGGCTAACATTTTCCCAACTATGTCGATCAATATCTCTCGTACTCCCGGAATAGTTGAGAATGTCTACATCGGTGACGATTGCACTCTTGAGGAGATTGCTATTTACACTGAATTGTTTACAGAACTTCGGGAAGATTTCGCCTGGTCATATGAGGAGATGCCAGGAATAGACCCCCGTATTGTTGAACATGAGATTAGAATGTATCCCAACGCTAAACCGGTTTGACAATGCCTACATGTTGTGAACCCTAGAAAAGAAGCTGCTATCAAGGCAGAGATGGAGAAACTGCTCAAGGCTGGTTTCATCTACCTCGTTCCCCTTACCGAATGGGTGTCAAACCCTGTTCCCATGGATAAGAAGCAGGGAACGATCAGTGTATGCACCGACTTTAGAGATTTGAACCATGCATGTCCAAAAGAAAACTTCCCCACACCATTCATAGATCAAATCTTGGATGCTTGCGCCGGAAGTGAGATTTTTTCCTTCATGGACGGATTTTCCGGATATAACCAGATTCAAATCAAACCCAAGGACCAACATAAGACAACTTTTATTTGTCCTTGGGGAACGTTTGCATATCGGAAAATTCCCTTCGGCCTTAAAAATGCTGAAGCTACATTTCAGTGTGCCATGAACTACGCCTTTCACGATCTTAAGACGATTATGGAGGTTTTCTTGGATGATCTTGCCGGCCATTCTTGCAAGAGAGTGGACCACCCCAAGCACCTCTGCATTATTCTTGAACGATGTATACGATACAACATTCAATTGAATCCTAACAAATGCATCTTTGCTGTAAGGACGGGTCAGCTTCTAGGCTTCATAGTTTCGAAAGAGGGTATTAGAGTCGATCCTCTAAATGTTGAGGCAATACTTCAGTTGCCTCCTTCGCGCAATTTGTTACAACTTCAGAGCCTCCAAGGGAGAGCCACTTTTCTACGCCGTTTCGTAGTCAATTATGCTTATCTTACCAAAGATTTCACGCGCTTATTGAAGAAGGACACACCTTTTATCTGGGATGAGTGAGCCCAGTAGTCTTTCGACGCCCTTAAGAAAGCTTTGGTATCGGCCCCTGTGCTTAGTCCACCAAACTTCATACGAGATTTTATCCTTTGTGTGGCCGCGTCTCAAGAGACGATTGGCATGGTCTTGGTTCAGGTTGATGATGCACTTGTCGAGCATGTCATCTATTATCTTAGTCGAAATCTAGTAGATGCTGAGCTAAGGTATACTCATGTGGAAAAGCTGGCGCTTGCGAATGTTCATTCAGTCCAGCGGTTACGACATTACATTTTGCTTAGAACAAACACAGTTGTCGCGCATATCAATCTATTTCAATTTGTGCTATCACGATGCCTTATCGGGGGGAAGTATAATAAATGGATTGTTATCCTTCAGGAATTTGATCTCTATTTTGCTTCGGCAAAGTCGGTGAAATCGTTGGTATTTGCTGAGCTTATGTCGAACCTTCCGAGACTTGATGAGGATGTCATTCATGAAGATTCCTTTGTGGATGAGCACTTATTTCTTATCTCGTCCTAGGACCCTTGGTATGGGGATGTCATTGTATATCTCCAAACTTTGAAGTTTCCTCCGCACTATTCACGAGATGAGTGACGGCGTGTAAAACATCACGCTAAAGAATATACTATCATCGGTGACACTTTGTATCACCGAGGAAAGGATTCTATCCTCTGTCGTTGCTTAACTCACGAAGAAGCAGAGCGAGTGCTTAATGATTGCCATGCTGGGGCGTGTGGCAGTCACTTATCCGGGCTTGCTACATCCCAACGTATTATGCGAGCTGGTTATTTTTGGCCTTCCATCTTTAAGGATTGTGTTAATGCTGTGAAGAGATGTCACCCTTGCCAGGTGTTTTCTCAGAACATACACTCGCATCCAGCGCCCCTTCATCTGGTCTTCACCGTCGGTCCCTCCACCAAGTGTGGGGTGGATTTCATGGATTGCAAACCAGCTTTGCCTGGGGGGAATCACTATATCATAGTGGTCGTGGACTATTTTTCCAAATGGGCTGAGGCCATGCCTACCATTAAAGTCGATGGTGCTACAGCATCCCACTTCACATTCAATCAAATTGTAACTCGGTTTGGTATTCCAAAAGAGATTGTCACTGACCATGGCAGTCACTTTCAGAACAAGATGATGGAGGATTTGTCTCTCAAGCTTGGGTTTCGTCAAGAACAATCATATTCTTATTATCCCCAAGTGAATGGTCAAGTAGAAGCAGTCAATAAGTCTTTGAAGACCATTCTCCAACGTACCATCCAACAAAGCAAGACCAATTGGCACATCATGTTATATCCTGCTTTGTGGGCATATAGAACCGCAGTCAAGACTGCCACCGAGTTCTCACCATTTCAACTAGTTCATGTTGTGGAGTCACTTTTACCAATTGAATGCGAGATCCCTTCACTTAAACTGGCCATAGAGCTCCTCCCTGATACGACGAGTCTTGAGAAATGTTTAATCTACCTTGAGCAACTTGACGAGCAACGTCGAGATGCCACTATGGCTATAGATGCTGACAACTGTCGTATTAAGGTTCAATATGATAGGTCTGTCTGTCCTCGGCAATATGCTGAAGGTGACTTGGTCCTCTTATATGACCAAGCTAAAGAACCCTTGGGGGTAGGCAAGTTCAACCCCATGTGGCACGGTCCTTACATCGTGAGGCGTGTCATGGAAAAAGGAGCCTATGAATTAGAAGACTATGAGGGGACTATCTTGAAGGAGCCTAGAAATGGGATCTACCTCAAGCGGTATTACGCTTGAACCTATGGTTCAGGATGATACTTTTGTATACTATTTTATAGTTGCTTATGTACATAGTTTAGATTTCTTTTGGTTTTCGGGTCTGCTGACTAGCTTCCATTTGATTGACAGATGTCAGTAGAGTTTCTACATTCTTAGGGTTCACGGATGGTGCTAGCCATCATACACAATAGCTTGCTTCTACTGCATGGGTTATTTTCTCACCTAACCACCTAATTGTGTCCTCAGGAGGTGCTTGTCTTGGTCCTACATCTAACAATGTGGCTGAGTATAGTGCCGTCATTGAGCTACTTCGGGATGCCATTTCCCATGGCGTCCAGTCTTTAGAAGTCCACCTGGATTCACAACTAGTTGTGTCTCAGCTAAATGGGCAGTACCGTGTGCGAGATCCTACGCTATTACGGAAATTCCTAAGGGTAAGACTCTTGGAACGACATTTTGTTTCAATTACATACATACATGTTCCGAGAAGTGTTAATCATATATCTGATGCATACGCTAACTATGTATTAGATTGGCATTTGTCACATTCATCATGAAGCACACAAATATAAGAAGACATTCATACATTTGTACATACACACATATAGTAGAACCAGAGAACCAAAGTTTTATATATAAATATGTCCAAAAATGGTAGTGGCATACAAAACTGGAGCCCGTAGCCCTAAAAAATATACATATTGATACAAAAATGGGATCCTGAGATATCTACTCCCTACGAGGAGGCCTAGCTGCCGCCCCGACAGGATGTGTCTCGTAGAAATACTGAACTGCATTGGCTACCTGCTGCAGTAGCCACACTTAGTCACCCAGAACCCCAACTACTTGGTGCTGCATGGCCTTAGGTATTCTTGCCACCTTTATCTGTGGAACCCTAGAAACCATCTGTGTGAGGTTGTGACGCAAGTTCTGTAGAGTGCACCCTGTTGTAGCATCACCTGCCTCCTCACCCCTACCCCGACGACCATGTCTCAGGAAGCCATCGGGTCTCACTGGACCTTTGTCTGCGAGCAAAAAATCAACCATTAGCATATGATACTACCACCAAAAATATTTTTGCATTTACATTTATAATAAAAAATCCATAAAAATTTAATACACAAAAAACCTAAAAAGAGTACTCACCAATGTCTTCGAACACTGCGTCTAGTGGGAGTGGCATGTCCCTATCCTGGCGGAAGTATATCCCTGCATAGGGGTATTCCTCTATGGCAATGACCTGCCGGTCCCACCAAGGGAAGAACTCCTTGGTATATGGTGATGCCAGACGGCCACCACCCTGTCGTGTCAAGACCTCAGCCCACCGGGTCAGGGCTGGATCCCAGAGACTATGAGGAGGGACATCCACCCTCGGACTAAGCCCTGGAACCCTCTCAAAGAAGAAGCTACATAGGATACTCCCATACCTGAAGTTTTTGGCCTTCCCTTCTTTGCATTCTGTCAGTTGGGTCTTCATAGACCCCAGCAGTGTGGTACACCAGTCAAATACTATAGGTTGCATGCATTGTGATGCATAGAACATCACTGGCCTGGACTCCTGGTGCAGAGATTTGGATCCTGTGATCCACACTAAGGTAGCCACAATGATCCTAATTCTCAGATTTACTATGGCATTGATGGGCACTTGACTTCCCACTGCGTGTGTGTTTGTGGGGCAATACCGCGCTATATAGTCAAGGACGGTGATCCCATCACCCACAGTACGAGACCAAAGACTAGCCTCCTCACCTCGACGGGACAAACCAGTAATGAAGTAGGTGTTGTCCACTTCCAGTGTGAGGATTTTCCCATTGAGATTGAAGTTATGTGCATCAACATCCCAATAGTCGATCAAGCGGTGGAGTAATAGGTTTTGGGCCTTCAAACCACCTATACTCCAAAATTTGTACAACCCACATGCTTTCAATTCCTGTTGTGCTTGCACATCGTTGCGCACGGCCTCATCAACTTGGTCATGCTCCCTCTCCCTCCACTCTAGAACCATCCTGGAGTGAAGAAAAACAAGCATTTTAGTCAAATTCTTTTAAAAAACCAACTACACAGCTGTACCCGTGGGCTAACTTGTATACAGGTGCAGGTACCCGCGGTCAGTCTATGTATTGACTGTGAGTATCTTTCCCTACCCGCGACCCGCATAGCTACAACCCACGGGTAGCACCGAAGCCATTTAGGGCTTGTCCAAACAAAAAATCCCACTACTGAAAATTAAAATGAAAGCATTGAAATGAAAGGTATGGATGAGCCTACCAACCTGCTGTGGATGGTTCGATGAACGGTCGCTCATAGCTCCCTGAATCGGCAACTGAACTTTTAGGTGAAAACTAACTACAAAGCTCCAAATGGGTGAATAGTAAAAATGAATTGTAAATTGTAATTTTTTATTACTATTTATAATTTTTAGGACCCACTTGTCTATATTTTTTACCGTTTTGTGCCGTTATGGACTAATATAATGTCTTGGAGTAGTATTTTTTAATCCGATTACTTCGGCGAAAGCTGTTCTGGACCATTTCACACCTATGGCAGGTACGTTTCACACCTGGCATATAGGTTAGATGCCATTTCCATGTGCATTATGCATTTGACCTGTTGACCACTTTCATAAACCCCAGGTGCGACCCTGCTTCGTAACTGACACAGAACCTTCACACTGCTATAGAAGTGTCGTTATGTGGCGGTAGGGCTTTTCCGAACATGGGTACCCTAGTTAGAACCCCTCTGTGCATTCTGGTTCCCATGCCGTTGTTTGTCCTTAGGATTGGGAGTCCTTTGTAGTTACACCATGACGTTGCAATAAAGACTCATACTCTACTTTGTCTTATGCTGGAAATCTCCCTTAAGGACTCCCCTCAGTTATATCATGTTGTGATTGCATTACATCATCCTGCTTTCCGCTTGAGCCTTGTTCTGGCTCCCGCTTACTCAGTTGTTAGCCTGGTGCCTGAGCACTTTTCCCTGTTGAGCCCTGCATAGCTTATGTTTTCCCTTCACAATTTAATGACCTTTTGACCCTGAGGGAACATCCCCCCCAAGTGTCCACATCCTGCATGCACTTCCTTGCATTGATCATAGGTATGTTCCACTGCTTGGAACTAGTCTGCTCGCTATTTGACACTCGTTCCCTCACTTGTTGTACCGTAAGCAATTTTATTCTTTTTCAAGCTTTTCCCAAATATGAAAAAGACCAAAAAAATCAAATATTCCAAAAAGTCAGGAAGGATTATGGTTACTACTTCTTGTTGGCAGCTATTGTGTCTCCTTTGAACAGAGCTTTCATTCCACTCCGTACATTATGAGTCGGGACTATAGTTGGACCTTAGGAGCTGTACTTGTTTCTCATTTTTCTCCACCGATTGGTTAAGCTTCCAGTCATTATGGAGCCCTTTGTAATGCCTCCTGCATTGCACAGTTTATGTCAAGTCTATGCTGCTTGAGTCTATCCATCTGCTCATGCTCTTGTTCAAAGCAATTCCTAAACCAGTGTTGGCCACTCCTCAGATCTCTTGACTATTGCATGTCGACCATCCTTATTGAGTAAGTCCGTTTCACCTGAGTTCTTCCAAATCTTTTAGCATAGCTGGTACCTCGTGCTGGTTGATGGGGGATGCCTTAATGCCCCCCTTCCAGCGAGTCTCGTTCCGTCGACTTCAACCCATTTATTCTGGAACTTGAGGCTTAAAGTTCGGTTGAGTACCTTGAGGCTTGCAATCATTAGTGGCAGGTTCTCTCGCCATCGACAGTTTTGGGAATACATTAATGTCCCCTGATCGATGGATTCATCCTAGTGTTCGACTTCAACTCATTTATTCACACTCTGATGATTGTGCTCTGTGCCTTGATTCCCATTTTCATTGTCGATGGGTTATCTCGCGTCTATTAACGGTATACATCATTAACTGGTAATCAGACGATGTCACATCAGGCTCGACCCCAACTTCTTTATTCACTTGACGGGACTTGGACCGTCGAAGACTTGTGTAGAAGACCCCAGGCGATAGTGGCATTCAGTATGCTACTTATGACTTTGACTTTACATTTGAGATATCACCTCTCATATATCAGCAATTTGTACCTCCAGTTTGCACCAGTTGTTTCCTTTTCAGCAGGAGACCATATCTTACTGTAGAGGGATCATGGCTATGATCACTTATGACATGTATTCACTATGTACTGCCTATTCATGGCCATTGTATCATATTGTTGTACTACTGACATGTATTCAGGGATACTATTGTATTATGACGAGTGAGCTGCTCTTTCCACTTGTGTCCCCATCACTCCACTTCTGAGTTTTATAATGTATTTCGGCCATCGTAGCATCAGTCTCTGACCTCACACATTAGGGAGCATCTGTTACAACGTAATATTCCACCTTGTGAGCATCAGCATTCTTTGGCCTGTAGGATCCATTTCACTTACTCAAATCCACTTTATATCCTTCAGACAGACTATTTCCTCATTTTTCCTCTGACCCGCTTGTTGCATCATTATAGCAGTCGTACCCGCGAGTTGCATCACTATAGCCCGCGAGTATCAAGTAAAATGGTAAAAATCACTAGTTTATTACTTTTTACTCCCAAAAAGCAGTCATTGGGTGACCTTTGGATCTCCATCTTCCCAAGTAACGTCTCGATGTGTCCTTTCACTTACCTTTGAGAGGACTATATATTGAGCACATATGGCTTATGGACGGGAGGAGAAAGAAGAGCAAGAGAACTCTAGTGGATTTTTTCCCTATCTTGATTCTAGACTCATTGATCCTTGTAGTTGTGAATCCTTTATGTTCACCTTCCAAACTCCTATCTAGTTTGAGTTTGCCATTCATGGAGGATTGAAGTGGTGGAGGTACAAGTGGATTGATCCAGATCTTGGTTCAGATTGGTTGCTGGCAAGAGGTTGTATCATTTTGTACTTATTCTTGTTTATTAATAGAAATACTCATATTCTCGTCCATTAATGTTGTAAATGTTGTTTATCTTACATTGGGTTGCATTTACTTGTTATATCATGGGCCATTGCTATTGATAATGTTAATGCCATTTATATGTTATATGTACTTGTTGTATATTGGCTGTCAAGACTAATTTGCAGATTCAAGTGCATGGATCGGAAAATCTCCAACGGGGATCTACATCAAACGTTTGGATTGAGGTGGGTTATCTTCTTCATTATCTTAGCATTGTCATTTATATAGCATAGTTCTGAGAATTGAGTTGATTTCTGGTAGTCATCTATCTGTTGTGGTATACCCCAAGCCATAGTGAGTTTTCTCCAACAGAAGCCCTAAGGTTGTCTCCCTCTAGATGTGTAAGGATTACAATATATATATCAAATTTGACTCTAATCTAGATGTGTAATGCTAAAACCATGCGTGAATGCTTTTGTATTGAAATTAAAAAGGATTTGGGCTACATAGATCCAACATGGAGCTTGATAGTAGTTAGGGTACAATTAATTTGCTTAGATCAATTGGTGTTTATATGAGTGCCTATCAGTTTTACCTATGACTGTTTGGTCATTGTTCATGCTCCAGTAGAGATGGTGTGCTTCAACAGTCTTACAAAAAATGAAAAACCCTTTCTTAACCCAAAAATGCCAAACTCACATTTTGGTGTCTAGATGAAACATATTCCTATTCTAGTGAAACTTTTCATCATGTAGGTGAAACATTTCACGATATTTTGAAACATTTAAGAGCTATAAATTTCTTTTTGGGCTAGAAAAGTGCATTTTATAGATTAAAAAATACACCTACAATACCTCCAATGCCTTCAATTCATGTAATTTCTAGAATAAGAGTGCATTGTTCTCGATGAGCTCTAAATTTAGCAGCTAGTGGATATATGCAGACATGTTCTGTCATCAATTTCTCACCCTCTATTATGCATGGAGAAATTGTTCTGTGAATGATCAACCTGTCTCCAATAGTGGATCCTCTCATGGTCAATTCAAATCCTTAGGAATCAAGACCAACATGGTCCTCTACTTTTGTTATCGAAGTTTTGTGGCAAGGGAAAGTTAAAAAAGGGAAAATAATGTCTGTTTACAATTTGCACATTTATGTTTTACTATTTTCTTTAATTTGTTGGGTCTCTTTAGGGAAGTTGAAAACAACAAAAATTATTGAGGAGTCATCTTGACTTTGAAGAGTAATGCTCATGAAAATAACAGCTTCAAGCATTCTAAACCAAAGTTGACCATAAAGAAGGATGCATGCTCCATGTGTCATATGTAATCCAACAATATTTATGTTCCCACATATAGAAAGCCAAAAAATATAACAAACAATTAATAACTTTGTAGTTAAACAACCTTTTGATCTCTTCCCATACAACACAATAATATGACCAAAACAACGATCAGCACATTTAACTATTGAATATGTAGAAATAATCCACTACCAAAACATAATTATTAGAACAAGCTACCACCTATGTTACTTCATTGGGTTTGAATTATTACTATCAAGAGTAAGATATGGATGTTTTCACATAATCTTTTTGTTATATAATGATCTAACATGCTTTTGTAGAAACATAGGTTGACTCCTATATTATAGTAGTTGCAAGTTTAATTCTAAGCATCATTGTTGTTTCAAATTGAAGGACACGCGTTAGGAAGTAAAGATGACAAGGGCAATGCATGGAACCCTCCTGATTTGGACTAATGCAAATAAAAATTTGATGGGATTGAAGGGGATCCTTGAAACATCATCCCAAGGAAGATTACTCAGAGATAATCTAGAGAGGATTTTCATTAGCTATTAGGAAGGTTCATGAAAGATCTCCCATAACCAATATGAGATGCATTTCTAGATACATAATTGAGATTTCCTTTGAGACATAATATTAGGCCTTTGAAAAAATAAAATAGTCAGTAAATCAAAGCTAATCATATATATGTAGATATGGATACTAGTGGGTGTATGTTACAACATGAATTTATGTTTTGGATTACTCATCAAGCTACTATGGAAGATTGGAGAGTTCAAACTATGCCCTGTAAGAAAGTTAATTGAACAAGGTGGAGGATGCATTATCCAATCAGAGGGTGAATCCCAACAGTGGAGAATGGATCCAGGCTTATCACTGGAAGGCCTGGAGGATCTTGAATGAGATGGCACCACAAAATGATGTGCCACAATAAGGACATACAAATTCTGAAATCATGAGTTTCCGGAAAATGCTTAGCAGAGATGAATGTGGATCTTCATGGGAACATGTCTTTATTTAGAATTTACTTATTTAGAAAGTAGAGGTTTAAGTTGGCAATTTATGAAGACCTGTTTGTAGAAAACAAGCAGGAAAGTAGTATGTTTCTATTCACGGCTAGGTAAGGAAACATAGGAGATTCAAGAGGGACCAACATATTTTAAGGTTTGGAAAATGACATGCCATCCGAGTTAGCAGAAAATAAAGACATCGTGAAATATTAAATCCAACAAATAAAATGGAAAAAATGGAAGTGTTAGGTTTTTGGATGAATCGGGATGGAGGCAACCGGTGAATATTAGCACTACATGTTGCATAAATTGATGTATAGATAGCTCAAATAGAAAAAAAAATATTTTGAAGGCCTATTTCTTTCTGCTGAAATTTGTCCAGGAATTTTGAGCTACTGCAGTATTTTTGGTCTCTTCACTTGATCTGTATTGGTCCTTTTTCATGATTTGGCAATTCATGAGCCTATATTTATGTTTTCAGCTATATAATGTGTTCTTTGGAAAACTGGCGGAAATTTATTTTGATAGTCCTATGAGTATTTTTTGTTTTAAAAATCTATTTGTACAAAGTTGAGGAACATGAACAGTACTTCATAGACTGGTATTTTGATAACCCTTAATAAGGATTTGACCGTAAAAGGCTATTATATGTATATTTTGATTTCAGATTATGAAATAGCATTACATTGCCTGATTCCATTAACAAAAATAAATTGTATAGTACTTACAACTTGAAAGTAAAAAGTACAGGCTCTCCAACTAGCAACCTCTATGAATTACTTGCATTTCAAGATTCTTCCTCTAGCTTTTGAACATAAGCCTTCAATGTAAAAATCAAATCCCTTGTAGGAGCATGAAGGGTACTTGTTGTTAAGGATTATACCCTATAGTAGGGGATGGATGCTATCAACGCACATGGGGTTGACAGATAGATATATTAGGGTTTCACACTGATTACTGTAAGCAAATGAGATTAGGGTTTGAGGAAGAGTACCTTATTTATGGCTGTTGGTCCTAGCTTTCTCCCGATCTCTATAGCAATATACTTGCAAAACCAATAGACCTTCCTCAAAATGATTTTACTATAAACAGATCATGATATTGACAAGACAATATAACATCAATTATAATCAAACATCTAATGAAATTGACATTTAATTGGGACGGGAAGAATATATCAATCTTTATTGTCAAAGAAATGCAACAAAATACAACTGATATACCTGATCTTGTTCCAAGCACTTCTGCAACCAAGTTTTGGGATCCTGCTCCTCTCTTGAATAGAAATTCCTTCAGGATAACAATAACTTTCTCCCTTGATTGGCCTCTTCCTCATGGATTCCCCTTGTATTTATGGCCAAGGCAAGAAGTTAGATTTGTAAGGCAGTTGAATTGGGAAGTTGGGGGAGTTATAATACCGAACTCAACTAGTCCCAATTCATATTCTTAATATATTTTTCCATTTCATCTTAAGATGTGCGCGGTATGATACTAGGCAACCTACGCATGGTGCGTTACTAGTGCTCTTAATGACTCGCACATACAACTTTTTAGATATGTGCACGGGTTTTCCATATTGGAACCCGCGCATGATGCGCTAGATGCCAATGATAAGAGTTGCAACTTTCCAATGAAATATACGAAAAAATATAGTTTTCAGCTAAAGGTGTGGGATCTCAGCATCAAATCATCTAAAGTTAATCTAGCTCTTCCATCCATAGTGTCATTTTGTGTGATCGACAGGGCAATGGGATCACAGACGGAGAATTGCTAATTTAACCTATAAAAGATGCCCCCTAATGTGTGAGGTTAGAGGGAAACAATGGCCGAAATACATTACAATCCAAGTTAGAGGAGGAGTAAGGAAATCGCAAGACAAAGTCACAAAAGTACCTGAAAACAAAAACCAAGGTTAGTGGGCAATTACAATCTTGACATCAAGTAGATGTTTAGTATGATAGAACATAATCTCCAATACATAACTGGGAGATGTATATAGCATGGCCACTGAAATGAAAACATGGATCCATGTCAAAATAGGAGATCATAGCCATAACAACAAGTTGGATCTATGTTTCATTAAGAGACAAAATGAGTGTGGCTCAGTCTTGTTCAACTTGGGTAATAACATAAATGTAGTGATTCTATTGTAGTCCCAAGGTATTCATCCAAAACATCCCAAGGTACAAACCCTAACCATGCAAATAAATGATCTGGAGTCGAACATGGGGGGTACTGTTTGATTACCGGTCATTGATGTATACCATTAAAAAACGCGAGGGCATCCACCGATAATGTAAATAGAGCCCAAGGTACCTAGTACATTCTAGAAAGTGTGAATAAGTGGACTTGAAGTCGAACACTTGAAGAATCCATCGAATACGAGACATTGATGTATTCCCACTATTCAATAGCGAGGGTAATTGCCACTAATGACTGCAAACCCTAAGGTGCTATCCGAAACTCTAAAATTCATTCCCAGAGCATGATGAGCTGAGGTCGATGGGAAGAACTCCGCTGGAAGGGAGGCCTTAATGCATCCTCCATCATCCAACACAAGGAACAACCACAATATTGAGTTGATTTGGAGTAGGACTGATACAAGATGAAACAAACTGACACCATGGATGGCTGACACTTGAAGTCAAGGTAACTGTAGAATGGCCGACACAGGCTGTATCCTTGAACAGTGAGCACGACACAAGAGTGACTTAGGAAACTTTTAACATGACGGGAACATGATATAAACCTATAATGTAGGAGACTTTAGCAGATTCTCCATATGATTAGAAGAGTAACCAATCATAGGAGTACAAAATCTAAGATCAGGTTCATCCTACGGTCAAAAACTAAAACCCAACTGAATGATAGACTCAACAGGTGCTCTATTCAAAGATATGCGTGACTTGCTGCCTTTAAACTGAAAAGATGTTTGATATACTTCCCTTCCCTTTTCTCTTTTTATCAAAGAATATTCTTCTTGTTGGTTTTAATGAGTCCAAGAAAGAAAACTCAATAGTCTCTCTTCATTTTTGTAGCAAGCTCGAAGAAAGAGGGAGAAGATTGCTTGATATAAGTCCAACCATGTATAAGTTTTAATAAGCCCATGGGAGGAAGACTCAGGACCTTCTTCATTTTTTACAGAGTTTGAAGAAGAGATAGACAAATACTCTATAACACTAATCCATGGATTTTAATATCGATCCTAGATTTGTTTATGCTCGCTGGTGTTTTCTTTTTTGAGGAGTCTGAAAAACTTAAACAATAACTCCATACACCTACTCGTGGATTTTAATATCAAGCTCGAGTTGGTATGTGCTCGCCGGTGTTTTCTTGTTTTAAAGAGCTTGAAAAACTTAAACAATAACTCTATATACCTTCTCATGGATTTCACATTGAGCCCGAGTAGGTGAATGCTCGTTGGTGTTTTCATATTTCGAGAGTCTGAAAACCCTAAAGAAGACTCCTAAAGGTCCTTTTTTCATACATTTAGTCTCCTCACCCAAAAAAGTATAAAACAGTGAGAGAAGAACTCTTCTAGCCACGTATGACTAGAGTATACTTTTTTCGTAAATGATCCACAAAGGTCTGGAAAAGGGGTAAACTTATACCTAAGTGGATGTCACTTCAAATCCTTTAACGAGTCTGAAAAGACAACTATAATCGATGAGCTTGTTTATTTTGAAAAATTCTAACAAGGGATTAAAAAGACTTTATAAGCTTCAGGGATACGAGTGCCATGACCTGTCAAGTGATAAGACTTTCAGAAACCAGATTAGTGATATAGCACATAATCAAGAGAAATTTCCTACATGACATGAAATACACCTAATTTGACATGTCAATAAGGAAAACAAACCTTGATAGATTGCCTTCATAAAATATAGTTCAATTCCGACATTTGTATTTTACCTAATCGACCAAAAAATCAAAAAGTGTATTAGTGAATTAAATAAAATATTAAAATAATTTTGAAACTATATTAAGAAATGAAAAGTGGGTAAAAATTTAAATTGACTTTTCTATAAATAGTTTCAAAACATATCAAAACTCACCATTTCCAATTGTTGGGGCAAAGATTGGAGAACCAACCTCTACTTCCGTTGTTGAGTATGATCATTCTAGGTTACCAAAATGTCTTCCGTCTCTTCCAAGTAAGTAATATCCTACCCCTCTTCCATTTCAATACAGATTTGTAGGTTTTTAATGTTTAACCAATTGCAAGATGGTTTTGATTTGGCGTGAAAGAGAACATGAATATATGGATCTACAATCCATGGGGGATCCATTGACCCTTCATGCATTGAGAATATGTGGATTATTGAAGTTCTACCGAACCGTAATTATGTGAGCACAAAAAAAATTTCTCGAAACGATGGTGCAATACTGGGATGCCAATCAAGGAGTATTCAATCTCCAAGGGGAGATACTTGAGCTCACTATCGATGACATATATTTTATCACCGGCCTCTCCCAAAGAAGGGAGGTGGTGAACCTCAAAGACACATCGCGAGGTGCAGGTTCCCTCTCCATACAATATTATATCAATGCCTACTGTCTGTCGGGTACTGAAAAGAGTGACAATCAGATTTCTATAGCAAATATTGCTAGCTTTCAACTAAGATCTATCTTAAGTGTTCTAAATCGGATAGGGGGAAGTGTAACGCAGCACCTTGCATCGCGGAACTATATGCAAGTAGGCATAGATTGCTTGCATGGGATTGTCTATGATTGGTGTTCTAGCTTGTTGGTGAACATGAAACTTCAACTTACCAAGTGTAAAACCGGTAGGAGGAAGAAATTTGGTTACAGTAGTATTCTCTGCACCTTCTTCTTTGATAGGGTTCCTTCTTTGAGTCCGGGGATGGCCTTTCCCCCACTCAATCCTTGCGAGCCACTCCTGAATCGTTGGGGAGATATATTCAAATGCCAAGGTGGCAGTGAGAGCAATCTCTCCTATGGTGATGAGGATTATTGGGCGTGGTGGGGTCGGAAGGTGCTGGCACTGGAACAGTTTCCTTATGTGGGGATGGACTTCCGCAATGACCCTGAGCTGGCTCTTCCTCTAGGATATTCCTAGGAAGAGATGGGTAAGAAAAAGTTTATTTTTTGAAAAATTATTTCACTTTTTAATTTTATACATATATGATTTTTTAATGAGTTTGGAGTATTAAACAATTTGTCTTGTGCAGATGTTGGACTTGTGCGCACTGATGGGAACCCTCATATCTTTGTGCAACCAGTCAACCTAGGGGAAACCGATGCCATGTTGATGAGCATAGAGGGAAAGATGAGTCTGTTGACTCATGACATCCCCACTTACAAGATCGAGCAGATGCCGCTTGCCATGCAGGAAGACATTGTGGGTGTGCCCCGAGCGTGGATTCGACTACTTAGGAAAGTAGCTAGACTAGCCATCTGCTACAGAGAGGCTGTGGCAGAGATGGCAGAGGTGTCAGAGGCCCCTCCTTCTCCATAGAGGAGGACATATGTATATTTTTTGAGGCCGCTGATCCCATTTTGTATATTGATATGACATTATGACATACTTGTGGATCCAAACTCATATATTTTTTGATACGGCTTATATACAGTGTCGGTTTTATTATTTACATATGTGTCTTATATTTATGGGTGAATGGTTATTATGATTGTGTGTGATCTAGATGCCAGTCTAAAACATAATTTGCATATGAATCAACTAAATCATTTAAGTTCCTTGGAATATGTTGATATGAAATACAATCGAATTGTCTTTCAAGCAACCTAACTCGTAAGAATTGACGCAAAAAAACAAGATCTCTAACTTGATATTCACCCATTAACTAAAACACAACTAGCTGCGAGTTGAGTCTTACCTCCAGATGGGAAATTCCATGATGAAGGGCATCTCGAAGTAACTCAACGACCGCACTATATTCAGCTACATTATTCATTGTGGGACCCAAGCAAGCCCTTCCCGAAGATATAAGTTGGCCAGCCGGTGAGTAAATAACCCAGGCTACTGCATCCAACTGACGGGTGTGGTGACTAGCGCCATCTGGAAATCCTATAAAGTATTCAATTGACATCTGAAAACACAAACCAATAAACACATAAGACGCGGCAATAAACACAAGCAAAGCTAACTCTACAACAAATGTACAACTATAATACATGAAAAAGCATAGAGGCCTAAGCATAATACTTTTTCAGGTAGAGCCCATTTCTAGGCTCTGGCAACTTATTACCTTCATAATCCGTTAGCTCGTAAGAACCCTTTGTCAGAACTTTAGAAACTATGTAAGGACCAATCCACATAGACTTGAACTTGCCTGCCCCCAAAGGCTCATTGTCCTGGTCGTAAAGCAGGACAAGGTCTCCTTTGAGAAAAACCCTAGGTTTAACATACTTATCATACTGACTCTTGACTCGATTCTTATGAACTTTGTTTTCTATGAGTACATCACGGCATTGCTTATCAAGATGTTCTAAGTGCAGCAAACATTCTTCTAGAACTAAAGTATCGGGGAGTAATTGAATGGCCAACTTCAATGAAGGAATTTCGCATTCAACCGGAATAACTGCTTCTACCCCATGAACAAGCTAAAAAGGAGAGAACCTGGTAGCAGTCTTAACATTAGACTGGTATTCCCAAAGAGTTGTATACAACATGATGTTCCAATTGGATCGACTGGCATTGACATTCCTTTGAAGAATTGTCTTCAAAGTTTTGTTAACCTCTTCGAATTGACCATTCTCCTGTGGATAAAATGAATACGAATGTTCTTGCCAAAAATCTAGCATAGTGTATAGGTCAGTCATCATGCTAAGCTGAAAGTGTTAGCCGTGGTCTGTCATGATCTCTTTGGTTACACCAAACCTAGAAATGATCTGGTTAATAACAAAGTAAGCAGCCGTTTCTCCATCAGCTTTGATAGTAGGAATTGCCTCGACCCCCTTTGTGAAGTATTCGACGGCAACAATGATGTGATGATGTCCTCTAGCGGAAGCTGGATTACAATTCATGGAATCAATCCCCCACTTGGTGAAGGGGCTTGCTGTAATCACAGGATGGAGAGGACTTGGGTGTGCTCTCATCTTTTTGGTGAAAAACTAACAAGGCTGATAGTGTTTCACAACTTCCACACAATATTTGATGATCGTGGTCCAAAAATAACCAACACTCAATATCTTTTGAGTTGTTTCCAACCCAGAAAGGTGACCCCCATAGGCTCCACTGTGAGCATCATTCAATATTGTTTCAGCTTCCTCTAAGGTCAGAAAATGATGAAGAATGGAATCTATCCCACATCTGTATAAAGTGTCAAAATTGATGAGATAATTATCTGCATGATTCTTCAATTTCCGTCGTTCATCCCTAGAGAAAGTAGGAGGACACCTCAAAATATGGATATATACTAAAATATCCCCATACCATGGGTCAAAAGATGCAATAAGAAAGATGTGTTCATCTGGGAATGATGACTCTTCCTCATTGTGTACTATGTCACTCAGAAATTCAGAGATGAGTTCCGCAAAAAAAGTGACTTCTTTGACTTAGCTGATTGAAAAACCAAGTCAAATTCTTCCAAGATGACAATCCATTTATTAAATTTCCCATCAATGATACGTCAGGTTAGAACATATTGAAACAGATTGACCTCTATGATCACTGTAGTAGTTCGCAACAAAATGTAGTGACGCAGCCTCTGAACGACATGGACGACAGCTAATGCCAACTTCTCAACGTAAGAATACTAAATCTCAGGAGCTATTAATGCATGTGACAAATAGTAGATGACATGTTCTTGGAACTTGTCATCCTCCTGAACAAGTACTATGCCAATTGTGTATACAGATGCAGCCAGATATAACAGGAAATCCTTGGTATAGTCTGGTGGGCTCAACAAGGGGGCTGATAGTAATGCCTTTTTCAAGGCCTCAAATGAAGTTTGAGCAGCCTCATCCCAAAGAAAATAGGTGTCTTGATTGAGAAGTCTCATGAAATATTTTGTGATTTTGGCATAGTTAATGATAAAACGTCGTAAGAAGTTGGACATTCCCTGCAGACTCTGAATTTGTTGTAGGTTTTGAGGAGGAGGAATATTTACAATAGCCTCAAATTTGAGTGGATCGACCATGATGCCATGACTGATACAATAAAACCCAGTAAATGTCTAAACTCGACACAGAACACACACTTATTAGGGTTCAGCCGAATATTATAGTATCTTCATCATTCAAACATGAGTCTCAATTGATCAAGATGATCCCGTCTCTTACGAGATCGCACTGAGAGATAATCAAGATAGGGTTCAACCACATGTTTGATATCCTGAAAAGTGAAGTTCATTGCGCACTGGAATGTAGCCCCAACGTTCTTTAGGCCGAATGGAATCTTATGATAAGTGAAGGTCCCCTAAGGACAAATAAAAGCTGGTTTAGGGTTGTCTTCAGGTTTTATCTGAATCTGGTTATATCCTGAAAAACCATCCATGAAAGAAAACATTTCATGGCCTGCACACACATCTATAATATGGTCTATGAACGGTGTGGGGTTGTTGTCCTTAGGAAAAGCTTTATTTAAATCCTGGAATTCTGTGCAGACTTGAATGGTTCCTTGCTTCTTATCGATCGGAGTAGGTTTGGAAACCCATTTCATCATGGAAATCAGATAGATGAATCCAACTCTAAGCAGTTTCTTAACTTCCACCTTGATGGAAGCTGCTTTTCTAGGATTTACCGGATGGAGCTTCTGTCTCACAGGTTTAGCATTTGGATAAGTTGTGATGACATGCTCCACAATGGCAGGGTCGATGCTTGGCATCTCCTCATAAGACCAAGAAAACATGTCGCAGAATTCGTTAAACAGATTGGTGTACATAATGATCTCCTTAGGAGAACAGTCTGCTCCAATGAAAAGGTTTTATAAAACACTAGGTTTGATGGAGATGTCAATCGGAATGGTTCTCGATATGTTTTCCATATTTCCCTTAGCATAAATCTTTTGTATAGAAGGGGTAGTGGAAAAATCGACATCACCACCAAGTCTCACTGAAAACTCTCCTCTCCCAATCTTGTCCACATCAGGAAGAAAATAAGACCTGTGATGCATATGTTCCCATGTGTGGTCCAGGCCTACCATAGCTTCCAAAATGGTCTCGTCAGAGGGAAAAACAACGTCTAGACAATCGAAAGAGTGGCAAGAGTTGACAGACCATGTAGGATCATAGTCCATTTATGATTTTGTGGAGACAAAGGGAGTCGAGATATGTTCTGTTGCAACATTATGTGATGCTTGATAAGCCACTTCTGCAACAGACAGGGACATGATTGGTTCTGACTGAGTAGGGAGAACCCATGGATCAGTTGTTTGACTAACCGTGGAAATATCCAAATATGAGCAATCAGTGGTACTCGTAGAACCAATAAAATTAATGGGAGCAGGTAGGTCAAATGTGCCCATCAATGATGAATACATTCCTACTCCCAAACTCTCACTAGGTGGGTGAGACTGATCAATCAACGAGATTGTAGAATCCGACGAAGTGTTGTCGTTTTTTCGAGTAAATGAAAGTTGATCAACTGTAATGATCTTTCCTTCATGCGGGAACATTAGTACCCGGAAAATGGATGATGGGACAACTTGCATTGCATATGTCCAGCTCTTTCCTAACAAAATTTTTTAATCAAGATGAGCATCCAACACTTCAATCTCCACCGAAACCAACTTACCCACAAGTTCAACTTCAAAAGCGGGAAAGACTCTGTGTGGATTGAAAGATCTCCCATCAAAAGCCGTAAGTATAGTGTTATAAGGGGCTAACTCAGGCAAGCCCAAGGCATTCTATTAGGAAATCGACATTACGCATGTAGATGCACCCTCATCCACCACAGTTCGTCCAATAGTTTTAGAACCATGGACTGCTTCTATCTGGAGGGAAACGTGATATGGAAACTGGGGTTTGATATTAGACATATCAAACTGAGCAAGCATACTAAATGAGTTGAGGCTCCCTATTGCCGCAAGAAGTGCATTTCACTGCAATGGACAACTCTGCAAGACTTCTAGTGTGGACATAGCACAGGGTGTTTGGGCCAGATCCTCTACAACATTGTAGTTAGGAGAAGCCTGCGCGTTAGGGTTGTGCACTGCCCGTTTGAAGACACCTTTCAGGATCTTCGACAAAGTATCTACAAGTCTCTCAATGTGAAGAGGTGTAGATGTTTCGGGAACGTCCTTATCTTTCTGCTGTGAACCCAGGGAATAGTTCCTCTCTCGAGTTTGAAAAAGCATATCCGAGTTAACTATGTTTATGAATGATTGATCAACTGACGAGGCATGAGTTGTGCCCCCAACACTAGAGTTGCCAGAAGCGAAACCTTGTCCATGAGGGAATGGATCCTTCAGAACAACTGGTTTTTTCTCACAGAGGAGATTTTGGGCTTCTTCCATCAGAGGGCACTGGTGGGTAAGGTGATATTCCTTACATAACTTGCAAGGAAACTTAACCTTCTTTTTATATTTTTTTCCCTCGTTGGCATTTTCAGTATTTTTTGTCTTTGGATGGTTCCCCTCCCCTTTCTTTCCCTTCTTTTTGTTTTTGGGTTCCTGAGGACCCTTTTGGTTTGCTTTCACTTGTTGTATAGATTCAGTAGCAGAAGGGGAGGCTACAATAGTAGTTGCATCTATAACAGAATGCTTCACAGATAAAGCATGAACTTGCTTGGCCAGGGCTTCGAATGTTGCTGTATCTACTGAACCAACAATGCCATCGACATGTGGTCCAAGCTTAGGTTTACTTAGATCAATATTAGATTGTGGCGCATCGGGTATAATCTCATACAGAATCCCATATTGAGCATATACAAGATCAAGTTGCTGGGTCTTAAGTATTGCTTCTTCCTCTGAAGACACTCCAGAAGTTGCTACGTCCTTAGAAACATAAGGTAGGAGTGATTTCAAATACCACTCCAACAGAAACTCTGAATGGATTTCAACCTTAATGAGCCTCTTCCGCCTTCGCCACTCTTGAATGTGATTAAATAAGTGAGTGGTTGTATTATGCCTAAAGGTAGATAAAAGGTCTATGCCGGCGTCATATCGGACAGGGAGTTGGAAGTGGTTCAAGAAGACTGTTTCAAATCCCAAAAGTTGTCCTAACTTGCGGCAGGTAGTTCAATGTACCACTTAGCCGCAACAATAGTTAAGGTCCTCTGAAAGAGCCTCAACCTGATGGAATCGTCATTCAGAGAGTTGAAGAGCACCACAGATGGAAAGTAGTGACATGGTCACCAGGATCTTCCCTAGTTTTTCCCTCAAAATTTGGTATGTCTGACGGAAGCTTAGTTGGAACTAGTGGCCATGCTGCATTATGACGTATAAGATCATTCGTTAGTTTTGAAAGATATGGAAAGTTCAACATTGCCAGAAAAGGTAAACGAGGTCTGAATGATGGTGTTTGGTTAACGGGATCCTGGTAGGGGGAACCTCCCAAGGCCTGGTTCCCGAACTGTTGGCTGGGGTTTCCCCCGACCATCGATTGTGAAGTGTAAGCATTACCAAAGTTGCTCCATCCAAAATTTAACGGGTTGCTTCCTGAAGTGTTCGTGCATTGCGACTGGGTGTTACCCCCTCCGTAATGTGGGTTAAGAACTTTACCACCTCCTCCACAAAACAGTGAGAAAGGGGTACTCCCTACAGGTACATTAGATGTTTGCACATTTGAAGACTGTGCATTAGACCCTGTGAAGGGGTAGAACACAGATGTTAGAAAAGCAAGATCGCATAGCAATAAAGAATAAATAAGATGCAAATACAATCACACAAACATATTATAAGAGAGACACCAATATATCGTGGTTCACCCATGATGGGCTACGTCCACACTAAAATTGCCAATCCTTATTATTATACCATCCAGCAAGTGAAGGGATACAACCTGTAGCAAATCCGGTGCACTTCCTCTTCACGGTCTCATAGTCTCTCTTTGTGATATCAGATATCTTTACAATGCATAATACCTAATACATCAACCCTAGCTGTATTACAATGCCTTTCTTATAAAGGGGAATACCATGGGAAAATACCACGGGTTACCCAAAACCATGGGCCCATAAAATAACCCCAAAAATTTCCTTCGGGGACGATGCCCCCCCACACCCCCCCGTTGGGGTGAGTGTACAGTCCACCTGCATATCATATAAAAATGGGGTACAAACACTGTTGAATAATAATATCTCTAAATCTGGGAGATCAGGCTCTACAACCAACAATCTCCCACTTGGAGACTGATCACAACAACTCCACCGCTGCAGCACTTGTTGGACCTTGGACTTAGAAAATTTATCATCTTCACCTTCACACTAGAAGTCCAACTGAAACCGAGAGGAAATCAGTTTCTCTCTGGTCATTACCTTTGTGAACATGTCTGCAGGATTCTAGCTAGTATGTATCTTTTCCAGCTTCAACAGCTCATCTTCCAGAACAAAGCGTATGAAATGGTACTTGAGCTATATATGTTTAGTCCTGGAATGGAATGCTGAGTTCTTTGAAATATGAATGGCACTCTGGCTATCACTATACAACCTGCTATCCTTCTGCTTCTTACACAATTTCTCCATAAACCTCTGCAACCAAATCATCTCTTTACTAGCCTCTGTAACAACAACATACTCTGCTTGCATTGTTGAAAGTGAAACAACCTTTTGCAGTTTCAAAATCCAACTTACTATTGTTCCACCTACAGTAAACACATACCCTGTGGTGCTCCTCTTGCTATCCTTATCACCTGCCATATTTGCATCAACATATCCCTGTAGAATAGTGTCTGAACCTCCAAAACATAATGCCTGACTGGTAGTACCTCTCAAATACCTAAGAATCCGCTGTACTGTCTTCCAATGTTCTTTACCTAGATTTTTCATATATCTTCTGACAACTCCCACTACATGTGCAATATCTAGTCTTGTGCACACCATGGCATACATAAAGCTGTCAACTGCTGATGAATAGGGAATCTTAGACATGTAATTTGTCTCTTCCTGTGTCTTGGGACACATTTCCTTACTTAGTTTGAAATGGTTGGCCAAAGGTGTACTAACTCGTTTTGCATTCTGCATTCTGAACCTCTCCAACACCTTTTGTATGTACTCACCCTGAGACAATTTCAATTTGCGATTTTTCCTGTCTCTTGTTATTCTCATACCAAGGATTTGCTTTGCAGCACCCAAATCCTTCATCGTAAATGAATTAGCTAACTTCCTTTTGAGCACATTTATTTCCTGCATGTTAGACCCTGCAATAAGCATGTCATCCACATACAATAACAAGATAATATATGTCCCATTATCTAGCCTCTTGAAATAAACACAGTGGTCATAATAACATCTACTATAACCTTGTTCTGTCATAAACCTGTCAAATTTTAAATACCACTGCCTTGGAGCTTGCTTCAAGCCATAGAAGCTCTTTTTCAACCTGCACACCAAATTCTCCTTCCCTTTGACCTTATACCCTTGTGGCTGCTGCATATATATATATCTTCCTCCAAATCCCCATGGAGAAATGATGTTTTTACATCTAACTGTTCAAGATGCAAATCTTCTACCGCCACTAGACTTAAAATAGTCCTAATTGAAGTCATCTTAACAACAGGAGAAAATATTTCATCAAAATCTATACCTTTCTTCTGTGAAAACCCCTTTACAACAAGTCTGGCCTTGTGTTGCTTCTTACCTCCTTCTTCTTCCTTCAACCTGTAAATCCATTTTTTCTGCAATGCTCTTTTACCAGCAGGAAACTAAACCAAATCCGAAGCCTCGTTTCCTACCAATGAGTCCATCTCCTCATTCATGCCTTGCTCCCACTTCTTTCTAGTTTCCACTTGCATTGCTTCTTCATAACATTCTGGTTCACCAACATCATTCATCAATAAATAATACATTGAAGGAGAGTATCATTCAGGGAGTCTACTTAACCTGGTAGATCTTCTTACACCTACAGGAGTTTCAGGTACTTGCTTTTTTTCTTGATATTCTGGCACCTTTGGAACTTCATTTTCTTTAATTTCATCAAGTACTGTGTACTCTGTGTTTTCCTTTTCCTGTTTTCTTCCCTGCAACTGATCTTTATACATGACCTTTTCATTGAATATCACATCTCTAATCCTAATGATTTTGTGATTTTCATAATCCCATAAGCGATAACCAAAACCATCAACCTCATATCCAATAAAGGTACATTCCTTGGATTTAGCTTCAAGCTTTGTTCTATTTTCTTTATCAATATGGACAAATGCTTCACAACCAAAATTTCTCAGAAATGAGTAGTTTACCTTTTTACCTGTCCATGCATCCTCTGGGATACCACCATCCAAAGCACTTGAAGGGCCTTTGTTTATTAAATAAATAACAGTATTTACAACATCTACCCAAAACTATAAGAGAAACCCTGCATGCAATCTCATACACCTTGCACACTCCATGATCATTCTATTCATCCTTTGTGACACACGATTTTCTTGTGGTGTTCTTGGGACTGTCTTCTCTCTATGAATCGCATGGTATGAATAGTAATTATCAAACTCCTTGCCGTAGTACTCACCTCCATTATCAAATCTGAGACACTTCAACCTTTTTCCTGTCTCATTCTCAACCAAAGCTTTCCACTTCTTAAAAGTAGCAAACACATCAGATTTATGTCTAATGCAATAAACCCAAGTTTTTCTAGTTTCATCATCAATAAATGTAACATAATAATGAAAGACACCAAGAGATTCTACCTAAGTCGTTCCTCATACATCTGTATGCACAAGCTCTAACTTTTCATTCTTCTTCTATTTCCCAACCTTGAGAAATCTGACTCTCTTCTGTTTTCCATAAACATAGTTCTCACAGAATTCCAAACTAACTACTTCAAATCTGGTAGCAACTTCCTTGAGTGGAGAATTTGCATCCCCTTCTCACTCATGTAGCCAAGCCTATGATGTTACAATGTTGTATATTTTTCTGTGGAAGCTAAAGAGATAGAATGGTAAGTATTATGAGGACATAAATACAACGTACCTACCTTGTCTCCTTTTTCTATCACCATTGATCCTTTAGTGATCTTCCACCACGTTTCTCCAAATGTAGATAGACAACCGCCATCTCCCAACTGCCCTGTCGAGATTAGATTTCTTTCATAGGAGGAATATGCCTAACATCTTTCATCAACCATTCATTTCCATTCTTAAATTTTATCCATACCTTACCCATTCCAACAATTTTACATGGATCATCATCACCCACTAAGACATGTCCAAAATCACCTGGAACAAAATCATGAAAATATTTCCTATGGGGTGTAGCATGACATGAGGCCCCTGAATGTACTACCCAATAATCACTAGTATTATCTAATGCAAGAATCAAAGCATCTTGTAACACATCACCTGCTACATTTGCTTCCTGAGTAGTCTCCTGCTGTCCATCTCCTTTCTTCTTTAGAGATATACAGTCTTTCTTCAGATGTCCTTTCTTTCCACAGTTCCAGCACTCTATTTTTCCCAGTCTGGACTTGGATCTTCCCATTTTAGACTTGCTGCGATTACCTTGGCTCTTTCCTCTCTCCTTTTTTCTTCCCCTAGTCTCCATGGTTAACGCATTACTTGATGTCTCACTTGTGCTTTTTCTTCGCATTTCCTCGCTAAGAATAACACTACCAACATCATCAAATATCAAGGTGTTTGAACCAGAGACAGAGTTACTTACAGCCATGACCAAGCCATTCCATCTTTCTGGCAATGAACACAAGATTAGAAGAGCCCTAACCTCATCATCAAAGTTCACACTTACAGAACTTAGTTGATTTGTAACCGTATTAAATTCATTTAAATTATAAGCAACATATCCACCTTCAGACATCTTCATATTAAATAAATGCTTCATTACAAATACCTTGTTGGAGGCTGAGGGTTTTTCATACAGCTTACCCAATGCGCTCATCAAACCCTCTGTTGTCTTTTCTTTTGAGATATTGGAAGCCACCGATGAAGCCAGGGATAGCCGTATTGTTCCCAATTCCTTTCTGTCAAGAACCTCCCATTCTTTGTCCTTCATAGTCGCTGGCTACTTTGCTCTTCCACCCAACGGTAGGAATAGATCCTTCTGGTATAGATAGTCCTCCATTTTCATCTTCCATAATTGGTAGTTTTGGCCATTAAATTTATCGACCTTAAACTTTCCTTCTTCCGCCATTGCTCCCACTCCAACCAGAAACCCTAGTTTTCTGCGGGTTTATCTGCCAAATAGACCTTTGGTGCTAATACCAATTGTTAGAAAAACAGGATCGCATAGAAATAAACAATAAACAATATGCAAATACAATCGCACAAACATATTACAAGAGAGACACCAATATATCGTGGTTCACCCAAGATGGGCTACATCCACACTGAAATTTTCAGTCCTTATTATTATACCCTCCAACAAATGAAGGGATGCAACTTGCAACACATCCGCTGCATTTTCTCTTCACTATCTCATAATCTCTCTTTACGATCTCATAGATATTTACAATGCATAATACCTAATACATCAACCCTATCTGTATTGCAATGTCTTTCTTATAAAGGGGAATACAATGGAAAAATACCACGGGTTACCCAAAACCATGGGCCTATAAAATAACCCCAAAAATTTCCTTCGGGGGCCCGTTGGCCCCCGGACCCCCCATCCAGGGGGGATGATCCCCCCTAGAACCCTATGGGGGGGAGATTCCCGCCCACATGCCCCCGCTGGAGTGAGTGTACAATCCACCTGGATATCATATAAAATTGGGGTACAAACACGGTTGAATAATAATATCTCTGAATCTGGGAGATCAAGCTCCACAACCAACATCGGATGTAAAAGTAACAGACGAAGCGGGCATCGAGCCCACAAAGGGTGTGGAAGGAGCTATATGTCCTCCAAACCAAGGAAAACGCTAACTAAAAGGAACAGATTGTTGATTAACCTGGGGTTGTTCCAAAAAATGAGATGATGTGAGTGGTACTGAAGGTATCCCTGTAAAAGGGATATTTTAAAATCCACCAGTGGAACCAAAAGGAGTAGGTGATGACAAAGCTTGAGAGCTAGATATACCTATGGAACCAATATTGAAACTAAAAGGAGGGCTCGAAGCAGGGGTGTCCTGTACAAATATTGGTGCCGATGTGCTTGGAAAAGAATGAGAGAGAGCTCTCGTAATCATAGATGAACTAGGAGTTTGGGGAACTCATGTCTCATCTCCAGAACTAGCCATGGAATAACTGGGTGTAAACCAGTACGCACTAAAATCCGGTTGACCTAAAGAGTATACAGTTATAAGTAATGGATCGTGGGGTCTAGTCAAAGGAGGGTTGTAAGTTGTGATAAACTCTTGAGAAGTTAAGGCCTCAACCTCAACAATATCAAAGACCTGTTGATCCTAAATTATGATCTGAGGTTCTCTAGGTGGTTCTGTTATTCCCATAAGTTCATATGAACCACGGGAATCAATCCTCTAGCGTCGAGGTGGCAGTGGAGGATCCACAGTGTGTGGTGGAAGGTTTTTCAACCTTCGTGACCTATGAATAGGTTGGTCCTACATTGTTATATAAAAAACAAACTAAGTGTGAAAACCTAGTGGCCACTAATCGACTAAGGAGCAAACAACATACCACTAAAAAATGTCCTAAACTGATCAAAACCAGGCAAACAAAGCTAATATTCTCAGAAGTTAGTTTGGATGATGAGGGCCCAGAACAAACTAATAGAATATTGAAGGTCAGTTACATGGCGTCCAATGCAGGTCCTCTGGGTGCAAGTGTTTGAATCACCAAACTTCCCTCCTGGGATTACTGTAAAGGGTTACCTTCTGTGCCTGTCCTAGGTGCAATGGAAATAGCCTTCCCATATAGCTGTGAAGAGCCCTAAGGTTAATATACTAATGATACCACAAATATGAAAATACTTGGGGCGATAGTCGTTAGTCTAGCCAATATGCATGGGCATGGTAGCAAATCCCCAAATCCAAGAGTACTTAAAGTACTAGTGGACCCCCGTACGCGAATCAGCTTTGGTGTATGCTTGAAAGGAAAGTGAGGGGGTATACCCAACCGTTCCAATCTCACACGACCTCGTGCTTAACTCCGGTTTAAGTGGAGCATTCCCAGGATACTTTGATATAAGTGGGTTTGCCTAAAATATTGTCTCGCTACGATTGACGAGCAATAAAATGATTTTGGGCAGTTTAAAGTGATCTACCCCGAAATCCTAGCCTAAGCTAGTTGATGTAGTGTCAAACCTAAAAAAGAAAAGTTACTAACTGATTTTATTAGATGTTCCTTTTAGAGGTTGTTTCTTACTCAATGGGTAGTGATGTGTGTGGTATGGTTATGACAAAAGTAAAGTGTGTATTATGATGCATAAAAATTCACAAAATTCTTTTCCGTTTAAGTTTTCAAAATAAAACTAAGCATTCCTAAGCATAAAACATTTTTTTATTTTTCAATTTTTAATTTTCAAAGTTAATAGTAAAGCAAACTATCCTACTTCGAACCAAATGACAAGTCTTGTATACAAGTTCTTAGTTTTTCAATTTTGACCTTTTTCTCTAACTATGAAAAGAGAATAAACATGAAAATGAACAAGCAAGAATTATAAAAAATGTGAGTAAAGATAAACATCCCAAGGCTTATAACAAACCAATCCAAACACTGACAAAGACTTTAACCTACGGGGTTGTTTCAATGAAATAACCCGGAATTTGGAACAAGATGCAAAATAAAAAGGGATAGATTGATGTGTAAAGTAGAAAGGAAAAAAACTAAGCTGCTCCTGAACATCAGAAAACCAAAGAAAAGCACCCGCCAAACAGGAAAGGTAGGCAAGCAAACCAAGGAAACTCTACAACCACAAAGACTCAAAAAGAAAAGCTATCAAAGAGACTTCAAACAAAATCAAACTGACTTGAACAAATGTTCAAGAGGTATCCAGACAAAGCAGGACCTTCAAAAACACCAAAATACCCTACTGAGGTCAAGCCCAAAATTAAAAGGAAAAACTCAGGAAAAGTGCGTGGGTATTGTATCAGACAACTCACGGTTAATGCGCGGGTCTGTAAGCAGACAACTTACGTCTAGGAAAAAAAATGCGCTACTGTAACTAGTAGGAAGTCATGCACAGGTTTCAAAAGACCTAAAAAGGAAGAAAGGGCACCAAAATAGTGGCTGAATCAAATGAAGAAAACACAAAGGACTTCCAAAAGGCTATAACAAGACACAGGGATGTCTTATCAACAACCAGAAGAGAAAATAAAAGACCAAAGGTAGACCCAACAACCAAATACCAAACCTTATTGCAAAAGGTTCAATCCTACAGGAAAGTCTGTGGCTGTATATGTTAACAACTTGCCATGCAACTTAAAATGCGTGCATTGTAAAGAGAGCAACTCGTGCACAAGTCAGAAATGCACGCTTGTATGTACAGGAGACAAGTGCACGGGGACTAATAGGAATAGAAAAGCTTTGCAAATTTAAAAACTGGCCTGAATCAAAGCAAAGGAAAACTGCTAGGCAACCTTTGAAAAACTTACAGAAAGTTAGAAAGCAGTAAATACTGAAAGAAAAACTAAAAAGATCCCCAGAGTAGAAACAAAAAGGTGCTCCCCAGCGGAGTCGCTAGTTCTTTTGTTAAGGATTATACCTTATAGTAGGGGATGGATGTTATCAATGTACATGGGGTTGAAAGATAGATATATTAGGGTTTCACACTGATTACTGTAAGCAAATGAGATTAGGGTTTGATGAAGAGTACCTTATTTATGGTGGCTGGTCCTAGTTTTCTATCGATCTCTGAAAAATATACTTGCAAAACCAACAGACCTTCCTAAAAACGATTTGACTATAAACAGATCATGATATTGACAAGACAATATAACATTAATTATAATCAAACATCCAATGAAATCGACATTTAATTGGGACAGGAAGAATATCTCGATCTTTATTGTCAAATAAATGCAACAAAATACAACTGATATACCTGATCTCATTTCAAGCACTTCTGCAACCAAGTTCTGGGCTCCTGCTCCTCTCTTGACTAGAAACTGTGATGATCTGTAGGAAGATCTCACAGCTCTGATACCATGTGATAATCTGTAGTAAAATCTGACAGTTGTAACAAGTCTCACACAAACTCTCAAGAAGTTGCAAAGAAGAAGAGAAGAATGCAATCAATAATCATTCATGAACACAGAAAATGGAGAATAGCAGTATCATACATCAGCTCTGAGATGGCACTCTGAATAATGAATACAATCATACAAAAACTGTGTAGAGAATTCGAATTAACCAAGGAGGTCATTCGAATCATGCTCAAAGTCTAGCTTGGATAACATTAGAGACATCATCCAGTCAGTAGTATTAGTCATAAATGGTAATAGTCAGTCAAGTGAGTCTAACTGAATCTAAAAGAACCATCTAGGCACAAATCATGGGATGGAGACTCCAAGGAGGGCACATGAGGCTGTCAGAAGTTCAAGTGTCACTCCAAAACTAGCTAATTAGGAGCTATAGGCAGTTAGCATGAGCAATCAATGGAAGAACTTCTCAATCAAGGCTCTAACTGACTGCCAGACACCTGGTAGGTGAGATGAGGCACTCTAACTGAATGATAACTGGTGGTAGGTGAGCAAAGGTGCACATGTCATGCAGAAGGGTCAAATAGGGCACATCAGGTAGGTAGGAGGGCTACTGGGGGCTGAAGACAAGCTCTAGGGAGCTAAAAATAGGCTCTAGGTGCTGGGAGGACCACCAAGATGATGATTGGATGCATGCAGATGACTGGATGCATGCAAAATGCATGCATACATGCAAATCTGAAAAATGATGGTGAGAATATTTCAACACCCCCCTGCAAGCTATACTACGAGGGAATAACTGAAAACTGAAAAATAGGGCCCTGGTGACTGAGACCAAAGGTCACCCCGTACAATCAATCTAAATAAACTAAGTGAGGAAAGAGGGAAAACCCAGTGGGAAGAAATCCCTCCCTCAAAATAGACTGAAGGATGCTAATGTAGCATATCATCACTCACCCCAAAAGGAGGCAAGTGTCCTTCTTTTCCGAAGAAGGGTCGATCGATTTGAAATGGATCAGTAATGTGAGAAGGATGAAACCTTACATTCTGAAAATATGATCTGGTTCTTCTCTGATCATGTGGATCACCAACCAAATCACCGACAGATCGGAGTGTAATGGCTTCCCATCGAGGAAGAGGACGATCATCATGTGAGATATCATCAGGTTCTTGTGTAACTGGATCTCCCATTCGCTTATCTTCATCATTAGTTTCTAGACCTTTAGGTTCTTGTGGATCTGGGTCTATCATTCACTCATCATCATCTCCATCTTCGGATTCTGAATCTGAAATCTCATGTGACGATGCTTTGCTCTCTTGATCATCATCACATCCAAAGTCTGAATCTAAAATCTCATGTGAAGAAGCAAGTACAACTGTCTCATCATCACTTCCAAACTATGAATCTGAAATCTCATGTGATGAAGCTTTGCTCCCTTGGAGCTCATCGAACAATGATGGTGGTATCTTCCTCTTGGGAAGAGGTGGATCATGCTCCATAACCATAATATGAAGATCATTATGGAGCATGTGATTTGAACCAACTAAGGTAGAATCAAAACCATGAATGTGTAGATAGTTCTTTGATATCTCCTTTGAACCAACATAGGTGAGATCATAACCAAAGTAACTATGACATGATGATGGTATATTGGACTTCAAATCAGATCCAAGAATTGGAAGATGGTTTCTCATGATCTCCTTTGAACCAACAGGGGTGAGATCAAAACCAAAATCACAAAAAGGTGCATGAGTCATGAACCCAAGCGAATGATAGAGTCTTCCATCTTCGTTGAAACTCTAAAAACATGTGCCAATGACCAAATAGGAGTCCAAAGTAAGCATTTGATCAATGAGGTCGAATGCATTGCCTCCCAAATCTGATTTTACCTCCAAAATACTCAGTAGGTCATCATCTTGCACATCAACAGGTTCATCAACTCCATGAAAGTGTATGTAGTTCTTTGATATCTCCTTTGAACCAGTAGGGGTGAGATCAAAATAAAATGAACCATGACATAATGGTGATGACTTGAACTTCAAATCAGATCCAAGAATTTGAGGATGGTTTCTTATGATATCCTTTGAACCAACAAGGGTGAAATCTAAACCAAAATCACAAGGATATGCATGAGACTTGAACTCAAGCGAATGATAAAGTCTTCAATCTTTGGTGAAACTCTAAAAACATGTGCCAATGACCAAATAGGAGTCTATACAAATATTTTGATCCAGGAGGGAGAATGCATTGCCTCCCAAATCTGATTTTACTTCCAAAATGCTCAGTAGGTCATCATCTTGCACATCAGCAGGCTCATAAGAAATAGAGATTGTGAAGGTCTCTTCAAATTCTAGAGCAGTAACTGACATCTTTTGCTCAGAATTCGGATTGGAAGATGGATCAACTAAAACCATGTCTTGTATTTCGAATTCATCTTGAACAAATTCATCATGGGAGATGATAGAGGCTGAATCATGAATAGAGAGAGCACTGGAAGAAGTATCACTGGGCTTGTTTTCCAAATGGCTAGCATCATCCTCTTCCTCCTAATTTCCAAATAATTTGTTCAATATAGTCCATATCACTTGGATTTTGATCAAGATCAATGATGTGGTACATATTGGAATACATAGTAATACATATGTTCCCTGCGGCTCTGTCATAAGCATCAAGCTAATCTTCTTTCTCTTCATAGGAAGAAAAATCTCTCTTAATACCAGTACACACATCAAAAAGACCATGTCTCTTTAGATATAATGTCATCTTTGGTTTCCACTCAACATATTTGAATGGAGAGAGAGAAGGAACTCATTCCAGATACATAGAAGATGTTGTTCAATTCAAATCTACTGGTGTGTTTATGGTGCAGAAAGCATTGGTGTAGAAGTGCAGAATCACCAGGGTAGAATCACCAGTGCAGAATGACTAATGCAGAATCACCATTGCAGAATCACCAGTGCAGAATCACCATGTAGAATCACTAGTGTAGAATCACCAGTGCAGAATCACTAGTGTAGAATCACCAGTGCAGAATCACTAGTGTAGAATCACCAGTGCAGAATATTGTGAAACTGCTACAACTGCAGGAAATAGCTGCAACTACAGAACACTTCGAATAACCTACAAAAACAATGGAGATCCATAATGGCTACTGAATTCGAATCTGTTGAAGAGGGATTCAAATTGATGAATAAACCTGCAAAACAAGAAGAGTTTTGTTGATGGAGATTTGCTACACTTCGAATGAACATTTCCTTAGGACACTAAGCACATATGACTAAGTCCTTCACACCTGGATAGACCTCACTGGATTGCTCTAGTGAATTCAAGATAATGGCACTAGGATTTACTATGGAAACGCAGAGGCTTCTGGTGCTCAAGTGAAAGACAACTGCTCAAAGAAATGCTAGAACTGCTGCAATGGATGCAATTTGAATAGCTGCTGACTGCTCTAATACCATGTGATGATCTGTAGGAAGATATCATAACTCTGATACCATGTGATAATCTACAGTAGGATCTGATAGCTGTAACAAGCCTCACACAAACTCTCAAGAAGTTGCAAAGAAGAAGAGAAGAATGCACTCAATAATCACTCATGAACACAGAAAATGGAGAATAGCAGTATCATACATTAGCTGTGAGCTGGCACTATGAATAATGAATATAGTCATACAATAACTATGTAGAGAATTCGAATTAACCAAGGAGGTCATTTGAATCATGCTCAAAGTCTAGCTTGGATAACATTGGAGACATCATCCAGTCAGTAGTATTAGTCATAAATGGTAATAGTCAGTCAAGTGAGTCTAACTAAGTCTAACAGAACCATCAAGGCACAAATTAGGGGATGGAGACTCCAAGGAGGGCGCATGAGGTTGTCATAATATCAAGTGGCACTCCAGAACTAGCTAACTAGGAGTTACAGGCAGTTAGCATGAGCAATCAGTGGAAGAACTACTCAATCAATGCTCTAACAAACTGTCAGACACCTGGTAGGTGATGAGGCACTCTAACTGAATGATAACTGGTGGTAGGTGAGCAAAGGCACACATGTCCTGCAGAAGAGTCAAATAGGGCTCATCAAGTAGGTAAGAGGGATACTGGGGGCTGAAGATAGGCTCTAGGGAGCTAAAAATAGGCTCTAGGTGTTGGGAGGATGTCACATACCCAATTTTGTAAAAATAATGTAATTATTTTATTATATTCCTTATACATTATGTTAAATTTAATGCTAAGTAGGAATTGATGACTCAGTAGAGTCACTAGAAATGGAATGTAATTCTGAATATTTTATTATTAATAAATAAATTATGGAGACAACAGCATGGGAGAGCTGTTAAAAAGAGGTTACTGGTCAAACTGGTGGATGGAACTAGGTGGAAAGGCAAAACACAAGTGGCAGAATCCTCAAACAATTCCTAAGTTGCAGGTGGCAACTTCCCTATATTTGGGGTCATGATTCCCCAAGAAAGTGGAATCTGAGCAGGTGGCTCATTAATGACAGTTAACCCAAGAAAGACCTGGGCAATCTTTTAAATAATACTCAATGAACTGAGCTGAGGGTTCAATTGGTTCTGGAGGGAGAATACATTCAGGGGAATGCTATTCAGGAGTCCCATTGAGGAAGAGGGAAATACAGTAAGGAAGTTGTTTGAGAGGGATGCTGCAGTAACTTGGTTCCAGTGTAGATGATTGGGTTGAGTGAATTATTCTGCTGCACCTAGTTCCAGCCAGGGAGACCAGAGCAAGCTCGGGGGTCCTGAGAAGTGTTGTCTGGGCACTCTCCAGGAGTTGGTAGGGAGGAACAGCCTCCCATTGCTGTTGTTGTCCACAGATCAAGATAGGTTCTGCCATTTATTGTTTTATGTTTGTTAAGGATGAATGAATGTATGTTGTATTTATTGTTAATATGTTTGAATAGTAATTAATTAGTTAGTAGATTGAATATCCCAGAATATCAGTAGTAAGATTGTTGAAAGTTACTGTGATTTTCTGTATTATTAGTATAATGAAATATCCCCGTTTATTTACTATTAATGTATTCATAGTTTAAGATAGAAACTAATAATGTTTATGTAATAATTTATGAGTTATAATTATAAACCTAGTTATTTATAATTGTTGATCAGATAAGCAGAGTTTGCTTATAAGTAGTTGTTCTCTGTATAATATAAAATTAAATAAACAACAATAGGAAACAGTATTAAAATATAATCAAGTATATTACAATATCGATAGCTTTATCAATAACATTGCAGAACATTTTGTAGTCACAGTTAGGTTATGTATGTCAGGGTACCAATCCTAGTTAAGGTTTGTTCAGTTTTAAACCCATTATTTAAATCAAACACAACCCTAGCTAAAGTTTATCCATTCTTTACCTATCAAACTAAGCGAATGGCGCAGAAAACCTAACCGAACTACATCACACAGGATTTATTAACAGACGAATAAACTAGTTATTATAATAGGAACAATAGTGAGCTTTGAACAATACAGTAATATTTCTTCCCTAAACTTTCAAGTACCAGCTGAATCGTATTTGACTTAACAGAACAATATTATTAACTCATTATCGAGCTCCAAACTGTTAGTATTACTTCACTAGACTCACTTCTTCAACAGAGACATAATCAAATCAACCGAACAAACAACATTTTAAAAGCACGAACGTGGTGTTCCAAACGAATCCTATCATTCCAGAAAACCTAGATAATTAATCCACAACAAAACGAGACAGACAGATTAGATTCCCAACTCATTGTCGAGCTTATTTATCATCATAATATCCTTCACATGTTTCTCAAAACTTCCAACAGGAGAAAATCGCAACTACAGAATCAACATCTAAACATTTTCACCACTGTCGTTTCGGATTGAATCTCTTGCCATTCCAGACTTTACAAGTATTTTAATCATTTATAACTTAAGATAAAAATTTCACCACATCCGTAGTTCCCTTTTACTACTAATTACTTTGTAAAACGTAGAATCTATCTAGGTATGTATTAAAAACAATCCAAAGGAACAAAAACAAGATTTCATAAGTTTTAATACCAAAACCTGGGTGAAAAACCCTATACATTCCAAAAACAACAGTAAATGAAAATTTAAGAGGCTGTAACCTGAACTTCAGGTAGGCTAATGCCTCTCACCTTCTATCCATTTAAATTACACAGTATTCAACTACAAAAAATCTCTCATTACAAAATAAATACTATTAAATTACATTCACGACCCAAGTCTTTACAACCCATTTCGAACTAGGTTAAAAACCTGTTAAGGAACTCGTCTAACCAGCAGATAAAATACTAACAGAACGGTTACAGCCATAGAATGGATCTTTCAGGACCAAACCCTAACCATTCTAACAATCAACAAGGAGGAACACCATGGTAGAAACCAGGCTTACCCAGTTAAGAAACCCAACTGCTGAAGCTCAAATCATCCACACTACAAGCAGAATGAGGACCTGTAACAAATGAACAATTTTAGTAACCCGTCCATACTTTTATTATGGAGTTAAGCAAATTCTTTTAACTAGAAACGACGAGCAATAAATTCTGTAAGTTACCAGTGATGCATTTTATAACGCAAGTACAGTTGGAAGACTGATAACCACGAGTCGAGGAAGGATAAACCCCACCCTTGCACTGGAGGATAAGCTAACTGAAGCAAAGGGTATTCTTCTATAATGGAAGTTCAAACGAACACTAAGTCAGCTGATACACTCACGCCATGACAGGGTTGTTTCAGGTAACAAGGGAAAAACCTAAGTATGAAATAAACTCTTAGTTACCATCAGTAAGGTGTAATGACTCCCCCAAACGATATAATAGACAAGCACGAGTGCTGGGAGTAGTAGGAGCAGCTAACACACAGTAGGAGCAGCTAACACACAGTAGGAACAGCTAGCATACTGTAACAATGGAGACCAGACCAGGAGGGTTTGTCGAGAGACCAAGCCCGAAGGCAAAGGGGAAATGATAGGGTAGGGTTAGTCAACAGATTTATACCATCAACACTTGGCTCCCAATCATCCACGTAGCGTTTTAATATTCCCATGCAGTGGGTTTGCGTCCTATAGTTCCACGAGTTGTTTCAATCGTTGGTCTATCAATTAAAATCATAGAATGGGGACATGATAATCATAGCTTGGATATTCCAATGTTGTAATAAACCATAGTTTGAACTTGCAAATTACTCCATGGTAAAACAATGCTTCGAACCTTGCTTATAAAAAACAATAACCCTTTCCCTACAACCAATACAATAATGCAAATGTTAATAATGTTCAAATTCACGATGAGATTCTTAGCTTTATTTTTGTTGCGATAAATACCATAGCATGGGTAAAAAGAAATTATCGAATGGTGATCTATAAGGGTGGCAATACCCCAGTGCAAATTGTTATCCTTTTTGCAATCAAAAACATTAGGATAATACTTGGGAATCTGGACTATTTATACAAGGAGAATGTTGCCTTATATTCATTTAAAACTATGAATTATAGATATCGATCAAATCCAGTTTTTAAGACTCTATTATAGTGTAGTAGTGTTAGGGTAGCAATTTACTTGTATCTCATAGTACGCCTCATAACTATTAGAAATAAGAAAGTAGATATTGGTAACTCCAGATCTTTTACTGTCAAAGTTGAAAAGTCCAAACAAAGTCTAACTTTAAAATGACGTGATAGGAGAAGACTTGTATCAGATGTTGCCTGTGCATTCAAGCTGTAAATCGAAATTATATTTCAAGTCTATTAATTTGGCATCATACAGTATCAACAGATAAATAAAAGTGGTCTGAATATCATAATCTAGTGACTTTATACAGTGCTAGATAAGAGATGTTATTACAGCACAATAATAATATCAAAGAAACAATACTCCATAGGGATACTTAAATCATTTTGATCAAGAACAATAGCTATCATATTCTCATGTAAATTTCGACTCTCTAACAGTAAGATTCATGAATATCACAGGAATAGATTCTACCTTTAAACACTTGACAACCAACTAGCATGTTTAGACTTTTACTGAATGAGTTGGTGCAGTTAAATGAATTATAAAGCTTTAAAGATTACTTGCAGCGACCCGTACTTTACCTGTATATCTGTAAGAGAAAGACACTTTGATGCATTAGCTCGAAAGCTAAGTAAGCCCAGTCTGCTATGGAAACTCCCCCTTGTGATTGCAAAACAGTAAAACAATCAGTAACGGAAAAGAGAAACCCATAATAACATTTAACTATAACAAGAGATCATTCAGACACATTTACGATCACGTAAGTTAAACAAACAGTTAAATGACTGCATTTAATAACATTATTTGCTATCTTAAAAATTTTAAATTTTTCTGAAAATCTTGGGTTTTGACATGTGGTATCATAGCATGGTTCATACACTAGGACTTGATATGGCTCAACTGGTTTCCGCAGAACAGTGACAATGAAAAGAAGAATTTATATATACATATATAATGTACTAACTGGTATTTTTGTTTCATAAACACAGAACATAAAATTTCCTTTTCTGAATCTAACAGGCAGGTATGGAGAAGCTAGGAAAATATGCTGAGGAGGAATCTCCAAACAATGAGACAAGAAGGATGTCCAGAGAACCTGTGATAGAGGAGGTGATTGCTCACTCCTCAGAGCTGATGCAGACTATAAAAGGTCTAAAGACTGAGATAGAAACAGTCAAGAAGGATAATGAAAGGATTCTGAAAACTCAAGAGCAGTTAAACCAAATTTTAATAGAAAAATTTCAGACTGAAGGAAGAAGCAAAAGAGCTGAAACTGAAGAAGCTAGCCAGCAAAAAGGGTCTAAAAGGATGAAACCAACTAAATCTAACAGCAGTTCATCATCTGAAGGAAAAAGGGAACAACAAAGCTATCACACTATTAGTGACAGTAGTGAGGCTGAGTTGTATAACAGAAAGAAGAAGTTCAGGCCTTATGAAGAGATTTCCGAGGAGTTCAAGAAAATAAAACCCCCAACTTTCAATGGAGAATCTGAAACAGGAGAAGAGGCAGAATCCTGGTTATCCGGGATGCGAAAATATTTCCAGATATACAACTATTCAAATCAGTTGAAGGCAAGAATGGCCATCTATAATCTTTCTGGAAAAGCGGACATATGGTGGCAAGACTTGAAAAGGGTCAAGGGGATCATAGAAAAAGAAGTCAATTGGAGTACTTTTAAAAGGTACTTCAAAAAGAAATTTCTGTCTGAACAGTACTATGAAGAGAGGGCCAAGGAATTTTATGAATTAAAGCTAGGATCTATGACTATGAAAGACTTAAACAGCAAGTTCTTAAGTCTGTTAAGATACGTGCCGTATTTTGTTGAAGAAAAACCTAAGGTACAGCGGTTTCTTAGCTGCCTGCCATATCATATCAAGGACAGAATCGAATATGATAACCCCAAAACTTTGGAAGAAGCTATGCGTAAGGCTAATTTCTGTTTTGAACAGAATAAAAAGAAAGAAGGAATAGCCAACTAGAAGGCTAAAAAGAACAGTAATCAGCTGGAGTACAGGAAAAAGGAGTTTGTACCCCAGAAAAATTTCAAGAATAACAAGAACGAAAACCATTTTAATGGTAAAAGTTTCCAGGGAAAAAAAAATGGAGCTGCTAATCATTCCAACAACTTCAAGGGAAACAAGGAGGCTTCTAACAATCATGGAAATTACACAAAGAATTTTGAATGAAAGGAGCCTGTTAAGTGCTGGGAGTGCAATGGTCCACACTATGCTTCAGTTTGCCCAAATCGGAAGAAACCAAACAACAATATTCATACTATACAAGATGAAATGACTGTTGGAGATTTTGCAGGGACTATGCCCCGAATCAATGCAGCATTGGAGAATCGCCAAGCTGACTATCAAACTTCCATGGTCGAAGTAGGAGGTATGGTTAACAAAACCCCTGTAACTATTTTAATAGATCCAGGTGCTAGCCTTAGTTATATTTCACCACATATACTAGAAAAATGTAATCTGACTGTTGAAAGATTTGATAACTCTTGGTCAGTACAACTAGCCACTGGGGCAAAAAGGAAGGTGAACTGTTATGTTAAAGAATGTACTCTAGATATGAATGATTTTCAAACTACTGTTAAATTAAATATTCTACCACTTGGCTCGTATGACATACTTATTGGTATGGACTGGTTAGAACAGCATAAGGTAGTTTTAAACTGTTTTGATAAAACTTTTACATGTGTAAACAATAATGAACAGCCTGTAACTGTTAGGGGTATTCCTAGGAAAACAGTAGTTAGGCAGATTTCTGCTTTACAACTTAAAAGGGCAGTCTGAAAAGGATGCAAAGCCTATGCTGTAACTATTACAGATGAGGAAGATAAGTTGGAAATTAGCAAGATAACAGTAGAGGATATTCCGGTAGTGAATGAATTTATTGATGTTTTTCCGAAGGAAATTCCAGGATTACCTCCCAAGAGGGAACTGGATTTCACAATTGAGCTGGTACCAGGTGTTGTACCCAGTTCAAAAGCTCCATATCGTATGAATATTTTGGAGCTTAATGAATTAAAAACTCAGTTAAAGGAGTTAATAGATAAGAATTACATTCGACCCAGTGTGTCCCCTTGGGGAGCACCAGTATTTTTTGTTAAAAAGAAGGACGGAACTATGCGACTTTGCATAGATTACCGTCAACTGAACAAGATGACAATTAAAAACAGATATCCGTTGCCTCGCATAGATGATCTGTTTGATTAGCTACGTGGAGCTACGGTGTTCTCTAAGATAGACCTGAGATCAGGTTATCACCAGGTGAGGATTAAAGAGGAGGACATATTTAAGACAGCTTTCAGAACGAGGTATGGACATTATGAATTTGTTGTAATGCCATTTGGGCTTACTAATGCCCCAGTCGTCTTTATGTGCCTAATGAATAACATAATGCATAAATACTTAGATAAATTTGTTGTTGTATTCATCGATGACATTTTAATTTATTCTAAGAATGAAGAGGAGCATAAAGAACATTTACGGATAGTCTTACAAGAACTACGAGAGCAGCAGCTCTTTGCGAAGTTCAGTAAGTGTGACTTCTTCAAGGATGAAATTCAGTATTTAGGTCACGTAGTGACTAAGGAAGGGATTTCAGTTGATCCTGAAAAGATCCGGGCAATTGAAGAATGGCTAGTACCAAAAGACGTAACAGATGTTAAGTCCTTCATGGGAATTACCGGTTATTACCGGAGATTCATAGAAGGCTTTTCAAAAATAGCCAACCCAATCACTTCCTTGCAAAAGAAAGGCAAGAAGTTTGATTGGAACTTGAAGTGTGAAGAAAGCTTTAAGAAGTTAAAGACCTTATTGACGACCGCGCCTATTCTAAGAATAGCAGATCCTAATAAGGATTTCGTGGTTTGCACCGACACTTGTAATGACGGTCTAGGTGGAGTGTTGACTCAGGATGGACATGTCATTGCCTATGAGTCCAGGAAGCTGAAAATTCATGAAAAGAATTATGCCACTTATGACTTAGAATTAGTTGTTGTTATTCATGCTTTAAAGATGTGGCGACACCACTTAATAGGAAGAAAGTTTACTTTAATGACTGATAATAAGGGTTTGAAATACCTTTTAGATCAACCTAACTTAAATGCAAGGCAAGCAAGATGGTTGGCCTTCTTAAGCGAATATGATTTCGAAATTCAGCACAATAAAGGAAAGGAAAATAAGGTGGCTGATGCTTTGAGCAGAAATGCAAGGCTGAATTTTATCAGCTAGCACTACTTATACCTCTAATTTAAATGAACAGCTGGCTGAAGGGATAAAATCAGATGAAATTTATCAAAAGTTACAGGCTATATCTAAAGAAGAACCTACAGAAAGTTTAATAAAGGGTTATAGCCTAAACAAAGATGGATTTTTATTGTTTAAGGACAGACTGTATGTGCCTAATGTATCCAAGGTTAAATTACTAATTCTGGATGAAGTGCATAAAACCCCTTACTCAGGGCATCCAGGCTACCAGAAAACTGTCACTATGTTGAGAAAAGATTATTTTTGGCCTAATATGAAATTTGAAACAGCTGAGTATATAGCTAGATGTCTGGACTGTCAGCAAGTAAAAACAGAACATCAACATCCAGCGGGATTGTTACAACCTTTGCCTATTCCTAACTGGAAATGGGAAATAATCAGCTTAGATTTCATTACCGGTTTACCCAGAAATCAAAATCAGAATGATTCAATTATGGTGGTAGTAGATAAATTGAGTAAATCAACACACTTTATTCCTGTTAAAACCACTTACAAGGCTGCAAATATAGCTGATATATTTCTGAAACAGATTTTTAGGTTACATGGGGTCCCAAAAGTTATTATTTCAGACAGGGATCCTAAATTCACAGGAAATTTTTGGAAATCCTTGTTTAAAGGATTAAACACAACACTGAATTTCAGCACTTATTTCCATCCTCAGACGGATGGACAAACGGAAAGAGTTAATCAGGTATTGGAAGATCTGCTAAGGATGTATGTTAAGGACCAACCAGGTAAGTGGGAGGATTACTTATATTTAGCAGAATTTGCATACAATAACAGTTATCAATCATCAGCTAAGTTTAGTCCTTTTGAAATTCTGTACGGGCGTAAATGTAACACTCCTATCTCTTGGAATAATCCAGTAGACAGATTAGTGTTAGGTCCTGAATTATTAAAAGAAATGGAACAGATTGTGAAACAAGTGCAGGTAAATTTGAAGATTGCCCAGGATCGGCAAAAGAGTCAAGCAGATTTGAAAAGAACTCCTAAAGAGTTCCAGGTAGGTGAACATGTGTTCATCAAGGTAAGACCAAAGAAGAGCTCCCTAAGACTGGGGAGTTGTGCAAAATTAGCGCCATGTTACTGTGGTCCGTTTGAAATTTTATCTAGAATTGGTCAAGTTGCTTATCAGCTAGCATTACCACCTAATTTAAAAGTACACAATGTTTTTCATATTTCTGTTCTGAAAAAGTATGTTCATGATGCTACTCATGTTATTGATTGGAACATTGTACAGGTAGAACCAGAAGGGGAAGTTTTGGTGGAACCGGATTGTATCCTCGGGAGGAGGGAAATTACTCTGCGGAACCGCACAATTGGACAGCTGAAGGTGCAATGGAAACATCTTAGTCCTGAAGAAGCTACTTGGGAACTGGAAAGTAAGATGCGGGAAGCATACCCAAATCTATTCCAACAGGTGGCTGAGGATGAGGAATAAGTAACATCGAGGACGATGTTACATTTTAAGGGGGTGTGTATGTCACATACCCAATTTTGTAAAAATAATGTAATTATTTTATTATATTCCTGAGACATTATGTTAAATTTAATGCTAAGTAAGAATTGATGACTCAGCAGAGTCACCAGAAATGGAATGTAATTCTGAATATTTTATTATTAATAAATAAATTATGGAGACAACAGCATGGGAGAGTTGTTAAAAAGAGGTTATTGGTCAAACTGGTGGATGGAACTAGGTGGAAAGGCAAAAGACAAGTGGCAGCATCCTCAAACACTTCCTAAGTTGCAGGTGGCAACTTCCCTATATTTGGGGTCATGATTCCCCAAGAAAGTGGAATCTGAGCAGGTGGCTCATTAATGACAGTTAACCCAACAAAGACCTAGGCAATCTTTTAAATAGTACTCAATGAACTGAGCTGAGGGTTCAATTGGTTCTGGAGGGAGAATACATTTAGGGGAATGCTATTTAGGAGTCCCATTGAGGAAGAGGGAAATACAGGAAGGAAGTTGTTTGAGAGGGATGCTGCAGTAACTTGGTTCCAGTGTAGCTGATTGGGCTGAGTGAATTATTCTGCTGCACCTAGTTCCAGCCAGGGAGACCAGAGCAAGCTCGGGGGTCCTAAGAAGTGTTGTCTGGGCACTCTCCAGGAGTTGGTAGGGAGGAACAGCCTCCCATTGATGTTGTTGTCCATAGATCAAGACAGGTTCTGCGATTTATTCTTTTATGTTTGTTAAGGATGAATGAATGTATGTTGTATTTATTGTTAATATGTTTGAATAGTAATTAATTAGTTAGTAGATTGAATATCCCAGAATATCAGTAGTAAGATTGTTGAAAGTTACTGTGATTTTCTGTATTATTAGTATAATGAAATATCCCTGTTTATTTACTATTAATGTATTCATAGTTTAAGACAGAAACTAATAATGTTTATGTAATAATTTATGAGTTATAATTATAAACCTAGTTATTTATAATTGTTGATCAGATAAGCAGAGTTTGCTTATAAGTAGTTGTTCTCTGTATAATATAAAATTACATAAACAACAATAGGAAACAGTATTAAAATATAATCAAGTATATTACAGTATCGATAGCTTTATCAATAACATTGCAGAACATTTTGTAGTCACAGTTAGGTTATGTATGTCAGGGTACCAATCCTAGTTAAGGTTTGTTCAGTTTTAAACCCATTATTTAAATCAAACACAACCCTAGCTAAAGTTGATCCATTCTTTACCTATCAAACTAAGCGAATGGCGCAGAAAACCTAATCGAACTACATCACACAGGATTTATTAATAGACGAATAAACTAGTTATTATAATAGGAACAATAGTGAGCTTTGAACAATACAGTATTATTTCTTCCCTAAACTTTCAAGTACCAGCTGAATCGTATTTGACTTAACAGAAAAATATTATTAACTCATTATCGAGCTCCAAACTGTTAGTATTACTTCACTAAACTCACTTCTTCAACAAAGACATATTCAAATCAACCGAACAAACAACATTTTAAAAGCACGAACGTGGTGTTCCAAACGAATCCTATCATTCCAGAAAACCTAGATAATTAATCCACAACAAAACGAGACAGACAGATTAGATTCCCAGCTCATTGTCGAGCTTATTTATCATCATAATATCCTTCACATGTTTCTCAAAACTTCCAACAGGAGAAAATCGCAACTACAGAATCAGCATCTAAACATTTTCACCACTGTCGTTTCGGATTGAATCTCCTGCCATTCCAGACTTTACAAGTATTTTAATCATTTATAACTTAAGATAAAACTTTCACCACAGCCGTAGTTCCCTTTTACTACTAATTACTTTGTAAAACATAGAATCTATCTAGGTATGTATTAAAAACAATCCAAAGGAACAAAAACAAGATTTCATAAGTTTTAATACCAAAACCTGGGTGAAAAACCCTGTACATTCCAAAAAGAACAGTAAATGAAAATTTAAGAGGCTGTAACCTCAACTTCAGGTAGGCTAACGCCTCTCACCTTCTATCCATTTAAATTACACAGTATTCAACTACAGAAAATCTCTCATTACAAAATAAAGACTATTAAATTACATTCATGACCCAAGTCTTTACAACCCATTTCGAACTAGGTTAAAAACCTGTTAAGGAACTCGTCTAACCAGCAGATAAAAGAATAACATAACGGTTACAGCCATAGAATGGATCTTTCAAGACCAAAGAATAACCATTCTAACAATCAACAAGGAGGAACGCCATGGTAGAAACCAGGCTTACCCGGTTAAGAAAACCAACTGCTGAAGCTCGAATCATCCACGCTACAAGCAGAATGAGGACCTGTAACAAATGAACAATTTTAGTAACCCGTCCATACTTTTACTATGGAGTTAAGCAAATTATTTTAACTAGAAACGACGAGTAATAAATTCTGTAACTTACTAGTGATGCATTTTATAACGCAAGTACAGTAGGAAGACTGATAACCACGAGTCGAGGAAGGATAAACCCCACTCTTGCACCGGAGGACAAGCTAACTGAAGCAAAGGGTATTCTTCTATAATGGAAGTTCAAACGAACACTAAGTCAGCTGATACACTCACGCCATGACAGGGTTGTTTCAGGTAATAAGGGAAAACCCTAAGTACGAAATAAACTCTTAGTTACCATCAGTAAGGTGTAATGACTCCCCCAAACGATATAGTAGACAAGCACGAGTGTTGGGAGCAGTAGGAGCAGCTAACACACACTAGGAGCAGCTAACACACAGTAGGAACAGCTAGCATACTGTAACAATGGAGACCGGACCAGGAGGGTTTGTCGAGAGACCAAGCCCAAAGGCAAAGGGGAAATGATAGGGTAGGGTTAGTCAACAGATTTATACCATCAACACTTGGCTCCCAATCATCCACGTAGCGTTTTAATATTCCCATGCAGTGGGTTTGCATCCTATAGTTCCACGAGTTGTTTCAATCGTTGGTCTATCAATTAAAATCATAGAATGGGGACACGATAATCATAGCTTGGATATTCCAATTTTGTAATAAACCATAGTTTGAACTTGCAAATTACTCCATGGTAAAACAATGCTTCGAACCTTGCTTATAAAAAACAATAACCCTTGCCCTACAACCAATACAATAATGCAAATGTTAATAATGTTCAAATTCACGATGAGATTCTTAGCTTTATTTTTGTTGTGATAAAGACCATAGCATGGGTAAAAAGAAATTATCAAATGGTCATCTATAAGGGTGGCAATACCCCAGTGCAAATTGTTATCCTTTTTGCAATAAAAAACATTAGGATAATACTTGGGAATCTGGATTATTTATACAAGGAGAATGTTGCCTTATATTCATTTAAAACTATGAATTATAGATATCGATCAAATTCAGTTTTTAAGACTCTATTATAGTGTAGTAGTGTTAGGGTATCAATTTACTTGTATCTGATAATACGCCTCATAACTATTAGAAATAAGAAAGTAGATATTGGTAACTCCAGATCTTTTACTGTCAAAGTTGCAAAGTCCAAACAAAGTCTAACTTTAAAATGACGTAATAAGAGAAGACTTGTATCAGATGTTGCCTGTGCATTCAAGCTGTAAATCGAAATTATATTTCAAGTCTATTAATTTGGCATCATACAGTATCAACAGATAAATAAGAGTGGTCTGAATATCATAATCTAGTGACTTTATACAGTGCTAGATAAGAGATGTTATTATAGAAAAATAATAATATCAAAGAAACAATACTCCATAGGGATACTTAAATCATTTTGATCAAGAACAATAGCTATCATATTCTCATGTAAATTCCGACTCTCTAACAGTAAGATTCATGAATATCACAGGAAGAGATTCTACCCTTAAACACTTGACAACCAACTAGCATGTTTAGACTTTTACTGAATGAGTTGGTGCAATTAAATGAATTATAAAGCTTTAAAGATTACTTGCAGTGACCCGTACTTTACCTGTATATCTGTAAGAGAAAGACACTTTGATGCATTAGCTCGAAAGCTAAGTAAGCCCAGTCTGCTATGGCAACTCCCCCTTGTGATTGCAAAATAGTAAAACAATCAGTAACGAAAAAGAGAAACCCATAATAACATTTAAGTATAACAAGAGATCATTTAGACACATTTACGATCACGTAAGTTAAACAAATAGTTAAATGACTGCATTTAATAACATTATTTGCTATCTTAAAAATTTTAAATTTTTCCGAAAATCTTGGGTTTTGACAGAGGACCACCAAGATGATGCCTGGATGCATGCAGATGACTGGATGCATGCAAAATGCATGCACACATGAAAATCTGAAAAATGATGGTGAGAATATTCCAATAGAAATTCCTTTAGCATAACAATAGATTTCTCCCTTGATTGGCCTCTTCCTCATGGCTTCCCCTTATTTTTACGTCCAAGGCAAGAAGTTAGATTCATGAGGCAGTTGAATTGGGAAGTTGGGGGAGTTATAATACCGACCTCAACTAATCCCAATTCGTATTCTTAATATATTTTTCCATTTCTCTTAAGATGTGCGTAGGTATGATACTAGCCAACCTGCGCATGGTGCACAGCTAGTGCTCTTAATGACTCGCGCATACAACTTTTTAGAGATGTGCGCGGGTTTTCCATATTGGAACCTACGCATGATGCACTAGATGCCAATGATAAGAGTCACATCTTTTGAATGAAATATACAGAAAAAAATATAGTTTTCAGCTGAAGGTGTGGGGTCTCAGCATCAAATCATCTAATGTTAATCTAGCTCTTCCATCCATAGTATCCTTTTGTGTGTTCGACAGGGAAATGCAATCACGGACAGAGAAGTGTTGATTTAACCTATAACGGTACTGATAAGTCCTATGGAATAAATATATAGTGAGCCCAAGATCTTGGCATATATATTTTTCCCTCGTAGGCATGGTTTCCAGTGCCTTAAACTCTTAGGGAGCATAAACTTCCCTTCGAAAACGACCCCAGTAAAATCATTGTCTTCAAGTTTTTGCTGCTTCTGAAAGTTCCTGTAAGGCTTCAGTGTCGTGGAGACTTCTTCAGAGTGGACGAACATCTGGGAAATAATTCCTTCCATGCAAGGCTTAATAACCTTGTATGGGGTTCCCTCAATAGCCTTTCCCACAAGCTTATTCTTCGCCACAGCCAACTTGGTGGTATCTGGAAGGGATTTTCTAGGTCTTTGGTAGGGATTTTCTAATTTCATGAATTTGTTTCACTGTCAAGCCTATGTATTTGATGCCTGCTATGAGGTAGCAATTCTCCAGCTATTTCTTCACTTTTTCAACAGTTTCTTCCTTCTTTTTCCTTCTTATTGCGCATTTGATTTTGACTAGATGGGCACCTCCATGGGACTAGCTTGGAGCATTCATTGGCTTGAATTGGGTTATCTGTCGGATATATATATATATATGTTAGTTGACCCCTTCAACACCCTCCTCCACTTTTCCTCCTCCTCTTCTTCTTCGTTAGGAGAATCACCGGGGGCATTCCTGATCACCTCAAAATTGGAGTGATTCAAACAAATCCTAGGTCTCAAAGGCACAAATTCCCCAGCACCCATGCCATAGGGAAGCCCAACTAGCCAATGATAAGAATTGAGCAGTGCATCCATATATTTATAATAGACCCACTTACTAGTAGGGATCCTTTGTCTCTCTTTCTTATACTTATTCTTCAATGTGTCCAACCTATTCCTATACTATATATTACTTTTGAAAATATTTGAAGTAGTAGAAATGGTCTTTGCGACCTCAACCCACTATTCCAGCTTCAGGATATTCTTACCTGCATGCAGAAACTTATCCCCCCATGTCTCCGACAATATCCAAGTAGCATCTTCAGAACAATTGTCACTAGATCCCTTCGCTTCCAGCCTACCCAAATGATATTCAAAGTTGTTATTAGGGAATAGATTTGGGAAGAGGTTTTGAACTCCGAATCTATCAAGAGCCAGCTTGTCGAGTGGATTCTATGTATTCTTATCATGAGTTGCACATTCCTGGGCTTCTTGGTGGTTTTTTTATTTATATGCTTTGTCAAGCCTACAATTTCCCTCCTCTTCCTTCTCATCTTCTTATTTTTGTTCAAAACTAGCGGTGGGTTTGTGGGGCGCCGACCTTAGGGGAAGCTTGGGGCGATGGAAGGGACTTCCTGTATACGACTGGTGGTATTGCACATCATAAGCATTGGGAGGAAATCAGGCATCAACGTATGTCTCATCAATGATTTGAGTTGGATCATTCAGGATATCTTTTTTGTTTAACATGTCATTTTGTAGGTTTCACTGGTTCTACTTGTCACATAAATTTTTTTTTTTTTAGGGATGGGGGGAGTTAGAGGATTAATTTTAGTTTTTTGGGGTGGTGAGAAATTAAAGGATTAATTTTTACAATTGCTTTGTTTTAATTTTATTATAGGTTTTAGGAAATTAAAGGCCATTGTACTATACTTATTTACCTCATTGAAAATAATCTCAAAGAGTGCATATGGGCTTATCTACTAGCATTTAGGTATGAATAACATCAGCCATGAACAACTTTAATAATCTTAAAGAGTGCATATGAACCTATCTATTAATGCTATTCATGCCCAAATGACTAAAAGAATGTGTCTTTGTTAATCCACTAACACTGTAAGCCTAATTTGTCACATTAAAATTCCAAATAAAAACTCTAGATGTATTTATATTTTACCAATCCATAAAATGATATTAATTCTGAAATCTCATTTAGTATTAGTCTATTTGTTAGATGAATTCGATCTCTTGATGACTCTCTTTCTGGAACACCCCTTTTCTAGGAGGCAGGGAAATTTTAAGGGGCGAAATTTCACCAATTGGCTATTTTTGGGGCTTTTTTCAACAAATAAATTCACTATTTGGTCATTTTTAGTCTCTAATATCGCCTATATTTACATAGAATATGTTTTTTTATCATAATATTCGCCAAAATTCACAAGTTTTAGTAGTAAATTATATGTCTCATATTTAATATTCTCCTACCTATCTGTATATATATATATTTTCAATCCAAAATGATCGCCTATAATACTATACTTAAGTATAATATTAGAATCCTTAAAAAATACCTTGCTAGGAGGTCCCCTTTTTCTTCTTCGTTTGTGGCTTCATTTGTGTACATAGTCTACCTTCGTTGACTTATTCATAGATGGAGGTTAATGCATGGGAAGTATTTATATATATATTTGTGACATGTGTTTATATATTATAATATAACAATATTATATATTATACTATTAATATACTAGTATAATGATGATGAATATATAAATGGTCTCATAGTCAGGATTTTGGTAACAGATTGAAATCCCACATCCACAAATATATACAACTCGGGAAAGGATCTAAACCAACCAAGAGAAAAATAAATCAACAGTAGGAAAACCAATTCATCAATTAAAGGATTAACCCAAAAAAACTTTAAAGCATATTTTTAATAAAATTATGTTTAGAGATTCTCCAAAATACTAAAGAAAAATATCCTAAACATTGATATGTTTATAGGATATCCCATTCTAAAACCAAACTGAATATAGATGATTGGCATTTCGATGAAATGTAGAAAGTGCATTGCTAAAAATTGACTCTACTGAATACTGTTGCACAGAGATCAAGGAGTGAATCTGTTGGAGAAAGAGAATACCTAACCAGCAACAGGTAAATATAACACCAAGAACCATACACAACATGGTTGGACTAGAGAAAGAGAGAAAGAAAAGAACTTTGGAATTCTTGGAAGAACATCTCATGTCAATAGAGAGGGAATCAATTGATAAAATTGTTTGTGATGGAATATTTTTGGAGGATCAATTAGAAACGTTCTGATTTGGGATGGGAATAGCTCATACACCTGAATGTTGTTGGAATATTCTAACCATCTCATCTTCGTTTTGCATTCCATGCAACACTCCATGCATCCCTGCATTGGTTGTTGAGTCTCCTAGCACCTAGTCCTTAATTTAGCGCCCCTAGAGATTAACTATGGTCATCATTATCCCTCTCATCCACTCATAGATCCTTGGTTACATCACTAAAGTCCAAAGGCACCCTCATGCATGATTTTAGGTGTTAGCACAATCAATTCCATGATTTAGGGATCCTTGTCCCCTTGATTGACTAGTTAATTGACTGTTACACCTAGTTTCACTTCCACTAAGTGTAGGAGCATCTATTTTGACCACTACAAGTCAATATTGCATCCCCTTGGAGTCTCATACCATAATTTCTATCCCCAATGATTCGGTCATGCTCCAGTCCACCTCAGTTGACTAGCCATTCATCATTGATGGCCATTGGACCTTATCAGGAGATGGTTCCAATGCAAACTAAGCCTTCCACTTGTGTGGATTCCAAATGCCACTTTGGGATCACGAATTTCTCCTTTGGAGATGTATTATTTATGTACACATTTTAATGAATAATAGAGGTAATGGAATTTTTACCAATTTTTCTTCATTCTCTTGTGTTGTAACACAGTTTTTCCTTCTCTATTTTTCCTACTCAATTATTTTGATCTCTGTTAGACTTAGTGTGAATTTTATCTTTGTCTCTATATCTCTGTGAGGATTTCACAAAATATCATATGGTATCAGAGCTTTTATGAGAAAAGTAATATTCTGGATATTTTTTCAGATATTTTTTGTGCATGTATTCTACAATAGATTCCATGAATATGAAATCAATTCCTCCTCTCTCTCCATTCAACTATGATGAGTGGAAACCAAAGATGATAGCATATATGAAGAGACAGGGTCTTTTTGATATGTGTATTGATGTTATGAGAGATTTTGCTTCTTATGAAGAGAAGAATGATTGGCTAAATGAATGTGATAGATCCTTTGGAGCAATGTGTATTTCTATGTCTCCTAGTATGTGCTACCTCATGGAAACTGCTGAATATCCAAGTGATCTATGGGACCAACTGGAAAAAGAATTTGGAAAGTGGAATGAAGAGATTGGAACAAATCATTTGGAGAACAAGCCCAGTGACAACCCCTTAAGCGTTCTCTTCAATTATGTCTCAGACTCAAGTATCTCTCATGATGAAGTTGTTCAAGATGAAGAAGAAGCTGTAGATTCAACACATAAATTTCTTGTTGAATACATTCCTTCCTTTGTTGCTCTAGAAGTTGAAGACAGTTTGGAATTTTCCCCTTCCCATGTAGCTAATGCAGATGAAAGTGATACAAATAATGAACCTAATCCTTTTGGAGAGATTATCCATTCCTAACTCATGTTCTCAATGTCTTCTACTTCGAATTCTGAGCAAGATATGTTAGTTACTACTCTAGAGGTTGAAGAGAGTTTCGAATTATCTACTTCCCATGAGTTTATTAGTGTGTAGAATGGTGATCCCATGAATGTTTGGGAGGTTAAATCAGAGTTTGGAGGTGATGTATTCTCCCCCCTTGATGACATGCTTCCTATGGACTTATATTTGATCATTGACATGTGTTTTCAGAGTTTCACTGAAGATGGAGGACACTACCATTCGCTTGGGTTCAAGTCTCAGTCATATTTTGGTGATTTTGGTTTTGATCTCACCCCTGCTAGTTCAAAGGAGATCACAACAAACCATTTATCAATTCTTGGAGATGGTTTAATTTCCATTGATCAGAAGTTCAAGTTTCAGGAGCAATTAGATCCGATTGGAGATGATCCTGCCTCAATTTGTTTGAAGTTCATGTTCCAGACTGGTCTACATATTCATGCATTTGTTCTCACCATGTTTGGTCTAAAGAGCAAGTTCAAAGAGCCTCCATATTCGCTTGCAGCCACTGAAGGAAAATTCAAGCACATGTTTTTGGAGCATGATCCACTTCTTCCCAAGAGGAAGATACCTCCAGACATTGAATCAAGCATCACACCTACTTGAGTCTTGAGCAACAATTTTTGGTGTGAATTTCATGTCCATCTTGAGGGGGGGGTTTTTTTCCCACAAGGTTTTCCCTCTTTCTCACTTAAATGGACTAATAAATTTGTAAAGGGTGACCTTTGGTCTCAGTTACCAGGGCCCTATTTCTGATATTTCCTCACATAGTCAGGCTTAAGGGGGGGTGTTGGAATATTCTAACCATCTCATATTGGTTTTGCATGATTTTCATGCATTTTTCATGCATGCATGTCTTCCATGTAGCACTCCATGCATCCATGCATTTCTTGTCGAGCCTCCTAGCACCTAGTCCTTAATTTAGGCCCCTTAGAGATTAAATTTGGTCATCATTATCCCTCTTATCCACTCAAAGCACCTTGATTACATCAGTGAATTTGAAAGGTTCCCTCATGCATGATTTTAGGAGTTAACATAGTTAGTTCCATGACTTAGGGCACCTTGTCCCTTTGATTGACTAGTTAACTAACTGTTACACCTATTTTCACTGCCACTGAGTGTAGGAGCATCTATTATGACCACTAAAAGTTAGTATTGCGTCCCCTTAGAGTCTCATCCCCTAATGTTTATCCCCAATGACTTAGTCATGCACCAATCCACCTCATTTGACTAGCCATTCATCATCGGTGGCCACTGGACCTTATCGGGAGATGGTTCCAATGCAAACTAAGCCTGCCACTTGTGTGGATTCCAACTGCCTCTTTGGGCTCATGAATTTCTCCTTTGGAGATGTATTATTTATGTACACATTTTACTGAATAATAGAGGTAATGGAAGTTTTTACAATTGTTATTCATTCTCTTGTGTTGTAACACAATTTTTCCTTCTCTATTTTTCTTGCTCAATTCTTTTGATCTCTATTAGACTTTGTGTGAGCTTTATCTTTGTCTCTAGATCTCTATGAGTATTTCAAAAAATCTCACAAATACTATTATAACAAAGTTTCTCTCAGTCATGTGCTTGAATCCAATAGATAGAGTCATGAGGTATTATATCTACATGGTCTTGTTTGAATCATTTTGTCAATATTAATAAATATATGATTGTCTATACAAAGATAATGATCAAACCTCATTATCATACCAAATTATGACTCTAGCATCTATGTGGCATATTTAACAATGCATCATGTCATATGGAACAATGCCAAAAACTGAGGGATTGGATGGGTTTGAATTCTAATGTTGACTGTGGTCACATGGGCCGCTACACAGCGCGATGGGTTGAGTTTCTAAAGGCTGAATCCCAAGTTCTCTATGGTAGTGTTTTCGGGATAGGGTAATTTTTAGGGGCAAAATTTCGCCAATTTGCTATTTTTGGGGTTTTTTTTCAAATTTTTTTTTTGCTTTTTGGTCATTTTTAGTCTCTAATATCGCCTATGTTTACATAAAATATGCTTTTATTATTATAATATTCGCCAAAATTTACACGTTTCAGTAGTAAATTGTATGTTTCATATTTAATATTCGCCTACCTATCTATATACATGTTTTTTCAATCCAAAAATAATCGTCTAGGATACTATACTTAAGTATAATATTAGAATCCTTAAAAATACCATGATTCACGATTCAGCATCGAGAGCCAAGGTTCGATGTATGTGCATTTTATACATATGATGTGTGGATTATTAAACCATGGTTTTTTTGTGCGGTGTTTAAAGTCATATGTGCCACATAATATGTGTTTTGATTATTAGCGCGAGGTTTCATAACATTAGGTGGGTTTTTATTTTAACCAAAATTTTGTTGGCACACATTGTGTGCAAAAAATGGGTTTTGATTTAGGCTAAAGTTTTGACACATAAACTCTTTTCATTCAAAAATTTGCGCATGAATCCCTTGGATAAGTGGGTTTGTATAATTTGGTTACTCTTTGAAATAGTGCACCTTTCATTTGGACCCTAAACTATTGAAACCTATGTTTGTAAGGTTGCCATGGTTAAAGTGGAAGATGGAAAATAAGGGCATTGTTTTGAAATATTGCCATAACTTTGAAACATTATGATGAGTATTGACATGGGGTATATGAGTTATAAAACCTATATTTTATGGTTAAACTGTTTAGGGGCTCATCACTATTACATGGTTATGGGGCTTCATATTATAAATATATCTAATAATAATAAATTTACTTTTATATAAATATAGAATTTATAAGCTAATTTGGTGTCAATTGCTAAGTTGTGACACTTGAGGGGGTCTACAATTTACTAAATTTTAAAATTGAATCCATCTGTAGTGTTAAAATTTAGTAAATTGTACAAATTCATTGTCAAAATTGTAATTTTTTATTATTGGAGTGACACAACTAAAAATGACCAAATAAATGGCCAATTGTTATGTGGTCATTTTTAGTTTAGTTCTTATCCCGTGAACAAATTGGTCATTTTTAGTTAGTTCACTTAAAATTGCTCAATTTTGGTCATTTATCCCTTGAAAAAACTAAGGTGAACAATTTTTTTTGTCGCTTGGTAACTTATCTCTCATTTTGTACTAGTGAATGCTTCCACTGGCGGCAAGCTTGGATAATGGAATACATTTCCTTGTCATAGGTAGGGTACTTGTGGACTGTATCTGAAAGCATCTCACTATGATACGCCACTGGATTTCCATTCTAAGTGAGGAATGCACCAACATCATAGTCCAAAGCATCTATCTCAATCTCACGGGGGTGTTGCAGATCTATTAAGGTGAGGACGAGCACTGAACATAAGCACTGCTTCAGCTCCTCAAATGCTTTTGGTTGTGGCTTGGATCAAACAAACTTGGCCCTATATCCCCCTTTGGTCACCTAGCTAAGGGACCAAGTAATATTAGAGACACACAAAACTTCTTTCTATTTCATTAATTCAAATCTATACATGCATCTTCGGGAGTCTTACTCCTCCTTTTGGCATTAGACTCCCAAATTAGGAAAATATTCATAGACTCTTATTTATGAGGTTTGTCACTTTTCTGTAACACTGTGACAATTCCTCCAAGATACCAAACTTTGAAATGTTATATTCTTCTTCATGACTGTCCAAATTATCCCAAAACATAAATATTCTTCTAAGTCCTTTATGCATCATCTTCAAGTACTTCTTCCTTGGTTTCCATGTCCTTTTAATGGTCAAAGATGTTCCATAACAAAGTAGGCTTGTCGCAAGGTATATCACTACCATATATGGTTTTCAAACTCGTCACCCCCACTATATTATTCATTTGATTGGAACTACTATGTGATATGTGAGTAACATCTGAATATTCATGTCTAATATGACTGGTTGTGTTGGAGTCTATGTATCAAGCATCTTTGACAATTTCAATGGAAACTAGCACCTTTCTTATTACTCTTCTCAGGATTCTTTTTCTTTGACAGTTTTAGCATCTCTCATGGACATTCCAAACTCCATAAACCATTTCAACTAGGACTTGGGAAAATATGATTTCTATTAAATTACAATAGTAAATTCTAAATTTGTAAAACAAAAATTAAATGAAATATTTTTAATGTTTTGAGGTGGTTAAAAGAGAGGCCAAGTGCTTAGATTCCATATTGGGAAAATGGGGTCAATGGGACAAACTTAGACAACAATTTTTACATTGTTATCATCACAAACCAAGATGTAGAATGCATACTACAACATGCTTAATATGGCTGGAACTTAATGCAGAAAATTATCAAGGAACATACAAGTTGATGCATAATATTTTCCTAGTTCAAATCAAAACACAATGGCTATATATTCTTATGAAACCATTTATTTTTGAACCATGTTTGAATTTTTTTTAGTTATCAAGCTACCTTTTAGAATAATTTTACATAATTTTCATATATTTCAACAACTATTTATGTAAAGATCCTAACTAGCTTTCACACACTTTTCTCTACAGATTTATTTTACGCCATTTTCTTGGTTCATATACGAAAAGGCAGACCAGGTATTTCATGAGAGCTGAGTTCATATTGAATTTTTGTTTGGTTTTTTTGTTGTTGTTGGTTTCTTGATATGTTTGTTTTTGTTGCTGGATTCTTGTTTGGTTTTGTTGTTGTTGTTGCCATTGTGTTTGCACGTTGAGTTGCTTTTCACTAAAAAATTGCAAACAAAGTTATCATACACAAAACGTTACTGAAAAGTAATCACCCCTATAGAGAATTTATAATTCAGTTTGTACCTATCAAATAAGAGAGAAATGGGAAATGAGCACGGGGGGTTCACTCAATGAACTTGTTACATAGCACGATCGTTCACAGGATATTAAAGAATATCCTTAATTTTACTAAATATTAGAAAATGCCTCCTAAAATTGTATTATTGAACCCCCCTACCAATATACCATTCCAATTAAGAAAACCCCTTGTTCCACCAAATATTGCAAGTATCCATTTTTATCAACCCATTTGTAATACCCCATTTATATCATATTATCAAGTTGTAACAAACAACATTACTAACGCATCTTAGTATAAGCAAACAAGATGATAAATAACATAATAGTATAATGCTAATAATGATCCAATCCAGATTGTAGGGGAAACTGATCAATTTGTAGCATTGGACAGTGGAAGACCCAATGAAATAGTAATGGGGAAGGCAAAATGCATAAAAGGAAACCTTTTCAAGAGATCAATGTAATAAAAAATGTAAAAGACTGACAGTCCAATACTGAGTGCAATGCTTAGAAAACATGAGAATTGTAGATGTTTCACACCACAGCCTGCCAATCTACCAATTTTATATCATGTAAATACATGTATAGCCATAGAGAGATCATGTTTTTTATAAGCTTAATAAATTAAATTCCATAAAAATACAAAATTGAAACCCTTTCATGGATGGACTTCCCTAACTTCCTATCAAAAGAAACATAATTGATGTTTGAACCCAGATGAACATAGAAAAATTCCTCTTACTTTCCAATAACACCATATGATCATATGCATAGCTTGGATTTGGGTCATTCACAAGATGCAATGAATTGCCTCCACTTCCTCTACCTTTATTCTTGCAAGAAAGGGAATTAACAACATTTAGTTACCTTTTCTTGGGTTATATCTAGTTTTTTTATCTTTACAGGAGAGTGAAAAATCTCCATTCTTAAGTTTCAAGCATGCAATATTTATAAAGATATAGAGATGGTGAAACTTATATGATACCATTTCATGGTAACGATAACATGTAGTGTATGTAAATAAGGATTTATATTTTCACCTATGTTCATGTTAGTTCCAATACTATATTAAGACGAATTCCTTGTATATAAGATTGAAATTACAATTATGAATGTGCCAAATATAACTCAACCTAACAACTATTACTAACTGACAATGTGAAAATGTTAAAGAAAAATACAAAAAGTTGAAAAAATAATTAGTCAAGAAATATTGATCTAACTTTTCTTCGTTCTAGTGAGCCAATAAAGATTGATCTCACTTTTCTTGGTAGTCGTGGAGCAAAGTTTGATTGAAACAACCATTGAACATTGGATTTCTCCCAATCCTCTCTTGTTTTTGTTTTTTATGCAAAAGAAAAGTATATAATGATGTTTAAGAGCAAATGCAAAGGAAGGTATGCATATATCTAAGAGATGGAAAATGTTTTTTCTTTTTATTTATTATACATGAACTAGCCATTAAGTGCATAAAAATATTTTTCTTTTAGGGAGACATGATTTTAGAGGATGATTGTTTTTTGTTTTGTTTTTTTTTTAAAATTTGTAACAACCAAGAAAAATGTAAATCAGGCTTCATGCAAAAATGAAAAAATAAGTTCAATTGTTGAGTTCGATGCAACTGAGTAGAAAATTTAAACCCGCTAAAACTTTGTATAGGTCGATTTACGCATCTACATGGTAGATGCATGGAGGAGCACTAGAATTCGATATAAATATAAAAAAACTATGGAGAAGGAGTTTCCTGAACATTTCCTTCTCGGTTGGAATGCAAGTGGTATAAAATAAATAGAAAACTGTGAAGGCCCCATGAGGAATTCAATGAGTGATAAAATATGGATGGGAAAAAATTTTGCGTAAAAAAATGTGAACCTCAACAACCGAATGGAGGCACAAATCACATTAAATTATTCAAAAAACACTAGGAATTTAAAAGTACAGATCACCTTTACGGATGGAGGCACAATTGAATAGGAATTTAAGAGCACATCTCATCAAGGGAAAGATCACATTTATGAATTTTATTATTTTCTTTTTTTATTACCCATTTTCATGGCCCTGGGGCCAACAAAAGCTTAGATAAATCCTATTCATGAAGAAAATTATTCTAAAAATCCAACCCACGATTTGGAGGTTATTCCTTAGTAGCAGTTAAGACTAATATGAATCCATCCCATGATTTGGAGTTATGAATCTAGCCCACGATTTGGAGGTTATTCCTTAGAAAAAAATAGGAATGGTATGAATCCAACCCGCGATTTGGAGGTATGGATTGAGCCCATGTTTTGGAGGTATGAATACATCCCACGATTTGGAGGTTACTCCTCATCCCACCTAATTAAAATAACCCCCAATATTTATATTACTATGTCAAATTAAAACCCCCCCTTGACCCCTTAATACAAGGCAATATATTTTTGAGTTTTTTAGGAGTATTCAAACCCTCAATATGAATGGACGTGATATGATATTGCCTCGCTAGTGAACCCTCCATGGAAATGAGTCCATAGGATATTTTGGCAACGTAGGCAATGATAAAGATAATGCATCTTTGAGAGCCATTACCTGAGAGGATGGAACCCTAGTAAGTTAACTAGGGTTCCTGGTCAGTTAACCAGACAGTGTGAACCTTCCTTATATGGTGATGATGAAAGGCTAGTGAACCACATACCTTGAGAGAGAGGGTTAGAAAGGTTGTCTTCCCACCTTGTTGTTTTCTAAAGGGTTGTCTTCCCACTTTGTTTCTTTGTGAAGGGTTTTCTTCCCACCTTTTTGTTTTGGTTAGAAGGGTTGTCTTCCCACCTTTTTTCTTACACCTCTTGTTACCCTTGTGCTTAGGCTGATATTATGTTGAACCCTCCTGTGTTGGTCCTATGTTCTATCACCCCTTGAGTATGGTAACCTACCCTTTGTCATGTCCTTGGTACCTACTCCTAAAGACATATTACCATTAATTTATATTTTATATTTGGTAACCATCCAAAAATTATGATTTCTTGACTTTATTAGTGAAACCCTAACGTCATTAGAAAGTTAGAAGCGGAACATTCTAGAAGGCCATTAAGAGGCTATAAATAAAATACCAGCCTTCATTGTTTTGGAATATTGAAGACATAACCAACTTATAATCGAAAGAATAGGATTGGATAGGATGAACTAAGGATGGAGTTCAACATGCAAAAAGAAAGAAAGTGAAAATTTGAAAAGTGGTTGAACTTTGGGTTCCTTGTAACCTCACCTTGTCATATGATTGATTGTCACATATAAAGGAAAGATGAAAGTTGTTCCTCTTTTAAACATGTAAATTTTACCAATAAGTCTTAGGGTTTGACTGATCACCTTGTTTTCGTATTAGAAATCATCCAAGGAAAAAATGGCATTAGTCTCTTGAACTCCTCATCATATTTAGTACTCCATTACCATTCTTCATATTCAAGAATCACAACTAAATAACATGATATCGAGGAAAGTAAGATGTGTACAAATGTTGGATTGTCGGATATGACTTTCACTCTAAATGTTTGATCTCTTGCAAAGAAACAAATGTTTGTTGCATTAATCCTATGAACCATCTAACAAATAGTATCCAAAACATACTCCTTCATATTTCACCTCTTGCAAACTTCTTAAGCTATAACATACTATGCACCTAAGATTCATATTCTTATGGAAAAGAAGTAATACTTGAGTTAAAAGTTGCACTCTTATTGTTTATAGTACATGGTGCACTCAGGGAATTAGCTCGTCATCATCCGAATATTAACATGAATGGGAACCAAGACCTGATGTAGGGACAGATGAGTACTTCAATGAAATGATATATTGCACTTGCAAAAGGTGCCAAAAAAGGAAACTAAAGAAGCGACGACTTGTTGGTATCCATAGATTGAAGTATGGAGTTTATATAGAAGAGGTATGTGCTATAATTAACAAATTGTTATTCTTATAGTTAAATATGTGCCTTAATACATAATTTATTATTGATCATTTCAAATGATTTTTTGATGAAAATACGCTTCCAGTTCCCAATGTCTTTGAAGAACTGACATATATCACTGATGATAGTCACTCTCAAGATGAAGAACAAGACACATTTATGGATGAAACCACTTCACAAATAAATGAGGCTGGTGTTAATGAATTTATCCAAGATTTCTACACATCTTCTGAAGAAGTTATTGATTCACCCCTGGCTCAGTTGGCTAGGACGCCTCTTTTCCCAAATGCAAACACTTCTATATTGGAGACACTTATGTTGTTGTTGAACTTCAATGTTACACATGCATTGACAAACACATGCTTTACCGGTATATTAAGCTAGGATTTTATATTCCTATAAATTAATGCTCTACATGTCTTAAAAGTTTTGAATATTGTGGATACTTATCTTATAAAATTCATTTGTTGCATTATGCATAATTTTGGCAAGCGATATACTTCCAAAGGACAATAAGCTTCCTCATTCTCATTGAGAAGTATCTTCAGTAGTGAAAGACATTGGAATGGAGTACAATATATATGATGCATGTCCAAATGACCATATATTGTACTATGGAAAGAATGCAAATTTGAAGCAATGCCTAGTGTGTCACACAGATAGGTATCATAAAGATCAAGTATCCAAGAAGGTTCCTTATAAAGTACTACGACACATGCCACTAAATCGAAGGCTTGAGAGGATTTTCAAATGAAAGGAGTTGGAAAAATATATGGATTATCATGCACAAGGGAGGATCCAAGATGGTGTCATGCGTATGACTGCGGATAGCAAATATTGGAAAGAGATTGAGGAAAAATGGATGCATTTAAGAAATGAGCCAAGGAATGCAAGAATTTATCTAGAAATGGATGGTGTCAATCCATTTGGAGATCTTAGAACATTAATTATTAACAAAAATATTCCCCCTTGGATAGAAATGAAAAAGGAGCATGAAATGTTAACTCTCATCATACCAAGTCCTAGGACATATTAATGCAATGCTTTCTTGAATATTATATAATAATAAAAAATTCGACTTAGTTATACCTTGATAAAAAAAAATTTGTTTACTTAGGGAAGTATCCGGTAAAGGATATGGATTTATACATGGGTCCCATCATTGATGAGCTTTGTGAATTATGAGATGGTGTAAATATTTATGATGTATCAAGACCCATCAATCATAGAAACTTCCTCTTTCATGCAATCCTTATCTGGACAATTCATGATGCCCCCAGACTCTCTATTTGTTGTGGTAATATATTATAAATTACATTTGTAATTATTGTGTTCATTTTACCATTTAATCAATATGATTTCCATTTTTACCCTTTACTCAATATGCTTTCCATACTTATTTCAGGGCTACAAAGAAAGGGGAAACATGGTTATCCATCATGTGGGCCAAAATTGTTGTATAGGTAATCAAAGGATCTCAATAAAACTGTGTATGATTGGTATAGACAATTCTTATCACAAAATCATTGTTATCAAGTGCGTGAGAAAAATACGTTCAATGGAAAGGAAGTGGAAGTGAGGAAGCCAAGAAGGATGAATCCCGTTAGGTGGAAAGAATTGTATGACAAAAAAGAAGGGGCAGGCTTTCAACTAGAATGAAAAGACTGAGTCTCTATTTTCTACAAATTAGAATATTATGAGAACTTTCCAATAGGAAACCTATTTGATACTATGCACATCAGGAAAAATGTGGCAGAGTGCTTGTGGAAACATTTAAATGGAACCAACCTTGAAGCACAAATAAAGTTACAAAAGGACCTCCAAGTTTCCAATATCATGTCGAACATGTGGCTGCATGAAAACAACTCATATGTTAATGCTCCCTGGATTTTTACATCAGAGGAGAAATAAAACATCATTGATACAATGAAAAGCATAATATTTACTTCTAGTTTTGATGCAACACTAAAAAACTTATTCACAAGAGATGGGTCAGAGTTCTCAAGCCTCAAAACACATGATTGGCACAACTAGATAAAGGTAACTTTGTAGTACGTTAGATTTGTTGTCAACATAATTATAAATTTGTATCTCTTAGTGACAATAGAATTTCATGCATATGTTAACATGGATATTTTTTACTAGTCATGTAGTATGTGTTTCCTACAGCAATACCAAACACTTTTGACCGTGATGTCACGTTAACTATTTACAAATTATCGAAATATTTGAGGTATTTTAAATCCTTCATCCATACTCTTCCATGATTCTTATCCTTTGAAGTGTATCAATGGTAATTCCTTTATATGAGTTTACACCTTTAGTTTTGTAGAAATCATAAGTCTTTATTGTAATACACATTAATATCTGTATGTGGGTCTCATCTAAAGAGATACACGAGGATGAATTGAAGTATTGGAAAAGGAATGTTTCACTTTTGATGTGTGATATTCAAATGTACTTTCCTCCAAGATTCTTCAATTCTCAAGAGCACTACCTTGTACACCTATTAGAAGAGATTGAATGGTGTGGTCCTATCCATATACGGACAATGTGGCTTGTGGACAGATATATGAAGGTTCTAAAACAATTTGTGAGGAAAAAGGCTCAACCGGAAGGGTCCATGGTTGAGGGGTACATGGTTTTCCAAACAATGGTTCATTTGAGTGAGTACTTACCTCAATTGCATCTTGAAACTCCATGATTATGGGATTGTAACCCACCACAATCATTTGAAGGAGAAAAAGTAGAGGGTAAAGGGACTTCAAAGAGGATAAACGGTATATAAGAATGTTGGAAGTAGTTTTTTTATCTTAAATTTTATAAGACATTGCTTGAAATAATGATTAAATCATTGAACAATTCTATTTTTCATTGTAGATGCTAAGGAGTGGGAGTCATTACATTTGTATGTAGCATATAATTATGACTTTATGTTGGAATGGATGGAGAAGTACACTAAAAAAAATAAATTAGAGGATGAAAAGGCATGGGCCAATATATATAATCGACATGGTCAAAACACTACTCGAGGACTTCCTGCAAGCCATAAAAGAAAATGGCCAGAGATATGCTTGTGGAATTGGCTAAAGACTAATATTGAACATGAGGCAACAAAGGGGAGGAATATAGTGACACAACAACAATTGAATTTCGTTAAAGGATCTAAAAATGGAGAGGTGATACATATATATTAACATATTGGAGGTATTTATTAAATTTTCCTTTAACTTTATATCCTTGAATCTAATTAGTTAATTTTTATACGAAATTAGGTGAATATTACAAAGGAATATGGAATAATGGTCATCATTTTCACATAAAAAAGGTTGATGACAAGCGACAAACTTATGATTGTGGAATTTCAGCATCATTTGAGGTGGAATGTCATTCACATGCAAATGATAGATAGCCAATCACAAGAACACTTCACTATTATGGAGTGTTGGAGGATATTATAGAGGTTGATTTCATGTCTTTCAAAAAACTTCTCTTCATGTTCACTGGTACAAGATTATCAAAGTGGGTGAAGAAAGAACTATCTTTCTACACGTGAATGGATTCTAATGATCAATATATCTAGGTTTGAAGCCACTTCTGAACCTTATGTGTTTCCAAATCAATGTGAGCAAATATTTCTTATTCCAAATTTAGAGCAACCCGGTTGGTCATTTATTATTGATTATGATCGAAGAGGATGAATAGTAAAATTTGCTCAAGAAGTGGAGGACCACGATTTACTTGAAGAATCAGAGGTCCCCCCTGAACACATGGTTGAACCAGATGAAGATGATGGAAACATGATTGTTGATGATGCATATGACCAAGATGAAGATCATGATGATTTTACTGAAGTGCTTGAAAGACATGAGAAACCACATGAGCATCAAGTCCATGAAGATGATGAATTTATTGATTTTCATTTACTTGTAATCGAAGTTGATGAAGACCATGAAAACTATGGTATTAGTCTATTTCTGGATTTAGGTCCCATTAATGATGGTGTATTTATGCCATCACATGAGGAAATTTCATGTGAGGATGATGTTTTTTGATCATCGTGTTCACTTTAAGATGGTTTTGAGGATTCAATACAATATAATTAAATCTTTATAGGTTAAGTATTGTGTTTTTAATTTTACACAAAATGTAATGGAAATTAACCAGTAATTTGAATGTTTTGAGCAGTTTGTTAGTGGATGTTTGTAATGTCAGTGTACATAAATTGCATTTTTTTTCAATTGGATAAGTTTTTGTTTCATTTATTTTTTTACTTATTTAACAATTTACTTGAATCACAATTTACTTGAATCACAATTTTTTGTTTGGTGGAGGTAGGGGATCTACCACACCCTGATTTCTTGATTGAAATGTTGAGAAGCTTTACACAGTCAACACCTAGGAAAGAGAAACCCAATACCATAAAGGTAAAAAACCTTTGGAAATTGAGCATTGTTTATGTTTTTCTTGTGTATTGAAACATAATGAAAATTGTGTATGTTATTTTTTATGTGCTAGTGAATTTTATTTATGTTGCTAACATCACTTGCATATGTTCTCTAACCAATATTTGCTCATTATATGTCATTATGTGTTTCTTTAAGAACATACCTATGGGTGCTCCCAATTCTACTATGGGAGGATCCACTGATCTTAAATTCTTTAATTGAAATGCTAAGAAACAGGAAAGGGAAGAACATTTCTATGATGGTGCAAGAGGTATGCTTGAAAATGGTCTTTTATAGGTTGAATTATCTTATTTAAACTATTATATTTTGTTAATTTATGTTTGGGGAATGCAGTCCATCTATAAAGTCATTACAACCACTATTACACCCTTTAATACATCTAGTATTATGCTAGCGGTAAGATTTGATCTAAATTCATGTGCATTTAATCGACTTATTTCACCTTTTACCATTTTAATATTTAATTTGTGCCTTGTCGGATGTTTCAAGAATTACTCCAACAAGTGTGCAATCTATTGGTATGGAGGGTCATGTCATGCCCTCTACATCTAGACCGGAAACACCTATGACAAGAGTGGCATAAAAAATGGATGTTCCTAGTATCCCCGTTGAAATGGACATGCATGCCCCTGTTAGGACTACATCACAGTTAATGAATAATCCTTCAAGTATGTGTTCAATCAGAATTATCCCAACAACACTTAACAAGCTTCCTTGAGAGGTCTCATAGAATCACAATCAAGAACACTAAGGATCCTTTTGAATACTCATGAAAATGCTGAAATTAGGAAGCAAATGCTTAAACAAATTCAGTTATCGGAGAGAGAATTGGGGCTTACCTGAGATGAACATGTAAAATTGTCTAGAGATATTATATTATTATTCTTGTCTAGTTCATAATTTTGTTGATCATTATAGACATTGTTGTGATCTCTTGATCTATTTTGATGCTTCATTGCTGCTTCCAAGAGTTTCAAATGCTCTTCAATATTTTAACATTGCATTGCTTCAAGAAGGTTTGTTTACAGAATTTTACATCATGACATTTCATGTTCTTGTTCTTATGATACATCGACCGTCTTCACTCCTCATTCTTCACAAGACTTTCATGATACATCAATCAAGTTTTATATCATCATACATCATGTGTTCTTATTCCAAAGTCTCTAACTCAAACTTCCATCAATCCTTAGAATTTATCCCAAATATGTTCTAGCTCATCATCTTTATTCTTAATCAGCAATATATCATAATAATCTTCAACACTAAAACTTACAGTCGTATATTGTGCATCATGCTAGAGTCCTTTAAATCAGCTCTTCAAGGATTCTTTGGAGACATTAAATGCATCTTTCCTAGTCATATGTTTACATCAAATCCTATTTACAACAAATCTGAACCTAAATTAGATTCTTGACGCTCATAGTACGATCATCAAGATACTCAAAGACTTTCTTACAGTGGCCACTACAATCCTAAGTAACCAAATTGATTATTTAAAAACAACCTTTAACTAGTTTATGCAATAACACTTGACATGCACAAATATTAGTCTTTCAATCAATTCATATGGTAGTCCTTACTATGTCCAGATTATCTCATCAAAATTAGGTAATACTACCCCCAAATCACTAAGAACATAGTCAAGGAATATTATCTTTTTGTATTTAGTTATGGGCAATTCTACTTCAAATTTTTCACATAAAACTACTCCGAATGATGATGCCATAATGTGTTCTCAAAGTATTGCAACAAAATGAGATTACTACCTGAAACTATACTCAACAAATTCTTCTCAACATGAATGCTTTTGACCAAACAATAAGTGCTGCTAGGCCCACTTATAGTATCCTTTTATAGTATCTAGTGATATTCTAATGTTATTCTTGTCATTTTCATATTTTTCTTCAGCATTATAGATTTCAGTTTTCATAATTTTAGAGTTTTTAGTATTACTGTAGTTCAAAATATTTTTAAGTTGTAAGTTTTTATTCATTTTTTTTAGTTTCGTATTTGGTGTTTATGATAATTATCTTAGAGTTGAAAATAGTTTCATATTTTGGTTGGATTTCCAACAATTTCACAATCTCATTGAAAATACAAGATATATATGATAAAGTGATTGGTGTGCCTATAGGGGAATCTACCTCAACCCCTAAGGCTACAACAATATCCTCAGTGACTACAAAAGGAATGCAATAAGTTACAATTTTGCTCACCTCACAAGGAAATGTCTTGAAGGATGAAATGGGGTTGAAATTTTTTCACTTTATTTTTCTTCATGCAGAACAATTATTTGGAAATACCATCCAAATGGATTGGAGGAATCAAGCCAATGCTAAGAAATAAGAACTCTTTAAAGATGCCATAATAGCATTTGGAACTCCGAGTTTTAATAAGGAAATTATTTTGGATATTGCACGAAAATACATTCACTCTAAATGAGACAATTTAAGGTCAAAGATGACAAAAGAATTGAGGTATCCACGTCCATCTTGGATAAAAAACCAAGTGACATTGGATGAACTTATGAAATATTCCAAGTTTAAGAGGAAGACCTAGAATAATCCAAACTATAGGCTATCTTCATGAGGAGGACCTAAAAGATGCCTTCGAGACACAACAAAAGTAACCCAGGCTAGGGTGTCAAGTATTGGAGCCCATAATTAGGATTTGGTGGGTACAACAACATTCGTGGTGGGTTGGTAAGTGAATGTTTTCATTTACTATTTATTTTTATTTTAGAATAAAAATCATGACAAAGATGTGAGTTAATTGTATCTTATGAGTCATTATATTTTATAAATTTGGTTATCTTCGTTTATGTAGGTTCACCAATTTCAAAAGGAAGCTCGAGAGGAGGACCTAAAATATGATTTACTACATGGTTCCCAAGGCCTTCGACAACATATGCTAGATGGAGGGGAGAAGTTAATCACTTGTCATGAATATGAGGTAAGTTATTTATAATATTTCATGACTTCTGCAATAATTTAATTGGAGGTATTATGTTATTTTAATAAGCTAAATTATGTTGTGTATAGGAATCCCAACAATCAAACTCATCAGGTGAAGCATCTGGTAGTGATCATGAGGAGGAGCTACATGCACATGATGGATCGTTTCTTGCACACAATGGCCCGATTGTCATTCTTGAACCTCGGCTGGAAACTATCCTTGAATTCCAACAAATAGGAGACAAGAATAATGAGGAGGTTGTTCAATGTGATGAGAAATACACACCCATAGTTAGAATAGTGCCTTGTAGAAAGAGGACACAAAGGAATACGATGGACATAAACAAATGAACAAAAGACATATTTTATTGCTTCACGTGCCTCTGTTAAGTTTTTATTGCGATTATAAATCTATTTTATATATCATCATACTTGTTCAATGAATAGTCATGTTTCTTCAACAAATATAATTGTGGTGCCTTGGATCGAGGATGAGATGATTAATTAAATTTTCAATGAAATGAATGCATTTTCAGCAAATATAAGTGTGCTTCCTTGGATTGAACCAAAAGACATGTTTTCTTCTTGTGTCTCTCTTCAGTTCGTTTATATTATAAACCTAATTTTTATATCATCATACCTCTTCAATGAATAGTTACGTTTCTTTATATTATGTATTGCTATCATTCTAAATATTTTTCCATTCTGCCCCGTTCTAGAATAGCTCATGCTTCATTCTATTTGGAATTGCAAAGTATCTCTAGCTTCAAGTATGTCTAGTTCACATACAATATACATATTTTTTTCAAGTATTCAAGCGATCAATCCCCAAGTTCACTTTTCATTTCTTCAAATTATATTTTGTTTTGTTTTATCCATTATAGGGCAATGCTCATTTCAATTTAATGTTCCAAGTTTTTTTTTTCATAGATCAAAACATCCCTTTGTTTATTAGGTATGCTTGAATGAAGGTTGGGTTTGGTTCTAAATAATCCATTATAAAGATAGTTGGTCAAATTCATAAGTGCTCACTTTTAGGCTAGCATCGAGGTGGTAGCTAGCTCACTATAATATACAAAGAATAGGGTTGGGGAGAGCACTTTTATGGTATGAAGTGATTTCACTCAATTTGAAGTGATTGCAGGTCTTAGGTCTTAGGTGCTTGCAGGAACATGATACTTTGAAGATAATTTTCTTGACTCCATTGTTCTTGTCTAACCTTTATTTTTGGGGAAAATCAATGAATGTCCTCACAAATCCTTACTCTTGACTTTTCATTTCTTAAGCAGGAATAAATTAAGCTTGCAATATATGGACGCACCCATGAGCTCGAACTAAGAAAATGTTGTATGTTATTGATATCCCTTTCCGTTTAACAATGAATTCTATTCTAGGTTATGTTTCTGTGAGACTGGAGGAGTTCAAGGTTACAGATAATCTATTATTGGTCTAATCCTGTGACCTATAGGTCATAGGTATTGGGAACATTCCTGCATTTCTTAGTTTTCATACTGGTTTGACTAAATATAAGGCTATGGGTTTCGATACCCGGCCTGTTAGCTCATGTAAAACATTTCTTTTTTATACACAATACTTTTAAACTATTGTCAAGATGAGGTTTGTTTCTAGTAGTACTTTACATCTCAATTTCAATAGGGTATCTTGCAGTAATTCATATTTTATAAACATTTAGTTCCGGGTGTGGTCCTGTCAATAACAATGTTTTCTTGTGATTCTATAGTATGGCTTTAAATTGGAAATTTTTAGTGAAATATTCAATATATTTTCTTGCAAAATCCTTCTGATAATAAAGCAACTATATTATAATTTCTTTATAATCTTTGTGTCCATTATTATTTATAACTAATTTCAACGTAAATCCAATTTGTCCCTCCTGCCCATGTTTTATGGTGGAGACAACAATATGGTTGTGTGTTTCCTTAAATACACATGCTCATTTTCAATTCTGTAGAAGTTTAGCCTTGCTTCCTTTCTCTTTTTGGGGGGAAAACATATTTGTTTTAGAAATCCATGGTACATGAGGAATCATTTCCTTTTCCAAGATCTGATCGAGTAAAAGGGAATTCTTAGCTTTGGTACAAACCTAGTTTTTACCTTAACTTACGAAAGATTTGCTACATACTTTATAGATGTAATTAAGTTTTATTTTCTTCATATTTATATTTTGTCAGAGATGTTCATTCTTTTGATTCGGATTCCACATAATTAATGGGAAAAAATCAATATTGAGCAGATGAAAATATTACATATGCGTGTTCCAAACGGTACCAAGGTATGATATAGGTCTATAAGCACACATTTATATTTTGATAGCTGAGAAAAACATATTCATCCGATCTGTGATCAGGTTGATGTCAGTATGATGCTTGATCAAGCGATTGAATATGTGAAGTTCATGCATCTCCAAATCAAGGTGAGCATAAACTCCTATGTTTCTATATCCATCAAATGTTAGGATTTATAGAGATATTTAAGCATAGTTTTGATACTATAAATTTGAGTATAATTTATGGAGAAGTTGTTAATGAATGGTTATTTTTTTGTGGGTATTGTAGCTTCTAAAGTCCGACAAGAATTGGATGTACACGCCTATTGCATTCAATGCGGGCATAGACGTTGGAGCTTTGGGACTTAACGTGATTATTTAAACATTTGGCATAGAGCATTAACTAACAGAAGCCAATGAAATACCTCTTCTCCTCAATCTTATCGCGAAATGCAGGCACTGAATACATAGAGATAAGGTCTCAATGGACAATTAAAAATTTGGGGAGTGTTTTCTTTGTGATAAATTAGCATTGTCATTAAGAATTACCCCTACATTATTGATTCATACTTTCATTCAGATTTGTAAAAAAACAAATTACTTGTAAACCAAATGCGAGAGTATCCATCATAACTTCAGTTGGTTGAAATGTGATGTCGATAGCTTCCTATGCACACAGGAGTATTCTTTCCCACCGAGGGTTACATGTAAGAAAATAATTGTTTGCATTTCAAGAATACATATATTTTAATACTTTTATTGTTCTTAATTATAATATTCAATTCTCCTTCGATGGCATAGGTAGTGAGCGTTTTCCTTCTTTCTCAGTTTCAACTAGCAGCAACAATTGTTACATAAGCTTGGACACATACACACGTAACACTGTATTTTTTTTTACATGATTATTATTTTTATTTACTGAATATGTCGATGGATACTGACATAAGTATTATAGCTTGTAGGTTTCAGGCTCTCCTTGTGACTGGGACTGCAGGCTTCCTCTAATTTTGGTCACTGTTCTTAGTATCTTGGTCCAAATATCGTTTTCAGAGTATCACGGGGTTTCTATACCAGGTTTCAAGCTCTCCCATTCCAGGAGTATTCTTTCCCACCGAGGGTTACATGTAAGAAAATAATCGTTTGCATTTCAAGAATACGTATATTTTAATACTTTTATTGTTCTTAATTATATTATTAAATTCTCCTCTGATGGCATAGGTAGCGAGTGTTTTCATTCTTTCTCAGTTTCAACTAGCAGGAAAAATTGTTACATAAGCTTGGACCCATACGCAGGTAACACTATATTTTTTTAACATGATTATTACTTTTCTTTACTGAATATGTCAGTTGATACTGACATAAGTATTATAGGTTGCAGGTTTTAGGCTCTCCTTGTGACTGGGACTGCAAGTTGCCTCTGATTTTGGTCACTGGTCTTAGTTTCTTGGTCCAAATATCGTTTTCAGAGTATCACAAGGTTTCTATGCCAGGTTTCAGGCTCTCCTATGCCAGAAGTATTCTTTCCCACCGAGGGTTACATGTAAGAAAATAATTGTTTGCATTTCAAGAATACGTATATTTTAATACTTTAATTGTTCTTAATTAGATTATTCAATTCTCCTTTGATTTCATAGGTAGCGAATGTTTTCCTTATTTCTCAATTTAAACTAGCAGCAACGATTGTTACATAAGCTTGGACACATACGCAGGTAACACTGTATTTTTTTTAACATGATTATTATTTTTCTTTCTTGAATATGTCAATAGATACTGACATAACTATTATAGCTTGCAGGTTTTAGGATCTCCATATGACTGGGACTACAGGTTCCCTCTGGTTTTGGTCACTAGTCTTAGTATCTTGGTCCAAATATCATTTTCAAAGTATCACATTCTTTCTATGCCAGGTAAAAAAAGGGTTTTTGCTTCCTATGGCCCCTATCGGTCATGAGCTTAGCCTCATCCTGTAACATCCCGAAATTTTCATAAAAATTAAAATTTCTAAATCATCATTAAATGTTAATAATTGTAAAATGCGGAAATAATAAATGTTCAGTAAATCCAAATAATGATTATGACTTTTATTTATATGCTTGAATGATTGAAATTTGATACATTTGGAAAACAGAGTTCTCCTCGCCAAGGTACTGACAGTTTAAATTTCTGGATGATGATGAAAGGGGTCCCATGAGGTGCCCCGAGGCTTACTTAGCTATTCAGCTAAAGCATTGTACCCGTCCTTCATGTGCAGATTCACAGGTAAGAAATAGCGATAATTTCAGAGTATTTAATAACCATTACAAAAATGAAAACTGCTAGTGCTCCGATGCTACAGTTATGGTTTCCTTTCAATTCTCGTAAGAAGTGACTTGACTAGCTCAAAAGTTGCAGAAGTCGTAAGTTTCTGAGTGTGGTCGTTATTAGCTTTTTGCATTTAAGAGTTTATGGCTTCCCTTGTTACCATTCCATGAATGACTTGCGGCTTTTAAAATAATCTTTTATAATTTTCGACTTGTGAAATAACTATTGCAAAGAAACATGGTCCTATGCAACAATAGTGAGGGCGACAAGGTGATTCTAAGTCTTTTATTACCTAAGCAATTATATTGGTAATGTAATATACATTATTACCCTACCATGCAATTTATGCGATGGTTCTTATGTGGCAACTATACCCTAAAGGGTGTAATCCTTTAAATTTATGACATGAGCAAGCTTGATGAACTTTAATAATAAGTGGGGCTGAACCTATCCATACCTTAGGTATTGAATGCGACCTAGGTTGATTTGTTATGCTATGAGTGCACTTATATTGACTTAAGTAGAACCTACGAAATCTTTTATGCATACTACCGATATATACTTTAACCTTGGTTATGGTTGTAAAGTAAATGTGATACCCGTTGCTCCTATGGTTGGCAGGTGGGTATGATGGCGTGACAAATGTATGGCCTACGAGTTAAAGGCATCGTAAATGAATTGGTTTTTTCAATTAAGTTTCTAGCTACTGCATTAATGGAATTATTACATGAATGTTATAGTGGATAACCAGCACGTGAAAAGATTCACTAGTGCTCAGTTGTAACAGGCCTCCTGCCTTGGTGTCTACTGAGTTGGCGAGGTCGTGGAATAGTAAGTAGATGGGTGATTAATGCTGCAACTACCATTCACCAACGTGGCTTATTGGTAGTAGATCTCCATCATCGATTTGTGGTGAGTTGGGATTGTCGTGAACCCTAAACGTAACCTTCAGGGCGTTGTAACATTTTCTTTGGCATTCGTTTCGGTGGTAGGGTTTGGGGTGAGACCAACCGGCCGAGAGGCTCTTAGGTTTTGGTGTTTTTTTTAGCCTCCCTCGGGCTCAAACCTGAGACCTGCAACAATCTTCAACCTACAAGTAAATACGATCAATAAGGGGCCAAGTCCGGAAAAGAATAGTATAGCAACCACAGGATTGTATGAGTGCGTCCCTTCGGTGGCGTTATAGTAACTTAAGGGTCTGGAGTTTCAAAATCGAGTTTGAAAGTTTCGCAAGTGTTGCCACAGTATGCCCTCCGAGTTGGGTCTTTCTCCTTCAAGGTGGATGGATGGCTTCGTCCTTCTTCTGTCGATGACATAGGTACAGTGTTGTTTGAATAACTTAGAGTTTTCCTTGTGCATGCATCGACATTTTGTGAATATTGTTTAACCCTGAGCATGTTTTGCTTGTCAGGTTAGCTCTCAGAGAACAATGGTATGCTTGGAATTTTTGACGGGGAAACTACAGCGTAACCACCGGTAAGCGTCGGTGGTATCCCTACCTCATGGTTCTCCTAGATTCGAACTTTAGTCGACAGTTGTGAGTGTCGACAGGGTTTGGAAATGTGTTTTCTCGGTAGTGGCTTTTGCCTCGACTGCAAATTTTGGGAGATCATAACTGCTGGGGTTTTAGTTTAGCGTAGATGATGTAAATCTTTCTAAAATGTAATACCAACCATGCCTCGGCTCGGCGAACTCGATAGGGTTGAACCTTCAATGTTTGCAATGAATTTTTACAGTATTTAAACGTTTAATGTTTATAGTTTTTACACTTCTAATTCAATGATGGAAGCAAATGTTGAACTTAAGGAAAAGAAAATGTTTACTATGGTTCGTCTCGGTAATTAGCTGCGTAGTGTGAAAATGGATTTTGAATGAAACAATCAGCAAACAAAAAGAAGGGTTTTCTGTAAGATGTCACAGTCCGATTTTAATCAAATGGAAACTCTCAGTGCTAGGGTTTAACATTACGTATAGTGTCTTAAACTCTGATTTTCAAATTGGCTTTCTAATAGAATGAAACGCATGTTTTAAGTGTTTGACCAATGGATGGCCGTAAGCCGATAATGGAATACCTAGCTTACAATACATCTGTGCATATTTTGAGTTTAGGAGTTAATTAAAGGGTGTTGGTTTAGCTTGAATACCACTGTGTGTGATGTTAAACCCTATCCTGTCGATGATAATGCAAGAATGGAGTTCTAAAATGAAAAGTGCTGGGCTGTAATGACGTTTACATGCAAGAACAACAGTTCTATTTCTATAGTTAGAATACCTATGATAATTTTATGAAATGAACACACTTGATTTTGCAGCTATTAAATGTTTGTAAATATTAATATGGAAAGAATACATCAAACCCTGGTTTTGGTGTAGAGATTTAGTATTTTACTCTGTTAGTTGATAAAATAATTTCTACCCTTTTTTATTTAAGAACATGCTATTCTGTGATTTAAATTTTTCCATGTACAGTTGATAATACAGAATCAAAGAAATTTACAGAGTATTTGTCAGTTAATTTAGTCTACCTATCAATTTAACATTTCATCTACTTTAAACTCTATCTCTCAGTACACGTCCAGCTTGGATCTTGGGAGAAAGGATGGAATAATACAGTACCTTTATTTTTGAACAATGATAATACAGTGATGACAATAATTTCTATAAAGATCGGTGAGATTCAATTAACCATTAAAATAGAAGTATGGGAAGGTGGTTAAACAGAATGCATGATATTGGTTTCTTTCTCAAGAAATAACTGATGAACAGTAAAACCTAGATGCTAACACCATGTCCACCTTCAGAAGTTAGAAAGGAAATTATTGTGATAGCTAGTTTTTGATATGTTGTTTCAGCATACAGAGTTGAACAGTATATTCAGTGGATGTAGAGATTTAATTTGCAGCTACTAAAATATCTAGAAAATGAGATGCCTGGGAAATATAAATCTGTGCATGGGTGTCTCTTGGGGTTATGAAATTAGATGCATGTTAGGTTCTACTTGAAATGAACAGATTTAATGCTACCTCTCTGTATTGGAGCACGATGCAGCCTCACGCATGGGGAAAAATGCAGAGGAGTCATTTTATCAGTTAAGCAATTAAAATCAAATCAGGATCTTAACATTTTACTGCTACTGATCATTAATAACATTTCCAAGCCAATTACTGAAAGGATTCATGTAATTGGAAACACAGAAAAAAAAATGTAGAACCTGAGTGTGGTAGGAGGAACAAATCACTCAAGAAGCCTGTTCCATCCAACCTACTCCTAAACAACCAAGATGCCTTCCTTAGGACCCTCGAGCCCGTCCACTAATCCACCAGGAAGAAGAAAGTTCGGAAGCTTAGGATCTCTACTTGCAGCAACAAGAAATTTATCCAGCCTTACAGGCTTATTAGTCAATGGGACCTACACCAGCACCTCTGGTTTGTCCTTCTCATAACATTTTGCAGACTTATACTTGCACTCTCTACAGCCTCCCTATTTGAATCTCTTAGTTATCACCTGATGCACATGAGGAAATGTTTCTGCAGAAAACATTGTAAGAGCTCCTTGCTTAACCCTTTATAGACTGCCTAGGTATTTTTTGTAATTAACTGGTCATTAGTGAACTACCTGCTCACCTCCCTCCACCTGGAGGGGAAAATGCCACAAAACTAGGGGGAGTTGTCCCATACCAACGGCTAATGGTAGAGTGCAAATGCTGCCATCTGTCCCAAGCCTTCCAGCAGCTTCCATTCCTCCTAGTGGGCCAGTGAACACTCTTGTAACAACTTTCTTGAGTGTTTGTCTCCCATTTTATTTATTAAATAATAATAATGAGTCATTACATTCATCTTTGACCTAATTTGGTCATAATTACAAAACTTGTAATTATAATTTAACACAAAGTATTTTGCAAAAAGGATAATAATAGAAAATAATTATTCTCAAAATTTGGGTAGGTGACACATCCTATACATTATCATGAGGGTTTTGTTGTGGATTTGTGATCCCATTACGACCTATTTATTGTATTTTTGGTAGTAACATATTGTGTTCACACCTTGCATTGATAACCTATGTTTTAATACTTTTTTGTTTTTACTAGTTTTGAAATCATGTTATCCCTATACGGCTAACTCTCCCTTTACTTTTTATTCTCATTTTTTCATGCTTAAGTCCCGAATTTAAGTGGAAGCCTTGATCTGAAAAAGAGATTAAGCATCACCCTTTCACACAAAATCTCTTGTTCTGGATACAACTCACTCCCTAATCAGATACAATTTTATTTATGGATGAGCTCTCGGTGTTGTTCACTCGCACATTGGGTTACTTGTTTCCTTTCTGCAAAGAAATGCCATCGGAGGATGTAATGTCCCCATGGGATATAAAAGGGTCTAGGGGCATATAATTAGCTCTCTTAGGCTAATTACTTTATTTTTAGTGCAGCGGATAAACCATAAACATTTATTTCTATTTTTCCAAAATTAATTGTGACACAAAATCCAATAATTAATAATAATTATAAATTCATTAACACATCCAAAATATAATCTAAGGACTCAGAAGGATTCTTAACATCATATAACATCATAAAAACTTTAATACAATCCATACCAGATATGATAACCACTTCTAAATGCTAATTATTCTTAATCACAGTTAACTAGTAATTAATGTACTAATTCTGACACTTAGCGCATAATTGATGACACTTAACATAAATTCATTTGTTTATAAACTAATAATAATTATTAACCCCAGTGGCTAATTAACACCTAATATAATGTAAATAAGGCCTAATTATCATTTTCCAATTAATTAAACAAAACAATTACGAAAATGACTCCACAAGACTAGATAACTAGTATTTAACACAAACAGCTAATCTTGCACGAATTCAACACACAACCATGCCAATGAACCAAAAAGTGAACCTATAGAAATTATACATATATTTAATCATGCACATACATACAAATAAAGTTTCATTTTCAGGTCATATCCTTTCACATAAACGATGATTCTTTCAAGCTAAATAAGTGCAACTAGTTAATAAACATTGCTAGGAATTTGACCCAATCAATTGTACTGAGTTCCAGAGCACACAGAGGCAATGGTAAGGATATGGAAAATAGAATTATACATAAAAATTAAAGTACAAAAAACAGAGCATATAGCTGTACATTCCAAAAATTACGAAAACATAGATTCAATCTACAAAACTAGTTACCAATTTCCACCGATTTGAATCTAGTTTCCGTTTCTAGTTTCCAAATGCAAAACAATAAGAAAGTATTGACTAATGTAGCTCATGGAAATCATATCATAGGTTCAATAAAGCCAAATGGTTGTAGCTTTAAGTTTATAGTTGAGGAAATGTAGACATCATATCAAGTGGAAAGAGAGGATTCTTTGAGGCAAAAGCGTAGGAGGTCATCATGGTCATCAGGAATTGGTGTCTTGACTAATAATCAAATTTTGTCGACTTAATCTTGGGATTCAAGCTTGTTGTATAGTTCACATTCATCGGATCATCGTCTAGGGAAAAGGGGTACATATTATTCCCCCGTATATTCTATGGGAGAATGTCGATCTCGACCTTCTGTTGGTATGAACATTTATGTGTTAATACATGTATCAATTGTAATTTTGTGTGTGTTCAAAAGTTTATACATGTTTACACATGTGTTTGTCTTTGTGTTTGTGTTTTAAGCACAGCAAGGTTCAAAAGAGGCTTGTAATTATATATAGAGGGATGAAGGTTGAGCAAGGAGGACATATGTTGAACCAGATGTGGGTGTAGAGAAAGGTTCGGAAGAGGCTCATAATTCTACACAGAGAGACATAGGTCGAGCAAGGAGGACATACATTGAACTAGATGTGGGTTGTACACACATAACAACTTATCCATCTGATTTACCTGAGGATATTCCATGGGAAAGTGGTGTTCAACAAATGACCCTTGAAAACTATAGATATCACTATGACAAGTTGCAACATGATCTTTCTAGTTTGGATCTCCCTCGAGAGAGAAAACAAATTCTAGGTATCGTTTTGCGATCATTACAAAAATTCATTGAGGCATATGAGGATCTCAAACCAACTGCAAACGGTTTTGTTGACTTGATGCGGAGGAGAAGGGCACAAGTGATGGGTCCAGACAAGTGGGATGTTGTGAAGGAGAGAGTGACCAAAGAACACGCCAATTCAATGTTTAACTTCAAAGAAGGCTTAAAGCGAAAAATATTGAAAGTGCAATATTTCAAGCACCCTGAACTTGCACATCTATTATATTATTGGTTCCTTGTAGCCTATGGTCGGCTTCCATGGAATGATGAGGTTCCTAATAATTTCGCCAAATTTTTTTTTCCAAATTTCTTTTTTAAATATGAATTCAGACTATACCAATCTTCATTCTGAATTTAATGGAGTTGGAAAGGGGCGAATATACGATCGAAAAGGTGCTCTTAGAGATCCCACAACTCTTCGACCTCCACCCCAGATATATCTCCCAGCCAGGCTTGTGACTTTAAAATAGGAGATGGAGCCCACATCCCAACTTGGGACAACTGCAAGGGATTCTGTTACCGAAGGTTTAACGTCACCATTTATACAATTTGATGTGGGATTGGTTCGAGAGAGGGCTTGAGCCACTATTCATCAAAAGTTTCTTTACAAAACGAATGATGAGGTACATGGAATGAGCATTGAATATCTTAGGGATTATACTAAGGTTTGTCGCAATATAGCTTTAGATGTCCTATCCCATGACACATCGAGTATAGGAGAGGTCTCTTGTTTATGTACATACAATCTATTTAATTGTTTTATTCATTTTTAATTGAACTTTTTGTTACATTATATCTATGACATTATGTATTTTTTGATGTATAGTAATAAATACATTACATAAATGTTTATTGGTTGCAGTTTTCTAGAATGTTGAATGAACATAATTTTCGACTCTCCACTAGTGAAAATGTAGAAGAGCATCTTAAAGAGGTGTATTTATTATTTACATATTTATATTTATGTTTGAAAGATATTGTATGCTTTTTTTGAATTTTAATTTATCTATGTATCTTATTTTTAATGTGACTTATCCATGCAGGTTCATTTAGATTCCAACTTTTTTGATGATTTTCCATCTCTTGTGAGCTCACGATTTCAATTTTTTTGTTTTGGTTTTAAGTGAATTGCTTAATTTTAGTTTATTTTGCTTGCACAATGTTTTATTTATTAATAAAATTTAAATTTTAGGGAACACGAAACATATGGAAATTGGTGGTGAGGATATAGGTTCTTCGATGGGCGTGGACATTGGCACTGAGGTAATTTTGTTAATAATTGAACTATTCTTTTCAAATTTTTTTATAAGTTTAATATTTTAATTTTTCGAATTTAGTTTAAAATTGTTTAAATAATTTATGAGATTCATAATTTGCTTTTATACATGTTGCAGGTTGGGTCTCTTCAAGGCAAAGGGAAGACCCGAGTGGATGATAGTGGTGGACTTTGATTTAGAGAATGATTTTTATTAGTTTTTTTTTGTTTTCCCATACTGCCATATTTCATATATTTGCATGTTGATACATATATTGTAGTTGTTTTGGACATCCAAGAATTATTTTTGGATTATATATGTACATTGAACTCACATGTTCAAGAAATGTTTTTTTGGATTATATACATGTACATTGAACTTACATATTTTGTATTTTCTTTGAATGATCTAACTTTTTTGGGGGGGATAATTGCATAGCATACTTTGTGTGGTAAATGCTTAGAATATGATTTTGCATGATGTTCATGAATGTATGCTCAATCTTGAAATGGTTTTAAAAGATATTAGCACACATGTTTTAATGTTTAAAGTACTTTATTTTATGAATAATATAAAGTCCATGTGATTGTTGTTGGAGCTTGTCCTCGCAAATCGGAATATTCTAGATCACTGTGTGATGTAGAACAACACTATTTAGCTGATGTACCTTCTTTTCGTAATTTTCAGATTGCAAATTTTATGTAAAGTAGACATTAATTATTTGTTGTTTTAAATTAGTTCATAGAATATAGTGTTTTGCAGTTTGCACTCCTGAATATTTATTTATTAAATTTTAGTATATGATAGCCTTATGTTTTGATAGGTGCAATCTAAAGTTAAAAGTTTTAAGACCCACGAGATTTAATCTTTGATTGCAGATTTGTGGTATTGACAATTTTTGAGTGCATATATTTGAATTTTTGAGTGCAAATGTAAAAATTTCATAGTGCAGATGTAAAAATTTGTTTGTAGATGTAAAAGAAATTTAGTGAAGGTTTCAACCCTCTTGGTTTTCTTTTAATATATGATCTTGGTTTCAACAATAAACTTGAATTTCATATAAAAGATAACTTGAATCTTATATAAATGATTCATACCTTAAATTGTTAACTATTGATTCATATGTTCAATGTTCGGGTACAACACTTTTGTAGTTGGTGAACTATAGATGATGCTGAAATCATGGAAAATGGGGATTTAACGATTTTTTTTTAATCATAAGAAAGGAATTTAGGATGATGAATCTTATGCTAAATTAGAGCAATGATTTTAGACAACAATTTGATAAACTTTCATCGGTTTGTTGTAAATAACCATTGCTCTAATTTAGCATAAGCTTCATAATCCTCCAGTCCTTGTTTGTGACTAAAAATCAAATGATCGTTATCTCCATTTGCCATGATTTCAGTTATGCAAACTTAAATAATTATGTTCAATTCCATCATCATATAAAATCAGATCTTCATATAATCTAGATCAAATGGAACTAAATTCTATCTACACAAGTGATATTGTCAAGAATTCAAAATCAGATCTTCATATAATCTAGATCAAATGGAACTAAATTCTATCAACACAAGTGATATTATTCTTGTGCATGTATCATTTATTTAAAAACCATAGGTTAGCAAAGTTCCAAAAATTTCATGGATCAGATTCATATGAATTGTTCATCCCACCACAAAGCCACTAATGGATCAAGAATAATAATTTCCCATTTATATAAATACTAATTTCATTCATCATACAATTACTATTCTAGAATTTTCTATTCATAATACATTAGAGAAATATGAAATGGATTCATCACAATCCAAATCTTTTCACGAAATTACACATTAAAGACCACACACATTACCCTAAAATCCTTCAAATTCAATCAAGGTCAAATGGTTTTAACTTTACAACCACATATAAAAATTGATATAAGGATTCCAATTTAGGATTTCCTTCACATACTTAAATACCATAGATCCCCCAATATAATGGACTCAATTAGCTTAATCTAATAGAGGTAGTAGTAGACAATCAACTTGTTATAGAGAATTCTCCATCATTTTCAAACATTTCTTAAACAATTTAATACTACATCAATAAGTCATACACCACATGTCCATATTTTCACATGACATAACATAATTATTCAATCATGTCTAAGAATTCAAACATTTCTTAAACAATTTAATCCTACATCATTAAGTCATTCACCACGTGTCCATATTTCAACATGACATAACATAATTACTCAATCATGTCCAAGAATCTTTAAGCAATCATTCTTAACAATTAGCAATGTTTTTACAAGATCATGTTTAAACTCTTATTCTAGTTCCCATACAAGTCTTGTAAAATTACATTTGCAATCAACATTCCATAGTTGAAAGATAACATTTTTCAACTTTTTTCAACTTTTATTAAAGTTCGCATTACCAAATAATTATCGAATCAATTTCAACATGCTAAAATACAATCATTTTATTAATGACATCTCAGCCTAGATGCCATCTTCTTACACATTACCAAATAACACACCAAGTCATCATTCCATCATCCATTTTCAAGCATACACAATCATAAACACAAGCTTATAAAACATAAATAAAAATATGACACCTCAATATCATAGTCATAGTTCTCAATATAAAAATATATTGTACACAACATTTGACATGCACAAAATAAGTATAAATCTCTATTCATCATCATTAAATATTACACAGTCATCTTCCACATAGAGGCTAAAATGATGCCATAGTTCTCCTATAGTTCTCTTAACCATGATCAATTAATTTCCAATATGGTTAAAAACATTGCAATGGAGTGCCATCCTCAATTATTCTTTCATGGTCATATTTGGACATTTTTCATTTTCTAGTTTTTTTCTTTTTCTTTTTCGATGGAACTTGTACTAATTTTATTTTAGATGCACATACTAAATGACTATATTAACAACATATAACATCAGTTTCATAATCTTGAAAGTAGACATAATTTTCAGTCATATGGATTTGTTGAAAAAACAACCTTTAAAAATGATCGATCCTCTCTCATATGTAAATCCTTTGTCATCATAGTTCTCCAATAACTTCATCTTTCCTTCCGTGCATCGCATCAAATAATATTTCACTTTTTCTTTGTTGTCTAAAGGTGCAATCACAGTGAAAACATCTCCTGTGCAAATTACAATTGACGTCAGGGTTTTTAAATCAATTAGATTGACTATACACATAAGGTGATGGATGTAACAATGAACAATCAACAAAGAATTTGTAAGTTCTATATATATATATATATAATTTATATGAAGTGAACAATCATTGTTTATAGTTTATTTCATTACCTTCTCTAACAAGATCTAAAATTCTATCACCATAAGATGATATTGCTATTTCTTCTGATTCTAATTCTTCTAAGCTTGCTAGTGGCATTTTCCCCTTTGGATTATCTCTGTGTGTTTCCAATGTTTTACGTAGTTGTTCATTATGTTTTCATGAACTTCTGTAGATTCAACATTTTCAATGCAAATATGACAAAAGCATGATTTCTTTCTACTGTCAAATGCAAACACATTTTGGAAGGATTTTGTCTAAAAAGAGTGTAAATCTCTAGTCCCATGTATGGTGCCAGCCTCATATGGGATTGATCTATCTATATCTTAGATTCCAATCATCCAAAAGAACCTACACAATATATGACAAATTACAAAGGATAACTTTTAATGTTAGTGTACATATACTTAAATGATAGAAGTTTTCAAATAACATTTTTTTAAATTGACAATTAATATAAATAAAAAAATTGTGTACATACATGCAAACATCTTTTGATTGTTGATTATAATCATGGCTTAGATGTAATTGACACCATTGGACAACCTATACAGCTGAATGAAATCGCGCAGAAGAATGGTTCATTTGCCATCTTCGAAGTGCTCTTTTTACACATGCTCCTGCACCATCATGTTCACCTTTTCCATGTCCAGTTTCAAAGAAATTTCAACGATGTTTAATGTTCGTTGCTTTATGAAGTCGACATAACCAAAAAATGATCATGAAGATTTAAGTAGTCCCACACATCCATACGACCATATCCAATGTTCATTGAATTTAAATTCACGTCTTTTTAATGATTCATAGAAAATATTTTCAATACAATACTAAACAAAATGTGTATCGTGTGTACGATCATCATTGATATAAAAAATGATATTCTTTAATCACATCTCAATTGTCACACGTGCTTTCAATGCCATCAACATCATGTTGAGAATGTCTATATAGAACATGGAAAAATATTGAAACTTGGTCATAATGATAGTATTCACTTTGTATCTCCTTTTGTGCAGAAAATGTGTAGTTTTCTGCAAAATCAACCATAGACAAAATTGTTCCAGGTGGAAAAGTTTCACGAGACCGTTTGAATTGAAGGTCTTTCCATCGTGCTCTATGTGAGTACTTGGTGTATTTATAAATTTCACTTTCAAATTTCTTCATAAAATCCGTCACACATATTTTATCTTCTCGCAAATCAATTCGCTTGGAATGTGAATCACTAGAACTTGTAGCATAATTGGTGTATTCATATCTTTTCCAATCAACAGTTACATTTGAATGATCATTATCAATAGGATATTTATTGCGGAATAAAACTAGATTCCCACAATGATGCTAATTTTTTCCATTAACACATTTATTATTGTAAAACAGTTCATCGTGATCTCTCTAACATAGAATTTGAGATATGAATTCATGTATTGTGGGCGGAGGTGGTGAATTTGTCCAATTTGTTTGACCAAATTCAAGAAAAATATCGTAATATAATTCAAATTGCACATGATAACGACAACAACATCTGTCACGTATAGTAATAGGTCTAACATACCATGGTTTTTGTTGTGCTAATGTAGTGATTGACATATTAATTCCATGATTATCCTCCTTGAATTTATTGAACAATTGTACTTATGTCATTTCCATTATATGTTTTGCATGGATTTTGTATTCATTTCGTGATACTCTTTGTCGTATCACATCCCTTGAATTTGGTGAAACTCGAGCATGTGCCAACCAATATTTATGTACAATATCTTTAACACCTTCTCTCATTCTATCCTTGTAAGGTTGTCTACAAATAATTTCCCAACAAGCAAGTTCATCATTTTCATTTATTTGCATTCTGAATTTGTTATGTTTGTATAATGTCTTTCTTGAGGTTCCTATTAGTTTTTCTATTTGTGTTGTCAAACAATTTTTTCTAGTACTAGCTGAAATAATTGTTGTCTAAATTGCTCTATGTGTAGATTTGGTATCTTTCTTCCTGGATTTTCCAAATTTTTTTATTGCATCACTTATATTTTCTATCACATTATGTTTCAATTTCGACTCTTTTGTCACATTGTGAATACCCAATAATGACATAGCACATATTAACTTATTGGACACTAATAAACATCTCAAAATTTGCACTTGTCCTGCTATTGAATTTTTTTTGAGAAAATCATCATAAATTTACATAGCACGATATCGTGCAACATGTGTGGCTATTTTTTCTCCATATTTGTCGCAATCAATGTCTTCTAACATTTCATTATCAATGGTGAAAGCACCTATACATTAAGTTAAATTTAATTTAACATATATCCAAAAATACAATTCATTATAAAAAATGAATTTGGAAAATACATGATATATATAGACCAGGTCCAATTTCTTATTCTTGAACTTGATCTTCAATATTGACTTCATCAACATTAGCACGTAAATCCCTATTTACATCTTCAACAATGGTCTCTTTAGCTTCAATTTGTTCTTCTTGTACTCTATTTTCAATATCCATTTCATCAACATTATCATGTAAATCTGTATTTGTATCTTCAATAATTGTCTCTTCTGTTTGTGCAACCATTTATTTTTTGGCATAATAATTGAGTCTTTATGTTTCCCTATGAGCATCATCATCACATTTACAATCACTTTTTCTTTGTAATTTTCTCTTACTACCCATGATTGTTTAATCTGTAGAGGTTAAATTAAAGAATCATCATTTTATAATAAAATAAATAAAAATTTAAGATTTAAAAACAGTTACTATTTTTTTTTTTGGAGTCTTTCAACCTATTTATAAAAACATGAACTGAAATCTACTTCACCTTATAAAAATCTTGTAAGACTCCTTTGAAGAAAAACTCCTTGCAAAGAAATTTCCTTTGAAAAAACCCCTTGAAAAGAAATAAGAAATCTCCTTGGAAAGAAATAAAAAACTCCTTAGAAATAAATCTCCTTTGAAGAAAAAATATTTGGAAAGAAATAAGAAATCCTTGGCAATAAATATCCTTTGAAAAAAACCCTTGGGAAAAAATAAAAACTCCTTGGAAAGAAATAAAAAATCCTTGGAAAGAAATCTCCTTTGAAAAAACCCTTTGGAAAGAAATAAGAACTCCTTGAAAAAAATCTCCTTTGAAAAAACCCCTTCAAAAATATTTTATATAGACATCTAGATAAAAGAAGATGCAAAATAATGACTCATTTAGTTTTATTTATACAATTTTAAATAATTTAATTTCTTTTCTTTTTTTTCCGGCTGACGAAATTTTTTTGCGTTTTGTTTTTCGTCCGAATAACCGATGACACTTTTAATGGTCTTCTAACAGAAAATATTTATTCATCCGAATAATTATTCGGTCGAATAATATCTGAAACCTGAAAACAATGTTGTTTCCAGGCTTCTCTATTTTCGGAAAGGAAAAACCATCTGTTACAGTGCAAATCGACTGTCAGACTTGATACCATTAGTTTATTCATTGAATCTACTCTCCGTTGGTATAGATTTTGTTGTGTTTAGGTGGGATTTGATAATTGTAATTATTTTTTTTGTTAACATGTGTCTAGTTTGGTTTCATTGATCTCAAAATGAGGTGACATGAACAATCCATAAGTTTAAAAATAAACCATAAAAAAATTGAAAAAAATATGGTGTGGTTAATTGGAGTGTCTACTTCAAAAGCGTAGTCTTAGATGTTTTATTTTTAGTTTAAATTGAGAGAAATCACGTCAAAAAAAACATGTTGAAAATTAACAAGCTTTCCCCATTGATCAAATTCAAAAAAATATAATAATTAGTATATAGATCCATTGGTTACAAAATTATAGTCATGTAGTAGTACATTTTGTGTAGATTGTCGTAACATATTTTTTTTTTACAAAACACAAGTTTAACAATGATTTTAGCCTCCCCAAAAAACATGACTATTTTTTAGTCCCTTCATTTTATAAGAACATACTGTCGAACATTTGCCAAATTGACATATCAAATCTCAATACAAAAATTTAAAAAAATAATAAATAGAAAGCTAACATAATTCTGTAAAAGTTTTCTTTCACTGAAAAGTGATTTTCTAAATGAAAATATCACTTTTGTTCGCCCAAAGTCTAAAAACATGAAAAAACCAGATTTATTTTCTCATACGACCCCCCAAAATAGACACCCATATTCATGGATTCACCCCTAGAGATATTTTCAAACTGATTTTATTTAAAATTTGTAAGAGGCTGAAACACATGGATAACATTGGGCATGGAGCCAAAAAACTAAAACATTTAAGAATCAATAGAGTTTAAACAATGAGGATTTTTGCAAAGGCAAGGAGGTTATCTTTTATAGTAAAGTTTTTGTTTGGCAGGTGGTATTTGAAGAAAGAACGACAGTCCATCAATATTAGGAATCGATAATGGATGAATCCAACATTGAATTTAGGGGGAAAATGTGAATACTTTGATCTGACTAAACCATAGCATAGTTACATGAATTCTTATTTTAAAAAAACTCTCATCAAAGCATGAAGGGAAAACATAATGAAAATAATTTCCCTAGAAATAACAAATCACATAAGGAAAGGAAAAATACGGACTGTAAATCGATAACATGGGAATCTTCACTCTTGAAAATATGCTCAACTCTGCTTGGCCATCTTTATTCAAAATTGAAATAGCTCAATACAAAATGCATATCTCTTCATGGGTTCCAACCCCCTCTCCTATTACATTGTCAAAATTTGTTTTTATACACAAAATCCTCTTGAGGAAAAACCTAACTACTTTGCCACTAAAAATAGTAATCTATAACTACTTATTACATATGTCACAAAACTAAATTTGCATAATCTCCAAAACTGCTAGAAAATAGTTGTTGCTAAGTGTTCTGTCCCTATTGATTTTTTTCCATGAGAGATTGATTTGGATGCCCTTTGAATGTTCAACTACTTCCTTCATTTGTGGAACTAATTTCCTAAAAATAGAATGAAGATAACTTGCTTGAGTTCTGGGATTTATGAGTTTGATTTTGTGCCTGAAATATTTTCCAATTTGAAAAATGTATGCTTGGCAACCATACGTTCTGGCAATGGACGAGCTGGAAAAGGTAATTCTTGTCTTCTTCTAACTGCAGGAAATGGGTCCCAATCATTCGTTAACAAACGAAAAATGTTATGTCTTCACGTGCACTCAGTATTTTATACCCTCTGAAAGGTGGTTTCATGGTGGTGGAAGGTAGTTTCCCTTATCACCTTCCCAACTTGTGAAATGATGTATGGTTGACACGTGGAAGGTGGTTTGGAATTTCACAACCACCCACCACTTCTGCTATAGTTCGCATGTTGGAGATGCGAAATGGATGTGACCCGTTGGTCTATCCACCAATTTATCAAGCGTCATTGATCCTTTATTCCTTTTAACCCCTTTTTAAATGGCTATTTCGGGAATTTTAAAGATGTTATACCTTGCACTTTTTCTCAAGCAAAATATTTTCTCCACCATCGATCTTGGTTTTGTCTTCAATCTGGATCGTTGATGCTTTTACACGATATCCTAGGATATTATGCTCTTATTTTAGCTTTGCATTAACATTGTTGATGGTCATATGTGTAGGGCCCCTCCTGTAGGGTCCTCACGAACTGAACTTGAAACTTAACGAATTAATACAAAATAGATTAAATACCATAAATTTAGAGAGAAATAAAATAAATTAACTAAATAACTTAACAAATATAGACAAAACCATAACCTGTCAACCCGATCCATCTTGTCTATTGCCGTCTACGTCTTCCGTAGGATCCCTCCAGCAAAGCTCGTTTAACCATTGGCGAAGCAACCATTAGCTTCGCCACCCAACCGTAGGATTATGCTTTCATTCGCATAGCCACCCCCGAGCTTCAGGTTGTAGTGCTCACACACACAATTCGAGAAACTCCTAAATGGGTTTCTCCCCCACAAGAATTTCTAGCCAAACCCCAATAGCAGCAAGTCACTCACTTTTTCAAGATTACGATAACCATCCAAAAACTGGGTCCCTTACCCATCTCCAAAGCCTTCCTTAAGTAGGAAATTCCCCTGTGACACATGTTGCTTCATGCAAAATACCCAATTTCTTAATATTCAAAAGGTAATTTATCTCACAAATCCATGTGTCCATTTTTATAGAAGAATGCACTTACTTTCCTAAATTTACTCAAGTTTGTCTTTAAGATGCTCACTCTAAATTATATTTTGTGGTTGCATGTGGTGTTAGCTAATAATTCAAGCCTAGGATTCCATTTTGCTCCTAATATAATTATTTCTAACATTTTAAATATTAAAAAGTATTTTCATGTGTAAATGCCTAAAAAAAAATTATTTCTATTATTTTTAATACTAAAATGTATTTTCATGAGAAAGTGTTCTAAATGCAATTTTATATGGTTTTTATGCATAAAGTTTACCAATTCATCCCTTCTAGCCCTTCTAGGACCTAGGTGCCACACCATTGAGCCCATCTGTCCTTTATGCTCATCTTTCGACATGGTACCACTCCGTCGGGTCCATTTATCCATCGTATGCATTTCTCGGCAAGGTACGACATCGTTGGGTCCTTGCGTACATCCTTTCCGTTTCTCGGCAAGGTACCACACCGTCGGGTCCTTCTACCGATATCTTTTCATTTGAATTATGGGAACTTCATGTAGGGATTTAGGATTCGTTACCTTCAATCCTCCGTCTACACTCTATTGGTGACTAATGGCATTGAGGAGTAAGTTCGTTCTTACTGTGCACCCCCCAACTCATACGTGACCAACTCCATCATGGTCCACTACGCACGAATTCACGTGTCCCCGAGTAAGCGGATAATGACTTTTGAACTCAGTCGTGGGATTCCATAGGAATTCGACACCGTTGTCATTCTTCCATGTGTTTGTACTCTACTCCCTTCAATTCCTTTGTGTGCCCGTCGGTGAACTGTTTCACCTGTCGCTACACACATCTCAGAAACATATATTAATAGTCCTATTCTCATTCGTTATATTTCAATCCATAAACCCGCTAATCGTTAAGCAAATTCCAGTTTACTCATAACATCATACGTTCCATTAATTAGTAAAGCATTTCATCAATATGTATTTCTTTTGTTCTCATCTCATAATTCATCATACAAATATTCGTTAAGCATCATATTCACATAGCACATTTTTCACAATCAGGGCTAATCATTAAGCAAGATGTAATCAATCAATTATCCCACTCTGCACATATCATTTAATTCATTAATTCATTCATCAATTATTGTCGTCATTCACATCTTTAGGTTTTCCTCAATCATTTAAGACATATCAAGGCTCAAGAGACCACTTTATTAAAGTTGTTCGGTCGAGTCACTCGACAGGTGCCCTTAAGGTCCAAATTCATTTTAGGGGCATTACAATATGAAACACTTTACTTAGGAAGTTTTGAGTCCTCCTATAAGCACCTTATTTTCTATCTTAGGTGATATTGGAAACAAATCTTAAATTCGCTACTTCCCAATCAATTAGAAAAATTATTGTGCTAACAGTGATGACACTCAACCAATAAAGGAGGGGAGGTCTCTTTCTCTCTTTTCTATAACAACTCCTTCTTTCACAAAAGCGTAGCAAATGTTCTTATCCCACTTGCTATCTTTATCACACCATTGATATAAGTTTCTTCATGCAACAATGCTCTAAACAATGTCATGGTAGAGGTATGGGGGCTCTGATAACATTGTGAGGGCACATTGGAGCAAAGAGGGAAAAGATTCCCAGAACCGTAATAATTTTCATTAAACAAAAAATAATTTTATATAGGGAATAATTTTGGCTACTGTAAATACAATTCATGACAAGCATGCTAGAAAACTTGAAAGAGAATTGTGATGCTATGTTAAATTATCAGTGAAAATGAATAAAGTTGTTTCATTTCCACAATGGGTAACGCATCCAATTGACCTAGATCTACTACATACCATGGACCGATGTGTTATGAACAAGTTGCAACCACGTATCCATGAATTAACACATTGGTTGGTGGAAAATTAAATTGCTTGTTGGGATATCAATACACCATTAAATTTGAGGTGAAACTAGAAATTACCAAGTACAAAATGTGGCGAGAGGAATTAATTCCAACACAACCATTGAAATGAACTATAACTAAAACCTTGTATCAAAGACAGGAAACATTGAAATCAATGCAAAAAACATTGAAATGAATGCACAAACACTAAAATCGATGCTTCCATGTAATCCAATTTTCACAATTTAAATTAATTAACTTGAATTATCATATGACTTTTTGTAAGCAAAACAATGGAATTAATGTAATGGACACTGAAATCAATGCATGAAGATCAAAATGTAAACAACATACTATCATTATTGTTACAAAAACTGAAACCTATGTACAAAGATCAAAGTGTAATGGACATTGAAATCAATGCACTAAGATCAAAATGTAAACAACATACTCTCATTAATGTAATGGACACTGAAATCAATGAACGAAGATCAAAATGTAAACACCATACTATTATTAATTTAACAAATTAAAATATATACACAAAGAACAAAAAGTGCCATGATTTCTATCACTCATTGCAAAAAAATGTGTTATTTTTTGGTTTCTAGCAACTCAGTAAAGGTTAACATTTGGTATTCTCATCTATGGCTAGATAATCATAATAATGATAAAAATGTAAAGTAAGTATATTATTAAAAAATAGATATGGATGGAACTATAAAGTTTGCTATTGAATTTGAATGGTAATCAATGTTGAAATTAAAGTATGTTAAAATCAATGCATCCATTATTGAAATCAATATGTGCTGAAATCAATGTGCAAAGGAAGCAACACCTTTTCTTAGAAGGAAAAATTATGCATATAGTTTACGGAATTTATAATAAGAAATCGAGTAGCCATAGAAAATGCAGTTCAAGATGAATGAACATCATAGAAACCAATGTTAAAATAATGCTCTCATTATATTCTAATTATTTGCACCACCTAGAATAACCTACATTTCTGCATTTCTACAAGATTGCAACAACTCATTAATCTAAATTTGGTGGCATGGATTAGACTCATTATTACTGAATAATTAAGAGAGAATATAAAACCTCAAAAAATATAACTATTGATATCGATTCTAGATTCAATAGCTATATACATATAGAGTTAACAACACTAATAGGCTAGTTGGCATTAAATATTATTAATCATGAGACTAGTTATTTGAAATATTTAAAGTAAAATAGTTTCTATAATGTATATTCATTTCAACTTAAAGATAGGTACAAAATATTTTGAAATCACATGAGTCAAAGAAAAGTGTGCATGAAAAGTGTACATGAGGATAATTTCTCTTTTTGTTTTGAAGTTTTAGGTCGACATTGTAAAATATTGTTTATTTATATTTTATTATTTTATTAAATTTTAATATATCAGCTCCATATTAAGCATGGAATTACACTTCTCCTTTTGATTGAGAAGTTGACTATATTTTTTTTTCTTTTAGGAAACTAGATAACTTAAGAATTTTTACTCCAGAGTGATTAAAAGTGATTAGTTGGTGTATGTTATTGAACAATTTATTAAATATATATTTGATCCTCAATGTTTATACAAAGACACAACACTTAATATCTTTTGTTATGTATTTTTCAAGTAAAAGTGTTGAACCCAAGCAGCTTACATTGGGTATAACAATTATGTGAGAAAAGTTTAATAAACATTTATATGTTCTTTAGTCCATTGGTTGTAGCTTGGGTGGTTGGGAGGAATGATTGTTTCCCTCCCCACCTAGGTTCAATTCTTGTAAGTGACATGATGCTCTTGTTGAGCCCCAATTATTGAAAGTGACATGATGCTCTTGTTGATCCCCTATTGTAATGACTATATTTCTAGCAAAGAAAAAAACATTTCTATGTCCTTTATATATCTTTATTTTTTGGTAGAAGCACTTTGAATTCAATTTCTTATATTTAACAATTAAAGTTCAAGTGAAACTCTTATATGCATTTTATCTTGTATGTCGAGTGTTTTTCGATATTATTGTCGGCCATTAATAAAATGTAATAAAAAGTAAAAAGTAATAAATATTTTGTCGTCCATTGATAAGAGGTAGAAACAAAAGAAGTAAAATAAATACTATAGCTGACATAAGAAATAGAAAAAATAGAAGGGATTTGAACCTTCGTAAAAAAAACATGGCTGCATTGATTTCAACAATGTGTAAAACAAATATTAGAAATATAAGAAATAAGAAAGACAAAGAATAGTTGACATAAAAAGTAGAAACATGGTTTCATTGATTTCAACAATGCATAAAACAAATATTAGAAATATAAGAAGTAGAAACATGGTTGCATTGATTTCAACAATGCGTAAAACAAATATTAGAAATATAAGAAGTAGAAAAATGGTTGCATTGATTTAAAAAAAATACTATAGCCAACATAAGAAATAGAAAAAATAGAAGGGATTTGAACCTTAATAAAAAAACATGGTTGCATTGATTTCAACAATGCGTAAAACAAATATTAGAAATATAAGAAGTAAAAAAGATAAAGAATAGTTGACATAAAAGGTAGAAACATGGTTGCATTGATTTCAATAATGCGTTAAACGAATATTAGAAATATAAGAAGTAAAAAAGATAAAGAATAGCTAACATAAAAAGTAGAAACATAATAAATAAAAGAAAGAAGTAAAAAATATATTATAATAGCCTTAAGAAGTAGAAACAAAAGAAGTAAAATAAATACTATAGCCGACATAAGAAATATAAAAAATAGCAAATATTTGAACCTTAAGCCCAATCATCTCACTACTTACCAACAGACAACAAACAAGTAGTTTCAAAAAACACTAGATGCATATTGATTTGATAACGAAGTAAAAAGATAAAGAAGTAAAAACTATTATAGCTGACATAAAAAGTAGAAATATAAGAAATAAAATAAAGAAGTAAAAAATATTATAGTTGGCATAAAAAATAGAAATATAAGAAATGAAATAAAGAAGTAAAAAATATATTATAGTAGACATTAGAAGTAGAAACAAAACATCTATAACTCCAAGCAAAAAGGGTTTTGAACCTTGGTCTCTAGGTTAACACAAGCCCAATAACCTTACTGCTTATCAATAGACCACACACAAATGTTGTTAAAGAACACAAGATGCATATTCATTTGATTCGTTGCATTGATTTTAGCAATACATATTCTGTTTTGTTTTTTACATGTATGTATTCAATTTATCAATTTAATAAAAAGTAAAATATTTGCATTGATTTCAACAATGCATTTTTTATTTATTTACATTTATACATTGAATTTATCTATTTAATAGAAAAACTATTTGCAATGATTTCAACATATTAATTTTTTTTTCTCTATTTTAGGGTATATTGTGGATCTTCATGATAATATTGCCAATAGTGAGGATATTGGTGATCAAAAAAGAAAAGTACGACAAGTGTATAGAAGAGAAAGAGAAAAAGAATCATCAGAACATATAGAAGAACCTAGAAAACACAACCGTGAACTAAAGAGATCATAAAGAAGTGTTATTTGTGCAAAGGGATTCTCAAAAGCATGAATGGGAGATAATTTAAGGGTTATAAAGGAATCAATATATAACTATCAATGAATATGACATACTTGGATACATGGAATGTGATAACAAAGAAAATTGGAACTCTAATTTTGTTGATATGGAAACTTTTAATTGTGCACTATAGTTCATAACTGAAAACCGACAATTGAATGCCATTGTTCATAATAATTGTACTCAAAATTATTCAATTGAAATCTTAATGGAGAAGCAAAAAAAATCATTTGATATTATTCTTGAGCATTACATAGGTGGGAACAATGAACCACTACGAATGATTATCCAAGGAACTGCAGGTACAAGAAAATCTTACTTGATTGGAGCTATTAGACAAACACTAGAAATTGATTTTTTTCCAGATAAGTCACCATTACTTCTTTTGGCCCCAACCAATGTTGCACAAGTATAGTGTACGGCAGTTCAATACAAATAAATATATGCAGGAAGTCTCCACAATTGGAGTCTCTTCAACATAACTCTTTAAAGATGATCTTCCCAAGTCTCCACAATTCGAGTCTCTTCAACATAACCCTTTTTGTATGGTAGTTCAGAGACTTCTTTTTGGCCCCAACCAATGTAAGTAATGGTGACTTATTTTCCAGATAAGTCACCATTACTTACACTATGATAATCCTCATAATTCTATCTGTGTTTTCAACTTAACCTGTTCCTTACAATGCTGATCAAACTTCAGTTTTGTGTCACCGCCCACTACTGGAACCAGCCTAGATCCAAATCCTAGGCTCTATCAAGTGCCAAGAGAGATCGAATCTCTTGAGGTGCAAACCTCTTCTCAGGTATTGCACTCAAGGATATTTTCGAGGAGAGGTTTGCACCTCGGGAGATTTGATCCCTCTCGACGCTTGATAGAGCTTAAGATTTGGATCTAGGCTAGTATAGACTCCAATTTCATCTTTGACTTGGACCTCATAAATGTATAGTGTGAATGAGAGCGTCATACGATATAATTTTTTTACAAAAATTCAAACAAGGTATCCTGAACATTTATTTATAGGTTGGAATAACATGATTATATATGTGTTAACACTATAGATCTCATACACATTCTAACTTATTTTTTTAGTTTTATTATAATTAATTAGAATATATATCTTTTTGGTTTTGAAATTTAAGATTTGACATTATAAATTTTTTGTTTATTTATATATTTTATTATTTTATTAAAATACCATGAACTAACTTCATGTTGAGTACAAAATAACACTCCCTCATTATAGACTTTTAGAAAGTGCCTCTTAATACAATAATATTCATATTCAAATTATTAAAAAAATTATAATCATGATAAATACCACTTGCATACAAATATATACTATTGACTCATTAATCCTTTAGAATTTTATAAATGATACATTCATACACTTTTCCCTTAAATGTGTGCATATTTCCATCATTTTTAGGTAGAGAAGACAAACAATGTGGAGTTAACAATGTGGAGTTATGGAGGAGTCGCAACAAATTAGTTGTGCATGTGTTTTTATAATAATTTTATTGATTTTGAATAGGAATATAAATCATAATTATACATCAAATTATTGAGATAGAATATGGAAAATCATTTAAAATAATGCTATTTAAGTGTAAGTGGCTTGAATTTTTTAATAAATTTAAGGTACAATTTTTATTTCAATTAACTCAACTAAGTTTTTAGTAAATAAAAATAATTCATATGTGAGGCCAAATCATTTCTAGTAAAATGTCTTTCACATGATTATTTTAAAGAAAAAAAGATAATTTGTTATTTCATATATATATGAATATGAGCACTTAATTTTTTATAAATTTAAGTTCTAAATTGAAATCATGAATAATCATAAGCGTTGAGGATGTATGTAACTTTTCGATTCACAATTTAGTTAATATTTGTGAATTATATAAACATTTTCTCTTCATTAATGTTCATTAACTAGGATATTATGGGTTATTATAGATTAAAAAATATTGATTTGTATGTTATACTAATTTTAAATAAAATTATAATAAATATTGGTAAATATATTTGTATTATTTTCACATATGTTATAATGTAGTTTTTTTATTAAATTTTTTATTATATTATTTTCTTTTATCTTAATCTTATTTTAAAACGCATATTATTACAACAAATTAAATTTTGCAATATAATATTATGAAATTATAAAATACATATCAACCATACAAGACAATTATGACAAATTTTAATATACTTAGATAAGCATCATATTATTGTTAAAGATGATAAATATAAGTTATGAAAAATTAATAATATTATGACAAATTAATAATAAATATGCATAATATTATAATAATATAATAATATATGGTGTCCATTCGATATAGCTTGGGTGGTTGGGAGGAATAAATGTTACCTTCTTCATTTAACATGATTATTATATTAATATTCAACTTATTTTTATGTAACTTAAATAATTTGTTTTTTATTTATTTACTTTTTATTTCTTAAACTTAACTTTTTTATTTTTATTTTTATTTTGCAAACTTACAATTCCACTTTGGCACTCTATATACAATTATACATAATAGTTAAATGAAATTATAAAATTTTATTATATTTAGACTAATCAAATTAATATATAATTTAAATATATTTTCATTTGATGATAATGATGATTTAAGGTACATGAGATAAGTTTGGTCTATTAAATTTTAAAAATAAAGGAGTCAATTGGTTTTCATTATATTTTTATTTGTATTTAAAAAAAAAAACTTTAAGATAAGCCATCATAAATTACAATAATGAATTAAAAGTTAACAAAATCAATATCAAATTCTTTGAAATTATACTTTAATGTAGATATATGCAATACATTATAATTATTATTTTTAAAATATTTATATATATATTATAAATAATCTTACATATATTAATTATAATTATTATTTTTATAATATCTTTATATATTATAAATACTCTTACATATATTAATTATATAATTAATATAGTTGATTTTTCTCTTTACATAACTTTATAGAGTAATTGAAATTACTCTTTTTATTATAATTTAGTTAAAATTTTAATTTTTCACTTGAGTTTTGTTTATATATATATTCATGTTTACTTATTTATTTGTAAGATAGAGAATGATGAAATCTAAGTGATTACTATTAACAATTTGTGTTTATTTATTTATTCAAGGTATTAAGATATGAACCAATAGTGCTTCCCATATTTATATAAAAAACTCTTTCAAGTCGTATAACACATTAAAAAGGTTAACTATCCAAACTATTTATTCCAATTCTTTACTTATTATCACATTTGAGATAACACATTAAAAATGTTAACTATCCAAACTATTTATTCCACTTCTTTACATATTATCACATCTTTCAAATTGATACTCTAACTTAGACTTCTTAAGCAGATTTTACATGTAAAAAATTGATCATTTATTTATTTTTTAATGAGATTTGTTTCTCTACAATATTTCAAGGATGATAGCCTAGAGCCGAAATAAATGGCTCCAACCATGTGATAATGTATACGAAAAATTGGTTTAGTTTACAGTTAAGCCGTTTACTATTCGACAATACATAAACTCAAGTTTTTATTTCTAGAAGATTTATTGATTTATAACTACGCCTTGGGTGGTTTTGGTCAAAAGATAAGATTCTTAGCTCTACTTATTATTCAGTCATCATAGAATATCTCAGAATTATATCAAATGAAACTATAGTGTTGGCCTTATTAGAGTTAACGTTGGGTTTATGCATTGTACAACTATTACTAAAATATGGCGTATAGTGTATACTACAGTAATGTACAATTCAGTTAAACTTTATTTACGTAACTAAGATGAACGAATGGATATATTTAGATCAAATAATTTTATATATAGTTAATAATAATAATTTTTTTTTGTTTTGAAGGTTACAATTTATGGATATATTAATTTAATATATGTCTTAGTAAATAATTAGTGACGCAAGGTGCCTTACTGAAATAAGGTTCTTGCTTAACAATACGCATACCACAATGCTTACACAAATAGGTGTAAAACAGGATGCCAGAACTGGCTTATATTACTTCTCTGAATTCGGTTACAATGCAGAATAATTGGAAGCAAATAACTAACTATAGTCGGCCTCATCCGTTACAATACAGAAGTAACTATGGTGTGTTCTCCCTGTGTGTCGACCTCACCCTCTCTTGGTTCATTGTGGAATGCTGAGCAATGGATTGATCTCAACTCCCTATTATCAGTTTGTGCGACTCTTCTATTTCTCACCCCTCCAGACTCTGCTCTCTCTGATGCTGCTGACCAAATATCCCTTCAACTGATTCCTCTCCTCCGTCTTTTACCCTGCTATTGATGTTCCCGAGACATGCATCCTCTTGTCCGTCAATCCTTCCAAATCCTGCAGACCTGCAACTGTCAGCTCCCATCCATGCTGCACAGCCTCTATCCATGACGACATCTGTCATGTCCTTCAACTACTTGCAATAACTGTAATAACTTCCTCAGCAACCCCGAACGACTACCAGGTACATTCCTCCTTGCATTTCTGCTTTTCCAACCCTGCTACAGTAGTCAGTCACATCTCGACCTTTCTGTTGCTCAACTCTTATCTCCTGCGGTTTTTCAATCCTCCCCTTCCTCCGTGCTTGGCTCCGCCAAACCTGTCAGGTTGTAGTTCGACCACTTGTCGACTACCCGACGTCTTCCTTTCACCTGTTGTCTGTTGACCATAACCTGTCGAATCTTGACCCATCACAACATCCGTTGTGCACTGCTCCGGTCGGTCTCATACCGACTGCTCCTGCTCGACTTGTTGACTTCGACAAGTCAACCCACTTCCTGCACCAATGGTCATTGGCACCCCCGTTGGTCAGCTCCCTTATGTCGATCAACTTCGGCTGATTTGCCTAGGACCCGATGCTCCTGCATCAAACTCCTTGGGTGAAAAAGAGCTCAATTGCTCCGTCAGTCTCCTGAACTCTTCTTAAGAAATCCATGTTGCTTCCTGCAACTCATCATCCTTCCACCGCACTAAGTATTCGTTCTTCCGCGAGCTACGCATTTGCCCAACCTCACGTTCTTCGATTACTTCTGTGATCTCTTCTTTGTGTCGGTCTAGAATCTGATCTGTCCAGTCGATGCTTATCACTTCTTTGCTTCCGCTGCTTGACCCTTGTTCAAATTTGTATAGGTCTGAGACATTGAACGTTGCTGAAAAGTTCAAGTCATCTGGCAACTCCAACACATAAGCGTCGTCCGAAATCTTCTTCAGAATCCTGCATGGTCCAATCTTCTTCAGCTTCAGCTTGTTGTAGGTACCTGTTGAAAATCTCTCCTTCTGCAAGTATTCATAGACTAAGTCTCATTCTCTGAATGACTGTAGCCTCTTCTTCTTGTCGGCCCTCAACTTGTACGCCGCGTTGGTCTTTTCTATGCGCTTTCGCACATTTTCATGAACTTCATGCAAATGCTCCGCAAATGACTCTGCATCTACGCTCTTCCTGATTTATGTTGGCAACTCAACCAAATTCACCACTCCGAGTGGGCTTCTCCCCAACAATCTGGAATGGACTCAACCCCGTCCACCGATTCACAGAATTGTTGTATGCAAACTCTACCTGTGCCAACACATTTTCCCACTGCTTGGGTCTGTCGGCTGCTAGAAATATCAGAAGGTTTCCCAAACTTCTATTCACCACCTCGGTTTGTCCGTCTATCTGTGGATGGTACACCGAGCTAAAATGCAACTTCGTGTTTAGTTTCTTCCATAGGGTTTTCCAGAAATGACCCTTAAACTTGGTATCCTGATCCGATGTCATACTCTTTGGAAACCCATGTAATTTGACTATCTCCTTGAAGAATAGTATAGCAATCCCTGTGGCGTCACTTGTCTTTTTGCACGGAATGAAGTGTGCCATCTTCGAAAACCTGTTGACTACAACAAATATTGAGTCGCTTCCCTATTGCGTCTTCGGAAATCCTAACACAAAATCCATGCTAAGATGCTCCGAAGGGGTATCTGGTACCGGTAATCGTGTATACAACCCCATGTTTTGACTTCTTCCTTTTGCCAACTGGCAAACTTGACATTGTCAAACCCACTTTCCGACATCCGTTGTCATTCCTGGCCAAAAATATTTTTCTTCGACCAGTGCTTTTGTCTTGTTGATGCCAAAATGTCCTGCTAACCCACCATTATGAACTTCTCGGATCAGGTTCTCTTTTACTGATCCTTTGGGAATACACAATTGACTTCCCCTGAACAGACAGCCTTCTTGAATGAAATAACTCAAGTATGGAGTCCTGTCGATACCCCAAGGTTCACAACAAGCCTTCTATGCTTTCACAAAATCCTTGTCGGTCTCATACTCCATCTTTATCGACTCTATCCCCGTTGCCTCGACTATCATCATGCTCAACAGTGCAACTTTGCTGCTCAATGCATCAACAACTTTGTTCGACTTGCCTGACCTATGTCGCAACATGAATGTATACCTCTGAAGTAGCTCCACCCACTTCATGTGTTGCTAATCTAATTTCGATTGAGTGTTCAAGTACCTCAGTGCTTGGTGATCTGTGTATAACACAAATTCCTTGGGAAACAGATAATGCCTCCACTTCTTGAGTGCTTGGTGATATGTGTATAACACAAATTCCTTGGAAAACAGATAATGCCTCCACTTCTTGAGTGCTTGGATGATAGCATAAAATTCCTAGTCGTAGACCAAATACTTATGCTTTGCTCCATTTAGCTTTTCGCTAAAGAATGCAATTGGTCGGCCCTCCTGGCTCAACACTGCTCCAATTGCCATTCCACTCGCATCACAATCAACCTGGAAAACTTTGTCAAAGTCTAGGAGCGCCAAGACTTGTCTCTCAGTGACCTTTTCCTTCAACTCGTCGAAAGCTTTCTGGGCAGCGTCCGTCCACTTGAACTCACCCTTTCTCATGCATTCTGTCAATGGTGCACAAATCCGATTGGATCCCTGAATGAGCTTTCGGTAGAAACTGGCAAATACATGGAAACTCCTTACTCCAGTCGTACTTGTTGGTTCCGGCCAATCTACTATTGCCTTCACCTTCTCTGGGTCCATCACCAACCCTTTACTTGAGATTACAAACCCCAAGTACACCAACTCCTTCATGAAAAGATACTTTTGCAGGTTCACCATCAGCTTCTCCTCCTGCAATCTCTGCAATACTTGTCAAATGTGCTCCAAGTGTTCTGCCTTGGTTCGAATGAAAATTAGAATGTCGTCTAAATAGACTATGACAAAATTTCCTGATAATGGCTTCAACACCTCATTCATCAGTCTCATGAATGTGCTGGGTGCATCAGTCAACCCAAATGGCATGACTAACCACTCATACAACCCTTTTTTTGTTTTGAATGTTGTCTTCCATTCATCTCCTTCTCTAACCCGAATCTGGTGATAACCACTCTTCAGGTTTATCTTTGTGAAGTATGTTGCTCCACTCAGGAAATCCATCAAGTTGTCCATTCTCAGCAATGGAAACCGATACTTGATCGTGATCCTATTGATGGCTCTAGAGTCTGTACACATTCTCCATTCTCCACCCTTCTTTGGTGTCAACACCGTTGGTACTGCGCATGGGGTCATACTTTCTCTGATTAACCCTTTGTCCAACAACTCTTGGACCTGTCGATTGAGTTCCTGACCTTCTGTCAGACTCATCCTATATGATGCTTTGTTTGGAAGACTCGACCCTGGAATTAGGTCGATTTGATGGGATATGCTCCTTGTCTGCGGCAATCCCATCGGTTTCTCATCAGCCATTATGTCGCGAAATTCTTTGAGCAACTTCACGATTTCGACCGAAATATCCTCCTCCCTGGTCATTCTTTCAACATATGGTCCTTTTCGAATGATCGCAAAACATCTCGACTGTCTTTCCTCTTCCGCAAGGAATTCTTTCATGGTGCTCATCAATACTCGCTTTTCCCAAAAGTTGTTGTCGTTGTGCTTGCTGTCGGCTTGCTCCTCCAAGCTCGGCTTAAGATTCCTTTTCACACCATTTTTCCACACTGTGACTGTGTTGGCTCGACTATCATAGATCATTTTTTGATCGTATTGCCATGGTCTACCTAACAAAAGATGGCATGCATCCATCGGGACTACATCGCACAACACATTGTCTTCAAATCCCTCTAATCAAAAGTTGATCAGGCACTGTCTTGTCACCTTGACATGGTGTCCCTTCTGCAACCATGAGATCTTGTAGGGGTGTGGGTGCTCTCAACACTTCAACCCGATCTTGTCGATGACTTCTGTTGACATAAGATTCTTTGTGCTCCCACCATCAACTATGGTTTTACACTGCCATTCATCAATCCGTACCTTCATTCAAAAAATCACCTTCTATTGTGTTGGCTCTGTCTTGTTGCATTGATATTCCTAGATCAAGGCTCTCTGAACTGTTAGATTTTGGTTCTTCCTTTTCTCACCTCCACTGCTGTCGGATGCAGACTCTTCCCTCTCGTCAACTTGCTCATCTTTTCAACGTCTGGGCTTCGACTCCTTTGCAGCATGTAGGTTCTCTGGGCACTCATATGCCTTGTGTCCAATTCCTCGACACTTGTAACAGATTATGGTTGATGTGTTAGCTCCCTTTCTGTCGGATGGACCACTTCGACCATACGCACCTCGACCGCGGTTCTCACGACCATCGCATCGGTTCTCTTGTGCTTTCTCTCTTGTCGATCCCCTTTCACATGTCAGCTATCTTTGACACTTTCTTTCCTGTACCCGCTACTTTGACCTTTCACGGAGACAGTTTTCGCACCCCGACCAGTCATCCTTCCCCTAGTTGCTGTGGATTTCCTCGACAGTTTCTCTTCTGCTTTCAGGGCTAACTGGTAGGCTTCGCCGACTGCTCTGAATCGTAACATGCTTAGTTCATCCCGAATAGCATATTTTTAAGTCGTTCACATGCCTGGTGACAGCTTCTTCTCCCTCGTCGATTTGTTCTGACTGAATCGACAATCGGTAGAACTCCTCCGTGTACTCCTTCGTGGTCATTTCTTTCTGCTGAAAGTTCTACAACTTTCTAAACAAGGAAATCACATAGTCGTTTGGAAAGAACTTCCCCTTCAACTTGGCAACCATTTTGTCCCAAGATTTGATTTTCTCCTTGCCTTTCTTGACTCTGGCAGCCTGTACATTATCCCACCACAACGAGGCATGACCTTTCAACCTCAGACACGCAGTCTTAACCCGTTTAGGGTCCTCGATCTACTCTATGTCGAAGTATTTCTCCATTTATCTGTACTAGTCGATCAAATCTTCTGGGTCTAGGCTTCCCGAGTACGTACGCACATCTATATTCTCCCAACCTCTCGTATCCATCAGAATTTTGATCAGTTTTTCTTCTGGTTCTTCTGCGGCTTCTTCCCGGGCTTCCACCTCTTTGACTTCCTCGTCGTTGTGGTCTAATGCCTCGGGAATACAACCATGCCTCTCGATTTCTTTGATCGTTGCGACTTACTTTGTGAAAGTTCACATTGTTCTTATGCATTCGTCGAACATCTCACGATCCACCGTGACGGCTGCTGCGCCACATGCTCTTTGTGCTCAGACATTAATGCCTCTGTGAGACATTTTCAACCTCTACTGAAACTCCCACGTGTCCAATTGCAACCGGACTTAAACAAGTCATGCACAACTCTACCCAACTGCAGCTGGAGCTGTCCAACTCACTTGCAGGCTCAATATCACTTAGCTCTGATACCAACTGACGCAAGTCAGGTTGGTATAGTCGCCTTTCTCAACCGGACTCACTTTTGGGCTCTGATACCAACTGATGCAAGGTGCCTTACTGAAATAAGGTTCTTGCTTAACAATACACACAACACATACCATAATGCTTACACAAACAGGTGTAAAAGAGGATGCCAGAAGTGGCTTATATTACTTCTCTAAATTTGGTTACAATGTGGAATAACTAAAAGCAAATAACTAACTACAGTCGGCCTCAGTCGTTACAATACAGAAGTAACTATGGTGTATTCTCCCTTGTGTCGACCTCACCCTCTCCTGGTTCAGTGCAGAATATTGAGCTATGGCTTGATCTCAACTCTCTGTTATCAGTTTGTGTGACTCTTCTATTTCTCACCCCTCCAGACTCTGCTCTCTCTGATGCTGCTGACCAAAGATCCCTTCAACTGATTCCTCTCCTCCATATTCTACCCTGCTACTGTTGTTCCCGAGACACGCATCCTTTTGTCCACCGATCCTTCCAAATCCTGCAAACCTACAACTATCAACTCCCAGTCATGCCGCACAGCCTCTGTCCATGAGGACATCTGTCATGTCCTTCACCTACTTGCAATAACTCTAATAACTTCCTCAGCAACCCCGAACGGCAACCAGGTACAGTCCTCCTTGAATTTCTGCTTTTCGGAACCTGCTACAGTAGTCGGTCACATCTCGACCTTTCTGTTGGCTCAACTCTTATATCCTGCGGTTTTCCAGTACTCCCCTTCCTCCGTGCTTGGCTCCACCAAACCTATCAGGTCGTAGTTTGACCACTTGTCGACTACCCGACGTCTCACTTTCACCTGTCGTCTGTCGACCATAACCTATCGACTCTCGACCCATCACAACATCCGTTGTGTGCTGCTCTGGTAGGTCACAGACCGATTGCTCCCGCTTGACTTGTTGACTTCAATAAGTCAACCTACTTCCTGCACTAGTGGTCATCGGCACTCTCGCTGGTCGGCTCCCTTATGTCGATCAACTTCGACTGATCTGCCTAGGCCCTAATGCTCCTGCATCAATTAGCTTACTACTATAATACTGTACAACTATTATATCATGTAATAATATAATAGTCTTTAATTTAACTTAGTAAGTCTCCAGGTGTGCAAAGCAAGAGGAAAATGGTTATCATTAAGATCTCGTCTTAGTTATTTAGAAGTTAAATTTCTAGTAAATATATAATATATGTTTAAATAATAAATATAAATGTTACTTAATTGAATGTAGATTGAGTAGTTGAGAAGAATGATTATTAATTTTCTTATTCAAACTTAAATTTTGAAATTATGATTAAGAATGATAATAAATTATTTGTAATAGTTGTCAATTAAAATTTATTTAACTATTAAATTTATATATCAACAACTTAAATTCTTTTTTTTCTTAAAATAAAACTTCTCTTTCTTTTAAAAAATAAAACTTCATATGATATAACAATATAGATAAATAAAATAACACATTTATTTTATATCTTTGAATTTGAATATGAATCCCAAATTAATTCAAGTAGCTTAATTTCTTGCACAAAATTAAATTCAATCCTAAACTATAAAAATAAACATATTTATATAAAAACATGAATGCTATATCTAATATAAACAATTCCATTATTTTATGTCTATGATGGACAATTTGATCCACAGGTGCCAAAACACATATCTTTACCTTCTTGCCCTAGCTAGTAGCCCCCGGCCAGCGCATAGAGACGTTGACAAAGTCCAGAGAAGTATGCTAAATACGTATCTACTTGTTCTCCACCTCACATAGCAGCTTCCTGTAAAAGCCAGACATTGTTCACATATGATGTCGCCATATATACCTTAGCTAACTCCTATAGTCCACTATTTATTGGCAGGTTTAAAACATAATCTCTACGTTCTTATAGCAGGTCTAAACTCGCATATATTCTACGTTGCACTTAGACTCGCATTTATACTACTAAGGCCAGGTGGATATGCCAAGCTGCTGGGTTCATCAGAGACTCCACTTGGTTACGACTCTGGGTGGTCTCGTGTTCATATACTCTTTCGCCATGGAGTTGTTGGGGTTGTTTATTTGGGGTGCTAGCCTTGTTAAAGCCATATTAATTAATCTACCTAGATTTTGCATAGAAATGTTAATTCTTTGGATTGCCATGGAGACGTTGACACTTGGATCTTAATATACACATGTTATAATATACAATATGGTAATAGATACATTTACCTTTGACTCGCATGTTTACCATGCTTGTGAAATAGTTATAGTTTGGTCGGACGTGATGCCTGGACTATTTCTTTTTTTATATCTCCTTGCTCAAATTGCTCGAAGGCCCTGTGCCGGCCCCTTCGCGGAGCTCTACTTATAAATGATAACCTTACCTGAGCCAGGACTTTTTTTTATCCCCCAAAACTTTAGGTAGAATATGGCCTCAAGTGGCGCATAGTATAATTCTATCAATGCTTGAGTTGGAATCTTACTGGGGCGATCATATCTAAAATAGTCAATATCGTAATAAATACAAGGGTTAGGGACGACAGGTTCTTATACGGTAAAAAGGCTGGGTGAAAAGCCAGGTCAAAAAAGGTAAGCGCTCAAGGGCCAACGGACAGAATGTAGCCATTCAACCATAAGTGAGTCTTTAAACTGAAGCCACCTTGTAACATTTATATCTTACGACATGACCCATGAGCCATTAGCCTTTAGCTTCTCTTTAGCCAAGTCCAACAAAAATACAACAACTTCTTCAACACTAGTGGATCATACCTCAAGGAGGAGGGACTAGAGCCGGAGAGAGAGGCCATGCGCAGTTCACAATTACAGAGGTGCTACGATGAGGTGCAGTTAACGCGAATGAAGTGCTACGAACGAATATGTGCTTCGACTATTTGAGGAGCGATACCCTCGTGAGCTAATAAATAGTATAAAGTGCTAGTACCTTAATGACTAGGATTTAATCTAGTTTCTGACACTAAGCTTAAGACGCCTACAGCTTAAGACAACGCTTCTTGTTGCTCTGGCTAGAGGGAGATAGCGGTAATGGGTGGCCTCAGCTTGCACATATTTTACGAAAAAGAAAAAAAATGATAGTTTTAATTTACTTATTTGGTGAGGGGGGGCAAGAAGCAATCTCAAAACATCCTGCAAGAAGGCGTCGACATCAGGCATTGCCTCCTGGGATTGAAACCCGGCTATCAGCTATGTTCAGCTATTTTATATAGAAACGTTTTCGAAGGGTATATTTTATATCTAAGAAAATCCATTTTATTTTCCCGATGAGATAAAGGCCTTTTACTACCTAAAAATAATATCTAATATATATTATATTATTGACTAAAAAAGCGACTTATACTTTTTTATTAGAACCGGGAGCCAAGCCGAGTATCCCAACCAAAGTCGATTAGCCAAGCCCAGTTGATTATAGTATCCAGTTGGTTTAGTAGCCCAGTATCCCCAAAGATAGTCAAGCTTAGTAGCCGAGTATATAAGTTAGTATCCCAGGAGCCTGGGCCAGCCAATACCGGGAGCCAAGCCGATTCCAAATGTCCCAGCCCAGCGATGATCGGCGATTGCCAATATGCCTATGTGAGGTGCTGTAGGAACACTGTGCTGTTATATACGTAATTTAAGTAGAACCATGTGTTTTGTAGCAGGTCGATATAGAGTTTCGAGGTCAGGGTAGGGTGTTGGATTTATCCATAGGGTATTTAGGTTTAATGTGTAGGGCCGTGGTAGCGTGGAGTTCCAGGATATAGGGTAGGGGTTGAGTCCTAGGTTTGAGGATTGAGGTAATAGTAGGGCCATGGTTGGGTCGAGGTCTAAGGTCGAGTTTGCATCAATGTAGAGGGATAGGTTTTTACCCTCGCTGCTTCTTGACTGATTATATTGCGGGTGGCTGGCTTGCAAATAGGCTATAGGGAGGGAAGAACCGGTGCTTATCCAAGTGATCCAGATAGTTTTTCACAGCCAGGTTTGGAGAACAAGTCACAAAGTTTCGTTTAAATGGATTTTCTATCTCTGAATTAGGCTATTCTTTATAAAAAAAATTAGGTCAATTAGGACTACCGGGACATAATATCTCCTCTCGGTAAATAATATTCACTACTAAGCTACACTACCTAGGAACATAAGAACCATAACCCATGAGTTTAACCTGAACCTATGAATTTAACACAGCATTCTCATGGTATTTTAATAGGAATGAGTTAGGTAAATCAGGTCATTGAATCATTCAATCTTTACACTATGCGCATCATGGATTCATACCTACGGAATTGACTCCATCATGAACTCATTAAAACACAAGCATAATTGACTCTTGGAATCACTAAGAATTAAATAATTAAACAATTGCGAAGTGTATCACGTTATTTCTATCTCTTCGTTAGCTCAATGAATCAGGTTATGAATTTGGCGAATCAGAACAGATATTCATTCAAATATCTAATCAGGATGTTTCACGTCAATTCTCTCTGTGAATTACGCTTATAATTACATATGATATTAACTATCAAATTGAAAGACTTAATTGTATATAGAGATCTAGACGTATTTATCTCACTGAATAACTAGGAGCATCCGAAGAATTCGGGCCCGGACGGATAGGAGATGGATATGATCGACTAGCATGCTGAGTAATATAGTTACTTTTCTATCAGGGAATGTACACAGCGATTCATACTAGAAGGACTCGACGATACTCAGCAGCTTAGACCGGAGCGAAGAACAGCGACTGACCAATTTTTTTTTTTTTTTAAATATTTGTAATTAAAAAAAATTCTTTTCTTGGTGCTTTTACTCAATATAAGTCAGCCAATAGTCGAGATCCTCGTCTTGCCTCCGCCGGTCCATTGACAGAAGGTCATAGCCGCCACAGCCATCATTGCCCTGTAGGAAAAAGCTACCATCCTGCCATATTGTAGGTTGGGAACAGCTACTTGATTGACGCCCAGTTTGGTTTCTCAATTTACCAGTTCCAATAGGCCAGTTAAACCCTTTCTCTCATTTGTAGACGCCCAGATTTGTTACTCAATTTACCACTCACTTCAGTTCAGGGAAGGAAGGCAAGCAACTTCCCTTGGAGACGCCCACTTTCCTATCTCAATTTCCCATCTTGATAGAGCGCCAATGAAAACCTTTCTATTGTCTTCCGACGCCCAGTTTGCTTTCTAAATTTCACAGCCCACATAAGTAGTGAAACCTTTTTCATAAACCCCGTATTTTTCACAGAAAAGAAAAGGTTTTACCCCACCAGTCCCAGTAAAAAATTATCTTAATTTCCATTAACCCCGTGATTTCGACAGCTTCGGCTTTTCAGTATAGGATTTACCAAAAAGTGGATACTTTTTCAGAATCCCCGTGATTTCGACAGCTTCGGCTTTACGCTCAATTCTGACCAGTAGGATGCTAGCTTTTTCCAGCAGCACCTATCAGGCAAGCTACCAGGAGAAGAAAGCTATTAACCGCCAATATAGCTACCTAGATAAGCCAGCCCACCTAGCAGCTTTTTAGTGCTTTCTAAAGGGTCATGCCCACCTAGCAAGCTTCCTAGATAAGGTTCAAACCTATTCCCACCCCACAGACCACAGAAAAAAGCTTCCGAGATAGGTGCTCCCACCGGCAACAGTAAAAATCTTTCGAGCTAATGGGTGCAAAAATCCCACATGCGCCCTATTTAAAAGACCTGTTATAAATGCTCCAAGTGATGATCTGCTGCCCTCTTAGAAAGCAGTGTCATATCATCCAGATATATTACCATGAACTGATCTTTGATGTCTACAAAGGCATAGTCCATAGATCTTTGGAAAGTTTCCCCTACATTCATCAATCCAAACGGCATCCTCACATATAAAACTGTGCCCCATAGATTTGTTAACATTGTATTGAGCACAGCTTCTAGCTCAACCCTGACCTTATTGTAAAAAAATAGATAGATATATATCTAGCATGGAAATCCTTTCATGCCCTACAACCTTCCGCAGAATATAATCCATTTTAGATAAGGGGTAGTTGTCTTTGAGAGAGGCCTTATTCAAATTTATGAAGTCAAAACACATCCTTGCTTTCCTTTTTGTCGAGCAAGCGATTCGCTCGTGCCTCGCTCACCCTTGCCCTCAGCGGACAAGCGGCTTCGCTCCTTCCTGATATCTCCAGTTTTCTTACTGACAAGTACCAGGTTGGCCACCCAAGCAGAATGCCCTACAGGGATGATGATCTTTGCATCACAGAACCTTTTGATTTCTTTATGAATAAGAGGGTGGGGTTCAATTGTAGTTGTTTTTACTTGAATGGATTGACATCATCCTTGAGGGGAATTTGATGTTTGAATATGGATGGATCATAGATCTGGAGGTCTTCATACTTCCAAGATCCGAACACCAATAGCTTACTACACAAGTGAGTAATCAATTCTCTGTAGGTTCTACAATTCATCAATCTCGATCTATTCAGAGGACAAATATGCGGGTGGAGCTTACATTTACACTTAGACCTGCTGCGGGTGAGCCGCGCGTACTTACCCTTGTCAACTCTGAGGATCCTCGCCCTTACAACGTACCGCCAACTTTCTTTGTCCGTTACGGTATCACCCACATGATTATAACCTCGTGGGAATAGGCACTCCACCCGAAATTCGCGCGTTCGCAAGATATAAAACGACTCGATTTGGGACAGCATCAGCCTCATAGTTATAAGTAGTTAAAAGAAAAAAGCACATTTTCGTTGTTTGGGCGTTTTGATAAACGATGCCTTCTTTTTGAATAAAGATTTAATCTACTCGGAAATCCTAAACCAATCACTTGAACAACGATTGCATGCTCGCTTCATACGGGAAATACGCAATTATTAGCAAAGCAAATTAAAGTGTAGGGAAGTGACTCATGTTTGACCCGAAATCCTCCTTAGTGTTTCTCATGCAACGAGCATTACAGTGAAAATACCAGGGCCATACGCAGTTGCACAGACAAAGTTATACGGACGAAGCTGTAAGCAGGAGAGCTCCATAAAATAAATTACATATTCAATGAATCATCCAATTACTTCTCTCCAGCGCAAGCATCAGTATACAAAGCAGTCAATTCAGTTGGTTAAGCATAACCAGTTGATCCAGCACCACCAATAGTAGTTCCAGGTCCAGCAACTTTAGACCCAGTAGCATAGGCAGTTTAACCGTACCCAGTCGTATATCCATAAGCATACCCGTAAGCAGAGCTAGTTGTTGACCATCAAGAACAGCATATCCATAAGCACGAGCAGTTGATGTAGATGAAGCATAAGCACTACCAGTAGCAGCATCACTAGAATATACTATATTAATGGTGGGAGCCAGCCATTAACCCGAATTTATCGATATCTATCAATGGGCCCCCTTTTCAATTTGTCAATCAGGCTTTTTAAGTTTGCTCTGTTTTATTTTCTATTTGAGTGATGACAGTCGCTTTCCCCAACCCGAGAAAGAAGGAGAACGAAACTAAGGTGAAAACATTAGCAGTATAAAAAAAGTAAACAACTCAACGGATAACCTAACCGCCGATTAATGTCCTTCCTGTGAGCCAACCCAAGTATTCAGGCTGAGGGCCGGTAACTTAGGGATTTTTGCTTTATTTCTTTTTTGCTTTATTTCTTTTTTGCTTAATTTCTTATTGATAATTATTTTCTTTTATTTCTCTAGGATTTTAGTCTTTCAACGTTCCTTGACCTTCTTTCTATGGCACATAATCCATTTTTTATTTTGATTGGTGGAGCTATTATATATGTAATAACACCATCCATCAATCAATCCATCCCTTCCTTGGGCTTGCTACTCCTCCCCCGTAAAGTAAGTAAGTGCTTCCAGAATCAACGAACTTCACCACATGCCCTGGATTGCATGGATGGAGGAAGGACCTGGTTCAGCGCTTCCGGAAAAGGTTAGTTGGCTGGAAGGGACCTTACACTATGCTAATCAGGTAAGACCAGGACCTGCCGGCGACCAAACAAATAAATAAGGCTCCTTCGTCGCCCCTATATTTATTCCCCTCAATCTCAATAGTTCGGGAAGATATGCGCCCTTTCTTTCTTTCTTTCAGAACCTCAAATCGCGCTATTCTCAGACAGAATATTCAGACGTTAAATTACGCTCTAGCTTAGCGTGTTACTTAACGAGCATGTACGACCGCAAGTTAAACCTCAATATGAAGTTGATTCTCCCCACCGCATTCCAATCGGAGGTTAAGAGTGTCAAACCCTAGGATTGTGATATTAGATGAAAGAATAATTTTCAACTATATTATTATTTCATTAAATAATCAATTACATTTAAAAAGTTTATATAACTTAGTATGCTTGTATTAAGTATATAAAAAATTAAATTTGAATTCATATGTGATGATGCCTTTGTTAAATTATATTTTCTTTGCTATGATGGACCTACCTACCCATTTATATGATACTCTTTCTTTAAGGACTCATCACTAAACTAACTAAAACAATGTACATTATTTCCTATTTGTAAAGCTTTTCAATTTTTAACAAGTAACTACTACAAGATTCAAAAACCTCGAATAATTTCACCAATTATTTTCGTATTATGAATATCATCTAGCATTAGGGTCTAAATTATGTTTTCTTCTTTACCCAAGGTCTTAATTTATAACATTTGTGGACTAAGCTACTTGTCTCTCTATATTTCTATTTATTTATTTAATTAACTGATTTTTCAATATTCACCCATCCATATGTGAATTTAAGCAAAAAGAAAAATTCTTTTTTATTTTAAATCAAAATGAAATTAATTCATTACCTACAAATTTTCTTCCTAGTAAATCTTTTCCCTATCATTTTTAATTTATATTTCATTAAATTTAATACTTTTAATAACACATATTTCTATCCACAATTTAACCTTAATATTAAATTTATATTTCTTTAAATTTAATATTTCTAATAACACATATTTCTACCCATAATTAATAAAATAATAAAATATTAAGTAAATAATTTTTTTACAATGTAAACCCTACTGAAATTTAAAAAAATAAAATTATTCCAATTAATTAAAAATAAAAATTAATATTCAACTTAAATACATTAAAAAATAAACCATCATTAAACTAGGATGATAAACCTATAATGATATATTTAATATTTCTAACTTATCATCTAGAAAAACACTTCTTAATACAAACTTTAAAATGAATTTAACATAAAATACTTAAAGTAATATCTCCTTTAGGAGGAACTATCATGTAACACCACTCATAATGAAACCTTTTACGTGTTCACTTGCTCTAGAGATGGAGATACTTTACTCTTTGGACTTTGAAACCTAAAAAGTAATGATCAAACTATACAACAATGATTTTTTCCTTTTAATAAAACTCTATGAAAGTACCAATGGATCCAATTTTGGGAGATGCTAGGTTTTAGTTAGACGAAGATGTCATCCAATTTTGGGAGATGCTAGGTTTTAGTTAGAGGAAGATGTCTCCATATGTTGAGAATGGGAGTCATTTGGAATATGCCTAAGATGTGAGGTGTTCAAAGTAGATATTTTCTTCGCACAATCACGGTTTGAGTACCTTTCTTGATGGCTGGATCATTCTTTTATTCAAAATTAAAATTAACCTTCCTTAAAATTATATACCCAACCTAAAGAGATAAGGAATTCTTTGCTGAAAAAAAAGATGTCTCATATTTAAGAATCTTTAGATAGTGAACAGATCGAAGCGAGCCAAGCACTATGTAAAATGAAGAGACACTTCTATTTGAAGGAAGATGATGGGGGCAAACACTGATTATAAGTACCTTACAATCTTGAGGAAAAGCCATGTAAGAAAGAGAGCTTCATTATGGAAGTCTCGAATTTCAAAATAGTGAAGACACGACCATGATGAGCCTTAGACTCTAGAGTCTATGTTCTCCAAACCTAAACCTTTTTAAAAGAAAACGAACTTCACGAGATAGACCACGAATCATTGAATGGCCTTTTTGTCCCGTAATTCTCCCCCTCCACCACCTTTCTGCTTGCAGATTCGACCTTCACCGGCGCTGCCTTATATGCACCTACGATTTTTACGGATCTGCTGTCAGTTGTGGTTGTATGCACAATATTTTCCGGTTTTTGCATGCGCGTTTTCGCTGCAGCAATTCAAGAATTATGAATGAAAAAGTGGAACAAAATAAATTAGTCAAGAAGTATAATTGTACAATTCAATTATTAAAAAGTTTAAATAGTGTTCATTTTGGACATTATAACAGTAATAAGAGAAAAATATTAGTTAAAAATTATAATTGTAAGAATAATCTAATCTCTAAAATTATAATTGTATGAATAATCTAATCATTAATAAGTTTAGATAATGCTTAATTTTCAATAAATTAGACATTATAACATCAACTATTGATAATTTTTATTTCACTTTATGCAATTTATTTGCCTATTAAAATTTTAATAATAGTTTTTTTATAATTTTTATTTGTGCTTGTATTGAAACTACATTTTTATTTTTTTATTATATTATGTTTTAGATCATAAAAAATAATCATTAATTTATTATTTAAAAAAAAAAACATAATGAAAATATTGAAAGTTTTGTGTGAAACATAACATACTAAAGTCTATGCATTCTACAATTTATTAAAAAATTATGATGGGTAAATGAAAGTAATGCTTCCTTTTTTTATGAAGAATTTATGGAGCTGTGATTATTTTCTTGGTTGTTGCAAATAAAATTGCTTTTTAGAAATGTCAAGTTTTTTTGTCACGTCATATAGATATGTATATAATTCTTTTGAATTAATGCACTTTATACTCGAAACTTTACAATGAAGATTTTAAAATCATATTTATTAAATTACTTACTCTTGTGTAGTGTGTGGCAATGATTTTGATATTGTACGTTAAAAAAATATTTAACATATTTAAAAAATAAAATTATTAATAATAAAAATTTAATATAATTTTATAAATTAAATATTAAATCTGTTTATTTATATATAATGGGTTAGAGCAAGATATTTCTAGTCTTAGAAATGCTGGTAATATTATGTTAATGGGAGACTTCAACACTCGAACCTCAAATATCCAAGTTATTCTCTTAAGCAACTACTCGAACCCTAATCCACTCTAGTTAGACGGAGACCTTATTTCAGTTAGAAGGTACTCCAGAAGAGATCTAAATATTTAGGCGAAAAATTATTCGGCTTTGATTTAGTTAAGCTTTGTAGTGCTCAAGATCTCATAATCTGTAATGGCTTAAAGAAGTGGCCAAATTCAGGTAGAATGACTTCCTTTCATGGTCTTGGAAGTAGTGTAGTTGATCATGTCATATCCAATATCCCTTTATACAATGAAATAATAATTTTCGACATCCTAAACGACCACAAGCCTGACTCTGATCATAGGCCTTTAATTATAGCCCTTAGTCTTACCATACATAATGAGCCCATTGAGGAGAATTATCAAAGCCAAAACCACTTGATCTTTGATAGAAATGATATGAATGGATTTCTTAATGATTTAACGAAGAATTTGTTCTCTCTTTCTAACAACAACAATATAGAATATCTCTATCATAATTTTACTACCTCCCTCTCCTCTTCCATTAACAAGTTTTCTCGTGAAATCTCTAGCAAAAAGAAGAACATAAGAACCAATCCTTGGTATGATAATGATTGTAAGCATGCACATAGAGAAATTAAGGAAGTTGTTCATGAGTCATTGAAATCCAACAAGATAAGTACATACAAAGCTCTAATTAGAAGGAAAAAGACTTGCTATATAAATAAAAGAGAGGAAAAATGTTTACACTTATCTAAGATGGCTCCTAAGAAATTCTGGAGACAAATTTTAACTTGTAAAACTAAAGAAAATAATAAGATATCTATGGAGGATTGGAACTCGTATCTTAAAAATCTATAGGAATCCCTCGATGTCGTGGATAACATTCAAACCCTCCTTACAACAGCGGAAGTATTTTCCTTAGAAGACATTGACTTTGGTATTAAGTGCCTAGCTAATGGAAAATCTAAAGACATTGAAGGGTACCAAGCATAAATCCTAAAAATCGGAGCACCCGACCTCATCCTTTACATTCACAATCTATTTAATTTAGCAATCAATCATGGTTTCCCTAAGCCTTGGAATCAGAGCCTTATAGTTCCTATCTTTAAAACTAGAGAAAAATATAACCCCTCTAATTATTGTACAATTATGATTAGTTGGACCTCTTAGCCAAGTTATATGGCATTATCCTTGAAAAGAATATTAGTGTATGGCTAGAAAATGAAGGAAAGAGTGCTAAAGGCCTAGCGGGATTTAGAAGGCATCATTCAACCACAGACCACCTCATCAAGCTTAGGATCATCGTAGAGGAGTGTCATAATAATAAATCAAATTTTTTTTGTTGTTTCATGGACTTTCAGAAAGCTTTTGATACGGTGCCTAGATATAACCTTTTGAATAGGTTAGAAGAGATCAAAGTTCCTCCAAGTTGAGGGTTGCAGCTATAAGGTTATATGAGAATGACATTTCCAAATTCAAAAACACTAAAGGATGGTTGCAAGATATTAATTGTAATATTGGAGTTAAGCAAGGGTGCCCCCTTTCCCCTACTCTTTTTGGAATTTACATCGATAAGCTTGAAGAATGTTTAGAAGAGGTAGGCTGTGCAGGCATGACCTTGGCAGGAATAATCATCATGCTACTTCTCTATGCTGATGATATCGTTCTTATGGCAAGGTGCCCTTATGATCTTGAGAAGCAATTATGATTTCTCAAAGGTTTCTGCACCAATATGGGCACGACCGCACGACAAAACAAAAGTCATGATTATCAAGTCCAATAAAGGTACTTATGACAATAGAATATTAGAGGAAGTAACCTCCTGCAAGTACTTAGGAACTTACTTTCATCACAAGATAAACTGGAACTATAGCATTGAGAAGAGGATAAATGGAGGATGGAAAGCCTACTTCGGCCTTGAAAACAATTGTAAATTGACAAACCTTGTGATGTGGAACAAAAAGAAATTTCTCTTTAAAATGCTTGTCACTCCAGTTATTTTATATGGTTGTGAAGCTTAGGGATGCAACATTTCTAGAGAGTCTTGGAGAGGAATTGAGCAAATCCATAAACAATTTATTACTTATAATCTTAAATTAAGAGCAACACGCCCTATCCTATTCTCCTCTTGGAAGTAGGGCTCTCAACCATTGAAAGCATGGCTATGATTAGATATATAATGTACAAGAAAAAATTAAACAATATAGGAGATGACCGACTTCCTAAAATTTCTCTTAACTCCAGCCAAAATCACCTTCTCCACAAGCGGGGATGGTTGAAAGATGCCATGACTTGGTTAAATTATTGGAGGATTAATGAAACTACCACTCTACAAAATATTGATAACATTAATTACATTATTACTTCTACCTTCAAAGAGAAAATGTGGTGCAAAGAGGAATTAGAGGTAAAAAGAAAGCTTTGGTATTACAGACAACACATTAACCCTAATATCGCGGATCAAAACTATCTTTCTATCTTAACAAGCTCAAAGAAAAAAATTAATGTTGCTAAGATTAGAACGAACTCTCATGAGCTTCATAGTGAAATTGGGCATTGGACAACCCCTAAAACTCCTTGGGTTGAAAGAATTTTCCATCTATGCAATTCTATGAGCTTGAAAGATGAAAATCACTTTCTCTTAGAATGCTCGACTTTCACTCACATTAGATCTCAGTTTCAAAATATTTGCTCCGGCACTAACCTTTCTAACCTTCTCGATCCCCAAAACTATAGCGAACTAGGGACACTCCTCTTTAAGCTTTTTGAGCATAGAAATAATATTTTAAAGAAAACCAAATAGTCTTTATCTTCTTAAGGTCTAATAGACCAAGATTGGTCTCAGTGGACGTTAAAGACAATCATCATCATCATCATCATCATCATAAAACAAATCTAATTTAAAAAACAAATAAAATACAACAATAATAATTTAATACAATAATAATAATTAATTAAATTCATTTAAGAACAATTAACATATATAGAGAGAGAATTTAGTATGCATATAATGTGTATAACAAATAAGCTATAAATAAACAAAAAAATATATTTTAATAATAATACATTATTTTAAATAAATATTTAATTTAATTTTGATAAATTAATTGATTTCAAATTTTGGTTAATGAAAGTGCATTTTAAGGTATTGATATGACGATGTTTTATTTCAATTACTAATTTAAAAAATACACTAAAACAATTAAATCTCCTTTTTAATATACAAATATAATTTTATTATGAAATATGATTTAAATTTATAATCATTTGTATAACAACATACACTTATTGCATCGAGATTAGTCGGGTGTTTACAATCCAGTATGGAGAGATATTGTCATATTTTCCATGTTTGTCACGTTAGTCACTTTATGTAATGAAAAGTTCTCATGCCAGCTCATAACTTATTGAAAATAAAAAGTAATTAAAAATTTTCATGTCAACTCATAATAAAAAAATTATAACCAACATAAATTCATCTTAAATCCAGATCAATTAAGCACCGAGAAGGATCCAATTTCTTGAGGTGTTAATTTTTTTAATCTTAAAAGTTTTACACATCAAGGAAAAAATTACACCTTAATAAATTAGATCCCTCTTAGTAGTTAATAGATCCGAGTTTAATATGGATCTATGCTTGTTAATACATAAATTGATCAATACAAACTAAAATGCACCTATGGGATTATATATCATTATAAACTAAAATGCACCTATATAAATATATAACTGGTTTATTGTAAATTAAAATGCATATTTAAATATATATGTAATTTTTGTTCGTGGATGTACTCTCCCTGGTCCACTACTGGTCATCATTACCAGTTCATTAATTAGTTGATTAATTGAGTAGTGATTTAGTCTATTTCGGTCCACTTTGACCGATTACAGTTAGTTAGAATTTATGTTGATGGATAGTGGTTTGATCACATCAACTAACTGCATTGTAATAGCTTAGATATAAATATTTGCAAGAAATAGTGAGAAGGCAATGAATATGCCTAACTATGTTTTTTGTCCTTTCTACTGCTCTTATTAACTTTATCATGGTATCAAAGTTAATATGATCCAAGTCCCACGTGTTTGATTCAGTAAGCCTTTTAATAGAGTGGAAAGCACATAGATCCAAGATCGATTCCACTAGATTTCATTGGACGAGATGATTGAGAGAACATTGGTGTGAAGCTTCTTCACAATGTGGAGAATGCGTGAAGTGTGAATTTTTTTTTTACCATTTGTTACGACAATGTCGTGCCTTTCCCATTCAGGAACTACTATAGTGTCCACTATGTCTCACTAGTCCTTCAGGTGAACTGCGACACTCTCTCTTTCCTTACACACTTTTTGGATGCCGCACTATGCTGCCTTCGGAAGCTGCAACATACTGTTATAGCATCAGATTTAGTATTAGATCCACTCCGATCATGTGTAAAGATGCATAAGAATATGACTAATACCAGTTCAAGTAGCTCAAATTTGAAGCAGATTCCTACTCCCATGTTGACCAACACCAACTATGAATTCTAGAAAAAAAAAATTTACCATTTGTTACGACAGTGTCGTGCCTTTCCCATTCAGGAACTACTATAGTGTCCACTATGTCTCACTAGTCCTTCAGGTAAACCGCGACACTCTCTCTTTCCTTACACACTTTTTGGATGCCGCACTATGCTACCTTCGGAAGCTGCAACATACTGTTATAGCACCAAATTTAGTATCAGATCCACTCCGATCATGTGTAAAGATGCATAAGAATATGACTAATACCAGTTCAAGTAGCTCAAATTTGAGGCAGATTCCTACTCCCATGTTGACCAACACCAACTATGAATTCTAGTCAATAAAGATATAGATGTTTCTCTAGATCAACAAATTTTGGGACTTGGTTGAAAACAAGTTCACAGAACTGGATACAACCACTCTGGATGCGATCTCTAAAGCCCAAAAGAATGCACTTGAAGCTCGCAGAGAGAGAGAGAGAGAGAGAGAGAGAGAGAGAGAGAGAGAGAGAGAGATCTTACTGGAAAATGGTTGATCCAGAGCTCCATCGAGGAGTCTATTTTACCATGGATCTCAGTAGCCACCAACACACATAATGCTTGGAATCTTCTCGCATCTGCATACAAAGGAACTGGCATAGTCAAAATGATAAGACTCCAAACCCTTCAACTTCAATTTGAAAGTCTAAAGATGAAAGAAACTGAAACAATAGATAATTTTATGAATCGATTTTCGTTGATTGTGAATCAATTCCAATCTTATGGCGAAGTCATGGAACAAAATACTATTGTCCAAAATATTCTTAGATGTCTCACCGAGAATTTTTCCATGGTTACTACCATAGAAGAATCTAAAGATCTATCTAAGCTCACCTTAGAAGAGTTAATGAGTTCCCTCCTGTCTCATGAAGCTCAACTCAAACAAGCAGAAGAGTCCTTACAAAATTCCTTCACCACTCAGGCTTCCCTCAGCAGAGGTCAAGGAAGAGGAGCTAGAGGAAGAGGCAGACGATGCAAAGGTTCTCCTCATACAAGGGAAAAAACCACTCATGAACATTCAGATCACTATTGAGATATTGTAACTTCTAAGAATATAATATTTGTACTTTATTATTCTGTAGATGTTTGATTCCTCCTTAGAGACCCTATTGTATATCTGGAGATGTTTTATTCCTCCGTGGAAAATGTGGTAACTTGGGTTATTAGATTTGCCTAGTGGGGTTGGCCCTGTATGAGTCATATGTGTTAAAGGGTTATTAGACCACCCTAGTTGGGTCGGTCCAGCCAACATTATGTTAAGTGGTTAAGTTGGGGCCGACCCAGTTAGCGTAAAAGTCAAGTCGGAGTTGTGTATAAATAGAGGAGGTGTGTTCCTCATTTAATACACATTCACTCACTTGTGATTGGCGCATAAGAGAGAGAGAGACTTGCTAAGGAGGAGAAGGAGCTCATGTTTGTGGATTACATATTTTTATTTGTTGGTCATCTATATTGAGAAATATTTGCTGGGTTTTCTACCCCATGAGGGTTTCCCAGGATAAATCTATGTCTCTTGTGTTTGTGTTGTGCTTGTTGTTCTTTCAGTGATACTATATATTCTATTGTTGTTAAATGGAATGTAATACTGATATTTTCTATATTAGCATATTGAATCTTAACATGGAGTCAGAGCTATCCTGAAGGAAGGCAATGTATGGCACTTACGACACTTGTCTCACTTGCGACAATTTGAAAGTTGGGGTTTTATATAGCAAAAACCAGTCATCGTGGAACTTTCACTATAAATCCATTTTGGAGAATGTTCAGGATCTGAAACTTCTACAGGTCATATATAACATCCCCATGTACCTTGTGTCCAAAGTAAATCCTCATATTTGTTGTACTTTGTGATTTATGATCCGTACAAGTTAGGGTTTCTACCTCTTCCATATCTTAGTCATAAACAGGTGACCTAGGAAAAAAGGTCATATCTCGGGCTAGGAATATCCAAATGAAATTTCGTAAAAAATAACAGGTAGGGAACGGACTGTAGTTTCATAGGTCCTCTTTTCAGAGGCCGAATTTGAAACAGTTTCATCCCATAAACAGCTCACATTGCGACACTTGGCATAACTCTCTCTCAGAGAATCCTTTAAAGCTCAAACCTATGGGGTTGGAAATATGACAGGTCAGGATACCACAGGAAGAAGTTTCAGACCCTGCAAATCTATAATTTCAAAGTTTCACCAGAAACAATACGGCCCATCTGAAATGGCTAAACAGAGGAATTCTAAGATGAGGAGGAAGAAGCTCTCACTTAGGGTTTTCAGTTCTTAGGTCTGGAATGACCTGATACAATGTTGGATACACCTGATACAACATTGGAATCTTTGATAATGGATTTTGAATCCATTCATCATAGATATTGATCCTCCATCAAAATGTTGTGGGAGGAAGGAGATTGAATATTAGGGTTTCCAAGTAAGAAGAAACCCTAGCAAAGTTGGGAGACTCATAGGGCAGCGATGAAGAAGGTTTAAATGGCACTGATATCCTATCATCCTAGCACCATGAACATACATAATATGTTTACAAGTGATCTACCTTGGATGGTTATGGTTTTACCCTTATAGAGAAGACTACTCAAAAGGTATGACTTGAGAAGACACATGTATGTTTTGAAATCAGATTCTTGATTAAGTTCATAATATGTTTGTCTTCATGCTATTGAGGTTAGTACAATTATGATTGTTTGATAATGAATTCATTCGAGTTATAGAAGACATTCATTGATTAGTTTTATGACACTTATGATTGTACTAATGCACTTGTGGTGTTGTATGAGGATGATGTTGTCTGCTAACAAGATACAGGTACATCAAAAAGACAAATCAAGTTCTATGACCATGATGACATTAAGACAATGACTCATCCATAATCTTTGATCACATAGAAGCTCTACTTATGAGGTATGTATGATTTTGTTCTACTATGCTTAACTTATGAGATATGCAGGTTCTAGCACAAGGTCTCTAAATCATTGAAGAGAACAAAGAAGATATTGTTTGGGTATGTTAAGACATAACCAAGCTTGATAATCCAGGTATGTTTTCTTATATCAAGTTAGAATCCTACTTTGTTAGGATCTTAGGTAAGTATACCTATGTATGAAATGATCATGACCATACATACTTAAGCTTATTTAGAATCATAATGTTTTGATAGTATTGAAACTATACTAATGAATGTATGATTATGTATGAGATCATGATGATGACGCTAGTGCACACTTGAGCATGCATAGTGGTCTAGGATGGATAGAAGTTCAAAGACTTATAATCATGATTCTATCATAGAGATCAAGTGGGAGGCAACCACACAAACATAAAAGATAAGTATTTGAGTTGTTATTTGAATCTCTAAATAGTCAATAATATTGCTCGTAATAGTTGGATGCATATTTGTATATATCATGCATAGTGTAAGCATTCATATGGCATTGAACAGTATACTACTAATATGCATATGATGGGTAAGTTGGACAAACATTCCATTGTTGTTTATCTAGAATGAAACCTCTTTGTTGACATGCTGAGAGCTGTGCACGCTCTTGATAGTATGTTCTGGCAGAGATGGAAGGCATCTAGATAGCCACTGTATGCATACATGATATGGAAAAGTGTTGTGCCAAAGTATTGGTCAAGATAGTTGCATAACTATGTGAATCATATATGTATGCATAATAGGTTATCATGCCAACATAATTTGATGATTATGACGTATTACTAATCATGTAATTAACTTTAATTTGTAGGAAAGATCATGACGAATGATGAACACCGAACAAGTGATGGATGTTCAACAAGAACACTTACAAATTAAACATACTATAGAAGGCTCGTGGCTAGAAGATTCTCTTAGAAAGAGGAAGAGGATCATGACGAGATGTTTGCTCCAAGACCATTCTCTTAATGGTATAATTGAAGAAGTATGAATCAAGAAAAATCCTAGGATTCAATTGAAGAAAGTTTTGTATGGGTTCAACAGGTACCCATGATCGATAGTCATTTGATAAAGCTTAATGATCACCATGGGTGATGCGGATTTCAACCATTGCTACAAGGTTGAATATTGTGTCTATATATAGATGAAATTATTCTCTTATATGGATGCAAGAAGGAACTCACCACAGAGTTGTAATGATCTTGAGGCTCATATCAGTAAACCCATCCGACGAGAGATGACATGGATAGATATGCAGAAGATCACTCAATGCAGAGTGTGAATGATGTTCAGTCACAGAGAGAGAATTGATAGATTCTTGACAAGCTTGGGATTTACCAAAAGTAAAGCTAATCCTAACCTTTACCTTAAGGTTACGAACTTGTCATACTATTACTGTATGTGGATGATCTCTTTCTGACAGGGAATGAGAAACAAATCATGGAAAGCAAGAAGAAGCTAGCTACAGAATTTGAGATGAAAGATCTCGAATTGATGAATTACTTCATAGGTTTGGAAGTATGGAAAGGCCCAAAAGGAATCTTTCTCAACCAGAGAAAGTATGCTGTGGAAATCTTGAGAAGATTTGATATGTTGGAATGTAAAGCCATGACCACTCCCATGGATTCCAATTTGAAGCTGTTAACTGATGACTCATCAGAGTTAGTGGATGTAACTCTGTACAGACAGATTATTGGGTCATTGATGTATTTGAAAAACACTAGGCCAGATATATGCTTTGCTGTGAACACCTTGAGTTAGTATCTAGTGGAACCTAGGCATGTTCACCTGATAGCTGCAAAGCATGTGATGAAGTACCTAAAAGGTACGATAGACTTTGGTCTATGTTATCTTGGAGATCATGACTTTAGATTGTATGGCTACACAGATGTTCATTGGGAAGGAAGTGTATCAAATAGGAAGAGCACCTCGGGAGGATGTTATTTTCTGGAATCTGCCATGATCTCATGGTTTAGCAGGAAACAGTCTAGTGTAGCTCTGAGCACATCTGAAGCAGAATACATTGATGCTTGCTCTGCTAGTTGTGAAGCGATATGGCTTCGGAAGTTGTTATCAGGATTGTTTGACTTGGAGATGGGCCCCATTTTGATCTTGTGTGACAACCAGAGTTGTATCAAGATGAATAAGAATCCAGCGTTCCATGATAAGTCAAAGCACATAGAGATCCGATATTTCTATAGAAGGGATATGGTGCAGAAAAGAGCTATAAAGCTCGAGTATGTGAGCACTGATGAACAAGTTGCTGATATATTGAACAAACCTATTTCTCGAGTAAAGTTTGAGTATTTCCAAGACAAGCTTGGTGTCATTCAGAAGGACCCTCCTTGAAAGGGGGAGTGATATGGTTGATGATGATATTTGGATACTAATATCGATGTGGATACCTGTATCGATGATGAGATTGCCTATATTGATGGTAAGGTCAATGATGAGGATACCTGTGTTGATATGGATACATGTATCAATGATGATGATACCTGTCTTGATATGGATACGTGTATCAATGATGAGGATACCTGTGTTGATATGGATACGTGTATCAATGATGAGGATACTTGTATCGATGATTAGGATACTTGTATCGATGATATGGATACTTGTATCAATGATGAGGATACTTGTATCAATGATGAGGTTACCTATTCTGACGATGAGGTTGATGATGAGGTTACCCATTCTGACGATGAGGTCGATGAAGTGGTACTTAGACCTTATCTAAGATGACTAGTGGGATTTCATCATCCCTGGACTTATGTCCTAAAGTGATAGGGATTGATCATCTTGTAAGTGGATCAGGATTGCATTGTCCTTGGACTCATGTCCTAAAGTGATAGGGACTAATCATCTTGTAAGTGGATCGAGATTGCATCGTCCTTGGACTTATGTCCTAAAGTGATAGGGATTGATCATCCTGTAAGTGGATCAGGATTGCATCATCCTTGGACTCATGTCCTAAAGTGATAGGGATTGATCATCTCGTAAGTGGATCAGGATTGCATCGTCCTTGGACTCATGTACTAAATTGATAAGGACTAATCATCCTGTAAGTATATTTGGATTGCATCGTCCCTAGACACGAGAGATGTCTTAAAGTGATAAGGATTAATCATCCTATAAGTAGATTTGGATTGCATCATCCCTTGACATGAGAGACGTCTTAAAGTGATAAGGATTAATCATCCTGTAAGTAGATTGGGATTACATCGTCCCTAGACATGAGAGATGTCTTAAAATGATAAGGATTAATCATCATGTAAGTAGATTGGGATTGCATCGTCCCTAGACATGAGAGACATCTTAAAGTGATAAGGATTAATCATCCTGTAAGTAGATTGGGATTGCATCGTCCCTAGACATGAGAGATGTCTTAAATTGATAAGGATTGATCATCCTGTAAGTAATATCTGGATTGCATCATCCATAGACATGAGAGGTGTCTTAAATTGAGAGGGATTGATCATCTCGTAAGTGGATCAGGATTGTATCATCCTTGGACTTATGTCCTAAAGAGAGAGGGATTGATCATCCCGTAATTGGATCATGTGTGTTGTAGGGTATGCTACTATAATGTTGTTGATCTAGAGATCTAGATGATGTTGTTGATCTAAAGATCCAGATGATGCTGTTGATAGAGAGATCTAGTTGATGTTGTTGATCAAAAGGATCCAGATGTTGATGTTATTAATCGAGAGGATCCAAATGTTGATGTTGTTGATCAAGAGGATCCAGATGATGATGTTACTATAGATGTTCGAGTGCTGCAGAAGATGAAGACTCAGTATTGAAGATGTTGATGTTCCAGTATTGAATATCTTGAAGATGTTTCAGTAACTGTTTGAGTTACTGATGATGTATGAAGAAAGCTTCCAATGATTTATAGATTTATCATGTATCATGTAGTTGATGACTCCTTGCTCCTGCAGATGTTGTTATAATATCCTTCTCATTAAGGGGGAGTGTTGAGATATTGTAACTTCTAAGAATATTATATTTGTACTTTATTATTCTTGAGATGTTTCATTCCTCCATGGAGACCCTATTGTATATCCGGAGATGTTTTATTCCTCTGTGGAGAATGTGGTAACTTGGGTTATTAGATTTCGCTAGTGGGGTCGGCACTGTATGAGTCATGTGGGTTAAAGGGTTATTAGACCACCCTATTGGGGTCGGCCCAGCCAACATTATGTTAAGTGGTTAAGTTGGGGCCGACCTAGTTAGTGTGAAAGTCAAGTCGGAGTTGTGTATAAATAGAGGAGGTGTGTTTTTCATTTAATACACATTCACTCACTTGTGATTGGTGCATAGGAGAGAGAGAGAGATTTTCTATGGAGGAGAAGGAGCTCATGTTTGTGGATTACATCTTTGTATTTGTTGGTCATCTATATTGAGGAATCTTTGTTGGGTTTTCTACCCCATGAGGATCTCCCAGGATAAATCTGTGTCTCTTGTGTTTGTGTTGTGCTTATTATTCTTTCAGTGATCTTGTATATGATATTGTTGTGAAATGGAATGTAATACTGATATTTTTTATCTTAGCATATTGAATCTTAACAATCACTGTGATCACTCTCGCAACTATCAAAGTTAGAGTTGGAGAGGAAGGAGATGGAGTAATAGGTCCAACATTCAATGCAACTATTGCAATAAATATGGCTATTATGAATGAGACTGCATAAAGAAGCAAGTAGATCATAACAATGGTAGAGCCCATGTCTCCAATGTTGAAGAAGGATCATCAGAAGTCATGTTTCTCTCATGTCAAGTGATTGAAGAAGAATATCACACAAATGTATGGTTGTTGGAGAGTGGTTGCAACAATCATATGATAGGTAACAAGTTGTTATTTTCTATCTTAGATTTCTCCGTCGTCATAGACATCAAGTTAGGTACACATTTTCGAGTTCCAACTCAAGGAAAAGGTATTGTTCTTGTTCTTACCAAATAGAATGAGAAAAAGTTTATAGATGATGTATTCTATGTTCCAAATATGAAAGCAAATCTAATTAGTGTGGCTCACTAATTCATAATAAGTATTATGTTAGGTTTTTAGACACATATTGTGATGTCTATGATAAAACCCCTAGTAGAAGACTCTTAGCCAGAGTAGAAATGACCAAGAATAGGATACTCCCTCTTAGTCTCAGAAGTCCTACCTTGTCACAGTCATATGCACATACTATCTCCAGTCAATATGAAACCTAGTTATGGCATTGTATGTATGGTCATCTACTCTTCAAGAGTCTTAGTATTCTGCAAAAACAATCCATGGTCAATGGGTTACCAGTCATGAATGATCAATCTAGTTCTTGTGAAGATTGTATCCTTGGAAAGCATAAAAGGGAAAGCTTCCCCACTTCCTCATCTCAATCCAAAGAACATATTGAGTTAGGTCATACCAATCTATGTGGACCCATGCAAGCCCAATCCATAGGAGGTAGCCTTTATTTTCTAACATTCATTGATGAATTTAGCACGAAAGTCTGGGTCTACTTTCTGAAACACAAATAAGAGACCTTCTCCAGGTTTAAATAATTCAAGGTTTTGACTGAAAAGCAGTATGGAAAATCCATCAAAATACTCGGATCAGATGGTGGAGGTGAATATGATTCACATGATTTCATAGATTTCTACAAATAACATGGAATCCAACGATAGTTCACTAATAGATACTCTCCACAACAGAATGGATTTGTTGAACACAATAACTAGACCATCATGAACATGGCCTGAAGCATGCTATCATACAAAAAAACAAATCAAAGGATTATTGGAATGAAGCTGTTGCATGTTCATTTTGCTTACTAAACAGATCTCCTATAGTGAGTGTCAAAGACAAGATTCATGAAAAATATTCGAGTGGCACCAAGACAAGTGTCTCACATCTCAAAGTTTTTGGTTGTCTAGCATTTGCACATGTTCCTGAAGAAATAGGGAAAACGGTGGATAAGAGGGGTGAGAGATGCATTTTTACTAGTTAAAGTGAACACCATAAAGATTATAAGTCAAGTATAACCCCATCACCAAGAAATTTGTGGTGAGAAACTATGTCAAATTCCTAGAAGATAAATGCTGGAGTGATCCTCAGAATTCTTCGGCAGACATTCAACAGAATCTGCCAAATCTTCCACTCATATTTCCAATATTGGTGGTACAACAAAAGCAAGAATTGCCGGTAGACAATGATGATACACCTTCGCCATCACATAATTAGAAAACCAGAAGTTTGACAGAGATCTATGAGAAGACTCCTACTATTGATTAACACTTCCATTATGCTTTGTTTTCTTGCTAGCCCACATATTTTGAGGAATCAATGAAGGATGCACAATGGGTACAATAAATGAATGAATAAATTGATGCTATGGAAAGGAATCAAACTTAGGATCTTTTTTATCTCTCTGTAGACGAAACAAGTATTGGATTCAAATGGGTCTATAAGACCAAACTCAATGAAAAAGTAGAGATAGAGAAGCATAAAGCCATTTTGGTTGCCAAGGGATTTTTTCATCAACATGGTGTGGATTATGAAGAAACCTTTGATCCAGTAGAAAGGTTGGACACCATCAGATATGTACTAGCCATAGCAGCTCAAAATAAATGTACTACCTATTAAATGGATGTGAAATCAACCTTTCTTAATGGCACACTTGAAGAAGAAGTGTATGTAGACTAGCCACCTGGATATGCAGTTAAGGGTCAAGAACACAAAGTGTGTAAGCCGAAAAAGGCATTGTATGATCTAAAACATGATCTCTAGCTTAGTACAATAGGATTGATTTCTATCTCATCAACAATGGGTTCAACAAAAGTAGCAATGAGACCACTCTATATGTCAAAATAGATCAACAAGGTAACATTCTGATTGTATGTCTTTATGTTGATGATATGATTTATACTGGAAATTTGATGTTAGAATAATTTAAGGTAGTCATGAAAAAGGAATTTGAAATGAATGATATAGTCCTTATGAGGTACTTCCTTGGTCTAGAAGTTAATCAAAGTGAACAAGGCATCTTCATTTGTCAGTATAAGCATGCTACAGACTCACATTTTGCAGAGATTCGAGATGGATAAATGAAAACCAACAGAAATCCCCATTTCTACAGGAACCAGATTAAGTAAGAAAGATGATGGACCAGTAGTGAACTATGCACTCTACAAAATAATGATAGGAATTTTAATGTATTTGAATGAAACTAGACCTGATTTGATGTATGATATAAGATTGATTTCCAGGTTTATGGAGTCTCCCAAAGACTCTCATTGGAAAGTTGGAAAAATAATTTTGAGATATGTTGCAAGTATAGTTGGGTATGGCCTTTGGTACACTCATTTAGTAGACTGCGCTCTCATAGAGTACATTGGCAATGATTTTTCAAGTAGTATTGATGATAGGAAAAGCACATCTGGTTATGTTTTTCATTTGGGTACCAATCTGATTTCATGGGTCTCTCAGAAACAACCCATTGTCAGTATGTCTTTTGCAGAAGCAGAATATGTATCAGCAACTACAACATCATGCCACACAGTTTGGATAAGAATACTTCTAAAGGATATGGGATACACAGAAAAATACCCAACTCCTATATTTTGTGACAATAGCTCTGCAATAGCATTGTCCAAACATCATGTCTTTCACAGAAAGATCAAACATATTGACACTCACTATCACTTCGTTCGTGAGCTTGTCAATAATGGAGAAATTACTTTACTGTTTTGTGGTTCCAAGGAGCAATTGGATGACATGTTCACCAAACCATTGGTAACACTTGCATTCAAATTTCAAAGACAACACTTAGGAATTAACAATGCTGAAAATTTTGTCCTAGTTGATATTAATGGGGAGTGTTAGTGGATATAATCTCCCTGGTCCACTATCAGTGATCATTAACAGTTCATTAATTAGTTGAGTAGTTGATTGAGTCTATTTCAGTCCACTTTGACCTGTTCCAGCTAGCTATCATTTATGTTTATGGATAGTGGTTTGATCATGTCAACCAACTACATTGTAATAGCTTTTTTATAAATATTTGGAAGTAATAGTGAGAAGGAAATGCATATGCCCAAATGTGCTTTCTATCCTTTATGCTTCTCTTGTTAACTTTATCATTTTTTATATATGAATGTTGTTTATAAAAATGTGTATTTTTCCTTCAAATAAACAATTTTAAGTGAAAATTTTGAAGTAAATATTTATATGACTTCATTATTTTATTATTTTATAAAATTATGCAATACATTTATGAAGTAAGAGACTATATTCTCTCCTAGTTGTTTCCATTCATATAAGGATAAAGGTATTTTTATACTTATATAGTGTATCAAACCATGTTAAGTACTTTATTGTATACTAAGAGATTCAATGTGAAAATAACACAAAATAATAATTTTTAAACTGAAAATGACATAATTATAACAATAATAGGAAATTAGATAAGACCTAAATACCATAAATAACAATACCTTTATTAATGAAAGCAATGTTCACTTACCTCTTTGGTGAGAAAACCTCATTGCAATATGCTTCACAAGACATCTCATTGTGAAAATACTCACAACAGATCTAAGAGCTGATGTATACCTCACAAGAAAGAACTGCAGAAAATAGAAGAAGGGTGCAAAATGGAGCAGCAGAACATAGATGCAATAGAACTCATATAGGAGTAGAATAATCACACATGTTTCATTAATATGTATAATAAACAATAATGCTACAATAGATAGGATTCAAATACCAAGGGTGTAATTTGAATTAGCCTACATGAACTCATCATCAGATCAGTGGAGTGTCATCAAAGCACAAGTAACCATCAACCATGTGTCAAACTGAGTTTAACTAGATGTAGTAGGTGTAACTGGTGCATGGAGCACTAATGGAGGGCGCATGAGGAGCTAACTGCAGTCAGAATAGTCAACCAAGTCTCTTTGGGTGTCCAACGGAGTGTTTCAGTTAGTTAACTAGTCAACCAGTCCTTAAATCAATGAAATATCTACAAATCAAACAATTAACTGAAGTGACACTGGTGGTAGGTGAGAGAGGGCGCATTTCACATGTGGTAGGTGAAAAAGAGGGCACATCACTGACTAGGAGGGATGGAACTGAGTGGAAACAGGCTCCCGGGGCTAGTAAACTAAGCACTAGGTGCTGGGAGACACCATACTGATGATTGGGATGCATGCAATTGCATGAATGAAATGCAAAAGAATGATAATGTTGGTAGGACTAGGATGGAGTATAGGAATATCCTAACACCCCCCCTTAATCCATCCTGGGCCCTGGTAACTGAGACCAAAGGTCACCCAATACAATCAAATAAATGATTAAAAAAGAGAACTATCCATAAACCAAGGAAATGACAAAAACCTCATGGGAAAAATACCACCTCTCGAAAAATAACATCAAGGAACTCAAAGAACCTTCATACTAAGCAAAGAAGGAAAAATCTTTCCTCAGTGAAAACTTTTGCAAAAAACTTGGATAGCTGATCCTCTATAGGATGCTAATGCAGGTGCTAGATTTGGATTTGGTCTTCTGATGTGCCTCCCAATATGTAGAAGATGTATTGGCCAAAGCAAGTCTTTCAGGACACCTTTCTACTACTGGAGCGAATGGCTCATGGTGAGTCTTTCCAAGAGATTGTAGATCGAACCCCACCATCATGCAACATCTCTCAGGGAGAGGTAGATGGCATAGTGCAAGGTTGGAATGATACTGAGATCTTGTGGTTCTGTGATCAGATGGATCCTCAACTGTGTTCCCAGCAATTGCAAGGACTTTGTGAGCCCATATTGGCCTTGGCCCTAGATTAGGAGCATGTGTTGGTTCTGGATCTAAATATGAATGTTCTTCATCTTCATCTTCATTAGAAAAGGAGTCACTTTGATATTCATTAGATTCTGAAGGAGTAGGAAGAGAGAAGGGAAGAAAATGTGAGAATTCATATGCCTTGGAGGCATGATTTGCAAACCCTTTCTCTGTAGTCTTCCTATTGGAGATCCCTATAATCTCAATTATGTTGAGACCAAATATCACCTTCTTTGGTGATCCGGTGTGATTCATCTGATATATAGACAACAAATTTGTTGTCAAAGAGGGAACGAATAGAACATTCTTGAACTTTCCATCCTCCATATGTACTGTACCCATCCCTTTGGTAGAGATCTGAGAGTTGTCTCCCATCTGAATAGTAGGGCCATCTTTGATATCTAAGGAAGAAAATGATTCTTCAGAGGAAACCATGTGGTTGGAGGCTCCTGAATCTACGAGGAGGGCCTTTGATTTCAAAAATCCAGCCATCAATTCATGGCATTTCTTATGACCATCAGATTCACTTCCAGAATTAGACACTCTTGCATCTTTTGGAAGAGCAATGTTGTTCTGTTCAAGAAGCTTGGTTAATTCATATATTTTCTTGTTCATGCAATATCTCTCTAGGTGGTTTCCTTTCTTTTAGTAGGGACACTTAGATCCATCAAATCTTTTATGTTTGTCCTTCTTGGAGTTGGAGGCCCCTTTTGAAGGACTTGACTTAGCATTCAGCTTGGGTTCAGATGGCTTGTCCTTTCCTTTATGCCTCCCTTTCACATTCACACTATTTGCTTCTCCAGCTAAAAGAGATTGATCTTTGGAGGCCTTGATGGCACCCATTTGGATCAATTTGTCTTGTTCTTGGATGAGAGCTGCAATAAAAACTTCTAAGGAGGGCATCTTCCAACCGGGGATTGGCATTCGCCCAGAGTGGAAGGTAGATACAAAGACAGAAAATTCAGATCCTATCTTACTCATAATCGATAGCACCAATTGCTCATCCTTCTTATCAATGCCACACTGCTTGCATTGCATAACCAAATTGTTGAATTTTGAGAAGAATTCCTGAATGATCTCAAAACTGCTTAGCTGTAGGGAAACCAATGCATTCTCCAGAACATGGCCTCTTAGCTCATCTTGTTTGTCGAAGAGGGCCTTTAACTTCAACCATAACTCTCTTGGAGTCTTCAAACCTTCGAGATGAAATAGTATATATCTAGAAATATGAATGCACATGTAACCAAATTATTCATCTAATCGATTCAAATGCTTGGTTTTCTCCACAGCTGAATTTGGTTCGGTTTCCCTTCCCATTGTTATTCTGTGTAGAGATTTTCTTCTCAATGACATTTCCATATCAAGCTTCCAATCAAAGTAATTGAAAGGTGTTAGGATTCTAGGAGTTAAGGGAGTGCACGAATTGCTCATCTCAACTGCTGGAGCGAATACAAGGTGAAACTGTTGGTACTGCAGTAGGCTGCTGCATGTTAGTTTTTCATCATTTGATTCAATAGATCTAGGATCTTAACTGAAAGAACAACATGTACAGCATATCAAGCATAAGAGACAAGAGACAAGAGACACAAAACATTTCATCGGGGAAAACCATGAAGGTGTAAAACCCCGCAACTTCCTCAGAGATAGAATACGCATCAATACAAGTATCACCATGATCAAACCCAAGAGATAGATATCTTTAGCAGCATGCCCCTCCTCCACTTGTGCACACTCATCCTCTCTCTCACTAATGCGAAGTGAGTGAATAATAGAATGTATAAAATGAGAGAGACACACTCTCTATTTATACACTACTTCATTTGTCTTTTAACTTTAACTAGGTTGGCCCCAAATTAACCACTTAACATAATGTTGACTGGTCCGACCCCCACTTGGGTGGTCTAATAACCCTTTGACCCACACAGCTCATACAGGGCCAACCCCAACAATGTGGTCTAATAACCCATCAAATATAAGTTGCGACACTTACAATAATACTTGCATCACGAGCAAATACAAATGACGACACTTCCAATCAGAGGAATAATACATCTCCATTGGGGATACAATAAGGTACAAATGTAATACATAGAAGAATATATTCTGAAGTTACAAATACATCAACACTCCCTCTTAACTAGGAAGGTATTCTCTAGACACAAGTCATCAATACATATAGGCACAAGTCTTCCATTCTGGAGATGGATCATCATCACTGGATCACGGAGCATCATCATCATCACTAATGTTGTACTCGATATCTCGATCACTGGGATATCTCATAATTATTCTCGTCATAGGAAATTATATAGAGCCAGCCCTTTTTCATGTCGGATGTAGGCCCACCTCCTATAGATCTTCATAAATACTGGCCATACTGTGGAATCCTCAAGACTTATTACGTGTGTCACAATGCCTCGAAATAGTATCCCAAGATCCTTTATGTGTTGAAGCACGACTGGCAAGATCTCCCAGGTCCACTTACATGTGACTTTCACAAAACCTGAAAAGAGTGTCTTGCCTAGCAAGATCTCTAAAGAGCATCTGAGGCCTTTTACGTGACTAACACAACCTGTCCAGATCTCCAGGACATATTACATGTGACCCCCACCACAAAACCTTAAAAGAGTGTCTTGCACAGCAAGATCTCTAAAGAGCATCTGAGGCCTTCTACGTGACTAGCACAACCTGTCCGGATCTCCAGAACATATTACATGTGGTCCCCACAAAACCTTAAAAGAGTGTCTTGCCCAGCAAGATCTCTGAAGAGAATCCGAGGCCTTTTACGTGACTAGCACAACCTGTCTGGATCTCCAGGATGTATTACATGTGGTCTAGCAAAACCTTAAAAGAGTGTCTTACCTAGCAAGATCTCTAAAGAGCATCCGAGGCCTTTACGTGACTAGCACAACCTGTCTGGATCTCCAGGACGTATTATATGCTACCCTTGCACAACCTATCCATGGCCACAAAGTATCAACCTGATACTCACCATACATCATCCTTATGTGTATCATCACATGATCATCCTGATCATCATCACTGCATCATCCTAATGCATATCATCCATAGCATTGTCCTGATACTCATCACACATGATCATCCTGATCATCGTCACTACATATCCTGATGCATATCATCCAGAGCATCGTCCTGATACTCATCACACATGATCATCCTAATCATTGTCACTGCATCATCATAATGCATATCATCCAGAGCATCGTCCTAATACTCATCACATGTTAAATTTTGAGCATTAATTCACAATACTCTAGGATCTTCACTAAGAGAATAACATATATAGTATATCAATGCATAACAATCACAATAAACATGACAAGCATCACAAGAATCAAAAGCATGAGAGACAAGAGACACAGAGTTTTGCGTGGGAAAACCCTAAGGTGAAAAACCCCACAACTTCCTCATAGATAGAGAGAGCAATGGCTCAACCAAAGTACAACCAAAATACACTTGAGATAGTGTCCTAGAAGCAGATGATCCTCCTCCTCACTAGTGGCCACTTTCTGAGTGAGAGAGATGTGTCTTTCCGAATGATCTAAATAGAGATCTCCTGATCTCTGTTTATACTAACCTGTTTTCCCAGTGACCTTATGGGGCCGACTTGTCTAGCTAGGTACATCCACAATATAATATATATTTCAGGGCCAACCCCACACATGGTGGTCTAATAACCCATCAGCAAGTACACACACTTGCGACACTTGTCAATCCACATGACAACACTTCCTTATAGAGGAATAACACATCTCTAATAAGGGTAAAATAAATATATATGAAATACATAGATGAAATACATTTTGAAGTTACATATACATCAACACTCCCTCTTAACTAGGAAGGTATTTCTCGACATAGATCTGCTAGACAAGTCTTCTTCTCGGGATCATCGTCATTGATGCATTGTCATCATCATCGTCACTGCTGCTGCTATCTCAACCAATCTCTGACTCTACTCGTCATAGGAAGTTCTACAAACCCAGTCCTTTTTCATACTAGATGTAGGCCCACCACCTGCAGGTCTTCATCATCATTGGCCATACTATGGAAATCTCAAGACTTATTACGTGTGTCACAAAACCTTAAAAGAGTCTCTTGACTAGCAAGAACCCTAAAGAGCATCTAAGGCCTTTTTCATCCTGTCCAGATCTCCAGGACTTATTACATGTGACCCCACCACAAAACCTTGAAAGAGAATCCCAGGACTGATTAAAAGCACAAGGCTCAACCTATCGGAACTCCCAGGGCACAAATTACATGTGGTTACCACAAAACCTCGAAAGAGCATCCCAAGACTGATTACGAGCACAAGGCTCAACCTATCGGATCTCCTAAGGCAAAAAATACATATGGTCATGGCAAAACCTCGAAAGAGCATCCCAGGACTGATTACGAGCACACAGCTCAACCTATCGGATCTCCCAGGGCACAAATTACATGCCATAGGACAAAACCTCGAAAGAGCATCTGCCATATATCCCAAGGCGCAAATTACATGCCATAGGCAAAACCTCGAAAGACTATCTGCAGATCTCCCAGGGCACAAATTATATGTCCTCCCAAGCAAAACCTCGAAAGAGCATTTGCCAGATATCCCAGGGTACAAATTACATGCTGTAGGCAAAACCTCGAAAGACTATTTGCAAATCTCCCAGGGCACAAATTACATGCTTATCTGCACAACTTGTTCCACGGCCACAGAGTATCAACCTGATACTCACCATACATCATCCTGATGTACACATGATCATCCTGATCATCATCACTACAACATCCTACTGCATGTCATCTGGAGCAACATCCCGAATCTCGTCATCCATGATCATCCTAATCATACAATACATCTACCTGATGCATACCAGGTATCTACCTGATACATATCATCATATATGATCCACTTGATCATACAGTGTATCCACCTGATACAAATATAAATACATGATACATATCAACATACATGATCTACCTGATCATATAATGTATCCACCTGATACATATATAGATACATGGTCCAATCATCCAACATGATGCGTACATACATATAAATGATCCAACTGATCATATCTAGCATCCAACATGAAGCGTACATACATATACATAAAAATGATCCAACTGATCATACAAAGCAGAAACCAGAACATCATCCTGATGCTCATCATCCAGTGCTTACATCCACAGCCATGTGAAGGATCCTCCTTCCAACATGCTTGGAATGGCTTCAACAAATGTGTCCATCAATTCTTCCTCGAAGTGTCATCAATCTTAAGAATGCCAAGCCTCTCCCTGAAGTACTCGAACTTCACCCTGGCTAGTGGCTTCGTCAGCACATCTGCAATCTACTCGTCCGTCGCAACATACAAGAGCTTCACAGCTCCTCTTTGCACCATATCCCTGATATAGTGATATTTGATCTCTATGTGTTTCGACCTGTCATGAAACAATGGGTTCTCTGACAACTTCACACAACTCTAGTTATCACAAAAGATACTAGTAGCATCCAACGGGAGATCAAATAAATCAGACAGTAGCTTCCGTAGCCATACTACCTCACAACTAGCTGAACAGGCTGCAACATTCTCTGCCTCAGCTGTACTCAGTGCTACACAGGACTGCTTCCTACTAAACCAAGAGATCACACCTGATCCCATACTGAAGCAACACCCATATGTGTTATTCCTATCTGCAGCACTACCAGCCCAATCTTAATCAACATAACCTACAGGTTAAACTTTTGATTTTCCTCATACTTGAGCCCATAATCCACTATACCCTTCAAGTACCTTAGAACATGCTTTACAGCAACCAGATGAGCACTCCTCGGATCTGTCAGGAACTGACTCAATGTGTTCACCACAAAGCAAATATCTGGTCTCGTATTCGTCAGGTACATCAAGGACCCAATCATCTGACGATACATAGAGACATCAACCGGCTCAGATGAAGCATCACATAGAAGCTTCATATTTGATGCCATAGGTGTGGCCATGGCCTTGCAATCCATCATCCCAAATCTCTTCAGGATATCTACTGTGTACTTCCCTTGACCAAGGAATATCCCACCTGCACTCTGCCACACCTCCATACCTAGGAAATAATGCATCATTCCCAAATATTTCATATCGAACTCGGAAGCAAGCTTTCTCTTAGTATCTGCAATCAATCTGTCATCTCCTGTTATAAATAAGTCATCCACATACAGGAGTAGAATCAAAGGATTCCCTTCCTCAACCTTGTAGTAGAGGTTGGAATCCTCTTTACTCTTGGTAAAGCCCAAACTAGATAGGAAACTGTCCATCCTACCATACCAATGTCTGGGAGCTTGTTTCAAGCCATACAAAGCTTTCTTCAATCTGCACACATGACTCCCTATCATGTATTTCAAAACCGAGTGGCTGCTCCACATATACTTCCTCTTCAACTACACCATTCAAGAAAGCAGTCTTGACATCCATCTGGTGTATTTTCCATTTCATCGCTGCAGCCAGGGCAAGTACTGTTCTGATGGAAGTATACTTGGCTACAGGTGCAGAAGTTTCTTCATAATCTATTCCCTCTTTCTGAGAGAAGCCACGAGCTACGAATCTTGCTTTGTATTTCTCTACACTACCATCTGCAGCATGCTGATTTTGTAGATCCATTTGGAAGTCACAACAGACTTCTCTTTAGGTCTTGGGACAACATCCCAAACATCATTCTTCATTATTGATTGGTATTCCTCAACCATGGCATCCTTCCATTCTTTCTTTTCCGCTGCTTCTTCATAAGTGGAAGGTTCTTTGTTCATAATGTCACAGAGTAAAGCAACGTGGCTGGTATGTGATCTAGTTCTCTTCTTCGCTCTGTGTTCTTCTTCTAGAATGCCAAATATTTCTGCATCTTGAATGAGCTCTCTAGCCCATGCAGGTTTCCTCTTGTGAGAGTTATCCTCATGGGGTGGATCTACAGGTTCTTGCGGATCTTCAAACTCACGAACAACTTCTGGAACTGCTTCAGTCATGGTAGTGTCTTGAAATCTAGTTTCCGTAGGTTCTTCATAAACTTCGATAGGTGCCTTCCTTGATTTGATGAATGCTGAGTTTTCATCAAATTTCACATCCCTACTAACATCAATCTTCTTGAACCCTAGAAAGTGTATTCTGTAATCCTTCAAGCTTTCACTGTAACCCACAAAGATACCCTTCTTTCCTGAAGGATCTAGTTTGGTCCTCTTTTCCTTTGGGACATGAGTGAATACTGGACAACCAAATATTCTGAGATGGCTGACCTTAGGTTTCTTACCAGAAAAGACCTCTCCTGGTGTCTTGTTGTCCAATATCTTGTGGGGTGTTCTGTTCTGCACATATACAGCTGTTCTAGCTGCTTATGCCCATAGATGCATAGGTAGATCCCGGTAAGGCAGCATTGCCCTTACTGCTTCCATGATTGTTCTATTCTTCCTTTCTACAACTCCAATATGTTGAGGATTATAAGGAGCAGTCAACTCCCTCTTAATCCCTGAATCACTACAAAGCTTCATGAAGTCACCTGAGGTGATTTCTCCACCATTGTCGGATCTGAATGTTTTGATATTCTTGTCAGTTTGATTCTCCATCAAGGTTTTGAATTCCTCGAACTTATCAAACACCTCATCTTTGTTCTTCAAGAAGTATACCCAAGTCTTCTTGGAGAAGTCATCAATAAATGAGACATAGTAAACATACCCACTCAGAGAACTGGATGACATAGGACCACATACATCTGAGTGGATGATTTCCAGGATGTCTTTTGCCTTGCTTTCACTGCTTGGGAAAGCCTTCTTAATGTTCTTACCTTTTGCACATCCTTTGCAAACACCTTCATGTTTGGTCTTGATTTTAGGAAGACCCTCTACAACCTTGCTTGCAATTGGAAGTGCCCTATAGTGCATATGAGCAAGTCTTCTATGCCAAAGTTCACTTGGCTCCATGGATTCATGTACCATGGCATGTTCAGGTTGTCCCTTCAATGTATACAACCCTCGCTTTTGCTATCCAATCACTACTGCATCATCTATGTTCTCTCCCTTTGGCCACATTAGGACTTGGCCATCCACAAATGCAACCCTCATACCTTTTGCATCCAATGCAGAGATGGAGAGTAAGTTCTTCTTAAGCCCAGGTACAGAAAGGATTTCTTTCATCTTCAAAGATTTTCCAGAATCTAGGTTGTAGGAGCCTTCACCACTTCCTTTGATTGGGCATTGATAATCATCCCCAAGTTTCACCTTATGGGGTGATTCATGTTCAGATAGGTTCACAAAAGATTCCTTAAACCCAGTCATGTGTTTGGAAGCCCCACTGTTAATCAACCAATCATTAAAACCATGGGAGATAGTACCTGTGAGAGCATAAATTAGAACATACTCTTCTTCACTTGATGAGTCATCATCACTATCACTTTCTGCCCTAGCCTTCTTCCTTGGGGGTTCATCATCTTCGGTAGCATGAGCATGATATCTTCTTTTGTTATTCTTCTTCTTCTTATTGAAGTTGTTGTTGTTGTCTTTCTTCTTCTTGGGACAATCTGAAGCAAAGTGTCTCTTCTCATTGCAATTGAAGCATCTGAGATCTTTCTTATCTTTATGATAATGGTGGTGTGAGAATCTCTTGTTATGAGATGATTCCTTCTTGGACTTGCCTTTCCTGGCATGTGTTGTGAGAGCTTGATCTTCATTTCCCATCTTTTCTTCTCGGGACACAAGCCTAGCTTCTTCTTGAGAGCATTCTTCCACAATCTGTTGAAGGAGAACAACTTCTTCCTTGCACAAATTCCTTGAATAAAGGAATCCCATGACCTAGGTAGGCCATTTAGAGTGGTCATCACCACTTCACCATTCTCCACCATTTCATCCACTTCTTCTAGTTATTCCTTGATCTGGGAGACCCTTGAAAAATAAGATTGAATGGTTTCTCCATTTTGAAACTTTACTCCTTTCAATTGGTTCCGCAGGGTCATCTTCCAATTTATGTTCTTCCCTTCAAATAGCTTGGTCAAAGAGTCAAACATCTCCTTGGGTGTCTTTAGAGAAGACACATGGGGTATGAGATGGTCTTTGATAGAATCAACAATGATTCTCTTTTCGTTGACCAAGTTCTTCTTATGCAATACCTTAGCCTCTTCATCCTCTGGGATAGGGATGTCTTCTTTTACATATGAGTCCAACTCATTCTCTTCTAGGATTAACCCAATCCTATACATCCAAGCTCAGAAGTTATCAGCTCCTTCAAGCTTATCCTCAAGCTTGGTGTGGTGAGACATCTTAAAGAGTACTTCAAATGGAAATAGAAAAGATTTAGGTCTTACCACTTGAAATGCTGAAAACTGGATCTGGTCCCAGATTAGGGTTTGTCGGAAAAACCCTAAAAATTCAAAATGTGAATTTCAATTTTCTAAAAGGATAGAAAGATGCACCTTAATGAGCTGATCAGCCTGGTGTATTTAGAATTTGAGATCAGCAAAGCTTTACCCTTCAGATTTTTCTTTTTGTCCTCCAGGGTTCACTAGGGAGAGCCCTGAATTAGGGTTTGAGTTTTCCGGAGATCTACCTAGCCAAAAATCTTGATACAAAGCTCTAAACTTTGATTTTTGCAAGGAGCTTCTAGCTATGTCTTCAGATTTCAGAAATTCCTATTTTTGTGGAAATCCTAATTTTTAAGGCCAAATCTAAAAATGCTCAGAATTGAATTTTGATTGGACAGATAGATTTGCCTTGATGAGTAGAGTCAATCTACTATACTACTTTTCCAAAATCTATGGAGAGAAACCCAATAAACAAGAAACTCAAGTTTCCGTCACTGCAAAATGTCTTCTTCTCAGGTTAGCTCTGATACCATGTTAAATTTTGAGCATTAATTCACAATACTCTAGGATCTTCACTGAGAGATAACATATACAGTATATCAATGCATAGCAATCACAATAAGCATGACAAGCATCACAAGAATCAAAAGCATGAGAGACAAAAGACACAGAGTTTCCGTGGGGAAAACCCTAAGGTGAAAAACCCCACAACTTCCTCAGAGATAGAGAGAGTAATGGCTCAACCAAAGTACAACCAAAATACACTTGATATAGTCTCCTAGAAGCAGATGATCCTCCTCCTCACTATTGTGCCACTTTTTGAGTGAGAGAGATGTGTCTTTCCGAATGATCTAAATAGAGATCTCCTGATCTCTATTTATACTAACATGTTTTCCCAGTGACCTTATGGGGCCGACTTGTCTAGCTAGGTACATCCACAATATAATATATATTTCAGGGCCGACCCCACACATGGTGGTCTAATAAGCCATCGGCAAGTGTACACACTTGTGACACTTGTCAATCCACATGACAACACTTCCTTACGGAGGAATAACACATCTCTAATAAGGGTACAATAAATATATATGAAATACATAGATGAAAGACATTTCGAAGTTACATATATATCAACATCACACATGATCATCCTGATCATTGTCACTGCATCGTCCTGATGCATGTCATCATACATGATCCAGCTGATAATACAAAGCATCCAACTGATGCATATGCAAAGTAGTAACTGGAGCATTATCTTGATTCTCATCACACAGTGCTTACATCCACAACCATGGGAAGGATCCTCCTCTCACCTTGCTTGGAATGGATCCTGCAAATGTGTCCCATCACTTCTTCCTCAAAGTGTCTTCAATTTGAAGAACACCAAGCCTCTCTCTGAAGTACTCAAACTTCACTCTGGCTAGTGGTTTCGTCAACACATTTGCAACCTGATCATCCGTCGCAACATACAGGAGCTTCATTGCTCCTCTCTGCACCATATCCCTAATATAGTGATATTTGATCTCAATGTGCTTCGACCTATCATGGAACACCGGGTTCTCTAACAACTTCACACAACTTTGGTTGTCACAATAGATATAGGTAGCATCCAACGGGAGATCAAATAACTCAGACAGTAGCTTCCTCATCCATACTCCCTCACAACTAGCCAAACAAGATGCGACATACTCTACTTCGACTGTACCTAGTGCTACGCAGAACTGCTTTCTCCTAAACCAAGAGATCACACCTGATCCCATACTGAAGCAACACCTAGAAGTGCTCTTCCTATCTGTAGCACTTCCTACCCAAACTGAATCAACATAACCCTCAAGCTTAAAATTTTGATTTGCATCATACTTGAGCCCATAATCAATTGTACCCTTCAGGCACCTCAGAATATGCTTTATAGCAACCAGGTGAAGACCTAGGGGATCCATCAGGAACTGACTCAATGTGTTTACCACAAAGAAAATATCTGGTCTGGTGTTCATCAGGTACATCAAGGACCCAATCATCTGACGATACATTGTGACATCAACCAGATTATATGAAGCATCACACAGAAGCATTAGGTTCGATGCCATAGGTGTGGCCATGGCCTTACAGTCCATCATCCCAAACCGCTTCAGGATCTCTACTGCATACTTCCCTTGTCAAAGGAAGATTCCATCTGCACTCTGCCACACCTCCATGCCTAGAAGGTAGTGCATCATCCCCAAGTCCTAGGAGCTTGCTTCAAGCCATACAAGGCTTTCTTCAATCTGCACACATATGACTCCCTGTCATGTGTCTCAAAACCGAGTGGCTGCTCCACATACACTTCCTCTTTGACTACACCATTCAAGAAAGTTGTCTTGACATTCATCTGGTGTATCTTCCACTTTATCACTGTAGCCAGAGCAAGTACTATTCTGATGGAAGTGTATCTGGCTACAGGAGCATAAGTCTCTTCATAGTCTATTCCCTCTTTCTGGGAGAAGCCACGAGCTACAAACCTCGCCTTGTATTCTCTATGTTGCCATCTGTAGCATGCTTGATCTTATAGACCCACTTGGAAGTCACCACAGACTTCCCTTCTGGTCTTGGGACCGCATCCCAAATGTCATTATTCATGATCTACTAGTATTCCTCGACCATGGCATCCTTTCATTACTGCATCTCGAATCCTGGGAACTTGTGAGGCACCTGCAACAATTAATTAATACGAATATGCGAAATAGCAGAAATGACAGAACTCAGAATCACTTTTATATTGATCACAGGCCACTTCGAGGGGCAACCTCCTATGAGCAAGCTCAATACAAATAACTTTACGGTGCCTTCATAGGTCTCAACACACACTTATATACTAATTCTAGAGGCCAATACTATGGGTCAAAACCATGGGCTGTTACAAACTATGGATCAACAATACTACGGACGACTTACAAAGCATATGCGCCAACAATAATAACACAAACTATTGATCAAAAAATACTACAGGACGACTTACAAAGCATATGCATCCAACAACAACATACTAACAAAGTAAAGACATGGGTTCCTAACATCCCCTCCCCCTTAAAAAAAGATTTGTCCTCAAAGCTTTGGATGTGGAAATTGTTGTTGAATCTGAAGGAGTGGTTCCCATGTAGCATCCTCTGGTTGCATGCCGTGCCACTGAATTAAGACCTCTGTGATAGAGCGAGAGCGAAGCTGACGCGTGTGCCGATTGAGGATGTCCTCTGGCTCCAAAAGGATGGATCCTTCATTATCCAGTTCAGGTAAAATCGTTTGTCAGCTGATGTTGGTGCCAAGAACTTTCTTCAGACAAGAGACATGAAAGAATGGATGAATGTGGGAAGAAGGAGGAAGTTCCAATTTATAAGCAATGGACCCAATCTTCTGAAGAATCCAATATGGCCCATAGAACTTTGGAGCGAGCTTATGACGCCCTTTGAGTTTCAAGGAGGATTGTTTGTACGGCTGGAGACGAAGAAAAACCATATTGCCGACTTGAAAAGTGCACTCTGAACGGTGCTGATCAGCTTGTTGCTTCATGTGATTTCTTGCCATGTGAAGATTGTCCCGCAAAATGCGAAGAATCTGATCGCGGTTGCGAAGGACCGTGTCAACTTCCTGAACTGGTGAACTGGTGGGGGTGTATGGAAGAAGAGCTGGAGGTGCCTGACCATAGACTACGTCATATGGGGTCATTTTAGAGGCAGTGTGGTAAGAGGTATTGTACCACCATTCAGCGAGAGGGAGCCACTTTTCCCACTGATGTTGTTGTTCCGAGGTGAAGCAATGAAGATAAGTTTCCAAGCATTTATTGACAATTTCAGTCTGACCATCTATTTGTGGGTGATACCCTGAACTCATCTTCAGTTTGGTGCCAGTGTGGCGAAATAGTTCTATCCAAAAATGACTGGTGAAAGTCACATCACGATCCGAGATAATGGAAGAAGGGATGCCATGAAGACGAAAGATCTGGTCTAGAAAAATTTGAGCGATGGAGGAGGCTGTATAGGGATGGCTGAGAGCACAAAAATGACTATATTTGGAGAGGCGATCAACCACAATGAGAATCACTATCTTCTCGCCAGATTTAGGGATCCCTTTAATGAAATTCATAGAAATATCTGTCCAAATCCGTGTAGGTATCGGCAAGGGTTCAAGCAATCCTGGAAGGAGTGTTGTTTCACCCTTATTGCACTGGCAGGTATCACATTCGGCCACCATCTGTTGAATTGTCCTTTGCATGCCGTGCCAAAAGAAGTTACACCGTGCTCGTTCATATGTTTTGAGGAACCCAGAGTGCCCTGCTGATGGAGAAGCATGGAGTTCATAGAAGACAGCTTGTTGAAGATCTGTGCTCTGGGGAATCACCAGATGACCCTTGTATCACAAAGAAGCACCATCCCAAGAGTAATGTGGTACAGCAGAAGGGTTGTTGGTCAAGCATTGGATGATTTGAGATAAGGAAGAGTCATTGACATAACCCTGTTGAACAGATTGCAACCAATTTGGAACAGGCATAGAAATAGCTGAAAGAGAACCTTGGGCATCAAATGTGCGAGAAAGAGCATCTGTCACAATATTGTCTTTACCCTTCTTGTAAGTGATCTCATAGTCATAACCCATGAGTTTGATAACCCATTTCTGTTGTGCCGGGGAGGAGACACGCTTGTCCAAGAAATATTTCAGACTCCGGTGATCAGTCTTGATGCAAAAATGATTCCCTAATAGGTATGGTCGGTACTTCTGTACTGCATGCAAAATAGCCATCATTTCCTTCTCATAGGTAGAGGCAGCTAAATTCTTACCTGAAAGGGCTTTGCTGGTGAAAGTAATGGGGTGTTCATCTTGAAGGAGAACAGCAGCAAGTCCATTGCCGCAAGCATCACTCTCAATAGTGAAGGGCTTGGAAAAATCGGGCATAGCTAGCACAGGTGTAGTACACAAAGCTTGTTTTAGTTTGTCAAATGCACACTAAGCAGCAGGTGTCCATGTAAAAGCATCATTTTTCAATAGAGCAGTTAATGGAGCTGCAATCTTCCCATAATCCTTGACAAACTTGCGGTAGTAGCCAGTCAACCCCAAAAAAACCACGAAGGCTCTTGGGTGTCTGAGGATGTGGCCAATTGTTCATGGCATCGATTTTGGCAGGATCCAAGCAAACCCCTTGTGCTGAGATAATGTGCCCGAGATACTCAACTTCCTTCTGTCCAAAAACACATTTAGACTGCTTGGCATGGAGATGATGGTCAGAGAAAAGTTGCATGACAAGATCCAGATGTTGGAGATGTTCATCCCATGTTTTACTGTAGATGAGGATATCATCAAAGAATACCAGAATGAATTTCCGCAAGTAGGGTCGAAATATTTTATTCATTAAGGCCTGGAATGTGGAAGGAGCATTAGTGAGGCCAAAGGGCATGACCAAGAACTCATAATGGCCATCATGTGTGCGGAAAGCTGTTTTAGGAATATCATCCTCATGAACCCGAATTTGATGATACCTAGAACGAAGATCCAACTTGGAGAAAAAGTGAGCCCCATGAAGCTCATAAAGAAGCTCATCAACAACAGGAATTGGAAACTTATCCTTGATGGTGAGGTGATTAAGTGCTCGGAAGTCAATGCAGAGGCACCCTGACCCATCTTTTTTGCAGACAAGAATAATTGGAGAAGAAAAGGAACTAGTGCTTGGGCGAATAATACATTGCTTCAATAAGTCCCGAACGAGCATTTTAATCTATGTTTTTTGGTGAAATGGGTAGCGATAGGGCCTGATGTTGGGAGGAACGCTGCCAGGAAGGATCTGAATACGATGGCCTTCTGCCCTAGAAGGTGGTAATACCATTGGTTCAGCAAAGACACCTGTATATCAATCCAGAATTTGTTGTAGATCCAAAGGAGTAGTGGAGACCGTTGATGGTTGCATCTGGATGGAATGGATCTGAGCGATGACACCATGTGAATTCTTCTTGAGGATTTTTTCCATGCGATGTGAACTGATGATGCTGAGAGAACCTGGTTGTAATCCTGTCAATGTGTGTTTTTGTCCATTGAGGGAAAACTGCATCCAAAGTTCAGCAAAATACCATAATATAGGGCCAAGTGTGCGTAGCCATTGAGTGCCCAAAACCACATCACATCCGCCTAAGGGTAAGGAAAACATGTCAGAGCGCAAGGTATAATCTCCCATAGAGATACGCACATTTTGACACTTCCCTTTGTAAGGTAAGGTGCCCCCACTAGAAATCATGACTTCAAAGTTGGAGCAAGGATGGATAAAACAATCAGCTTGTTTGGTGATCCGAGGGTCAATGAAATTATGAGTGCTACCAGAATCAATGAGTATTATAAGAGGAAGTTTCTTGAAGTAACCCCTGACCCACATTGTTTGGGGGGTGGTGATTCCAGCTAAAGCATGGAGAGATATCTCTGGCTGGTCATCCTAAAACGGAGGGTCAATAAGCGGTTCCTGAATGTCGACTGGAGCATCCAGTGTTTCTGGATCTTCGTCACCAATTTTAGAGGTAGGTGGAGACTCCACATCCAAGAGATAGAGCTTTTGCTGAACACATCTATGTCCCCGAGTGAATTTCTCATCACAATTATAGCAAAGCCCCTTTTCTCTGCGTGCTTGCATCTCTGTTTCAGACAAACGCTTGATAGGAGTCGGTCGAGGAGCCTGCGGTATAGGTGGTCGCTGAGAACCCATATTTCGGAAGGGAACAAAAGTGGGCTTGGAGCGTTGTTGGGCTGCAATCTTGTCTTCTGCCAACTTAGCCAACCCTAGGGCTTCCATCATTGTGTTGGGACAGAACATTTTGACCTCAGAGCGGATGGCATCCTTTAGACCACTGATAAAAAAACTCCGGTAAAAGTCATCAGACAATCCTTCAGTGTGGTTGGCTAGATTGTCAAATTCGGTTTGATACTCTCTCACCGTGCCAATTTGGTGAAGTTTAGTGAGGGCTACTGTGAAGTCATCAAAAGCACTAGGACCAAATCGTTGCAAAAGGAGCTGGCAAAAGTCTAGCCATTTGGGCTCTGGATGAGCCTTGATGTACCAACGGTACCATTGAAGAGCTTCCTATTCCAAGTGAAAGGATGCCAACGGAACTTTGTTGACATCAAAAGTATTATGCAGACTAAAATACTGTTCTGCACGATAGATCCATCCAGTTGGATCAGTACCATTGAAGCGAGGAAAATCAAGCTTCGGACCACGGAAATTGCTGGAAGAGGAGAACCCATTGTCTGATGAAGACTCGGACTGCCATTTGTTGTTCATAGTTGAATGTTCAAGATGGAGGCCAAGAAATTTTTCATCTAGATCCTGGAGTTTGGCTTGGATGGCTGCAAGTGCTTCCTCCATGGTTTTTGCTACTGCACGGGTGACAACCATAACCAGTTTTTTTTTTTTTTTTTTTGACTGGGTAGGAAAACAAAAACAGAAACTACTTCAGTAAGGGAAAATCTGGACTAGAGAAAAAATCTGAAGGGTAATTGGGGTTTGACTAGGTTTTGGACACTGTCGACTAGACAGGGAAGCAAAAATGAGGATTTCAGAAGCGGGGTGAAAGAATGGGAAAATTTGGCAGAGGGGGACAAAGAAGCAGAATTCAGAAAGGAACTCTGTGGTAAAATTTGAAGGTGATTGGGTGAAATCTGAGGAAGTTATGGCAAACCCTAAAAATAGACAAATGTGGGCTTTCGGGCTTTGGGAAGGGGAATTGGGGATAGGGTCCTCAAGAATGAAATATGCAGAATGGGATGATAGGGGTTCCCTGAAAATTTCAAGGGAAACGGAGTAAAAACAAGGGAGATATGGACAAAAAACTGAATTTTATATATATTTTTTTTTCTCAGTTCAGACTGGAGTGGCTACGGCTCGGAAGGGATCTGGAACAACGCCGAATGGACTGAAAGCGGCTGGATCTGAAACGACTTGCAAAATGGATCTGAACGGCATAGTAGTGATCGACAATAGTTCAGCTGAAAGTAGATATGGACCCCAGGTATGTGCGGCTTCCTAACCGTTCAGGGGTTTCACTCGACCACCAATGCTGTCTGACAGCTTACGTATTGTTGTAGTACCCCTCACTCTACGGCTCAGGTAAAACTGATAACCGCTTTGCCAAAAACGATAGCTCTTGGTTTACCTCACGGGTGGGAACTAGTCAATCAGGTAGGGGTCGTTGCCCTTTTCGCTGGCAGGTCCTCTCAATGGGCCAGCTACTTTGGGGTTCCTGTGGTACTCCTCACAATGAATTTTAGGGCTTATGCCCAAGTACTTCCCACAGTTAAGCGGATAGGGATTATTCCCAAATCCGAACCTGCAACAGATGCGAAAAAAATTTGGCAAAAATTTCACCCAGCGAGCCCAAGAAAGTGCTCTGATACCAGATGTGAGGCACCTGCAACAATTAATTAATACGAATATGCAAAATAGCAGAAAATACAGAACTCAGAATCACTTTTATATTGATCACAGGCCACTTCGAGGGGGCAACCTCCTATGAGCAAGCTCAATACAAATAACTTCACGGTGCCTTCATAGGTCTCAACACACACTTATATACTAATTCTAGGCGCCAATACTATGGGTCGAAACCATGGGCCGTTACAAACTATGGATCAACAATACTACGGGCGACTTACAAAGCATATGCGCCAACAATAATAACACAAACTATTGATCAACAAATACTACGGGACGAATTACAAAGCATATGCGTCCAACAACAACATACTAACAAAGTAAAGACATGGGTTCCTAACAGAACTTCATATTCTTCAATATCTTCAATAGATAGCTTCATTGCTGGAACAAATGTTGTAGTCCTTATTTTGTAGGTGATTGTACATGATCTTTCCTACAAGTCAAATTCAATTGCATGATTAGAAACTTCTCATAGTTTTTCAAAAACACATTCTTATGCATAAAGACATATGTCATACAGTCATGCAATTATCTTAGCCAATGCTTCAATACAACATTTATCCATATCCCGTAACTTTCTAGATGCCTTCCATCTCTACCAAAACATTTGTTAAGAGTGTGCACAACTCTCAACATGTTAGCAAAGAGGTTTCATTCTAGATAAGTAGCAATCGAATGTTGTACAGTACCATAGGCACCTTACCCATTACTTTCATATTAGTAGTATCTTGTTCATTAATGCAACTTTTCTAATATGCATAATACATATCCTAAATCTAGGAACATAAGTATGTACATGACTGGACAACATCATTTAATTAATCATATATACAAGAAATGACAATTCAAATACTTATCTTTGTTTGGTTGTAGGGTGGACTCCCTCTCAATCTTTGCTTCCTTGCAGGAACTACTAGAGTGTGCTCCCTCTTGATCTTTGCTTCCAGGATTACCTGTCCTTGAACTTATATCCATGTTGGACCACAATGCATGCTTAAGTGTGCGCTAGTGTCATCATTGTGTTATCCTCAAGATCTCATACATAATCATACATTCATTAGTATAATCTCAATACTAACAAAACATTATGATTCTAAATAATCTTAAACATGTATGGTTATGGTCATTTCATACATAGGTAATTTATCACAAGCGTTAGTATTATTTTACTCATGCATATTCTTATATGACCATAGGACTCTTCTAGTTAGTCATATCATCAATCAAAGTAAGAAACATAATATGCATAAACCCTTGATTATTTAAAATTCTAATTTCAAGAATAATCATACAAAAGTATAAGATCCTAACACAAGGTAGGATTCTAACTTGATATAGAAAAAAAAACATACCTAGAATATCGTGTTAGCTAGTTATCTCTAACATACCCAAACAATGTCTTCTTGTTCTCTTCAATGACTTGTGCTTAGTAACCTGCATAACTCATAAGTTAACCATTGTAGAACCAAATTATACATACCTCATAAGTAGAGCTTCTATGTGATCCATGAGTCTTTGTCTTCATGTCACCATGGTCATATGGTCTTGATCTAGAACTTGATTTGTACCTTTCATGTTAGCAGACAACATCATCCTCATACAATACCACAGTGCATTAGTACAATCATAAGTGTCATGACCCTAATCAATGGATGTCTTCTATCATTCACATGCATTCATACTTTTACTAGGGTGATAAAAAAAAGTCTAAAAATTAATCAATATTGTACTAATCTCAATAATATGAAGACAAACATATGATAACCTTAATCATGAACAGATTTCAAAAACATACCTGTATCTCCTCAAGTCATACCTGTTGAGATTTCTTGTAGCATTCTTATGTAAGGCCTTAACCATATCTCCCTCTAAAACTGGAACTTCTTCACTTATGCAGGTGTCCAATTAATTGTCTTATACGATTAACCCAATCCACTTTGATTTGCTGAAATTGGATCTGGAGCTGGATTAGGGTTTGTTAGAGAAACCCTAAAAATTGAACTTTTGAATTTCAACCTTATGAACTGATGAAAAGATGCACCTTGCTGAGCTGATCAAGCTAGTATACTTCAATTTTGAAAACTACAAAATTTGACCCCACAAAATTGCCTTTGAAGTTTCTGGATCTTCTAGACAGGATCCCGAACTAGGGTTTGATAAAGCCCGGTCTTCTGCCCATCCAAAAGGTTCGATATTGTGTTCTAAACTTTGATTTTTCTGAGGAGCATTCAGCCATGGTCACATATTTCAAAAATTCCAACTTTTGCAAAAGCCCTAATTTTCCACCTTTCCGATCAAAATCCTGAACTAGGGTTTGATCAAGCCCGGCCTTTTACCTTACCAAAAAATTCAATATTGGTCTCTAAATTTCGATTTTGATGAGGAAAATTCATCCGTGGACTCCAATTCCAAAAATCCCAACTTTCTCCGAAGCCCTAAATTCCTGCAACAGTGACAAGCCAAGAATGAAGGTGCTCAGAATCCAATTCTATTTTGACAGAAATATGCACCTGATTGTTTCTGGTACATCTCTAAAACTATGAATCCAAAGGGTCTAAAACTTTGGCCTGTGGTATCCTGAACTGTCATCTTTCCAACCCCATAGGTCTAAACTCTATTGTATTCTCTAAGAGAGAGTTATTCCAAGTGTCTCAACGTGACCTGTTTATGGGATAAAACAAGAGAGTGAACATGTACGGCGTTCAACGTGTCACTGGTTCAACTTCGGCCTCTGAAAATTTTACCTGAAAAACTATAGTCCGTGCTCTTACTGTCTCTTTTTACAGAATTTCATTTGGAGCTTCCTAGCCCAAGTTGTGACCTTTTTTCCTAGGTCACCTGTTTATGACTGAAATCTGAAAGAGGCAGAAACCCTAGATTGTACTGATCATAAAACACAAAGTACAATGAATCCGATTTTGGGCTTTGGACAAAAGGTACATGGGGATGTTATATACAACCTTTTAAAGTTTCAGATCCTGAACCTTCGCCAAAATGGATTTATAGTGAAAGTGCTACGATGACTATTTTTTTCTATATCAAGCCCTAGCTTCCGATTTGTCGCAAGTGCAACAAGTCTCATAAATGCCATACCATGCCTTCCTTCAGGCTAGCCCTGATCCCATGTTAGTTTTTCCTCATTTAATTCAATAGATCTAGGATCTTAACTCAAAGAACAACATGTACAACATATCAAGCATAAGAGACAAGAGACAAGAGACACAAAACATTTCACCAGGGAAAACCAAGAAGGTGAAAAACCCCGCAACTTCCTCAGAGATAGAATAAGCATCAATACAAGGATCACCATGATCAAACTCAAGAGATAGATATCTTCAGTAGCATGCTCCTCCTCCACTTGTGCACACTCCTCCTCTCTCTCACTAATGAGAAGTGAGTGAATAATAGAATGTATAAAATGAGAGAGCACACTCTCTATTTATACACTACTTCACTTGTCTTTTAACTTTAACTAGGTTAGCCCCAACTTAACCACTTAACATAATGTTGACTGGGATGAACCCCACTAGGGTGGTCTAATAACCCTTTGACCCACACAACTCATACAGGGCCGACCCTAGCAAGGTGGTCTAATAATCCATCAAATATAAGTTGCGACACTTGCAAATACAAATGACGACACTTCCAATCAGAGGAATAATACATCTCCATTGGGGATACAATAGGGTACAAATGTAATACATAGAAGAATATCTTCCGAAGTTACAAATACATCAACACTGCAACTGTTGGAACTTCGAATGACCTACAAAAAAGCTCTCAAGAATGGAGATAGACTATACTCTCAACTTGCTCTGATACCATGTGAAAATCCTCACAGCATATCTAAGAGTTGATGTATACCTCACAAGAAATAACTGCAGAAAATAGAAGAAGAGTGCAGAATGGAGCAGCAGAACATAGATACAATAGAAATCAGATAGGAGCAGAATAATGACACATGTTTCATTAATCTGTATAATAAACAATAATTCTACAATAGATAGGATTTGAATACCAAGGGTGTAATTCGAATTAGCTTGCATGAACTCATCATCAGATCAGTGGAGTGTCATAAAAGCACAAGTAACCATCAACCATGTGTCAAACTAAGTCTAACTGGATGTAGTAGGTGTAACTGATGCATGGAGCACGAATGGATGGCGCATGAGGAGCTAACTGTAGTCAGAATAGTCAACCAAGTCTCTTTGGGTTTCCAGCAGAGTGTTTCAGTTAGTTAACTAGTCAATCATTCCTTAAATCAAGGAAATATCCACAAATCAAGCAACTAACTGAAGTGTCACTGGTGGTAGGTGAGAGAGTGCGCATTGCACATGTGGTAGGTGAAAAAGAGGGAGCATCACTGACTAGGAGGGCTGGAACTGAGTGGAAAAAGGCTCCCGGGGATAGTAAACTAAGCACTAGGTGCTGGGAGACACCATACTGATGGCTGGGATGCATGCAATTGCATACCTGCATGCAAAAATGCATGCATGACTGAAATGCAGAACAATGATAGTGCCGGTAGGACTAGGATGGAGTATAGGAATATCCTAACACTCATTTCATTGATACTATGTGTTTATATATTATATATATTTAACCTCCCAAGAGCTTTCCAGTAGGAAAAAATTTCTAGTAATCCTTCTTACAATTATTGTTGAACTTTCCAGATAAGGAATTCTATCGTAGGTGGAATCTTCTAGTGAGCCTTCTTACAATTATTTATTTCACACTATATCTTCTTCATGGGCCTTATTTAAAAGAGATGACCTCAAGGCACAAAAACATGTCTATGTGCTTAAGCAGTTTACGGTAGGACCCTAGCATGCCATCCTCCTTAGAAGGAAACATTTTCTTCAAGGTTGGAGACAAGGAAATTGCTAAAGTATTGCTACTAGTTCCCATTTGGAAACCTTAGGTTTTTCATCTTTCCACTATATCAGAACATCTTGGATAGTGCATTGGGAAAGATGACATTCTTGATTGTCAAGGATTGTCTTGGGTTGCAACCAAATGGAACCTTCTTTGTCCAATTCTGGAAGGCTATGTTGAATATGTACATTAGAGTTGACTGCTTTCTTTAAGAAGGAGACATGAAATATTAAATGAATCTAAGAGTAGATATCTAGATCCAATTTGTAATTCATTATTCCAATGTGTTTGAGGACCTTATAGGAGCCATAAAACTTGGGCGAAATATTTTGTTGGTTTTTTCCTTAAATAAGGTCTTCTTATATGGTTGTAGGTGGAGAAACAACTAATCCAATTATTCAAAATGGCATTTAGAATGATGTTGATCAACCTATCATTTCATCTTATTTTGAACCATTACTAAATTACCCTTGAGATCACTAAGAATATTAGTTTGAACTACAAGGTTTTTGTCAACCTCCTGCACCTTAGAGACTCAAGGTAGGGAGGATAGTACTGATGGGGTATTTTGACCATAGAAAACCTCAAAGGAATTCATTCAAGTTGCACTATGATAAGTTTCATTATATGTCCATTTTGGTTGAGGTTATCATTGATCCCATTGAGATTGTCTCTTCGAATTAAATCACTACAAATATGCTTCCAATCAGTTGTTGACAACTTTAATTTGACTATTATTTTGGGGGTGATATTCTATGTTCATATTTAATTAAGTTCCCTACTCTTGAAACAACCCTTTTCAAACTCTTTTAGTGAAGGTGGGTTCACGGCTCGTCACTATATACTGTGACATACCATGGAGTTTAAATATACTATCCAATAATACTTGAGCTACTGTAAATGCCTTCAAGGGGTGTTGTAGAGAAAAAATATGAGCATATTTGGAAAGGTGATAAACCACAACCATGATTATAAATCTATTACCAAATTTTGGTAATCCCATAATGAGGTCCATATAGCTAGTGAAATACATAAAGGTAATTCACTTGGATGTTTCACTATATCTTTCTTATGTAATTGGAAAATGCCATATTCAACCACAAAGGTGAGTATGTCCTTCTTCATGTCTTCCTAGAAAAATGATATTTTGATCCTTTCATATGTTTTATGAAACCCTAAATGACCTATTGTGGGAGATACATGTATCTTATATAGCACCCATGTATTCAATGCTAATTACATAGTGAATCTCTTCATTTTTCCAAGTGTAGCCTAGATATGCAGGGGGTTCCATTTTAAGTTGTTGGATCATGCTAACAATATTGGTATCTATTAACCATTCATTGCAGCCATTAGCAGGGAAAATTTTAAGAACCCATACTAAATTAATTTGTATAGTAAATGGGTGAATCCCCATGATATATAGGAAAATATGAAGGCTATTTTATCAATGTTATATTATGTATATATAATGTTTTGGTGAATATATCATTGGGTTGTATTATCTTGTAAAATATTGGAAAATATTTCATTAAATTATAAAACCTTGTAAAATATTGTTCAATATTTCACTAAATTATTAAACCTTGTAAAGTATTGATGAATATTTTACTAATCTATAAAATCTTGTGACGTCTTAGTTAATTTTTTATCAAGTATAAAACCATATATAGTAATAGGAAGACATATACAAAAAATACTAAATATGAGATAAATATTAATAAAACATCACATAACAAGCCCTCCTTTGAGAACCATAAAATTCAATAAACAAAAAAAGAAACATCTCAAAATACCTAACAATTCCCAAAGAAAAATGAATATTCGCAATATAGTGGGATTCCAGGTTGCTATGCCCATGGCATGTTCTAGGAAGGAGAACACAAACAAAAGTAGAAAAAATGGCAATGGTTATAAGCAGTTTCATTCCCCCGTGCATGCCCAAATATGTGTCTATGAATGAATGCCCAACCCCCATGAAAGATGCCCCAAACACCAACAGAAACGTTATTGTCACATCATCGATCGTAAGCTTCATAATCTGCATGTTTCTCGGGGAAACTGTGGATTTGAGGCGATGGGATTCATAACTCTCCTAGATGAAAATGGGTCACTATAATACCTTATAGTAAATATCAACTACCCTTATCATGTGGACATTAAGCAACTTGCAAAACTAGATTCAACCCATAAAATCTGGACGAATGTAACTCTGACTTCGATTTACATGACTGATAGAAGGTGAAAGAGCCCCTAAAAATTGCCATTTCTGGAAATTGGGGGTGAATGGGAGTTTCCTAGCAATTTTTGTGGGCTAATAGAGGTTTGAATTGATTTTCAGTGGGGCAAAATTGTTTTATCTTGGCTCCCCTTTTAAAATTCGATGGGGATAACCTCCTATTCAATAAAAATAAATAAATAAAATGTGGGCTAATCATACCTAATAGGTCTTTAATAAAAAATTATCCCATTAAAAATTTAAAACCCATAAATTTATCCCATGGGATAAGATTATCCCCTAAAATTTTCCATGGCCATTAGTTAACTCATTAGATTCTAGTATTTAGGTGAGTAAAATGAGGGAAAATTCATATTCATACTTATAAGAGATAGCATCTTCTATACATTGTCCTTTCCCTTACTATAAATTATTTCATAGCCATATCCCAACATTTTGGTAACCCATTTTTCTTTCTCAAGGGAGGAACTCATTTTCTCCAAGAATTATTTCAAGCTACAATGATTGGTTTTAACTTAGAAACCTATACCAAGTAGGTATGGATGCTAGATATCCATAGTATGGATTATCAACTTCATCTCTTTTTCATAATTTGATTTTTCCAAGTGTCTCTTACATAGTTTTTTTCTAGTAAAAGCCAATTGGTGTTTGTCTTACATGAATACTATGCCAATGCCTTTATAGCTCAAGGCATCACATCCTAGGAAAAATGTCTTAGTGATTTTGAGAAAAGAGAGTACTAGGATTGTACACATAACTATTTTAAGTTTTAGAAATCTCTTTCTGCAATGTCATTCCAACTAAAATAATTTGGGTGTGTGCAAGCTAATGATGGCAACTTTTGATGCATTAAATGCAACGAAAAACTGAAAAAACATACATCCCTCATCTTCCATGGCTATTTGGATACACCTACACAATGAATCTTTATTAGAATAAAAAAGATGAAATGTACGAAATTGAATCATCTTTTGGAATATATAACTTTTATTTATTGAAAATTTTCATAACTAGCTCAATTATGATTTTTCTAACATGATTTTTTTTTGACAAATTATAAGGTATATGTCCTTTTTGGTGCATCCTTTAAGTTCATAAATGATAGAATCAATATACCAAAATTTGTAAACATGTAGATAACAAGTAGTGCTAGTGCACTGTTAACTTTCCAAAACAAAATTAGCATGTTTAATTTTTTTTAATTATCTAAGTGAGGAGACCTAGAGATTAGTTCACCAAGGATTGGTGCATATTTTGAAGGTCTTAAAGTAATGATGATGGATTGGATTTTTTATAGCATGTAGAGGTAGGTGTCTGGTAGTACATCTTATAATGTTTTTACTAAATGGTTGAGAAATGAAAAGGTTATGGAATAAACACAAACAATCATAAAAAATGATCATGTGTATCATACTGTAAGAAGTTTTCAAACACATGCATATTAGGTAAAGGGGGAAATGTAAAATTAGCTATGGTTTAGTCTATTCCATACCATATGTTTCTTTCATCCAAACCTATGTCCTAAGCAGACACATAGTATTAGAGGTGACAAAAACATGTTTTAAGTGTTAAATAACATGAATACGTTCCTTTTAAATTCAATTTTCCCTTTTCTTATCTCCAACTCATGGAATACAAATCATCCATGCGATTTAGAGATATAATTTTATATACAAAAACATGTGCACGATATGGAAATAATGAAAAATGAATTGATTTTCAATTTTACATACTAATAATGCGTGCACAATATGTAAATAATGGAAAAGTTTGATGTAAATAATTTACTACATTTTATATATTTAATAATTTTTAAATTCAGTACAATACAAACCATATAGTTGATAAGGGGCATCTTCTCTGAAGATATTGATAGATCAATCAATGCAATTCCTTGATTTGAAAAGCTATGGGCTATATTTGTAATTGTATTTTATATAAAATATCATTCATGTGTAATTAACTATTACACATTTTGTATAACATAATATAATTCGCCATTAGTTATTGCACAATATACAAAATTTAATGAAATTAGTAAATTATTAATTATTATATATAATATAATATATTTTATCTACTTCTTTCTATACTTGCATAGCAAAGAAACAATCTAAGAAAATACATGAGGTAGTCTTCTCACAACACCTACAAAGCATTCACATTCCTAGTGAATTCAACACCCTATTATTGAGTACTAACCATAAAAAAATATTTGACTTAGGAGGATGTAAGAGAGGATTGGTGGATGAGGAGGAATAGAGTGGGTTAAAAGAGAGAGGCACGAGGAGGGGGGAATTGACATGAGGGGGATGAGATGGGGTGAAAGAGAAAAGTGGGGGCATAAAGAGGTAGGGGGTAGAGGACAATAGATAAAATTAAATCATTGAGAGAGAGGGGGGGGGGGAGGGGAGGAAGCAATTTGGATGATTAAGAGGGGGAGGTATGGAGGGAAAGAGAGTGAGGGAGAGATGGGGAGAGAGTGAGGGAAAGAGATACAAAGAGAGGGAGGGATAGAAGGTGGCATAGGGAAAGAAGGGGGACTGATGGGGATGGATGGAGGGAGGGGGAGTGAGGGTGGGTGAGAGAGAGAGAGAGAGAGAGAGAGAGAGAGAGAGAGAGAGAGAGAAGAAGGGAGAGATATAGGGAAAGAGAGGGATGGAGGGAGGCTAAGGGAGGGAGAGGGTGTGTGAGGGTGTGTGTGTGTGTGTGTGTGTGTGTGTGTGGGAGAGAGAGAGAGAGAGAGAGAGAGAGAGAGAGAGAGAGATGGATATGATTTAGATTAAAGGTATATATATGCAACCATTCTCCCTTACACACCTGGAAAAACCTGCTCATATGGTTCTCTCACCTGGTACTGAGCCTTCTTGACTAGGAGTTCCTTTCTCACAATCTATCGTTCTGCAAATAATAACTTTTCTCCTGGTTGATATCCATATTAGTTGTATCATCGTGAAAATAATGAATAAAAGTAAGGAGTGATAAAATATGCATTCTAGGGATTGTAGATGTATGTATATGTAGAAATGGAGAGAGGAATGGAGGGAGAGAGGGATGGAGTGTGTGAGGGG